>CM055732.1:6167220-6862220 GCA_029465975.1 Dallia pectoralis | reverse complement strand
GCGACTTGGCTTCCCTCCAGTCCCTCCTCACCGCCTTCAACTCTAATCTGACCACCGCTAAAGCTGCTTTCTATCACCGGAAATTCCAGGACTCCGCTTCCAACCCTAAAAAGCTCTTCTCAACCTTCTCCACACTCCTCACCCCTCCTCCACCTCCTCCGTCATCGTCCCTTTCAGCTGACAACTTTCTTACCCACTTTCGACAGAAAGTGGACAACATTCGAGCATCATTCACCCATCCGCCAGAAATCGCTATTTCCCCTCACACTGACTCTGTCCCTGGTCTGAGTTCCTTCTCCACGCTCAGTCCGGAAGACACCCTGCAACTGGTCCAATCCAGCCGTCCGACAACATGCCCGCTTGACCCTATCCCTTCCCCACTCCTCCAGTCCATCTCCACGGACCTTCTTCCATATCTCACATCTCTAATAAACACTTCTCTAACCTCAGGATGTGTCCCTTCTGACTTCAAGATGGCCAGAGTGACTCCGCTCCTCAAGAAACCGTCTCTCGACCCGTCAGATGTCAACAACTACAGACCTGTGTCCCTGTTGTCCCTCCTTTCCAAAACGCTTGACTGCGTCGTAGCTGACCAACTGTCCTCCTACCTCTCGCAGAACAATCTCCTGGACCCTAACCAGTCAGGATTCAAGACGGGCCACTCAACTGAAACAGCGCTGCTCTGTGTAACTGAAGCCCTACGCAAGGCCCAAGCCAACTCTCTCTCCTCTGTTCTCATTCTACTAGACCTATCTGCTGCCTTCGACACAGTAAACCATCAGATCCTGCTCTCCACCCTCTCTGACCTGGGGATCTCAGGAGCGGTGCATTCCTGGTTTTCCTCGTACTTGTCGGACCGTTTTTACCAGGTGGTGTGGCGAGGCTCGCCGTCGAACATGCAGCCCCTGGTCACTGGGGTCCCCCAAGGATCGGTCCTAGGCCCTCTCCTTTTCTCCTTATACACCCGGTCTCTTGGCTCTGTCATATCCTCACATGGCCTCTCCTATCACTGCTATGCTGATGATACCCAACTATTTTTCTCATTCCCACAGTCTGAAACCCAGGTGGCATCCCGTATCTCTGCATGTCTGACTGACATCTCGGCCTGGATGTCTGCACACCATCTGAAACTCAACCTAGGTAAAACTGAACTGCTCTTCTTCAAAGGAAGAGCCTGCCCGCTCCAGGATCTGTCCATTACGGTGGACAACGTCACAGTCCCTGCTACCCAATGTGGGAAAAACCTTGGCGTGACCCTTGACAACTCCCTCTCATTTTCTGCACACATCAAGGCGGTGTCCCGGTGTCGCAGGTACATGCTCTACAACATTCGGAAAGTAAGGCCGTATCTTACGCAGGAAGCCGCACAAGTGCTGATCCAGGCACTTATCATCTCCTGTCTCGACTACTGCAACTCCCTTCTGGCTGGTCTCCCAGTGTGCGCCATCAAACCCCTGCAACTCATTCAAAATGCAGCAGCCCGCCTGATCTTCAATCTACCAAAGTTCTCCCACGTCACTCAGCTGTTCCGCACACTACACTGGCTCCCGGTCGAAGCACGCATCCACTACAAAACCATGGTGCATGCCTATGGGGCAGCAAGAGGAACCGCCCCTCCTACATCCAGTCACTAATCAAGCCGTACACACCCACGCGAGCACTTCGTTCTGCCACCTCAGGCCTCTTGGTAGTGACATCCCTACGGGAGGGCAACTCTCGATCTGCTCAGTCTAAATTGTTCTCCGTGCTTGCCCCGCAATGGTGGAACAACTCCACTCTGGAGATCAGATCATCGGACTCTCTACCAATCTTCAAAAAACGTCTAAAAACATTCCTCTTCAAACTGTACCTCCAGTAGCTCCATGAATGGAGCTCCACAACTCTCGACTGTTCGAAACTTCACTACCGAATCATTCTTCTACGATTATCACCCATTCCTCCTCTCCTAGCACCCCTTCTATCTCTAGCACTTCCCCCTGCACCCACCCAGGAACAATGTACTTATTGCCTTTTTGATGTGTGTTTTAGCTATATGTGAAATGCCTGCACTTATTGTAAGTCGCTCTGGATAAGACGTCTGCTAAATGCGCAAAATGTAAAATGTAGAGGCAGGACAGGCAGACACTGCCAGTCACTGGACCCAAAGAGAGGAGTGCAGGTTAAACAGGACTAACCCAAGGCCCGATACAAACACGGCACTATAGGCACAAAAACCAAACCCAACACAGTGCATCCTTGGAGTCTAGAAAACAAATTACATGTGAAGGGACAACCCCAAAGTATGTGGTAGGCCGACACACCATGCCGAAGCCGTGGCCTAAATCAATGCTCAGCAAGATAAAACCAACAGGCTTTATCGGACGGTGAAAAGCGTAAACAGGGCCACACACAATACATGTTTAGCACATATAAAGGCCAGACCCACAGATCAAACTCTTAGGGCCAACGGTGCACGATTCGTCGATAGCCTCGGGACAGGAAGTCCCGCCCAATCAGCCGACACCAAGGACGTCTGTTGAGGAGACTGACAAACTCCGGAATCACAGCTACTTGGCGGCACAGGAAATACGACGCAGAGTGGACTCGGCCCAGCGTTAAATATCCATTTAAAAAAAACACTAAACATTTTCATTTTTATTAATCTGCTAACAAGTGCAGAATTGTATATTTACTTTGAACAGAATATGTTTTGCTGCTCGAAAATCCATCCAATACATTTCAAATCTCCCTCAGGACAGTGGGGCTTTATGCATTTCCACACGACATCACACAATTGTCCATCCCTGATCCAACCTTTACACACAGTTAGCTGGCGACAAATACTGTGTACCATCTTAGTCACAACTGTTAATGCCCGCAGGCCGGTGTCATCCTCCTACACATCTCCTGGGGTACAACGCTTCCTGACTCCCTGGCTGGGCCGGGGCAGGTGAGCTTTGTGCGCTTGCCTGTATAAGTAGGTTAATACCCTCTCTGTATCCCTCAAGCACTGTGGCTCGGAGAGGAAAAAACACTCTACCGTTACACAAGCACACAGATTCTGTCTATTTTTAGCACGCCACAAATCTCCACTCTTTAGACTTTAGAGGACATAAGACGAGCCATTCTTCACGTTAGGACAGTTATAAGAGCGGACGGAAAGTATTTACCAGGACAGGCACACAAGGATTTGTATAATGGTAATTAAATTACTGTTACAATTATGTTCACACGTGTTCATTATGAGAGAGGACAACCCAATACATATAGTGAATTAATTCACGCTAACTTTATGCTAAGTGTAGGGTGACACCATCAAGTAACATACACGTCGGTCCTTAGACTTGAATGTGAACGTGAATATGCCGTGCCTAGACTCACCCAAGCATTACACATTTAGATGAGATGGACCTCATTGCTTCTGTCGTCTTGGAGTCTGATCATGACGAATATATATAGTTTATATACAGAAGGAAATCAATGTATCAGGTTAAGACAGGTGTCACCAGTAGGAGTGTAGCAGAGAAATGCAAAAGTGCTACCAGGCAACTACAGGGCATCTGTTTACTGGACAAGATAAAGGTGAAACCATTGAGTGGTTGACTGGAAGCTGGCAATTTCCTTATCGGGGGCATTTGCAGTAGTGAACCTGAACAGCCGTATATTCAAAACTGCATTTCTGCTATTGATGGCATTTGTTATCCCAGTTTTACTCATGTGCTTTTATAAATAAATCGGCTTTAAGTGGCAGACAACAGCACCATAGCAACCTGAGAGCACATCTGTCTTCCTTTACGTTCCATTGCATTTGCCATCATTCACTAATTAGCTGCATTGCAAACCCTTTGTAGGACGGTGGATATCGTGAGGACGTTGTTGGACAAAGGCATGCGTTACTAAAAAGTATGAACATCGGTTGAAAATAAATCAGTTCTAAAACAGTCAAGGACTCCAAGTTTAAAGTTCAAATAGTTCAAAATAATTACTTAACTTGCATTGTGCAGTGTCACATTTCACAATAAAAGTATTTTATTACGTTCTTCCCAACATTTCTATTATTGTCTGTCATTTTGTCCATCCCTTAATTATTTTCAAGAACTGGAAAAATCAGTCCAATGGCTAAACATGTCCACCGTGTGGCCATGTGGGATTCTCTACATCACCAACGACACTAAACTTTGGTGAGCATCCACAGGCTACTGCCTACACACACCGAATACCTGACTGCCTACACACACACCGAATACCTGACTGTCTACACACACCGAATACCTGACTGCCTACACACACCGAATACCTGACTGCCTACACACACACCGAATACCTGACTGCCTACACACACCGAATACCTGACTGCCTACACACACCGAATACCTGACTGCCTACACACACCGAATACCTGACTGCCTACACACACACCGAATACCTGACTGCCTACACACACCGAATACCTGACTGCCTACACACACACCGAATACCTGACTGCCTACACACACCGAATACCTGACTGCCTACACACCCCGAATACCTGACTGCCTACACACACCGAATACCTGACTGTCTACACACACCGAATACCTGACTGTCTACACACACCGAATACCTGACTGTCTACACACACCGAATACCTGACTGTCTACACACACCGAATACCTGACTGCCTACACACACCGAATACCTGACTGCCTACACACACACCGAATACCTGACTGCCTACACACACACCGAATACCTGACTGCCTACACACACCGAATACCTGACTGCCTACACACACCGAATACCTGACTGCCTACACACACCGAATACCTGACTGCCTACACACACCGAATACCTGACTGCCTACACACACCGAATACCTGACTGCCTACACACACCGAATACCTGACTGCCTACACACACCGAATACCTGACTGCCTACACACACACCGAATACCTGACTGCCTACACACACCGAATACCTGACTGCCTACACACACCGAATACCTGACTGCCTACACACACACCGAATACCTGACTGCCTACACACACACCGAATACCTGACTGCCTACACACACACCGAATACCTGACTGCCTACACACACCGAATACCTGACTGCCTACACACACCGAATACCTGACTGCCTACACACACCGAATACCTGACTGCCTACACACACCGAATACCTGACTGCCTACACACACCGAATACCTGACTGTCTACACACACCGAATACCTGACTGCCTACACACACCGAATACCTGACTGCCTACACACACACCGAATACCTGACTGCCTACACACACACCGAATACCTGACTGCCTACACACACACCGAATACCTGACTGCCTACACACACCGAATACCTGACTGCCTACACACACCGAATACCTGACTGCCTACACACACCGAATACCTGACTGCCTACACACACACCGAATACCTGACTCCCTACACACACACCGAATACCTGACTGCCTACACACACCGAATACCTGACTGCCTACACACACCGAATACCTGACTGCCTACACACACCGAATACCTGACTGCCTACACACACCGAATACCTGACTGCCTACACACACCGAATACCTGACTGCCTACACACACCGAATACCTGACTGCCTACACACACCGAATACCTGACTGTCTACACACACCGAATACCTGACTGTCTACACACACCGAATACCTGACTGTCTACACACACCGAATACCTGACTGTCTACACACACCGAATACCTGACTGTCTACACACACCGAATACCTGACTGCCTACACACACCGAATACCTGACTGCCTACACACACACCGAATACCTGACTGTCTACACACACCGAATACCTGACTGCCTACACACACCGAATACCTGACTGCCTACACACACACCGAATACCTGACTGCCTACACACACACCGAATACCTGAATGCCTACACACACGAATACCTGACTGCCTACACACACCGAATACCTGACTGCCTACACACACCGAATACCTGACTGCCTACACACACCGAATACCTGACTGCCTACACACACCGAATACCTGCACTGTCTACACACACCGAATACCTGCACTGTCTACACACACATACCGAATACCTGACTGTCTAAACACACCGAATACCTGACTGCCTACACACACCGAATACCTGACTGCCTACACACACCGAATACCTGACTGCCTACACACACCGAATACCTGACTGCCTACACACACCGAATACCTGACTGCCTACACACACACCGAATACCTGACTGCCTACACACACCGAATACCTGACTGCCTACACACACCGAATACCTGACTGCCTACACACACCGAATACCTGACTGCCTACACACACCGAATACCTGACTGCCTACACACACCGAATACCTGACTGCCTACACACACCGAATACCTGACTGTCTACACACACCGAATACCTGACTGTCTACACACACCGAATACCTGACTGTCTACACACACCGAATACCTGACTGTCTACACACACCGAATACCTGACTGTCTACACACACCGAATACCTGACTGTCTACACACACCGAATACCTGACTGCCTACACACACCGAATACCTGACTGCCTACACACACACCGAATACCTGACTGCCTACACACACCGAATACCTGACTGCCTACACACACCGAATACCTGACTGCCTACACACACCGAATACCTGACTGTCTACACACACCGAATACCTGACTGCCTACACACACCGAATACCTGCACTGTCTACACACACATACCGAATACCTGACTGTCTAAACACACCGAATACCTGACTGACTACACACACCGAATACCTGACTGACTACACACACCGAATACCTGACTGCCTACACACACCGAATACCTGACTGCCTACACACACACACCGAATACCTGACTGTCTACACACACCGAATACCTGACTGCCTACACACCCCGAATACCTGACTGCCTACACACCCCGAATACCTGCACTGTCTACACACACACACCGAATACCTGACTGTCCTAACACACCGAATACCTGACTGACTACACACACCGAATACCTGACTGACTACACACACCGAATACCTGACTGCCTACACACACCGAATACCTGACTGCCTACACACACACCGAATACCTGACTGTCTACACACACCGAATACCTGACTGTCTACACACACCGAATACCTGACTGCCTACACACCCCGAATACCTGCACTGTCTACACACACACACACCGAATACCTGACTGTCTACACACACCGAATACCTGACTGCCTACACACACCGAATGCCTGACTGCCTACACACACCGAATACCTGACTGCCTACACACACCGAATACCTGACTGCCTACACACACCGAATACCTGACTGTCTACACACACCGAATACCTGACTGTCTACACACACCGAATACCTGACTGCCTACACACCCCGAATACCTGACTGCCTACACACCCCGAATACCTGACTGTCTACACACATACCGAATACCTGACTGTCTACACACACCGAATACCTGACTGTCTACACACACCGAATACCTGACTGACTACACACACCGAATACCTGACTGTCAACACACACCGAATACCTGACTGCCTACACACACCGAATACCTGACTGCCTACACACACACCGAATACCTGACTGTCTACACACACCGAATACCTGACTGTCTACACACACCGAATACCTGACTGCCTACACACCCCGAATACCTGCACTGTCTACACACACACACACCGAATACCTGACTGTCTACACACACCGAATACCTGACTGCCTACACACACCGAATACCTGACTGCCTACACACACCGAATGCCTGACTGCCTACACACACCGAATACCTGACTGCCTACACACACCGAATACCTGACTGTCTACACACACCGAATACCTGACTGTCTACACACACCGAATACCTGACTGCCTACACACCCCGAATACCTGACTGTCTACACACACATACCGAATACCTGACTGTCTACACACACCGAATACCTGACTGTCTACACACACCGAATACCTGACTGACTACACACACCGAATACCTGACTGTCAACACACACCGAATACCTGACTGCCTACACACACCGAATACCTGACTGCCTACACACACCGAATACCTGACTGCCTACACACACCGAATACCTGACTGTCTACACACACCGAATACCTGACTGCCTACACACACCGAATACCTGCACTGTCTACACACACATACCGAATACCTGACTGTCTAAACACACCGAATACCTGACTGACTACACACACCGAATACCTGACTGACTACACACACCGAATACCTGACTGTCTACACACACCGAATGCCTGACTGCCTACACACACGAATGCCTGACTGCCTACACACACCGAATACCTGACTGTCTACACACACCGAATACCTGACTGCCTACACACCCCGAATACCTGACTGTCTACACACACATACCGAATACCTGACTGTCTACACACACATACCGAATACCTGACTGTCTACACACAACGAATACCTGACTGCCTACACACACCGAATACCTGACTGCCTACACACACACCGAATACCTGACTGTCTACACACACCGAATACCTGACTGTCTACACACACCGAATACCTGACTGTCTACACACACCGAATACCTGACTGCCTACACACACACACGAATACCTGACTGCCTACACACACACCGAATACCTGACTGCCTACACACACCGAATACCTGACTGCCTACACACACCGAATACCTGACTGTCTACACACACCGAATACCTGACTGTCTACACACACCGAATACCTGACTGTCTCTACACACCGAATACCTGACTCTCTACACACACCGAATACCTGACTGTCTACACACACCGAATACCTGACTGTCTACACACACCGAATACCTGACTGTCTACACACACCGAATACCTGACTGCCTACACACACCGAATACCTGACTGTCTACACACACACACCGAATACCTGACTGCCTACACACACCGAATACCTGACTGCCTACACACACCGAATACCTGACTGCCTACACACACCGAATACCTGACTGTCTACACACACCGAATACCTGACTGCCTACACACACCGAATACCTGCACTGTCTACACACACATACCGAATACCTGACTGTCTAAACACACCGAATACCTGACTGACTACACACACCGAATACCTGACTGACTACACACACCGAATACCTGACTGCCTACACACACCGAATACCTGACTGTCTACACACACCGAATACCTGACTGCCTACACACACCGAATACCTGACTGCCTACACACACACCGAATACCTGACTGCCTACACACACGAATACCTGACTGCCTACACACACACCGAATACCTGACTGCCTACACACACCGAATACCTGACTGTCTACACACACCGAATACCTGACTGCCTACACACACCGAATACCTGCACTGTCTACATACACATACCGAATACCTGACTGTCTAAACACACCGAATACCTGACTGACTACACACACCGAATACCTGACTGACTACACACACCGAATACCTGACTGCCTACACACACCGAATACCTGACTGCCTACACACACACCGAATACCTGACTGTCTACACACACCGAATACCTGACTGCCTACACACCCCGAATACCTGACTGCCTACACACCCCGAATACCTGCACTGTCTACACACACACACCGAATACCTGACTGTCCTAACACACCGAATACCTGACTGACTACACACACCGAATACCTGACTGACTACACACACCGAATACCTGACTGCCTACACACACGAATACCTGACTGCCTACACACACACCGAATACCTGACTGTCTACACACACGAATACCTGACTGTCTACACACACCGAATACCTGACTGCCTACACACCCCGAATACCTGCACTGTCTACACACACACACGAATACCTGACTGTCTACACACACCGAATACCTGACTGCCTACACACACCGAATGCCTGACTGCCTACACACACCGAATACCTGACTGCCTACACACACCGAATACCTGACTGCCTACACACACCGAATACCTGACTGTCTACACACACCGAATACCTGACTGTCTACACACACCGAATACCTGACTGCCTACACACCCCGAATACCTGACTGCCTACACACCCCGAATACCTGACTGTCTACACACACATACCGAATACCTGACTGTCTACACACACCGAATACCTGACTGTCTACACACACCGAATACCTGACTGACTACACACACCGAATACCTGACTGTCAACACACACCGAATACCTGACTGCCTACACACACCGAATACCTGACTGCCTACACACACCGAATACCTGACTGTCTACACACACCGAATACCTGACTGTCTACACACACCGAATACCTGACTGCCTACACACCCCGAATACCTGCACTGTCTACACACCGAATACCTGACTGTCTACACACACCGAATACCTGACTGCCTACACACACCGAATACCTGACTGCCTACACACACCGAATGCCTGACTGCCTACACACACCGAATACCTGACTGCCTACACACACCGAATACCTGACTGCCTACACACACCGAATACCTGACTGTCTACACACCCCGAATACCTGACTGCCTACACACCCCGAATACCTGACTGTCTACACACACATACCGAATACCTGACTGTCTACACACACGAATACCTGACTGTCTACACACACCGAATACCTGACTGACTACACACACCGAATACCTGACTGTCAACACACACCGAATACCTGACTGCCTACACACACCGAATACCTGACTGCCTACACACACGAATACCTGACTGCCTACACACACCGAATACCTGACTGTCTACACACACCGAATACCTGACTGCCTACACACACCGAATACCTGCACTGTCTACACACACATACCGAATACCTGACTGTCTAAACACACCGAATACCTGACTGACTACACACACCGAATACCTGACTGACTACACACACCGAATACCTGACTGTCTACACACACACCGAATGCCTGACTGCCTACACACACCGAATGCCTGACTGCCTACACACACCGAATACCTGACTGTCTACACACACCGAATACCTGACTGCCTACACACCCCGAATACCTGACTGTCTACACACACATACCGAATACCTGACTGTCTACACACACATACCGAATACCTGACTGTCTACACACAACGAATACCTGACTGCCTACACACACCGAATACCTGACTGCCTACACACACACCGAATACCTGACTGTCTACACACACCGAATACCTGACTGTCTACACACACCGAATACCTGACTGCCTACACACCCCGAATACCTGCACTGTCTACACACACATACCGAATACCTGACTGTCTACACACACCGAATACCTGACTGTCTACACACACCGAATACCTGACTGACTACACACACCGAATACCTGACTGACTACACACACCGAATACCTGACTGTCAACACACACCAAATACCTGACTGACTACACACACCGAATACCTGACTGCCTACACACACCGAATACCTGCACTGTCTACACACACATACCGAATACCTGACTGTCTACACACACCGAATACCTGACTGTCTACACACACCGAATACCTGACTGACTACACACACCGAATACCTGACTGACTACACACACCGAATACCTGACTGTCAACACACACCAAATACCTGACTGACTACACACACCGAATACCTGACTGCCTACACACACGAATACCTGACTGTCTACACACACCGAATACCTGACTGTCTACACACACCGAATACCTGACTGCCTACACACCCCGAATACCTGCACTGTCTACACACACCGAATACCTGACTGTCTACACACACCGAATACCTGACTGCCTACACACCGAATACCTGACTGCCTACACACACCGAATACCTGACTGTCTACACACACCGAATACCTGACTGCCTACACACACCGAATACCTGACTGCCTACACACACCGAATACCTGACTGCCTACACACACCGAATACCTGACTGCCTACACACACACCGAATACCTGACTGCCTATACACACACCCGAATACCTGACTGTCTAAACACACCGAATACCTGACTGCCTACACACACCGAATACCTGGCTGCCTACACACACACCGAATACCTGACTGCCTACACACACCGAATACCTGCACGAATACCTGACTGCCTACACACACACCGAATACCTGCACTGCCTACACACACCGAATACCTGACTGCCTACACACACCGAATACCTGACTGCCTACACACACCGAATACCTGACTGCCTACACACACACCGAATACCTGACTGCCTACTACACACACACCGAATACCTGACTGTCTACACACACGGAATACCTGACTCTACACACCCCGAATACCTGCACTGTCTACACACACATACCGAATACCTGACTGTCTACACACACCGAATACCTGACTGTCTACACACCGAATACCTGACTGTCTACACACACAGAATACCTGACTGCCTACACACACCGAATACCTGACTGCCTACACACACGAATACCTGACTGCCTACACACACCGAATACCTGACTGACTTCACACACCGAATACCTGACTGCCTACACACACCGAGATACCTGACTGTCTACACACACAGATACCTGACTGTCTACACACACCGAATACCTGACTGCCTACCCTGACTGCCTACACACCGAATGCCTGCACTGTCTACACACATACCGATACCTGACTGCCTACACACACACCAATACCTGACTGCCTACACACACCGAATACCTGACTGCCTGCCTACACTACACACACCGAATACCTGACTGCCTACACACACCGAATACCTGACTGCCTACACACACACGAATACCTGACTGCCTACACACACCGAATACCTGACTGCCTACACACACCGAATACCTGACTGTCTACACACACCGAATACCTGACTGTCTACACACACCGCAAATACCTGACTGTCTACACACACCGAATACCTGACTGTCTACACACACCGAATACCTGACTGCCTACACACACCGAATACCTGACTGCCTACACACGAATACCTGACTGCCTACACACACCGAATACCTGACTGCCTACACACACACCGAATACCTGACTGCCTACACACACACCGAATACCTGACTGCCTACACACACACGAATACCTGACTGCCTACACACACCCTGAATACCTGACTGCCTACACACACCGAATACCTGACTGCCTACACACACGAATACCTGACTGCCTACACACACCGAATACCTGCACTGTCTACACACACCGAATACCTGACTGTCTACACACACATACCGAATACCTGACTGTCTAAACACACCGAATACCTGACTGCCTACACACACCGAATACCTGACTGCCTACACACACCGAATACCTGACTGCCTACACACACCGAATACCTGACTGCCTACACACACCGAATACCTGACTGCCTACACACACACCGAATACCTGACTGCCTACACACACGAATACCTGACTGCCTACACACACCGAATACCTGACTGCCTACACACACGAATACCTGACTGCCTACACACACCCGAATACCTGACTGTCTACACACACCGAATACCTGACTGCCTACACACACCGAATACCTGACTGCCTACACACACACGAATACCTGACTGCCTACACACCGAATACCTGACTGCCTACACACACCGAATACCTGACTGCCTACACACACCGATACCTGACTGTCTACACACACCGAATACCTGACTGCCTACACACACCGAATACCTGCACTGTCTACACACACATACCGAATACCTGACTGTCTAAACACACCGAATACCTGACTGACTACACACACCGAATACCTGACTGACTACACACACCGAATACCTGACTGCCTACACACACCGAATACCTGACTGCCTACACACACCGAATACCTGACTGTCTACACACACCGAATACCTGACTGCCTACACACCCCGAATACCTGACTGCCTACACACCCCGAATACCTGCACTGTCTACACACACACACCGAATACCTGACTGTCCTGAATACCTGACTGACTACACACACCGAATACCTGACTGACTACACACAACGAATACCTGACTGCCTACACACACCGAATACCTGACTGCCTACACACACACCGAATACCTGACTGCCTACACACACACCGAATACCTGACTGTCTACACACACCGAATACCTGACTGCCTACACACACCGAATACCTGACTGCCTACACACCCCGAATACCTGCACTGTCTACACACACACACACCGAATACCTGACTGTCTACACACACCGAATACCTGACTGCCTACACACACCGAATGCCTGACTGCCTACACCTGACTGCCTACACACACCCAATACCTGACTGCCTACACACACCGAATACCTGACTGTCTACACACACCGAATACCTGACTGTCTACACACACCGAATACCTGACTGCCTACACACCCCGAATACCTGACTGCCTACACACCCCGAATACCTGACTGTCTACACACACATACCGAATACCTGACTGTCTACACACACCGAATACCTGACTGTCTACACACACCGAATACCTGACTGACTACACACACCGAATACCTGACTGTCAACACACACCGAATACCTGACTGCCTACACACACCGAATACCTGACTGCCTACACACACACCGAATACCTGACTGTCTACACACACCGAATACCTGACTGTCTACACACACCGAATACCTGACTGCCTACACACCCCGAATACCTGCACTGTCTACACACACACACACCGAATACCTGACTGCCTACACACACCGAATACCTGACTGCCTACACACACCGAATGCCTGACTGCCTACACACACCGAATACCTGACTGCCTACACACACGAATACCTGACTGTCTACACACACCGAATACCTGACTGTCTACACACACCGAATACCTGACTGCCTACACACACCGAATGCCTGACTGCCTACACACACCGAATACCTGACTGCCTACACACCGAATACCTGACTGCCTACACACACCGAATACCTGACTGTCTACACACACAATACCTGACTGTCTACACACACCGAATACCTGACTGCCTGAATACCTGACTGCCTACACACCCCGAATACCTGACTGTCTACACACACATACCGAATACCTGACTGTCTACACACACCGAATACCTGACTGTCTACACACACCGAATACCTGACTGACTACACACACCGAATACCTGACTGTCAACACACACCGAATACCTGACTGCCTACACACACCGAATACCTGACTGCCTACACACACACCGAATACCTGACTGTCTACACACACCGAATACCTGACTGTCTACACACACCGAATACCTGACTGCCTACACACCCCGAATACCTGCACTGTCTACACACACACACACCGAATACCTGACTGCCTACACACACCGAATACCTGACTGCCTACACACACTGCCTACACACACCGAATGCCTGACTGCCTACACACACCGAATACCTGACTGCCTACACACACCGAATACCTGACTGTCTACACACACCGAATACCTGACTGTCTACACACACCGAATACCTGACTGCCTACACACCCCGAATACCTGACTGTCTACACACACATACCGAATACCTGACTGTCTACACACACCGAATACCTGACTGTCTACACACACCGAATACCTGACTGACTACACACACCGAATACCTGACTGTCAACACACACCGAATACCTGACTGCCTACACACACCGAATACCTGACTGCCTACACACACCGAATACCTGACTGCCTACACACACCGAATACCTGACTGTCTACACACACCGAATACCTGACTGCCTACACACACCGAATACCTGCACTGTCTACACACACATACCGAATACCTGACTGTCTAAACACACCGAATACCTGACTGACTACACACACCGAATACCTGACTGACTACACACACCGAATACCTGACTGTCTACACACACCGAATGCCTGACTGCCTACACACACCGAATGCCTGACTGCCTACACACACCGAATACCTGACTGTCTACACACACCGAATACCTGACTGCCTACACACCCCGAATACCTGACTGTCTACACACACATACCGAATACCTGACTGTCTACACACACCGAATACCTGACTGCCTACACACACCGAATACCTGACTGCCTACACACACACCGAATACCTGACTGTCTACACACACCGAATACCTGACTGTCTACACACACCGAATACCTGACTGCCTACACACCCCGAATACCTGCACTGTCTACACACACATACCGAATACCTGACTGTCTACACACACCGAATACCTGACTGTCTACACACACCGAATACCTGACTGACTACACACACCGAATACCTGACTGACTACACACACCGAATACCTGACTGTCAACACACACCAAATACCTGACTGACTACACACACCGAATACCTGACTGCCTACACACACCGAATACCTGCACTGTCTACACACACATACCGAATACCTGACTGTCTACACACACCGAATACCTGACTGTCTACACACACCGAATACCTGACTGACTACACACACCGAATACCTGACTGACTACACACACCGAATACCTGACTGTCAACACACACCAAATACCTGACTGACTACACACACCGAATACCTGACTGCCTACACACACCGAATACCTGACTGTCTACACACACCGAATACCTGACTGTCTACACACACCGAATACCTGACTGCCTACACACCCCGAATACCTGCACTGTCTACACACACCGAATACCTGACTGTCTACACACACCGAATACCTGACTGCCTACACACACCGAATACCTGGCTGCCTACACACACACCGAATACCTGACTGTCTACACACACCGAATACCTGACTGTCTACACACACCGAATACCTGACTGCCTACACACCCCGAATACCTGCACTGTCTACACACACATACCGAATACCTGACTGTCTACACACACCGAATACCTGACTGTCTACACACACCTGACTGTCTACACCCACCGAATACCTGACTGTCTACACACACCGAATACCTGACTGTCTACACACACAGAATACCTGACTGCCTACACACCCCAAATACCTGCACTGTCTACACACACATACCGAATACCTGACTGTCTACACACACCGAATACCTGACTGACTTCACACACCGAATACCTGACTGCCTACACACCCCGAATACCTGCACTGACTACACACACCGAATACATGACTGCCTACACACGAATACTTGATTGTTTACTCTCACACCGAATACCTGCATTGCAGCCTTTGGGGATATTGAGACATAAGTCATGACTCCTAGGTAAGGAGGCTTACAGGCAAGGTCATTGCTGACTCCTCCATCCCCCAGTCGCCCAATGCTCCAAAAACAATTCCCCGGCAGTATGGGTCGATAATGACCAAAGAATCCCGCCATCTGAACAGCTTATTTCCCTGTGCTGTGGCCCTCAGCATCTAGTCACCTGCCCCACAGAGACTACCAAGACTATACTAAACACATTAAGGCACCGGCAAACTGGTCACTGTTTATTAATTAAAAAGCTGCACCACACTGCACAAAAAAATGCATCAACGGTAAATGAATGTCAATGATAAATGCACCGTTCAAATACTTTTATCTTATTTTCAAACCCGTCATTCTATACACACTGATGAGCCCAAACATTATGACGTATATAATCTACTAACAAGCTCACAGGTCCAGGTCTGGGTAGATTACATGGTAAGCAAACAATCAGTAATCGAAGTCAACGTGTTGTATGCAGGAGAATTATCGACTTGTCTAGGTCGCTCAGGTAAAGACCTGAGCGACTTAAACAAGGGCCAAATTGACGACCGGGGTCAGAGCATCTCGGAAACGTCATTGTTTGTTTGTGGGGTGCTCCTGGTCAGTAATAGTGAGTACCAACATATGTGGTTAGAGGAGGGCTAAACCACAAACCGGCGATATGGTTTGATAGCTGTTTACCTGGGAAAGAGATGGCACTAGGATGCACTGTGGGAAGACACACTGGATAAAGCATCAGCTACATGTTATTATTATTTCATATAATTGTGTGTGCAATTACATTGATATGAAAACTATATTGGACGGACAAAAACAAGAAGCTGAAAATAACAACAGTAATCCTAGCAAGAGCAGTGTGCGGGTCTCCCTGTGACCTTCCACCAGGAGAAGGAAGACAATCAATGAGTAGTTAGCCATAATAACAATATCTTTCACAGCTCTGTTTTGAACGACAAATTACATCCCGAATGTGACCACAATTAAAGAGATTGGCGCAAGACTTGAAGTATATAGTGAGTTTAAGCCCAGGCTGCATTAGTGTAGTGCTGAATGATCACATTATCACCTCCGGGTCATCACATGGGATCAGCCAATAAATTGTGTTTGTTGAAAGCATCATGGTTTACACATGCAAAGTTAAAAAAGTGCATGTCATCACAAGTGATCTTTTGACAGGTGTGGTAAACTGTGAAAACAAATCAAATATTGTTACAAATGCCCTGATGCCAGGATAAAGTCAGCACTTCCTCTTTGTTCTCCATGCCCCCTCCACCATCAATTCTGGGACTTATTCAGAAGAATAAAAACTTAATTGGCTGGTCATGGAGCAAAAAGTTTGTTTTTGGAGCCCCTGCAGTGCCAGCCTACAGAGGGATAATCATTGCCTACATGTCCTGCTTCACTGAGCATAATGTGAACTGTCACGGCCATGAATAGCAGACTGTGAAATATACACTCAAGCAGCAACGCAATAGGGAATGCGTGCAATGCCTCCCTTGGGGCCTCTATGCAATGAATAAGTCTATAACTGTCCCATTTGACAGAGGCCTACCAGGACAATGGACTCATCTGACCATTCTTCCGCATGCCAACACTCATCCTTGGAGGGAATTCGCAGCCCCTATTTGCAGCTCTCTACAACCTGCACGCTGTAATACTATTACTAATAGCTAAATGAGTGCTGTTTAAAGCTGTTCCATTGATACTGTTTTCGGACAACTTGACTCACTTCCAACAGACACCCGTGCACTCACTCTATATGCGCAGTTGCATGACATGCAGGTAACATGAGATGATGTTTCCAGCCAATTTCTTACCTCTTCCAAAACATTGATGGTGTTTTTACAGCTCTGTAGCCGTGTGGTAAAACTGGATGTCGTGGGGGAATTGTAGTCCTCCGTGGTCTCCGAGAGGAACTCGGACACAGATATCTGGTCTGGCATCCTTTCCCACGGAAAAAGGACAAGTGAAAATTTAAATAAGCAACACCATGAATTGGAGATTGGGAAAATGGGACGCGCGCTCCAAAAATAAACCGTTGATTTGATATCACACCACGATATATAAATGCTTCTCGGTAGAATATGATGACATCTACAGCTGTCGAACAGTTCTCTGCACACTATTTCCAACGGTCTCTATGCACGCTTTAATTGCACCCGTTCAGCTGTAAAAACCACGATTCCGCTGTGTTCTCCACTCCTCCTAAACAAACGATACGCTACGCAAAAGACCGCAGATCTCTGTTTTTAAAATGTCAACATAATATTTTTCCTGCACAAGGATTTACTTGTGCATCAAGAGACAATTCTGAATCAATTCCGTTAATGCGATTAGGTTAGCGGTCCCGGGTGCCGCTTCTCCTTTCTTTTCCCCTTCGTTTTTCTGCTTTCTGACATAGCGCATGATGCACGTAGTTCCCTCCTCCTCCGGGTTAGCGACGAGATAAACAATAAACGGCACTGCGCATGCGTCGGCTGTTGAGCGCACTGCTGGCTGAACCCGGCCCTACCAAGAGAGAGTACTGCGCATGCGTCGGCTGATGAGCGCACTGTCTCTGGCTGAACCCGGCCCTACCAAGAGAGAGCACTGTCAACAACAAAAAAGCGGATACTGAAGTGATGATGAATCTTTTATCTGGAATAACAGGCTCCAATATGTTGTTGTTATTGTTAACACATGATACGGTGTAATTTCGAAATTAAAAATATCCTTAGGTCAAGTTGATAGTTAGACAATGCATGATAGTGGTTGTTGAGTTGAGTGCTCATGACGTGCTAGAATGTCCTTGATTTGAGGGCTGATCTGCTTTACAGTCCATTACATTTACAATTCACAGTCCATTTTAAGCCTGGCTGAAAGGGATTATTTCCCAACCCGGTGACAATAATACAATAGCATATTACTGGAATAATCTAGACGTTTCTTATTAAAATATAACATCATTACGAAGGCTAGAAGGTCCCAGCCGTTTGAAATAATAGGTTTATGGACGGAAAATCCCCTCGATAAAGATGTGGGAATGTGTTATTTAGTAGGTAGGCCTATAGGGATCATTATTTCGTTCGGGACGGTAGAAGAACTCTCTAGAAAAAAAGATGTGTGCGCAAAATTCCCCCTATGCAGACAACCCCTGTAAACGTTTAACGTTACACAAATAAGCCTGGAAGTTGTTGCCCTCCTATCAAAATACTTTACCTACTTAACTTTAATAGAAATTAAAACGAGGTAAAGGAGTATATTGCCCAGCTACTGGTTAAGGAACCCATTTAACTGGTGTACATTCATCTTTTGTATCTCACAGTGTTGCTTGAACAGCAATATGAATGTGAACAATTTATTTTAGTGCTGATTAATGTTCCAGATGGCGCTGAAGGTTGGTGATAATGAGCGTGTCAACAACAGCAGTGTACAAGCAAAATAACAGTCTCTGTACCAATAAAACGATTGCTCATATGCCCGCTATCGACAACATATTTTTTTATTTATGTCATTGTTCAAAAAGGCTACTAATTGACAGAAAACTTTTCCAACTACGTTTCCCAGGATTCCAAAATTATTATTAAATACGACGTCACATCCGGTCTGTCAAGCAGCCAGGAAGTGGAAATGATTTAGCCACAGTTAGCGAGCTACATAGCCACAATTATGCGGTTTCAAATATTAACAGTAAGTTCTTCTTTACGTAGCTTTTGTTTAAATATAGTTGTCAACTTAGCAATGGTCGTGACATTGTTTGATAAACTCTGGTTGATAAGTTATTATATTTTCCTCTGAACAGCTAGCTGGAGTTTATAGTAATGCTAGTATATATAGGCTGACATTTGAGGTGTTTGAACAAGACTGGCTACCTCCTAGCGGATGCTACGTAGCTAGCTCTTGTTATTTTGGCATGTAATGCTGTTTCATTCGGTTGTAGCTATCTAGCTGGCACTATTGGCACCGGCAATGGGTAGTTAGAGCTGGCTAAACAGGTTTGCCTAATTATTTAACCAGATGCTTTGTTAATAGACTTGGTATTAAAATAACTTGTCAACGTACTAGCAACTGTGGCTAACCTTACTGTTCAGGCGAGTAATAACTAGCAAATAAGTAACTAAATAGGCCTAATAACAAGGCTGGTTGCGCGTCAGCTAACTAGTAGTAGTAGTAGTAGTAGTAGTAGTAGTAGTAGTAGTAGTAGTAGTGTTTTGTTGGCTTATTAGCTTGATAGTGTTATGTACTGTAAGTTATCGTTAGTCATCCTGCGTTTGACAGAATAAACTAGGCATTCGACAGTATTTCTTAAAGTTACTGCAGGAACATAAATGACCAATACTGCAATATGAAATATAGATTTTGATATAGTTCAATGGTCTAGGGTCTTGACTTCAAAACTGTGTTTAATAGTTTGTTAGTGTATATTATGCATCACAGAGTTATAAGACTGTCCTATTTTCAGATAACAATGGCATGAACAGTTGACTAGTTAGTTAATTACTTACTTTTTCTTGTTAATGTTTCAACCTGTTTCCCCCTGTTAGGTAACATACATTTGGTGCTATGGTTGTCAATTATGTCCTATTAGTAATCTGAACAGCAAAACATGTATACAAATAAAATGAATAACGGTAACTTGTCTATTTACATGGAGTACCAGTACATAGTCAGTATGCAGTTCTATGAGGAATTGGTTTACACCAGCTGAAGTACTTAATTTAACCTCTTCTTGGCAAGGGATGGCCATTCATAACAATGCAAATTCACGAGCAATGCCAAGGCAGCAATCTAGCCTGGATGCCATTTGTTTTTTTATTTCATTGAGCAATTGTACAGTGCGCCAATTTTGCTTCGAAAAACTAGGATGTGTTTATACCTTATTTTAACAGTCCATGAGAAGGCTAGTTGTCTCTACTGAAAACGTCGAAAAGTATTCAATGTGAGTGTCACATTTGACTGAACTGCCAGATATACACACTGTTACCGGCATGTGTTAGCTAGCTACTAACCTGTTTGCTGCCGGGTTCCCTGGTTCTAGGTGCCTAGTCTCCCCTTGCCTTAGTGTGGGTCCCCCGGGCCGGGTATGGCGCTAATCGAGGGGGTCGGGGACGAGGTGACCCTGCTCTTTGGGGCGGTCATCCTGCTGCTGGTACTGGTGCTTGCCTGGGCATCCACGCACACTGCAGACCCCCCCGAGCATCTTTTCACCGCACCCCCTGCATCCACATCGGCCTCCTCAGTCTCAGCCGCCCTCCAGCTACGGAGCACCGCCCCCTCAGACCAGCAGCCGGCCGCGAGTGACGTCACGTCCAATGAGAGCAACGGCCCAGAGTCGTCTACCGCCCCCTCCCCCCTGGACAGCCTGACCCCACCTTTGGGTGAGGAGGGAAAGGCAGAGGAGAGAAGACAGATTCCTGAGGGGGACGGAGGAGAGAGAGGGGTGGAGGGGGACGAGGTGGGTGGAGAGAGCAGCCTTTCCGAGGAAGGTTTGAGGAGGAATGGTCTGAGACATGGAGACGGGCTCAGAGGCAGCCAGTTTGAAGCCACGCCCTCTCTGTCTCCACCCCTGTCTGACTCCACCCAAAATCCATTAGACAGTGCCTCAAGTACCAGAGCATCTCCTGAGGTGGATCCTGAAGACATCGCCGAGAGGAACATGGTTCTGCGTCTGAAATTTCTCAATGACACAGAAAGAACAGCCCAGGTGAACCCTGAGGACACCATTGGTTACATCAAAAGGTAACTATTCTAATGAGGGTTTTATGTACTGTATTTATGGATTTTGGCCTAATCATTCGAATAAACGTTTAGATGAAATGCATACTAGTTAACTACCCTAAGGTAGATTTGTGGACTGGGTTGGATTTGCAGAATACTCAATTTTTTGTGAATCATATAACTATTTAATATGTGTAGTGATATTCAGATGTTATGAAATTATTAAATGTCATATACACTTGACAGAAATGTAACCACAGCCATTTCTAAGCTATTTTCAGATGGATGAATTATATGGGTACGTGATCAATGAATTATGCTGCATGTAAACACGTTTGTTTACAACCATTGACGGATATTTTTGTGTGTTTGATAAACCAACTCGGAAACGTAATACGAAGGCTTCATGTGGCATTTCTAGTTTTGTTCAGTGCAGTTAATGACAGCTGTTAGGTCCTTCTTTCTGACTGTGGTGGCAGATGTTGTTTATGGTCCTTCCAGGTGATCTCTCCCTATGAGGTAAATGACAAAAAAACCTCTGGGGGTCAGCAGGAAGCCCTGATGGAGAACCGGTCTTTTCCTCATTTCAGGACATACTTTGCTGGCCAAGAGCACCAGGTGCGCCTCATCTACCAGGGCCAGCTGCTACAGGATGACGGCCAGACCCTGGCCTCTCTTAACCTGGCCGACAACTGCGTCCTGCACTGCCACATTTCCCAGCATGCCACCAGGGCCGCCCCGGCGGGTGTCCGAGCAGCCGACCAGGTGCAGGTGGCCCTCAACGTGGGCAGTCTCATGGTGCCCCTGTTTGTGCTCATGCTGTCTGTGCTCTGGTACTTCCAGATTCAGTACCGGCAGTTCTTCACGGCGCCGGCCACCGCGTCGCTGGTGGGTATCACCATTTTCTTTAGCTTTGTGGCGTTCGGGGTCTACCGCCGCTGAGGTGAGGGGGGGTCGAGCCACGCCCCGGGTGTCCTTAATTTTAGACTGTCGAGGTACCCCCTTCTAAGCCCCCCTCCCTCGCCAGTCATAGCCAGTTTCTACTACTACGCTCATTGTAGCCCAACTCGGACACTGACCTCTGGACCTCTTTTTTGGATCCTCGTCACAGGCGATTGTCAGTCACTTGATTTAGCTGTGGCAATTTTTGTCAATGGCACGATCAACGGTCTCCAAAAACAACCCTTCTGTTATGGTTCTTTCCTCACACATCACACTTTCCTTCACCACCAGTACTCCATATGAGTAAAGAAAAATGTCACACCGATGGATGTGCAGATTGTTTTTAAATGTGTAGATTCTCAATGTGCCTACCCTAAGATCGTTTTTTTTCTTCCTTACGTACGCTGTTACGGAACCGCCACCTGTGTAGCTGTTGCTTACCTGTAGATGAGTCTCTTTTTTGGGGCTTACCCATTTGGACTTGAGGTGGGACTTGGACTCGGCCAGAGAACCATTTTTCTGTCTGCAGTCTTTCTAACTGCAGTGAAGGAGGTTCAACTGCTGTTTTGCTGTATTTATGTTGGGAGCATAGTTTCTGTGTAAAAACAAAATATACAAATTCTATTAAATCATTCTTTTATTTACTGGTATCTTTGTGTGAATCTTTTAAAGTGTTTTTTGATTTTGAAGAGATTGACTGAGCTTGGGCTTTAAGCTATTCAACAGTTGTTGATACCATTAATTTATTACAAAAGCAATATTTGGGATATTCAATAGTTATTTTTGATTAATATGGCTCTTTTGATTTTTTTAAATAATTAACTTGACATTGCATTATTTTGTATCAGATTGTACCTGTAAAAAACTAACTCTGAATTTCTGACTCACTTATTTTCCATTTACCACAAACTATTGATATTCCTAATTTGTATTATGCACCGGTTACCAATGCAAATTGGAACGGCGAAAAAGGTTGTATAACACTGCTTTAAGCCAATCAGCAGTTAGTTTGAGCAGCTAAAGGTTATTCGGTTAATGCTGTTTTTATGAAAGTATAGAATAGATGATGTCATATGAGCTTAGCTATTCATCCATAAATATAAAACATAGAAGTGCTGGGATTTAAAGGCCCAATTAATCAAATTGAATTTATAAAGCCTTGTTCACAAAAAAGTTGTCACAAAGTGCTTTTATAAACACCCAACCCGAATAATGTTCACTGAACCCGATAGAGCACACATCAACAAGTTGGCACAAGTTGATACTAATGTCCAAAGTACAGGTGTTCAGTGAACATTATGTTCAATATGATAGCAGCGGAGGCAGGAACTTCCCTTCTGTCACATTTATAACCCTTGTTATATTTTGAGTCTGTCCCGAAAATTATAAAAACATTACTTTGACCTATTGTTCTATAAGCAGTTACATAAACACTAATTTCGAACGACCCTTTATTGTATAGGGTGCACTTCAAATATGTGATTATACTGAACTTTGGGCAAAGTCTTTAGCCCAGACAATGGCAAGCAGTTCCTTGTTGCAGGTACCATACCTGGATGTACTGTTGTGCAGTGATTATCAGACTTGTGTAAACTCATGTGAAGCATTCGACAATGAACCGTGTGTTCTTAAGGCAATGATTTTTCAAGATAGATTTACACTGGAAAAATATGTTGATTTTTTTTTAGGAGCCATCACCAATTTGTATTGTGAACCCCTCAAAAAAATGACCACCGGTGATAGAACTGAGTTAAGCAGAACTATATTCAGATGAACACAGCAACTTTGGCAAAAAGACATAGTGGCTCTGAAAAGTTTTCACCCCAAGGTATTTCACAATTTTTTTGTTGTAACATTAAATTATTATCAATTAAATTCGTTGAATTATAAACAAAATCTAAAACGTATTTAATTTACAAAAAATAATAATTTATTAGATATGTTAGTCATCTTTGGCAGCAATTATAGCCATAAATCTAGTTGGATAAGTTTCTCCAACTAATCAAATCTGGACACCATGATATTTGGTAAGTCTTTGCAAAATTCCTCAATCTCCAATAAGTTTGACTGGTAATTTGGGTGAACATAATTTTAACTCCACATATTCTCAATTCTATTGAATTTCAGCCACTTCAGGACATTAAAACAATATTTTGTCAGTATGTTTTTGATCATAGTTCTGCTGAAAGGTAAATCTTCTTGTGCAGACATCAGTGGGTTTTCTTTAAAGAAATCTGTCCTTGGCTGGATCCAGCTTTCCAGGCCCTGACACAGGGAAGCATCCCCATAGCATGAAGCTGCCAACACCAAGCTGCAGGGTAGTAATACTAGGGTTCATGAGATGACGTGTAGTGATAGGCCTCTGCCAAACATAGGGTTTAGCGTTGAGGCCAAAAAGCAATATTTTCAGACCATAGAATGTTTTCCGCTTGGTCTCAATCAGCCACATGCCTTCTGGAAAACTCCAGAAATTTGTTTTTTTGCGCCGCTCTACTGGGGCCAATTCTGCGGAGCACCTGTTCTGTCGTGGCAGAAATGCCAAATAAAGAGAAAATTCAACATTTGGGAAGAGAAAGAGAAAAAAAACAAGTTATTTATACCGTTTCCCAAAATGAGCAATCCCTTCCCATACAGAGCAATAATGAATGCAAAATGATGTATACTAAAACTCATAGACAAAGAGACTTTAACATGTAACAATATTTTTTTTTTCAATAAGGTAGCGAGCTGACTAGTTTATTGTGCAGGAATTTGTTAGACGTACCCTCGAACAACAAGCCTACGGTACTGACTGGTAAAGCCCATTCTCCCCTAGTCTGCTGATTGTTTGAACTCCTTAGGAGGACGTCAACATCCTAAACATCTTTGAAACATTCTGTTTGAGATAGAAATAGTTTTTTCCCCTGCAATTTGAGCATAGGCCAAAAATAGAAATCTAGGACAAAAACAATTTTTTTTGGCAGAATATCAAATCAAATACTAAAGATACAATTTTTTTTTTGACTTTCTGGTGGACTTTTTGCATGTACCGAATAGTTTTTTTGGTAATTGATTTGGAGCTAAATATCATTGCTAATTTCTTCTGTTTTGCAAATATAAAAATGCAGTAATACTGGTAAATGACAAACATGCCCCAGTTTCCACTAAATACTTCCAAGATTTTCCAGACTAAGCCACAAAGAGAATCTAAATGAAAGCAGATCATATCTATTAATAGTGCATTAACAGCATTGGAACAAGAGTGGTTACATGGTTAATTTGCAACCATTGTAATCATTTTTAATGCACCAATAGTTCTCATATTTCCCACCAAAAACTTGCCAGGTCATCCTGGATAATACAAAAAAACAGTTAAAGAAACAAAGACTCCCAAAAAATAAAATATATACTACCCTTCAAGCGTACAATATGCATTAAACTAACAGTGCAGTTAAGAATGAAATAAAAAATCCAAGTACTTTGTTACAGAAAACACGTCAATAAATAAGACCAAAGGTCTCGAAATGAAGTTATGCAAAATATGTATGTAATATATTACCATAAATTTGCAGTAAAATGCAATAGTAAAACACCAACATTTCAATTGTTCACAGTAATTTACTCCCAAGTTAAAGTTGTCAATTGCTGACAAAATGCATCAGATTAGGTCAGACAGACAAGTCTAAAGCAATAGCCACAACAAATCACTGTACAATCCATTTTAACTTACATTACACATTTACCACATTCTTAAAATTGTTTGCCACTTTTCTTTGGGACTGGCAAGCTCCCGTACAACGTAACTGCACAGTCTGCTTTTGTCATTCAATATTTTTGGTAATAAAGCAGTTGCAGTCGTACTAATTGCATTAGTTCCAGTCTCCTTTGCTTTCCAAAGGGGCGGAATGTTAGCAATAGACTAACACCCAAGCAAATATTTGTGTAAATCAGAGGAGGGCCAGGGTGATTTTCAGTTAGGAAGTCTCAGGTCTCTTTTACTTACTGACAAGTGTCAAAGACTGGAATGTTAGCAGAGACTGTTACACAAACTACCTCACTTAAAATCTGCTTGGCTCTACTCTGACTTTAGCAAGTCAGTCACATTCTCCCATAGCTCTCTCATACAAATTCTTAATAAAAGATCGAATTAGATTGAGAAATGTGAAAACAATTGTTGGATTATCAAGTTACTAAAACAAATTATTGTTGTTCTTTACGTGGCATCATAATGAAAATAACCAGAAACAGTACTTTTCCCAATTTTTGTTAAGATCCGTTTTGGGCAAATGGTTCCCACAACCTATGCTCAAGCATTCATCATGGTGAGTTACACATGGACAATATTTACTACAGAAATACTCATTAAGTTAATTATTTCTATTAAAATATTACACTTTCCCAAATGTTGAAACCAGTACCATATCATGAAACTGTCTAGAAAGGAAGGTCTTGAAACAGTATAATAAAGAGTCAAAGATCAGTACAAAAGCAGATACAAACATGGATAAAAAGCAAACCATTTCATGATGGACATGAAAACAGGTCGGCCCTCAGCCCCTTATAACCAATTGCTTCTTGGTTTCTAATCGTGACATTCTGGTATCGCATCATAACATTATATAGCCTGACACTTATCTTGCCATCCTAATATCCCTATATCAGTTTGGTCAATACAATACAAGTTCCTCAATTAGGAGCTTTGGGTCTAATGGTCACGGCAAATCACTGCTGTCCAAAACCCTTGTATCCTGCAAACATCTACGTGATTGAATCCCAAAATGTATTTATGTATCTGGTGTTATAACTAATGGCTGAACCAGACTTAAAAGTAAACTTGGGGCGTACCTGTCATTTCCTCAACTTGAAAACAGACAAATAGCAGTTTATTGGAGATATTGATGAATTAATAATGAAGTAACCTGATTTGGGGGTAAAGCTGACTCTTCTGGCCTTTAATAATTATATACGGCATTTTGACATGATTTTTTTTTTGGAACATAACCTGTAGAACTCGATAAGAAACTGCACCAAAAATTTTAGTGATTTTTTGTTTTTAAGCATTGACATGCCATCATAGTTCTTTGATCAGTTATGTCATTTAAAGAGGTTAGTTTGCATTTTGTCCAAAGTCTGCCTTTCAGGAAAACCTAAAAGTTGGAACTGTGGCACTGTGGTATACAGAAATGTACAGAACTATACCTGTGGCCCGGTAAAGAGACTTTCAGGAAGTTCTTTTACCCGTCCAAATTAATTTAACAGATCTAAATGTCTTTGGGCATTTGGGTGGGTGTTAAGCTGGCTGAAGGGGTACACACCCGACCCCCACCCCGCCCTCGTGGCACACCATCGGTGCCATGAATCTCCAGTGGTCGGTCTCCGGGTCGTACATTTCTACAGAGCTCAGGTTGGACTGTCCATCGTAGCCACCGACGGCATAAAGCCTGCCACAGTTCGCCACCAAGGAGACCCGGCTGCGGCGCGTGTTCATGGACACTAGGTGGCTCCACTGGTCGGCCACTGAGCTGTACACCTCAGCCCCGCTGAGGAACCCGGAGCCGTCGTAACCCCCCGCCACGTAGAGCTGGCTGCCAAGGGCCGCGGCGCTGTGGCGACACCGCTTGTTCATCATGCCAGCGACAGGGTGCCAAAGTGCTGTGTGCTGGTTGTAGTACTCCACCTACAGGATAGGAGGGGACATTACCGTCATTCGCTTGCAGTTGCGGAAAAAACGGCAGCTAAACGTTTGTCAGTGAAGATTAACCTCAAGTCTTAGTTTCTAGAACACAACATTAACAACATAAAAGCAGTTCTGTATCACAACATAGATCTATAAAAAGTACCAAATCCAAAACCAGAAACGTAGCTCTAGTGTTGATAACCACGTATGTACAATAGCAATAATCTGCATGTTTATCTGCACTACCTTGAACCGATCCTCCTCTGATGCTCTACAATGCTCCGGTTAAATGCAATATGGTCTCCTTACCGTATTGAAGATCTGTAAACCGTCATGACCACCAGATACAAAAATCCTTCCATCAAACACTGTGACCCCAGCTGCACTGCGACTAGCACTCATCTCGGTCACCACCGTCCACCTGCAGAGGAGCACAAAGGAAACCAAGTGCTTGTTAATATTGATTGATGGAAAATACCATTTTAACACTTTTGATTTAGAACAAATGTATCTGTAAGACTCTGTTAAGACAACACAATGCAATATCTTGGATGCACACTGAACTTTTTACATCCTCGACAGATGTATAATGATCTACAGTAAGAGTTATAGATTGTATAGGTGTAGTAAACTTAATCTGTCTGGCTAGTGCATGGAGAAAATGCATCAGACACTTCTACTAAACATATGCATTTAATTTTTAATGAACTAGTGCAAATATTAAAAAAATAGATGTTTCTACTTCTATATAGTACATAATGACATACTGTCTGTGTATCCTGACATCATATTTTGACACAGGACACTTCTGTGGTCCTCACTTCAGGTTATCGAGAAGTGGCAATCAGGCTAGTGTAATGGTTTATCCAGGGCTAGGCTGGTATACATTTAAAAAAAAGTCATGAGTGATTACAAAGGAAATGTTCAGAACCTGTTGGCTTCTGGAGAGTAGCACTCTACGGAGTTGAGAGACGATTTGCCATCATAGCCGCCACAAATGTATATATGGCCGTCGACCACCACAGTCCCCATAGCACTGTGTTCATTGGGATGGACAGAGAACAGGCATGAATACGATGAGGAAAAACACCCAAACCAATCAACTACGTTAGAAATCCACATGACCAACTGGGGATTGAACCCAGGAAATGATACACACAAAGCATGTACTACAAACAAATTGAGTAATTTATTTAGGCTATTATTCATATTTGTTTATTGTTAAGTGTTAATTGTTGCACTACCAGGCCAAACCAAAATCCTTATTTGTTGTAAACTAACCTGGCAATGAAACGCTTCCTGATTCCTAAAACATTATTTAGAAAATATATTTTGGATTTTTTTTTGTCACTTTCTGACTGCCTTGATAAATGCCAGACGTGTATGGAAGGCTTCATTTACCTTAAACGGGCTGCTGTCAGACATAATCTAATTAATACCACAAAACTCAACTGTCCAATTGACTTTCTTACATTCTTACCTTCGTTGACTGTTCATGCTAGCAACACGTGTCCAAGTATCCGTTACTGGGTTATAAACCTCCACTGTGCTTAGCCTTGAGTGTCCATCATATCCACCAATGGCGTAAAGTAACCCGTTGACAACTGCCACTCCTACTCGACTTCGAGCCGTACTCATTGGCTGACAGCGTTCCCAGAAATTTCCAATCGGGTCGAATACTTCGACTACATTTAACGAGTCACCTACATCGGAACAAAATCAATGTACACACCATTCAGATAATACCATATGAATCCTGTGATCAAAAATAAAATACAAATTGGATGCTTTTATTGCCACTTCTGTTTCTGAATAGGGATTTAGTCTTTATATTACAATAAGGTAGCTATGAGTCATTTCCTTGAACGAAATAACCAATAAAAATAACTGCACATATTGACTTTCTTTGCGCTTACTTGTTTAGTAAACAATATCACCACAATGCAATTACATTGTAAAGGGAAAAATCAAGTACATTCTAACACAAGCAGATTAGATTCTGTGGTTCAAAATATAAAAATAAAAAGTCCTACGAAAATTGCCCCGGATATAATACAAGACCTGCAACACTCTTATACACTCTTATGATCTTGAGTATTACGGTTCATTTTTAATGACATCCGTTGTCACTCTCTAGGAATGGCTATGTTCTCAACTGCAGAATGCAGATATGTGTCATTCTCCTGTGTTGACACAATGATATGATACCGGATGTGGAAGAAGAGGTTGTTTACAAAACTAAACATAATAAACCACAGGGAGAACTGTTGTAAATGTACCTGCACTATTTAGCCCGCCGACTGCATATATTAGCCCCGTGATTGAAACACAGCATCTCTGTCTAGTCTTATAAGCGGGCAGGTGGGGACGGCGATGTGGCATCAGGTGAAAATCCTTCGCTTCATCTACAAGGTCCCTGTAGAAAAAAACGTAAAAGATGACCAGTGTGTGACAGCGATATAACAAAAGAGATCCACTTGAAAAAAGAAATCGGTACGAATGTCCAACAATGGACATGATGGCAAGTATATCAAAAGGATCATATGCATCGAGGTCTACAAGCGATACGTTTTTGGTTTCAGACATGTGCACCAGCACATTGCGTTCGATTAAACCGAATCAGAATCAGGTTGATTTGTCAAGTCTGTTTACACATACATGGAATATGTTCTAATCCCCATCTGCAGCATTTAGGAGACACATTTTTAAACGTACACAAACAGGACAAATAGAGCAAGAAACACACAACATGAACAGTTCAACAAGAGACCATGCCTAGTGGCATAAGTAATGTATACATATAGTGTGTGTCATATATATCAGAGTAGTGCAAAGAAGAAATGTCAAGATGTTTGAGCAGATTTCAAAATGTGCAAACAGCGGAATGCAGAGAAATATGTTATTGTATATACAGTTGTGCAAATAAGAGCAATGCCCAGTTGTAGTACAGGATGTCCACTAATGTCCATCATAGCAGAGCTGATAGTGTTTAGGGTGAGTAATGGGGGGGGTCTAAGCTCTTTACGGGAGGCAAATCCTTTGCATTCGACAACTGCCAGATGTCTGTAGATGACAAACGTCACCAGGTGCCGGGTATCTTCCCTGGTGAGCCTCTGCCAGGCCATCTGTAGCCATTCACAGTCACAGCCTGTTTTAGAGGCCTTTTAGCTTTCAATATTCTCAAACACATGCTCAGTTGGATTCAGGTCAGGTTGATATACTTAACCAGTCAAGATTATATTCTAATATTCCATATGATCCTAAAAGACCCCATGTTTGCTTAAGCATTATGTTCGGACAACCCTGCAGGCGTGTACATGCAGAGACGTTTAACTTGATGAATCCATTGGCGCAGAAACGGTCTGCACTTTTATATGTTTGGATTTCTGTCCCTTTTAATTATGAACGATGTTATTCCATCTAGATCAATGAAATATTACATTAACATATCTATTACACTCAACGTATCATCTTGCAATAGCCTAGCTTGTTTTATATTGATTAGTTTAAAAAATGACACCAATCGATACCCACGTTTGGTACGTCTTTGATGTCAATCAATGTGTTACGGAGTGTTCGTTTAACAACCAAATTGTATTTAGAAGAGCAGACGAACATAAAAAGACACAAAAAGGAATACAAATAGGAGGAGGCGTTGTCATCTTTGACGGTCTTCAAAGAAAGTGGGTCAGTCACCTGCATTTGTGGCAACAGCGCACCATCTCATCCTGCTGAACGCAGTCGGCCAGAAACTGGGGTCGACAAAGGGGCAGGCGGGTCTTGGAGAGCAGCTCTGGGAGACGAGGTTCCCGCTCCTCGCGTTCATGCTGCACCCAGGCAAGGACTGCTTCAAACACCTAGATGGAAGTCACCAGGCACAGTGTCAGCGGGGTGAGGCGTCAGAGGGGTGAGGCGTCAGAGGGGTGAGGCGTCAGAGGGGTGAGGCGCCAGAGGGGTGAGGCGCCAGAGGGGTGAGTTAAAAGGTTGGGGGTTTAATTTTTTTTGTGTTCGACACAAAATTCGAAATGTCATCATGGAAAACATTTATTCACACATTTAATATGACATATGTGACTTTACATCTGTAGCACCACAATGTCAGCCTGTTTGGACTTTAAATGACCATAAGAGTGACCCACCTGCTCCTCGGCTTTGATGTTCAGCTCGTCACAGCCCACCAGCTCCAGTACATCCTCTGCTCTGAGACTGAGAAACTCCTCGGACACGGACACCTCCACAAAGTGCTGGTGGACAAAGCTGTTGGCAGCGTCGTACAGAGTGGTGCACATCATGGTCTCCGCAAATTGTCGCACTCCTAAACAGTTCTTCGGGTGAAGTCTAGGATGAAATCGACACAATGTGTAATGGAGAGACGGGTTATCCGAAGGGTAGACGTTATAGAAGTTAGAAAGCCATCAGCGTTTTAGCAGCTCAAAGCTGAAGTACGAAATACGAAAGTCAAACCAAGTGTTTTTGTTAGGAATCCATAAATGAGCAAACACACAGATCAGACGCACATCCATTAGGGTGTGTATGCACATGCAACATGTGGGGACACACCTTTCCTGGAGGAAGGAACAGCAGGCATCCTTGACATTCTGTAGTTGCAGAAAGCTGGCTCCAATAAGCAAGGACTGGACGTTCTGCTGGTCAATGGCCACATGGCCATTATACGCAAAGTTTATCAAAGCTTCAAGTGCACTACAGAGGAAGAACGGGAAGGCAGAGCAGGACACGTAAATTAGACACCAGCACTGTGGCCCTGATCGAGATACAACACAAATCCTTAATTATACCAACAGTACATAATCTACTTCAACACTGATGCTGTCACCCCAGCACAAACAATGTACACCCTTTCCCAAAATGTTACATAAATAAGGTTTGAAACATTCAGTGAACAGACAACAAAAAAATGTAAACGATGTCAGAAAATGTTATTTCTTCGTACGTTCACTTCATCTTCAAAAAAACTGAGTAGTAGTGGCACCCAGATAGCAACCAAGGTCCACCCTTTACTTCCCTCTCCACTTCCTACATCTCTTTAACCAACCAACTCAATGCCAAGCTGATTTGCAAAGCAGTGCCTTAGGCTCTTGAGCTAATTGGAAAATTGAATATTCTCAAGGATTGGACAGATCTGATGAAGACCCCTTTAGAATCTAAATAATGTCTATTTGTTGTAAATACCAGTAGGTGGTGGAACATACAAGTGTGCAGGTTCTACAATCCTTCCACTACACACTTCGCATAGTGTTGTATACTGTCTGGTAAAGAAATATTAGCCACACAAAAGTAGTTAGAACGAGCCTGTGTGTGATAATGACAGTTGGCCACTGGATTCGCATCACTGGATTCACATGGTTCTCTGAAGTGTGTAGCTGCATTTAGTACACAGACTGAATTGGTCTTACCTAGGGTCCATCCCCTGCATCACAATCTCATCTTGTTTGCACTCTACCATGTCATTCATAAACATGGCATGGAAGTAAGGAATGGAGGCAGCCAGAACAATCCTGTGGGCACTAAACTTGTGGTCCCCAACCTGAAAGGGGCAACACAGGTGGTTAAATTAGTGATTTTGTCCAGACAATGGTCAAAACCAAATACAGTCAGTACAGTAGTACTAAGTTGTTGTATGATGTATCAGGAACATGTGACCATGTATCTCCCCTTGGAAACACCAAAAGAAAACCAACATTGTTTGAATAATAATCAGCACATATTGTATGTACAGATCTGCAAGATGTAATATGCAGCATATCTTATTGTGTCTGTTAAAAAGGGACAATGTATCACTGGGACAAGAGAGAGTAAACGTCTGCTGGTTCCCTGCCATTGATATTTCTGACAACATCAGCTTCGGGTACATGTTATTATGTTAGGACAGTCACATCGACAAAGCCAGTATTGTCTTCGGGTTGGCAAATTCAGCAATGCCAATCACTGCACAGGACATCCGACTGATTTATATAAGCAGACTAATACAACAGATAATCAGTAGATGTGGGATAAGCCTTGTTTGTGTGACAGAGGCTAACGACGTGTATATGGCTAGACATTAACCCTAGTAGTACCAGGGGTAGGTTCCTCAACAACCAATAAATGACAGTGGCAGTTAGTAGTAAAGTTGACATGTACGCAGTACAACTAGTTGCTTCCGCACATGCAGTCTAGTACGTTGGGCACTGAATGGTGGATAAAACTACTATGACAATTACAACGAAATGCCTACTGTTGATAGTTAACCAAATTACTCAAGTTAAACACTTACTTATCTTGAGCCTCTGACGTTAACTTTACAATAACTGCATGAGTTACAGTAGCCAGTCGATATGCTACTTAATAACCCTCATAGCAACCTAACAACAGCCTCATATACAGATACAGAAGTTAGCCTGCTGGCAACCTAACAACAGCCTCATAAACAGCATACAAAAGTTAGCCTGCTAGCAACAGCCTCATATACAGAAGTTAGCCGGCTAGCAACCTAACAACAACAGCCTCGTATACAGGATACAGAAGTGAGCTTGCTAGCAACATAACAACAGCCTCATACAGAATACAGAAGTTAGCCTGCTGGCAACCTAACACCAGCCTCATACAGAAGTTAGCCTGCTAGCAACATCACAACAGCCTCATATACAGAATACAGAAGTTAGCCTGCTGGCAACCTAACACCAGCCTCATACAGAAGTTAGCCTGCTAGCAACATCACAACAGCCTCATATACAGAATACAGAAGTTAGCCTGCTGGCAACCTAACACCAGCCTCATACAGAAGTTAGCCTGCTAGCAACATCACAACAGCCTCATATACAGAATACAGAAGTTAGCCTGCTAGCAACCTAACAACAACAGCCTCGTATACAGGATACAGAAGTGAGCTTGCTAGCAACATAACAACAGCCTCATACAGAATACAGAAGTTAGCCTGCTAGCAACCTAACAACAGCCTCAAATACAGAAGTTAGCCTGCTAGCTAGTCGTCTAACTAGCTAGCTACTGTTTAGCGATTACTAGGCTCACTTCACACCCACCTTTAGGGTGACATCGCAGAGTTTCCCCTGCCTTCGGATCTCCTCCATAACAGCATATCCACGGCCTGGTAAATCGTGGACTGAAAAATGCATTAAATCCTCCAGTTCTTCATATATCATATCACTCATCGTCATTGAGAAGAACAACGAATTTGGAAACGCCTAATAATCCGAAGTTGACCGTCTCGAGACGCCGTAGTCTGACAGCATCTAAACCAGGCCACTTGTGTCACTATTTTAACACAAATATACAGTACTGCACAAAGGTTTGGAAAATATACAGTACCGCACAAAGGTTTGGAGACACTTAAAAATGTCAGGAAACATTAATGAAATTAGTTTGAATAAAAAATATTGCAAAAAGAATGAGAAAATATTGTCATTGACATATAATTATGTCTTACAAATGATGATTTCGTCAAAGAATCCTCCATTTGACACAATTACAGCCTTGCAGACCTTTGGCATTCTATTCAATGTATTGAGCTAATCTGCTGATAGGGGGGGATATGCCCCCTCACGTCCTCGTCTAGGCAGGTTAATTGCAGCTTCAGTTGCTTTGCATATCTCCACCGCAAATTTATACCCTAGTGAGGATGGCATGGATTTCCACTTAATCGTTCAGAAAATCACATTAACCGTAAAAAATGAAATCCCAATCAGAATCTACATCAATCCCTTTTTAGCCACATTATAGTTTCAGGGTTCAAATGAGTGGCATGCATAATTGTTTTATAATTACTTTCATATCACAAATTAATTTTGTCCGCTTATATGACTGAGCTTTTTTGTTGATATTAACCTAGGGTGTCATTAATTCTGGAGGACAATGTTTATTACAAAAACTCAACAGTGTAAACACTACAGGTACTAGAAGTCGATGCATTAACTGCTCGATGTGTGCATGTCTCTCTACCTGCTATCACACATTGGTTTGACACGGCAACAGCAGAGGTCATGAGCCAAGTATCCATTCTGAAGTACATGGACGCTTTGCGTGCTAGTAAATCATCTTAAAGAGATCTCAATTGAGCATTTAGGCATCTCAATCTCAATGACGAATCCCTCCGTGCATCATTATTAAGTGTAGAAAACATCCAGGGGTTCAATGCAATAACATTGCATTTCTTAACTCGCCATTGTATTCCTTTGTGTATACAATCCCGCTTTCGATTTCTCGTTGTTCAAAATAAATCTGGATTAGCATGAACAATGAAAATATCAGACCACTTAATTCTTGAGGAATTTATTGTTTTGGGCAACTGATACCAATAGCTATATAACAAGAGATCCTTTGCAGAATGGACTTAACGATCGAAAAAAGAGTAACCGAAATAAAACCACAATCAGGGAGAGGATGTGAATTTACTGAAAACGATACAAAACCAAATATCCAGTCCTTCACAGTAGGCAATAGTAATAACAAAATATCCATCAGCATCTCCTTGCTTTGTCTGTCCCCCCAAACAAGAGCATTAATAATATTAATATCAACATTGATAAAAAAATAATAATTACAGGTTAAAAAGAGGCCAGCATCACCTACAGTAATGTGTGGCGGTGGTGTGTGTGTGTGTGTGTGTGTGTGCGCATGTGTGTAAGAGAGAAACCGGAGGTTGTCGTTGTGGTGGTAGCAGTAGAGTTTTCAGAATGGTCTTTCTTATGCAGACAGGTCGCTGTTGTCAAAACGCTCCTGGTCGTACACCTCGGCAATGACCTTGCGACCTCCGAACCAGCGATTATTGAGGGCCTGGATGGCCTTGTTCATCTCCGCTGCCATGGAGAACTCCACAAAGATCTTGACAATGACCTCCGCGTCCTCCTCCTCACCCTGCTTCTCCTGGTAGATGATGACGCGGTTGACCGCGCCAAACTTTCCGCACTCCTCCGTCACCTCACCCTCCAGGTCGTCGTCGATGTCTTCCGGGCCCACCATGTTCCTCAGCACCATCACCGTCGACTGGGCACACGGGGAAGTATTGAGATTAGAACACAAACAGGACATCATGTCATGAGGTATCAGTGGAGAAGAAACGTCAGCCAGAGCCCTGAGGACTGGCCCAAAGACAAGGACTCCTCCAACGAACCTCCTGTTTGCGGAGCAGCTTCTGCATGACCATGTGCCTGGCGCTGCTCCCGGAGATGCTCATGTGCTCCTGCTCGCTCAGCGGCTCCTGGCCTGTCCCGTCGTGAAGGGTCTCCTCCTCCTCGTCCTTCATGGCCTCCTTCTTGGCCTCCTGGGCCGCCGCTTGGGCCGTGGCCAGAGCCGGCGGCGAGGCCAGCACCGGGTTGACCAGGCCCACCTGAGGTAGCACCGGCAGAGCGGGCCGCACCGGGGTCACCCCTGAAAAAGAGAACGGAAGGAGGCAGGACAAAAAAGTCAAACCCCCCCCCAAGGTTGGACAGCCAACAGGAGGAGCCTCCCCAAGCCAGTGGCAATGAGGGGAACATTCCCACATGGGGGGGGGCTTTTCCCAAGATAACTGTCTGAGTTTTGTGCTCCTGTTTAGCAATGTTTCAATGTGACACCACAGCTCCCTCTCAGGTACACGGGCTCTATCGAACTGGAGCTAGCGGATTTGGTCATTGGGAGTGTTGCGTTTCCACTAACAGTGTGTACACTACCGTTCAGAAGTCTGGGGTCACGTAGAAATGTCCTGTTTTTTTTTTTTTAAAGACAAGCATTTTTTGTCCTTGAGGCCCATTCTCAGCTAGCATTGATCATGTTGTTCCAATGGCATGTTGTGTTTGCTAATTCAAGCATTTGAAAACCCTTTTGCAATTGTGTTAGCACAGCTGAAAACTATAATACAGGCTAGAAATGGCCAAAAACTTTCTTCTGAAACTCGTCAGTCTATTCTTGTTCTGAAAAAGGAAGGCTATTGTGAGAAATTGCCCAAAAACCGTGCACAGGGTGGAAGGGATCTTGGGAAGGAAGGCTGTCAATCCATTTTGCTATGTCATGCCATACCCTGTAGACTTTGCTTGGTTGGGAAAAATCACCTCTCCAAACTATGCAAGTAGAATTTAGGGAAGAAGCAGTCAGCTGGTATTCTGTCTATAATGGAATGGACTGAGGTGCTTCAGGGAATTCCTCTTTAAATTTACAACTAGTATGCCGAAATACTGCAAGGCTGTAAACGCTGCAAATGGAGGAATCTTTGACAAAAGCTAAGTTTGAAGGACAAAATGATTTTTAGATTTTCTGCTCAAACTCATTTCATGTATGTCTTCATGGAGAACAAGGACATTTATAAGTGACCCCACACTTTTGAACAGTAAGGTATGTCGCATTTCCACGTCTCGTTTGGGGTTTGCAAAGGTTAGATGGCAAAGAATCTCTGTAGGAAAGCTTTCCAACCCCCTTCTAAGTACTATGAACTATTCGAGATAAATGTGATTTTTCTAGGCCATTGGATGCAAACTAGACACTTACTATTAAAAGAAATGTCTTCAGATTAATCCCGCCACCCACCCCAGTTGTAGCTCCTAATGGTCATGTTGATGCATACCAAAAGTAAACTCCACAAAACACACAGGATCTGAGACTCACTGGCCAATAGGAATGAGGGGCTATGTTTATGAGGGGAGGGGCTAGAAACAGTCCTCTTCACACTTGGTTGGTCAGTGTGCAGCAAAGGGGAGGGATTAAGTGGCCACTGTCGGTGATTGTGGATTCAAGAGAGGGAGGGGAAGAAAGGAGAGAGAAAAAAGAGAGAGAGAGAGAGACAAGGAGAGAAGAGACAATAAAAGAGAATCTATTAGTGGAGTGGTCCTGCGACATGCTTTGTACAACTATCACACTGCAGGAGACAACAGCAGCCTGAAAAATGTACAGAGGCAATTCCACTTTAGACAAAACGTGGAAAGAAATGATATATGCTACCTGTTTTCTTCATCTTGTTTCGGTTCCAGCCATATAACATTATAGGGTTTTAACAGATGGCATCACAAAGGGTTATTTTCAGGTCCTTTGTCAGTCCACACAACTGTTCCTCTGTACTTAAATTTAAGATGCCAACTGATAACGGTTTCAAACGAAATGCAAAAAGTAGACGGCAAAAAAACTGTTTTACAACCCTTGGTTATTCTAAGAAAAACAAATCAAATCATAGTATTTTGGTTCCAAACACTGGTTACAAAGCCCACTCACAAATTCACCAAGATGTTTCAGAAAATTCCAGTTAAATGACTGGATAACATGACTAACAAAATGAACTGAATGCCAGACATACTTGTCGGTTGCCAATGCTTGCATTTGTACAATTCATACCCAACAACTGTCCAACCCGGCACCTACCTGGGCATTTGGCTTCAATTCCACACAAACGCTCTCACTCTGGATAAGCCATGCAGTGAAAGACAAGCAAATCGTTCTCTTGTGAGCAAATACAGCAGGGTGGCACATCTTCCAATTGTGGGGCAGACGAGGTGCAAACGTGAAAATATTTCATATCAACGCAAAAAGCTTTGTGTGAAATTTGCCATGAGCGCCAACTGCTCTGCCAATCATCTCACATTACAATCTTCCTTCTATCGTACAATTTTAACTAATTCCACAAAACCACCCCTGATACCCATCTCCATCACTTATTGTTCTGTCCAAGTATCCGCCGCACTGAACCTGTTTGAGTCTGTGTCTGTCTATGAGGGCATTGTCCAATTGATTCAAATTCACTGAACCTGTTTGAGTCTGTGTCTGTCTATGAGGGCATTGTCCAATTGATTCAAATTCACTGAACCTGTTTGAGTCTGTGTCTGTCTATGAGGGCATTGTCCAATTGATTCAAATTCACTGAACCTGTTTGAGTCTGTGTCTGTCTATGAGGGCATTGTCCAATTGATTCAAATTCACTGAACCTGTTTGAGTCTGTGTCTGTCTATGAGGGCATTGTCCAATTGATTCAAATTCACTGAACCTGTTTGAGTCTGTGTCTGTCTATGAGGGCATTGTCCAATTGATTCAAATTCACTGAACCTGTTTGAGTCTGTGTCTGTCTATGAGGGCATTGTCCAATTGATTCAAATTCACTGAACCTGTTTGAGTCTGTCAATGACGGCATTGTCCAATTGATTCAAATTCACTGAACCTGTTTGAGTCTGTGTCTGTCAATAAGGGCATTTTCCAATTGATTCACAATCAACTACACAGAGGACAGTATAACTTGCAGCACTACTTTTGGCCGCTGGGTTTTACTGTTGTACTACTACTATATAACAGCAGCCGTTTTCCTGGCTTATTTCCATAAAACAGAAAGGCCAAACTGACACCTGAAGTCAAACAATAAGAATTTTCCGGGACATGGACAGCAAAAAATATATAAGAAATTGATATATAATATATCTAATTACAATCTTTTTTGTTTTCTTGTTTCTTATATAACAATTTTCAGAACGCTTCAAAATAACACCTGAATATGTAATGATACTGTCATTGTCAATAAAGTATTGATGATAAAACAATAGCATTTTAATTAATGAAGAAGCATTCAGAAACACTTTCATATTTCAAATAACAGTGCAAAAAGACACAGCACCATTACGTATTCACCATTACGTATTCACCATTACGTAGTACTCCCATTACGTAGTACTCCCATTACTGAACTGCTAAACAAATATCCCTAAAATAAATGGCAACAATTTCTATTAGTACTTCACATGAACTCTTCGATTTCAAAACTCTGGCTGAGAGTTGAAAACCCAAATGGCCACAATCATATGGAGTTGATCTTTACTGACAAATGTATTTCAAACGTATTCAAGCTGTGGAGGCATGGTGAAGGTCATAAGTAGAAAAACTAATCCAAGCCCACGCTTAAGGAGCATTTAAACAGCATACTCACAGTAGCCTGCCCACCATGGAGGGCGGTTCCCTTTAAACAAATTCTATGTGTGTGTTTGTGTGGGTAGGCGGGGTGTGGCTGGGGGGGCTGCTTGGCTTACCTGTGATAACCCCTGGGGCCTGAGTGGCCATGACGGCTTGGGGCAGGCCCCCCAACTGCTGGGAGAGGAGGGCAGGCCCAGCCAGTGCTCCCAGCACGGATACCCCAACCGCCTCCTGGAAAACAGAGCCAGTCATAAGGGACACCAGCCACTTGGACAATAACCACCAAGACTCCACCGGTGACCACAGGCCTCTTGTTCGCACTTAAAGCTACTGTCAAGTAAAAGCCATGGCGCACTCAACACCTGCTGGCTTCTCACAGCATAGTTTCAATGTAAACAATATCAATGAAACCTCTTCAGCTAATTACATTCGCAACAGTTCCCAAGATCATTTTTGGCTTCTAAAAACAGGGCACGGACACATAATTACCTGGGCGGTGATCTTGGCTGTGGCAGCGGCGGCCGCCACAGCAGCAGCGGGTGGCAGTCCTCCGGGCGCGGTCGGTGTGAGTAGGGGCATTGGGGGGGTGACAGCCTTGCCCACACGCAGGTACTGACCTCCAAGGTCAAACAGATTCATGGAGGAGACGGCATCCTGGGAAGACTGAGCCTTGTCGTACTCTACCGGAAGGCAGAGGGGAAACAGGAGATTAAACACACCGTCGGAGAGAGACGGGTTTTACGGACGCGGGACATTTATTGACTTGAAAGGTTGTATCATAATTACCTCGATGTCACCCAAAGTCACCTGCATCATTAAGGGGCGGGTTTAAGATAAAGCTTACAATCCCTCATGGCAAAGGCATTTTTGAGTCAGGGACAAACCCTACATCTAGGGGGAGACATTTGGATACAAGGGGAAAGCAGCATTAACATCTACAGGCCTGGTAGCTGTCTCACACGTGTTAATGGAGACAGATGCTGCAGCACTATTCAGAGTTATTTAGACAGGTGGCAGGCTAGTCATATGCTAATGAACCAAACGTCTGCTTGCTCTGTGGGCAACCCCGCTTAGATGAAAACAACGACAATAAGGGTTTAGCTACAAGTGATGTTTGTTGTTTACGAGATGGCATTCACTCACTCTGCATTCACTGAATTTCGGTTAAATTGACAGAATCCTTTCTTGTGTCTGGTCGTGCTTCCTTGGGAATCGAGGAATAAACCAGGAAGCAGGAGCCATGAATAACACCCAGCAGCCACCACACAGAGGTAAGAGCAGTGCAGACCTGCACACTGAATACAGGGTTTTCTGTCTCGCACCGCCTGGAAAAACCTCCCAACGTGTGGTAACCAGGACGCGTTGTCAAGCACCATTCCTCACCAATAAAGCCGAAGCTCTTGTGTTTTCCTGTGGTGGGCTCCCTCGCCAGATTGCATGACTTTATCCGTCCGAAAGCCTCAAACACACTCTTAATGTCCTCGTCTGAGAGGTCGGGGTGTACGGACGCCACGTAGATTCGATTGAAGGCACGCGCCTCCTCTGCCAGTTGATCAATGATCGGCTGGGCCTGTCCGATGTTGCTCGGCCGTCCAACCTTAAAAGTGTTGTCCGTGTTAAAAGTGTGTTCTGATTGGAAAAGATCCACCAATATCTGCCGCTCTTTATAACGGACAGCGGAGCTTACCTTGATGTTTCTGCCTCCCAGCATCACTGAGTTCATCTGCTCTAGGGCTAGCTGGGCTGCTTCAGGAACCTCATACTCCACAAACGCGAAACCCTGAGAGACGTGGAACACAACAAGGAAGTCATGTTTCAACTTGACTAAGGTAGACGGATCTTTGCAAATGGGATTTTCCTTGGTTGGGCAACAACTGCTTCACTCTATCACAGAACATAAGCTAGGAGTACTATCAAAATAACGGTTGGGACGGACTGTACTTTGTTCATTCTTTTCTTTAGTGAAAATGGCAAGGCGATGATGATAAAGAGTTCCCAGTGTCTTGGTTAAGCATTACCCTGGCACAAACAGAGGGTTGTAGGTTTGATTCCCACAGGGGGTCACGGTCTCCTAAACTACCAGCATGCACATGCTGCAGCAACGTAAATGTTAAAATAAAAACCTGGACAAAACCTCATGGTTTACTGGGGATCTGGCAGCATCCACACCCTTATTGCATACTGAATTAAATCTGAACTTCTTCAACCGGTTCAGGATAAACGTGCAGTTACAAAAGGTTGTATAAATTGGTGTTTACGAGGTGAGATACTTTACTACAAGTATTTTGACTCAGTATACAAGTATTTTGACTCAGTATATTTGAAATTATACATAAACTACATTGTTCAAACTTATCTATAGGCAACCAAATGTATTTGAACAAATTCTGTTGCACATTAAAGCAGTCAGGTTTACTGTTTATCTCCATGTTCCTTACACGCAATGATTGTATAAAATCTGAGATAGTTTTTATGACGTGGTAATTGGTTTTTAGTGCAAACCCTTTGTGTTTCTTTGCGAGTGACCGTGTTAACAAAGCGCTTTCACAACATCGTTGCAGGTGGCCAGAATTCATTTTCTCACAATTGTAAATATCTTCAAACCAAATCGGTCTGTGTCAAAAGATCATCTAAGCAATTAATAACTGACGTTTTCATTTTTTCTGTGGCGTAAGCTTAAAACATAATGTTATGAGTTCCACGACCTACTCAGGTCGGTTGGGGGAGGAGCGATGCACAGGAGTGGCGCCACCTAAAGGATGACAATGATATTGGTCGACCTATAGTTAAAACGATACACAAATAAAATACATTTGTATAACATTGCGAGTGAATACAAAAAGAAAACGTGACAATGTGTGTGGGTGGAAATGAAGAACATGCAGTAAATTGGTGGCTAATTGAAAATGTTAAGTCGAGAAAAAAACTCTGTTCTCTGGGTTCCCCAAACCTTTCTCTGAGCTCCTGATAGACGTCAAAAAAATGTGTTTGGTCGTGGCACATCAAATTTGGTAAGACTAAGGATTTATAACGAGTTGTAAAAATTGAATAAGTTCATCCTATCGATCAAGACAAAGCACAAAAGAGGGGCTCAGTAAGAGGTTAGGGAAATCCTTAATGAAACACACCAAATTGGTATTGCCTGTGGTGAACTCTGACCTTATGTTTCATAGTAACCGAGTCCCAGGACATATCGATGCTCTTGATGGGTCCGAACGGAGCAAAGGCCTGCCGGACAGTGTCCTCTCCCAGCTCGTAGTAAATGGAGCCCACATACACTCTGCACATGATGGCTAACGCACGCTGTCTCTGAGCCGCTACCTACAAAAGGACAGAACTGTGCTTGAACAAAGCACTGACCTGCTGTTCCTCTGCAATGACAAACACAAATACTGACCAAACACATGCAATAAGTCCTAGGTTCATCTTCTTACGTTTTCTTCATATTGCATTACATGGCTTCCACTCAAATCATGTACAATAAAATAGAAAAAGAAAAAAAGAGTAATAAAGAATACAATATTTTGACTGTTGGGATAAGCAAAATTCCATAAAATTGGGTTAATAATATAAATATGTAAGGCTCACCGATTGTAATGGTGAGAGGGGATCTCCAAAGCCCATTGTCAGCGATGCCATCTAATAGAAAAGGAATAATTGAGATAATCTAAAGGCAATACCAAAACAGACGTCTCCTAAACAGAAAACTGATCACTAAGACAGCATCTCGCAGACAGCATCTCGCAGACAGCATCTCTCAGACAGCATCTCTCAGACAGCATCTCTCAGACAGCATCTCTCAGACAGCATCTCTCAGACAGCATCTCTCAGACAGCATCTCGCAGACAGCATCTCTCAGACAGCACGGTTGGTACAATGGCACTAGGTTTCTCCTTACCTGCAGGTTAGTGAGCTGCTGTTGTTGATGGGCAAGAGTCTGTTTGACCAGTACACTCTTGATGCTCTGCTCCATGGCATACTTCTTTGCCTACAGCGAAATGGTGGAAAAGACAGACGGACATATTTTATTTCACACGTGCCACAGTTGTCATGCAGACGGTAAATCCATTCCACCAGGAAACTATGAAGAATTGTAATTGACGTGCGAGATGTGACTAAACATTGTGAAGTAATTGGACAATGTTCCGGTTTAAAGCAAATTTTCATGTATAACACAAACTAGCTATACCATTTCATATAACTATTTCCAGTAATACACATTGATTCCAGATACAAGCGTTACAAAATAAAATGGTTTAATTGCCAGTGTAAAGACTTGAATGTTGAAGGTTGAAGCTGATCATGCTAGAACCTTAAATAGACTATGCAAACAAAAAGTACAAGGAGTAGCATCACCCAAGGTCACTCAAATCAACTCTCTTCCCCTATCTGATGCTTGGTTTAAACATCAGCAGATCATCTTGACCATGTTCACATGTACCCATAAATGCAATAGATACAAAATTGTATAGCAAATCTCCTGAATTTTAAGACAACACACTGACATTTCAGCACAATAACTATCCACTCCATTTCAATTCTACACAATGAACCAAAACTATTTGCGGAAACTGACCCAAACCCCGAATGGAGAACCCCCCCTTTCTGCTTCCTGTGAGTTCATCCAGTCTGCATGGCCAGTCTATTACATTAGTGAACATCTCAGGAATATCCCCTTTCCCGTGGGACTTACCTTCTGTAGTGCCTCCTGCTGCTCGGGGGTGAGAGGCGGCAGGCCAAGCTTCGAGGCAGAGCTCTGTCCATTCTCCATCATCAGAGCCTCGCCTGCCTGCAGTTGCACAAGAGAATTACAATGTGCAGAAAACACAAAGCTTTCCAGTACATAGGCCAGTATATGATCACATTGTTGATAGTTATTTTAGTATCTTTTATATATATATATATATATACACATACATACACACACACCTTTGTACACCAGGCCTACTGTATTTGGACTTTTCAAACAGTGACGCTCAAACAAAGACTTAATATTTATTGGATGAAAGAAAAATCCTTGTTTAATAACTAAAATTTTTGACCAATTAAAGAAGAATATTTTGGCTGGTCTGTTGTGCTTTGTTCTTTGAAACAATGTGCACCTTTTAAGTTGGCTTTTCATGAAATTGTTCCAGAGGATTATAAAATAATATTTCAGACATTGTATATATTTGTTGTTACATGGGCCAAATTGAGCAAACTGAAAAATCAAGGATAATTCTGTGGCTATAATGATGCAACTGGTTAAATCTTTGGCCAACACACAAGAGTTAACAACCCCACTAACAAAATAGTTCCATAGGACAAGGACATATAGATCACATAGAATGAAGTCACACATTTCACATACCACCTTAAAGACTTCCCCCATTTATTTATTGATTGTTTACTAAAAAGATGGCTGAAAACACTCATTTTGAACAGTGACCGGAAGTAATTACCAACAGCAGGATGCAGGGTGCTGGACAATAGGTATGTATTTGTTGGTTAATTGCACATTTAAAAAAATATGCTTTACTCAACATGTCAAATGAGTGCAAAAGTGAAATGAACGCTGCGGCTACACGGAGATAGGCCTCATAATATTGAGCAGTATTACAAACGTCCACGGATGCATCTATTTTTGTACAAATATTTTAAAAATGAATAACAGGGTGGACATTCCTTTTGTTCACCTATATTGTTAAAAGCTGAACGCCATGGTCTGAACATGTTTGAAGGTCCATGACAATGAAGTTGTCATGGACAAAAACGTTGTTTTTGTATGTAGGTAGATAACTAACTAGAGAAGTATACGCTGTGGTCCGTCATTGATAAATAAAATCAATCCATCCGATTTTAATAGCTAGTTAGTACCGCCCCCTTAGTTCCGGGACATGACGCTGTATGCTAACGTAAGCAACTATATATAGTGCTAGCTAACTAGCGAAAATCTAACTCGGTCGAAACATGGATAACGCATAACTAGCTTACATTAATATATCGATTTAAATTGCACGATTTGCGACCTCGTCAGCGAACTACTCAAATAACGGTTCACTAGTGAGCGTGTTGTAGTGACACTGTCTGCTAAGTTACGCCATCTATCCGACTTGCGTTACCAGTTTCGGGCAAGCTAGGTTTTCGAACTAGCTAACAACACTAGCATACTAGCCAGTCAACTGAACTGAATTAGGTAGCAATTACATTGAGTACAGAAAAAGTACTATATGCATTCACAATGAGATGTGAAAAATATAGGCAGGTAAACATTTTAACATTCACCGTTTGACTATAGAGGTGAATTACAATCTAAATAAAAAATCGTATTATATTTATTTACCGCAGAAACTGCCACCGCCATGAAGCACACCTTTCAGTACAGGGCGACGTCACGCCAATGAGGACTTCTTCTTCATGAGTGTTTTTCTCGGCATCCAACTTCAACTGTACATTACCGCCACATTGTGGACTGGAGGAATCTGCACTCACATCCTGACCCGTTTGGCCCATACCCGTACAGCCACGCTATGATATTTTATCGTTGAATAATAGCTGACAATTCTAAACAATCTGTTTAACATCTCGCTGCAAACTCATGCTGAGAGCTTAAGTGAAAATGTAATTTAATTTTGGAAAGTAGCCTTAGGCCACTTCAGAATGAGGTTGGATAGGTGTTGGATCTCACTGACGGGGTGGAAAAGGAAAAGACCGGGCAGCTCCACCCAGTCAGAGACAAAAAGGGCAGCCATGTCCAACCTCCATTACTGCAGAAGTTTTCAGTAGATTGGGGACATTCTAGCTGTTGTGACCAGCTGCACCAACATCTGAAACCTCACAAGAAACTGAGGGCTGGTAACTTTTTAAAAGAAAGAACAAACTAAAATTAACTAATGCACGCACAGATCATACTCAAAAGTGTGTTTCCGCCCGGTTTCGAACCGGGGACCTTTCGCGTGTGAGGCGAACGTGATAACCACTACACTACGGAAACTTACATACATGCTCTACGGAGGTTTGGAATAATATACAACATAACTGTCCACACATAGCGCGATTGACTGCGCTCCTTTCTAACAGCCGCGGTCGGCCAAAATGGATTTAACAATAATATTTGTGTAAGTATCTAATCTATAACAACCTAGTCTGTATTATCATGGACGTGTTCTTCAATAGGCAAAACGAATAGTGTATGTATGACTGGGTCATTCTCCCAAACTGTTCAGCGTTGCCTGTTTTCGTTTTTGCTTTCTTTGGTGTTTGTTAAACACGAATTGGTGCTGAGAAACTCATCTTCTATCGGTTTCCGTAGTGTAGTGGTTATCACGTTCGCCTAACACGCGAAAGGTCCCCGGTTCGAGACCGGGCGGAAACATACTTTTGATTAAATGTGTGCATGCAAAAATAACATCTACGTTAGTTGAGTCCGTGTTATAGTCCCTGGCATTTCTTTCTATTAAAAATGATACACTATTAAGTTTGCCAAGGCAAATTTGCAGGTATTCATTGGGAGAATGCAGATAATACAGTTAAACAAAGCCATTAAAAGATTTGTGAGATGGCTGGTAAAAAAAAAACATTTAGCAAATTTGATCTGTTCATGTGTATAATTATTTGTATTACAGAGGTTGGTTGATAATCGATAGGGCATGCATGTCTAACTACTGGTGGAAATACAACTCCCATAACTCTGTACCATTGAAAGACGCCCGAACGCATGCGCAGTTCAAGACTTTATTTTGTCTTTCTCAAGCCTCAAATGAAGAACAGCCTGAGTTTTTTTCTTACATGAATTAAATATTATTATACGGCAACATAATTTGTCTGCTCATTGTCCATCTTTCTCATGGAGTTACATAATACATAGCTTGTATATTGCCCGGGTTGTAGTGCTACTGTCGCGTTATTCGAGGGCGAAAACATTGCGGAGTGACATCTAGGTAGCTTAGGCTGTTTATCTGTTTTGCTAGCTAGCCTGCTAACCAGAGGGGGTTCGAGAGGAAGGAAAAATAAGTAAGGAATTTGGACATCTCGGTCCTCTGGGCAGAAAGGGGCTGCGGCTGCCCTGTTTCTGTCAAAGCTGCCGACGGAATGGCGCACCTACGCGACATGCAGAACCAGGTAGGTAGACTAATCTGTTAGGGACTCTGACACTTGGTTTAGCTAAGAGACAAACCCTGATGATTGCAGGGAATTGGATCAAATGATGGGCGGGTTTTTAGGGTGGGTGGGAGAGAGCCCTCTGAATCAGACATTTACACCCGGACTGGAGATTACAGCGAGAGCTGAGATGTAAATTACTCTGAGAAATGTATTTGGTCTCAAATGTTCCATAATGTTCCTTGTCAACAACACACCCTCTGGATCCCAATCGGGTCTAAACCTGTGTGCATAATCCATGTAATTCTTTGAGAACAGCATTTCACTTTTCGTAAATATTGTATCCATAAACTGAATTGGCAATTGTCTTAAAAGGAACTTGCCTTTTAAAATCAGGATGATTGTTGTTTTTCTCTGTTTAATATAGAAATATGTTTGTCATCTGAGCTTACTCATACAATATTATGATGGCACTGGCTTTGTTAAGCACAAATACTGTAGCTGTCATTTTTCAGTCATTGCAGCTAAAGCGGTTTTGTTGAACGGTATGTTGTTTATTATAATACAGAAGAGCAGTATTCACTAAAGTTGTGTGTGTTTATCCAGTTAGGTTGATTAGTTAGTTAGTTAGTTGATCTGGCATTAGTAACGGCAAAAGGAGCCAATCTTGTGACAACCTAACTGAAAGCTATTGGTTATGTTTATGGTACTTCAGCCGTAGTTAACATTTTTTTGGGAAATAACTAGGGTCATGTGCTGGGTTCTGGGTCGTTGGGGGTGTCGATACCTACAGATGTGCATAGAAGGGCATAGGTCAAAAGTGTCAGAAGCAGCATATGTGGATTGTGTGATAGTCATTTATTTGATATATTTGTTTAAAACAAAGAAAGCCGGTACCCACTTGCTTCTCACTTGTGGTTACTGCTTCACTATGGAGCAGAATTCCCGGCTTGACCCTGAGGAATACTTCACCAAGCAGGAACGCATCGGGAAAGGTTCTTTTGGAGAGGTGTATAAGGGCATCAACAACCGCACCAAAGAGGTAGTGGCCATCAAAATCATTGACCTGGAGGAGGCAGAGGATGAGATTGAAGACATCCAGCAGGAGATCACTGTGCTCAGTCAGTGTGACAGTCCCTTTGTCACCAAGTACTATGGCTCCTACCTGAAGGTAATGTTGAACACACACACACACAGACGGGTGGACCAATAGGGTTGACTTATACACCAGTACTCACTCTCTGTCTATGTTGTGGTGCTATGTCACAGCCTTAGCATTGCTATTTGCTCTGTGTCTTCCTCTTCCAGGGCACCAAGCTGTGGATCATCATGGAGTATTTGGGAGGAGGGTCTGCTCTGGACCTGGTAAGATCATGCTTATATTACATGAAATTCCAAAAGTCATTTTTGTTAAAGTTTCGATTTTACAAAAAAGTATTAACAAACAGAATCAAAAAATAAAAGTGGAATAGAAACATAATTTATTTTAATTCATAGATTTTTTATACTACGATTGCATTTTCCAAAACATTAAGTTTAGTTGTTTGGTTGTTCCACAACGCTTGTTGGACTTAACGATGCTTTTCCGTTTTGTTTACAGGCATTTCATCTTTGATAATCAATTGTGATGCCATCAAAAACTTTCACTCTGTATAATTGTATTGATTCGAAGAAAGCTTTCCCAGGAAGCGGCTATTGATATAGTATGTCAGTGGTTTAATTCATGTTGACGTACAGCTCTTTAATTTGAGCTGGCATTGCTTTTAGTGCATACAGATGGTGCCCTGTAGGACCAGCTGAGAGTGGACACGGCTGTCTTTTCTTAGCAGTTTAGTGACTTGTTGTGGTAGATATGGGAAAAATGCACAAAGCGCACGTGTTAAGCACAAAGCGCACGTGTTAAGCACAAAACGCACGTGTTAAGCACAAAGCGCACGTGTTAAGCACAAAGCGCACGTGTTAAGCACAAATCACACATGTTAAGCATAAATCACAGATGTTAAGCATAAATCACACATGTTAAGCATAAATCACAGATGTTAAGCATAAATCACACATGTTAAGCATAAATCACAGATGTTAAGCATAAATCACAGATGTTAAGCACAAATCACACATGTTAAGCATAAATCACAGATGTTAAGCATAAATCACAGATGTTAAGCAATTAACTAAATAGGATCTCAGAGAAATTCAAAAGACTAAATAATCCTCCCTCTTCTTACTTCCCCTTTTTTTCTCTTCAGCTACGTCCTGGGCCTCTAGAAGAGACCTATATCGCCACCATACTGAGGGAAATACTGAAGGGACTGGAATATCTTCACTCAGAGAGAAAGATCCACAGAGATATTAAAGGTGCCAATCCTTTTGGTCAGGGTTTTAGTAAAAGTAACTTAAGGTTTTGTAATATGGCTAACTGAAATAACTTGGCATACTGGCAGATGTTTGCCTCATCCAAAAGCGACAACTCTTGTGTCTCACTTTCTATACACATACATACATACATACATACATACATACATACATACATACATACATACATACATACATACATACATACATACATACATACATACATACATACATACAAATCACTATTCTCAGGAACCCGTTAGAAGCACAAAAACGTCTGTGAAAGTTTGTGAGAGCTCGGAACTCAACTGTATTCAAAGTTATGTGCATGAGGCCAGAACCAATCAGAGCTGTGGGACCAGAAGTTAGATATAAAGGAATACAAATGCATTGTTTTTAGGATGAGAGTATAACATCATATCCAACTGTTAGGTGGAAGCTGCATCACATTACAGAAGCACTGCCAAGAAAAGGCTGTCCCTTAAAACTCAGACAGGGAGACCAACAATCACTTTGAAGGAGCTACACGGTGTATCTGTTCAGGTGTCTGCATGTTGCTGAGGATAGAGGAATGTTGTTAAAACGGTTTTAGTCAACCCCCAAATATGCTATTGTGCTTGATTTTAATCTTGTTATCTTTGTTACATAGTTATTTAGTAAAATATTTATTTCCTCACAGGCTGAGCATTAAGACCCAAAATTAATAAAGTCAACAAAGCAAGATGATTACGGCAATAGATTGAAATACAACGTGCATAGTTATGATTTGTTTGGATTAAAGTAAAGTATATTCTGGGCACTAACCGGCTCTTCTTCCCCCATTCTCTGTGGCAGCTGCCAATGTACTGCTGTCGGAACAAGGCGACGTGAAGCTGGCAGACTTTGGCGTGGCAGGCCAGCTGACAGACACCCAGATCAAGAGGAACACATTTGTGGGCACGCCGTTCTGGATGGCGCCTGAGGTCATTAAACAGTCTGCTTATGACTTCAAGGTCAGTAGTGTTTTATGAATTAGCTTTCTCAAAAAAAAGATTTTTGTAATCTAATTTCTTTTTGAGCTTTCAAATGAATCAATGGAAATCATTTATATGGACAGTATCTGCATCCAGTATGAAGTTGATTAGTAGCATTAGCACAATGACTTAAAGTCTACGGGAAGAGCTAGCATAGAAACAAACTGGATACTGAACTCTATACTGAACATGAAAATTGTATCCACAAGTTCATCTCAGGGCAAAGTGAAGTAGATCTAGGGCATCACTGCTATTTTTTCTGAATTTACGTTTAAAGTGTGTGTGTCTGTGTGATTGTATATCTTTGTTAAAATGACTGTCTTACACATGTCTGTCTTTCCCTCCAGGCGGATATCTGGTCTCTGGGTATCACAGCCATAGAGCTGGCCAAAGGGGAACCCCCAAACTCAGACCTGCATCCCATGAGGGTCCTCTTCCTTATTCCCAAGAATACCCCCCCCACTCTGGAGGGGTCCTACAGTAAACCCTTCAAAGAGTTTGTGGAGGCCTGTCTCAATAAAGACCCACGCTTTGTGAGTCGAACCTCTGGGAATTCCTTTCCTTTTCCCGATGAAATTCTCCCATAATATTTACTGTACATTTATTCTGGGTTCCGAAAACAGTTCCAAAGTTCCCTCTTAATAACGCTAACTTGATTTGAACATCACTCCAAGTAGTCCTATTTGGTATGGGAGTGAAACCGTTTCTCTGTTGTTACTCTGTAGCGACCCACAGCCAAGGAGCTGGTGAAACATAAGTTCATCACACGCTACACCAAGAAGACGGCCTACCTGTCGGAACTCATCGACCGATACCGACGCTGGAAGTCGGAAGGGCACGGCGGGGAGTCCAGCTCCGACGACTCAGATATGTGAGGACAAACACACACATTTTTAATGAGAGAATAGTGGGGAACATGCATTAAAATAAGTGGTGCCTGGAAACCCCATTGGCTGGGGGGGCAGGTGTGGGCGTGGTCTGGACTGTAATCATTATTTCCGACTGGCACTGAATCAAACACCGTGTGTAACAGTTTCCTTTTCTTCGAGGGATGCTGATGGCGACGACAACCAATGTCCTCTGTGGACCTTCCCGACAGTTCGACCCAGCTCCATGAACAAACTACAGAAGGGCTACACACACAGCGGCGCGGAGGTGAGACCACGTTGGTGCGCTTAAAAAACACACGTAAACAAAATGGTTTCTGTCGGAAAACTGTCACGTCATTGGTTGTGTTTTTTCCCCCCAGTCGGCGGATTTGGTTAAACGGCAACCCAAGTCACAGTGTTTGTCCGTGTTGGTCACTCCCATTTTCAAAGAGGTAACAGAAGCATTGTTTAGAATGTGCACATATCGCAGGTAATGCAATTATCCTGTTCTGTGTTGTTCAACCACTGTGGAAATTAAATTACTCCCTGTGGCTGTCCAGTTGAAAGAGAAGCGGAGCGCCACTGGTGGAAGCGTGGGTGCCATAGAGGAGCTGGAGAACGCCTGTAACCTGGCTGAAGAGTCCTGTCCTGGCATCTCAGACCGCCTGGTCACACACATGATGGAGAGAGTCTGCAGGTCAGTCACACACATGATGAGAGAGTCTGCAGGTCAGTCACACACATGATGGAGAGAGTCTGCAGGTCAGTCACACACATGATGGAGAGAGTCTGCAGGTCAGTCACACACATGATGGAGAGAGTCTGCAGGTCAGTCACACACATGATGGAGAGAGTCTGCAGGTCAGTCACACACATGATGGAGAGAGTCTGCAGGTCAGTCACACACATGATGGAGAGTCTGCAGGTCAGTCACACACATGATGGAGAGTCTGCAGGTCAGTCACACACATGATGGAGAGTCTGCAGGTCAGTCACACACATGATGGAGAGTCTGCAGGTCAGTCACACACATGATGGAGAGTCTGCAGGTCAGTCACACACATGATGGAGAGAGTCTGCAGGTCAGTCACACACATGATGGAGAGTCTGCAGGTCAGTCACACACATGATGGAGAGTCTGCAGGTCAGTCACACACATGATGGAGAGTCTGCAGGTCAGTCACACACATGATGGAGAGTCTGCAGGTCAGTCACACACATGATGGAGAGAGTCTGCAGGTCAGTCACACACATGATGGAGAGAGTCTGCAGGTCAGTCACACACATGATGGAGAGAGTCTGCAGGTCAGTCACACACATGATGGAGAGAGTCTGCAGGTCAGTCACACACATGATGGAGAGTCTGCAGGTCAGTCACACACATGATGGAGAGTCTGCAGGTCAGTCACACACATGATGGAGAGTCTGCAGGTCAGTCACATGATGGAGAGAGTCTGCAGGTCAGTCACACACATGATGGAGAGAGTCTGCAGGTCAGTCACATACATGATGGAGAGAGTCTGCAGGTCAGTCACATACATGATGGAGAGAGTCTGCAGGTCAGTCACACACATGATGGAGAGTCTGCAGGTCAGTCACACACATGATCGAGAGTCTGCAGGTCAGTCACACACATGATGGAGTCTGCAGAGTCTGATGGAGGGTCAGTCACACACATGATGGAGAGTCTGCAGGTCAGTCACACACATGATGGAGAGTCTGCAGGTCAGTCACACACATGATGAGAGAGTCTGCAGGTCAGTCACACACATGATGAGAGAGTCTGCAGGTCAGTCACACACATGCTGGAGAGAGTCTGCAGGTCAGTCACACACATGATGGAGAGTCTGCAGGTCAGTCACACACATGATGGAGAGTCTGCAGGTCAGTCACACACATGATGGAGTACTGTCATAAACTGACCCAGCCCAGCCAGAAGAGGACTGGTGATCCCTCAGAGCCTGGCTCCTCTCTAGGTTTCTTCCTAAATCTGACTTTCAGGGAGTTTTTCCTAGCCGCCGTGTGTCAACTTGTTCAACTTGTTGATGTTTGCTCTGTCGGATTCAGGCTGGTGATTGTAAAAGCACTTTGTGACAACTTTTGTTGTAAAAGGGCTTTATAAATAAATTTGATTGATTGATTGACACATGATGGAGAGTCTGCAGGTCAGTCACACACATGATGGAGAGTCTGCAGGTCAGTCACACACATGATGGAGAGTCTGCCGAACAGTCTCATTCGGGGGCAGACCAGCCTAGTGGTCAAGACCCCTGTGGCACTAAACCAAAGATTGCTGGGTGTAATCCCTGAGCCAATCAAAACAGTTGGTGGTTCAATTCTTTCATTGCAACAGGACAGTTAAACTTGTACACGCAAATACACAATTTCAATAATGTTCAGTGAAATCCCTTTTATCTTGTGTCTTCTAAGCTGAAAGGACAAATAATAAAAACTGAAGGTAGCCTATCCAGCAAGCATCCCAGCAAATTTACAACAACAGAACAAGACAACAAAAGATGATTCAAATCATGTCACTACAATATTACCCAGAATCCTTTCTCTTGTATTAAACAGATTCTCTCTCAACGGCAACACCACCCCGTCATCCAGATGAATCCCTGATGGCGGCAACCCCAAACCCCCTACCGTCTACATCTATATCCCCTCAATGACCCAAATGACCACGAACAACCCCCACCCCTTTTCCTCAGATCTTTTAATTAGTTATAATCAAATATTTTTACAGTTTTTCTTTATAGAACAGAGTATTTAAGAAAAAAAATGCCATGACATTGAGAGCGCTGTGTATAACTGCTAGGCCGGGGGAAGTCCTGTAATAAAGTGTATGGAAACTATTGTCTACAACATTTCTGTTTTTAGGTTTTACGTGAAGACAGTTATTTTCTATGCATTTCTATAATCAAAGTGTCAAACTGATATTTTACATAACAGTAATATTTTAGGTGAGCTTGGTTTAGAATCAGGTTTATTTCACCAAGTTTGTTTACACAGTCCAGTCTGGAGGTGCAGGGTTGGTGAATGAACGGTAGACAGACGAGATTAGTGTGATTTTACACGCATCTGAGCACTATTGCATATCAATGTGTGATTTACGTTTACCAAAGTCCCTAGTAGGTTGCAGTCTGGAAGTGCAGAGGTGGTGAATGACCAGTCAACAGACGAGACTGACCAGCAGCCAGCGAAAACAATTTCCCCTTAGGAACATGAAAAAAAGACGATCCAAATGTATACAGAAGCTAATGAAGCCTTCTCCGGTTTCCCTGAAAAGAAACACACTGCACCTAGAATCATTACTAAAACGGAACTATTGATGACAATATTCCTATATAAGCATCTACATAAATAAATGTGACTAATTTACCGGTATACTAACAATTGGAGTCAAGATAAAGGACACATGTACCATTTTGCTTTGATAAAAACGTTATTTATTATAATTATAAGATACATCAAGTGTCTTTACTGGAGAATAAATTGGAATGTTAAGATCTCTGGCACCTCCACATTACACATACTTTGAATGCACTTCATTTTATAGTCATCATTACCATGGGTACACGAGGAAAAGTGTCATGGTCTGTAATGCATTAGCTTGGTCTGAACATCACAGCACTTCAGTTAACTTTCATTTCTATAGAACGTTAGCATAGAAAATGTATTCACTTTGCTACAGGTTAGAAATTATGGGCATAGATAGTTTGGGCAGAGAGTCTCAGAAAGATTTGTTGATCTAGGACCAGTTCCCCTGTCTAGATAACGTTCATTGTGATCTGGACAACTGACCCCTGATCAGCACTCATTGTCTGAGACTCTTTTTTAACTCGCATTTAGACAGGCAGCTCAATGGATTTTTTTTTTTAGTAAATGATCATTTGACAAAACACAAATATTTTATTTTCAGATCGGTTTAAATAAACAATTAGTGAAAAACATCTTGAGCTACCTGTGTAAACTTAACAACAGAGGCACACAATGTTAAAAACACTGAGGTAATCTCTCCTTCATATGTGTGTCGAGGGCTACAGGACGACTGGGAAGGTCACAGTTTCATGTATTTCAGTCAGAACCAGGCGTCACAACAACAACGCCATTTCAGACGAGGATAATAACTGGATGCAGGTGGAGTTGGGGAAGGTGTCCAACAATCAGAGTAATAAGGAAACTAAACGTTGCTGCTGTGTAAAGACGGCATTTGAATTAAAAAATAAACAGCAGAATATTTTTTGAAGAAGCCTCCTACACTGACATGACAACCACCAGCGAAAAACCTTTTTACCTAAATGGCCTCCGGAAACGAATCTGCAAACTCCCAATAAGTTGGCCTTTCCCACCTGGAACTACACTAACACGAGCGTTTGACAGTGGTTTTATTAGACATCCTATCACACAGCATTTACGAGGATGAACGGCAGCTACTAATTTAATGGCTATTCACTAACAGCCTACCTCCTGATAAACCCTTCATCTGGTAACTAAGTGGCATGGTCCAAAAAGAGTGAAACAAACAAATGAAAAACAATATTAAATACCTGAAAGAAATTTGTGTAAATAACGACAACAAAAAGTAAAAACTTAATACTGCTTATATAAAAATGAAAAACTAAAGAAAACCCAAAATAATACCAGGTAGGAGTAATAGATCTAAAGACAATGGCAAGATGAGCAGTTATCATTCTCTTATTTTGGCTTCCTTCGGACACAATCAGTTCTTCCTTGTCTGTTGAAGCCCAACCAACAGCTTTCAAATCTGCAAGAAACACAACATTGTAGAAACCAAACTTTGTAACTTTTAATTTCAGCATTGAGAGGCAATCTGGTAACTTGAGCATTATCTGCATTAAAACTTTGAAGCACCTTAGAGGATTGTGATACCGTGCCAATATAGCACGACTAAGAGCTGTTCTTAGGCAAAATACAACATATAGTACATACATTAGCCTGGACAATTCACTGTGGTGTGTTTTGGCAATATACCACAAACCTGAGATGCCGTATCCATATTGTAAAAGAGTTACCGACAATTAATTGTTTCATGTCATACCCGTGGTACGCCTTTCATATACAACAATCAACATTAACGATTCAAACTTTTTTAATGCGTTTGTGGTTGTTTCTGACATTAACTCAATGGCGATCTCTTAGAAAGTTCTTCCACAATTTAGAAATACGATAAATAAATCTAAATATATTTATATATAAATAAAACATGCCATCCTCTAACAAATACCAATAACAGAGGAGTTAGCAGTCTTTAGTTACACACATTAATGCAGAACGTCTGACTACTGGTTTTAACCACGGTGGGTGAATGTACACATTAATGCTGAACATCTGACTACTGGTTTAAACCACGGTGGGTGAATGTACACATTGATGAACATCTGACTACTGGTTTTAACCACGGTGGGTGAATGTACACATTAATGCTGAACATCTGACTACTGGTTCTCACCACGGTGGGCTTCACATGTGATCTCCTGCTCCATCAGGTTTTATCTGCATCTGGGCCTGCATCTTGGCGATCATCTCCTGCATTCTCCTCAGCTGTTCAGGACAAAGAGCATGTTATTACAAGCAGAAACGACAGAGGAGGGTTTTGTTGAGCAACACAACTAGCGAGCGGTAAACTCAGATCAAGTGGAGGCAAACGCTTTTGAGTTTGGAGGGCATCACTAGATTATAATGTTGTCAGAAGAATAGAGATCTGAAGAGGCATGTGTTTTGTTCACACGCTAAAGTGTTACTTTTGGTTGATCTGAGAAGATCTAGCCTGGTAGTGTACCATACCAAAGTACCTACAAAAGATCTAGCCTGGTAGTGTACCATACTAAAGTATCTGCAACAGATCTAGCCTGGTAGTATACCATTCTAATCATCTGCAACATATCTAGCCTGGTAGTATACCATTCTAAGCATCTGCAACAAATCTAGCCTGGTAGTATAACATACTAAAACATATGCAACAGATCTAGCCTAGTAGTATACTAAGCATCTGCAACAGATCTAGCCTGGTAGTATACCATTCTAAAGTATCTGCAACATATCTAGCCTAGTAGTATACCATTCTAAGCATCTGCAACAGATCTAGCCTAGTAGTATACCACACTAAGCATCTGCAACAGATCTAGCCTGGTAGTATACCATACTAAGCATCTGCAACAGCACAAACATCTAACCGATTTTGTCGCTGACTTCTATGGGTTCTAAGAGTTACAACAGGCTTGTGAGTAACCAGGAAATGAAAGGTTCACAATCGCACCTCAGCATCCTTCTCCTGTAGGATCATGTCCTTGGCCATTTCTTCTGGTTCCGGCCCATTACTGTAACATGGACAAAAATGAGCTCAGGTCTTTGTAGGCTAAATCACTGGGAAGACTTACCTCAAGTACCACAAAACTGAACACAGAAAATCTCCAGCATTTACGATTGATTATTGTGTAGTTTGTGCAAATCAGAGATAAACATTCTAAAGCATCCAACGGAAATAGAATCATTGAATATGTAGACTGGGCTCTCTGGATGGCAGTTGGCAGAGAACCAAGTCTGTATGCAGCATCTGGATTCTTACTTTCTAGTTTTCAAACAAACATGACAAAAGCAACACTTAATAGAAAGTTGGCAGCGGGGAAGGGGGTAGTTAGTGACCAAATTACAGATCGGAGGTAGAAAAGTGGAAAGCTGGCTGCTAAAGTGAAAGAGGGCAAGCTGAAGGAAGCAAGAGGACAGCAGCACACATTTGAGGTCGGGGGGATATTAGTACCTCGCCCATCGAAAACAGTACCTCCAACAGTCCACTCAGGTGATTGGACAGATCACACCACCAGCATTTTGTTCGAGCCAATAGGAAGACAGTGAAATCACTCCCTTCTTCTGGATTGGCTATAGCGCTCAAAAGGATCCAACGGTTCCACACTCCAGAGAGTTAACTGTATAATTTCAGTACTAAAACAATATCCCCATATTTAGTGTAACCCTGAAACATCTCATACAAAAGCTGCCTGGTAAAAACCTTTAGCCCACTATCCTGCTAGAATACAGCCAACCTACATTATGGTACACATCTAATGCGAACATGCTAACATTTTTGAAAAACTTCCATCCAAAATAGATTTGTGGTTGACATCACCAAACAAATATAAACTCTTACGATAACCTTGTCACTTCGTTGATGTAAGGACTAGAATTTTGGTTACAAAATGTCATCATTGACAGATTAAGACATGACATGCAAAAATACCTCTCTTATATTCAGCCTGTCTGCATCTCTATAATGTAACACTGTATCAAGAGCCTCTCTTATATTCAGCCTGTCTGAATCTCGATAATGTAACACTGTATCAAGAGCCTCTCTTATATTCAGCCTGTCTGAATCTCTATAATGTAACACTGTATCAAGAGCCTCTCTTATATTCAGCCAGTCTGCATCTTTATAATGTAACATTGTATCAACAGCCTCTCTTATATTCAGCCTGTCTGCATCTCTATAATGTAACACTGTATCAAGAGCCTCTCTTATATTCAGCCGGTCTGCATCTTTATAATGTAACATTGTATCAACAGCCTCTCTTATATTCAGCCTGTCTGCATCTCTATAATGTAACACTGTATCAAGAGCCTCTCTTATATTCAGCCGGTCTGCATCTTTATAATGTAACATTGTATCAACAGCCTCTCTTATATTCAGCCTGTCTGCATCTCTATAATGTAACACTGTATCAAGAGCCTCTCTTATATTCAGCCTGTCTGCATCTCTATAATGTAACATTGTATCAACAGCCTCTCTTATATTCAGCCGGTCTGCATCTCTATAATGTAACACTGTATCAACAGCCTCTCTTATATTCAGCCGGTCTGCATCTCTATAATGTAACATTGTATCAACAGCCTCTCATATATTCAGCCAGTCTGCATCCAATGTACAGGCTGAATTTGGGGGAGGGGTGGGGGGCAGAAAAGCATGCAGACAGACAGGTACGTACGCAGGAGAAAGAGGCAGAATGTAACCATGGGAGGACAACCTGCCACCCCGTTTGAGGCGCTCTGAGCGGAAGTTCTCATAGTGCAGGTCCTGGGTCACCTCCTGCAGGTCCTGCATGTGTGTTCTGTAGACAGACAGTAAAACATGTGACTCAACACATCTGAGGATGACACGAGCACGGTCCCCCCCACTCACACGCCCCCCCACTCACACGGTCCCCCCACTCACACGGTCCCCCCACTCACACGGTCCCCCCCACTCACACGGCCCCCCACTCACACGGTCCCCCCCACTCACACGGTCCCCCCCACTCACACGGTCCCCCCCACTCACACGGTCCCCCCACTCACACGGTCCCCCCCTCACACGGTCCCCCCCACTCACACGGTTCCCCCACTCACACGGTTCCCCCCCACTCACATGAGCATGGTGCGCAGCTTCAGGAAGTCGTTGTGCTCTGGGTTCTCCACCTCTACCACACCCCAGGGGTACAGTCGACCCCGCACCTTCTTCCCCTTGGCCTCGATCTGCTGGTTGGAACCCACCACCGCAAAGGGAATACTGGCCTGGGGGGGAAGGGGGTGGGGCAAGAGAATCCAGCAGTTAGTGACAGAAACACGATTTCGCGGATCGCATTGTAGCCATTCTGAGCCATGTTCTAAAATGCTTTTTCAGTAACTTTATATAATGTATAATAAGAAATGCCGCTTTATTTAAATTAAATTGGGCTCAATATACATGTACGTGGAAATAACATTTGCATGTTCAAAATCCCCAGGTATGTAAGACCAGCTCCAGTAAAGGTGGGAATCACTTTGAGAATCCTGGTCTGCTCCTTGAAGTCCTCATCTTCATCAGACTCTGCATCAGGGAGGTGATAGATCTTGATTCCATGTTCATCAATCTCATCCAGAATCTACAGACACAAAAATGCAAAAGGGCATTTGGGATTTCTACCCCAGCTGGACTACAATTACAGAGGCGTTTATAAATACACAAACATAATATACACCCTGGGGTGAAATTATTGGACAATTAAAAGCCCTCAAATAAATATGTGCTCTTAAATTACTGGATATAAAAGTGAACTGGAAAAATAAATTGTAATCTACTTTTTGTAAGTTGTGGTAGTTGTGACAAGTGTCTATGAGAGGCTTGAGTAAGGTGAACGAGCAGACACATGGACCCGCCCCTTTACATGGGGTACAGACCTACATCCTTCCTTAAACACTACTTTACCGTTTCATTATATAGATTTTAGTTTGCATCCTACCCTGCGCTTGAGCCTCTCGCGCTCCCTCAGGGTGAGAGTGTCGGCCTTGGCAATAACAGGAACCACGTTGACTTTGTTGTGAATGGCCTTCATGAACTGCACATCCAGAGGCTTCAGTCTGAGAGACAGAGAACAGTATGTAATACATTGACAGCCCACCGGGGGGTGCTAGTGTGAAGTTAAGGCAAATCGAAATGACAGATGTTACAAAATGTGATGTTGGCATTCCTAAGTTGTGTGTATCGTTGTGTATCGTTGTGTATCGTTGTGTATCGTTGTGTATCGTTGTGTGTGTGTGTGTGTGTGTGTGTACCCATGGCCCAGCGGGGAGATGAAGTAGAAGCAACAGTGAACACGGTTGTCTACAATGTGCCGCCGGTTTAGCCCACTCTCATCGTGGAGGTAGCGCTCAAACTGGTCATCGATGTAAGCGATGATGGTGCTGAAACTGAAGGACAGGTGCAGCGGTCATAACACACCCACACCAACAAACAGACAGCGGTCATAACGCACCCAACCCAACAACCAGACAGCGGTCATAACGCACCATACCCAACAACCAGACAGCGGTCATAACGCACCCAACCCAACAACCAGACAGCGGTCATAACACACCCAACCCAACAACCAGACAGCGGTCATAACGCACCCAACAACCAGACAGCGGTCATAACGCACCCAACCAAACAACCAGACAGCGGTCATAACGCACCCAACCCAACAGCGGTCATAACACACCCAACAAACAGACAGCGGTCATAACGCACCCAACCCAACAAACAGACAGCGGTCATAACGCACCCAACCCAACAACCAGACAGCGGTCATAACGCACCCAACCCAACAACCAGACAGCGGTCATAACACACCCTACCCAACAACCAGACAGCGGTCATAACGCACCCAACCCAACAACCAGACAGCGGTCATAACGCACCCAACCCAACAACCAGACAGCGGTCATAACGCACCCAACCCAAAAGCGGTCATAACACACCCAACCCAACAAACAGACAGCGGTCATAACGCACCCAACCCAACAAACAGACAGCGGTCATAACGCACCCAACCCAACAAACAGACAGCGGTCATAACGCACCCAACCCAACAAACAGACAGCGGTCATAACGCACCCAACCCAACAACCAGACAGCGGTCATAACGCACCCAACCCAACAAACAGACAGCGGTCATAACGCACCCAACCCAACAAACAGACAGCGGTCATAACGCACCCAACCCAACAACCAGACAGCGGTCATAACGCACCCAACCCAACAGCGGTCATAACACACCCAACCCAACAACCAGACAGCGGTCATAACGCACCCAACCCAACAGCGGTGATAACACACCCAACCCAACAAACAGACAGCGGTCATAACGCACCCAACCCAACAGCGGTGATAACACACCCAACCCAACAAACAGACAGCGGTCATAACGCACCCAACCCAACAGCGGTGATAACACACCCAACCCAACAAACAGACAGCGGTCATAACGCACCCAACCCAACAGCGGTCATAACACACCCAACCCAACAAACAGACAGCGGTCATAACGCACCCAACCCAACAACCAGACAGCGGTCATAACGCACCCAACCCAACAACCAGACAGCGGTCATAACGCACCCAACCCAACAGCGGTCATAACGCACCCAACCCAACAACCAGACAGCGGTCATAACGCACCCTAACCAACAACCAGACAGCGGTCATAATACACCCAACCCAACAACCAGACAATACAATTAAATCTTAACCCCTATGATGCAACTCCCCACATGACATACCAGTCCTGGCTGTTGATGGCGTCACCATATCCGGGCGTGTCCACCACAGTGAGACGGAGCTTCACCCCGCGCTCCTCAATTTCAACCGTGGACGCCTCGATCTGAACTGTGCGCTCAATTTTCTCTGTGGATCAAAATCCAACACAACCAGGAAGAGAGCAAAGTTCAGGTCTTTACTGTGAAAACACACAAGGTCAGTAACTGGGGTGCACATAATCCGGGGGTCTTACCAGCAGCTCCAGGGATGATTCTCTCTGGGTAGAGATCAGTGAGGAACAGGCTGTTTATCAGGGTGGACTTTCCCAGGCCAGATTCACCTAAACACAACAACCAACATAAGAATTCTACCATCCTTTACCCAGCAAAAGACAATTCACAGAGCGGATGCCTTTTTGTCTAGGAAACACAACTGCAACAACAAAACTACAATTAGACACAAGAGCAGATTTGTCCTTCATCAACTAAATTGCCAACTTGAGGCTAGTAGTTGGGAGGTTAGCATAATACATTTGGCACAAAGTCCAGACAAGAATCTTTCCATGATAGGTCAGGGCTCTCATAGCCTGGGAAATGCAGTCTGGACATGACATTAGCGCCTAGATAAAATGTAATGCCCAGAGGAAGAAAAAACGTCAGACAAGGAGAAAGTAGACTGGCCTTGTCTGAATGGACAAGTGAAATAAATCCTCATTTAGCACAAGTTTAAACTAAAAAAAAAAACTCACTGATGGTTCGCATAACCCGAACTGCATGTCGTTTGTCTACATAACAAAAAGTCCCAAATCCACAAAAGCATGCAACATGTTTCAGTGTTGTCAAGTTAACGTGATAATTTCACAAAGCACTGTCCAGTTCCTATTTACAGCATTTGGAGCCCTTGCAGCTTCTTGCACCCAATCACTTACAAGTTGACATCAATTTAATCTATAAGGGTTTAGGGCGGTTATTGGGATTGGGCCTAGATGTTAAAACACACAAACTATCCTCAGTCTTCCATGCTACATGGTCAGCAGCAACCGGTATAGTGCCACCCAGACCCTCTGGTCCATTGAGGTTTACTTTAAGTTAGTGGATTGAGTTTACAGATGGCCTCCCTCCTCCCCCACAACAGAGGGACAAGAGAGGGCGATCGTTTCACACAGCAAAAACCAGAGGACACACAGATGCTCCGCCTCCATCCGACCAGGACATGATCTCTCGCATACCACACACACACACACACACACACACACACACACACACACACACACACACACACACACACACACACACACACACACACACACACACACACACACACACACACACACACACACACACACACACACACACACACACACACACACACACACACACACACACACACACACACACACACACACACACACACACACACACACACACACACACACACACACACACACACACACACACACACACACACACACACACACACACACACACACACACACACACACACACACACACACACACACACACACACACACACACACACACACACACACACACACACACACACACACACACACACACACACACACACACACACACACACACACACACACACACACACACACACACACACACACACACACACACACACACACACACACACACACACACACACACACACACACACACACACACACACACACACACACACACACACACACACACACAACTTGAACAAACATACACACATAAATACAAAAAAGGAAGTGTAGGTTTACACTGGTAAGAATCGTTATTGATTGATTAGTGGGGATGAGATAAGGGGACAGTTTGAGAACGCTTTTGGTAAAACTCACATTACAATGTGCTGACACAATTAAGCAATGACCTCAAGACAACACTGACCACCAACGAGTTAGTTGTTAGAAACTCGTAAAAAAATGCTGTTCTATTATTCAAATGGAGAAAAAATAAGGAAATCGCTCAAATGTTGACTGCATATGGTTGCAATGACACTTAGATGGTCCGCAACAATGGGGTTGAGAAAATATGTGCTTTATCAATGTGTCCTTACTATTCTCAATGTCTTTCAATGTACAATATTAAATTAATTGTGATTGCGCTTTTGATTGACTGGTCCTTAACTCTTAAATACAGTTGATATGAAACAGAATAATTGACAATACTGAAGACAAGCTGTGCAACACCTGACAAACAACGCTGTTAATTGTGTGGTACTCACCGACTACCATTAGGGTGAATTCAAAGCCCTTTTTTACTGACTTGCGGTGCACCTGATTTGGCAGGTTGGCAAAGCCTACATAGCCAGGTGTTTCTGGGTTGGTGAACTGACCCTGCTGTAAATCATAGGAGAGAAAAAACACACATGACTTAATGCAGAAATACCATCTTCTGGACATATTTATCACATACAGCTATTTACCTTTCGAGATTAGCTGGCTATTACTTGTTTTACCCATTGAAAATGACAAATTGTGCTAAGCTAATGATACACTAGACCTCTGCTTACTTCAAATTGCATGAAGAAAAATGTTATTAATCAGTGTAATTCCAGATGAGTAGTAAAAAATCCCCAAATAACGGTTTAAGATGAATGCCTGGTAAATGACAAATGTACAATGGTACTTTTATTTGCAAAAGCCTGTTTTCACAGCACTTCAGTATTCATGACCCCAGAAAAGTCACCAGGGCAGCACAAGTCTTTCTAAAACAGAACCATGCACATAATCAGCCTTGACTTGTTAGCTTGCAGATTGTGTAACCAAGGCAACAGTGGTGCTGTACAGTATCACCACCACTCCATAACATGTCAAAACAATACAACAGGAACGTATCACCACCACTCCATAACATGTCAAAACACTACAGCAGGAACGTAACACAACCACTCGATAACATGTCAAAACCGACAACAGGAATGTAACACAACCACTCCATAAAATGTCTGACTACAACTCCCCTCCCTTCTCTGAGAATGAGCAAAGCATGAGAAGCGTGTGGAACCTGGGGCCTTTAACCAGGTCAGGGCACAACAGTATGTCCATGAGGGAGCGAGCAGCTGCCTGGGAGATGACAGCATCTTCTGAAGTGGCCATTAATTCTGCCATCATCTCTCGCTATGGTAAGAATACGACATTATTGGATAACCCAGGGCAAAATGTTTATTGACGTGGATAAATTTGAATTAAATCTGACTTGCCAAAGCATGTCAAATCCTGCGTATGCCTACTGCAAATAAGCTCAGATGCCAATCAAACATGTAGACAGAACAGCATAACAATTGAACATAAGGTTATTCCTCATACTCCGTCTGGAACGTACCTTCATTTTGTCTGCCTGAGACATTTTTGGCTCTTTAACCCTGTCAGAGGAGAGAACATGAAAAAGGTCAAATAAAATATAATTCTTAATGAAAAACATGCAAATTACTGCATCACCCGGGCCAAACAATGAAGACTAAAGAATGACAACTGTCTACACATACAAAATGGAGGAGACTACATGATTTAAGGGACCGTAACAGACAGGAAGTCTGCACTGTGCACAGAATGACTTTTCACAAGAACGTTCACCACAAAAAAACTGACAGTAACCCACAGTGCTTTCACTACAAAAAGGCATTTCATCAAGCTGTTATAACTTAATTCGACTGATCTTAATTTCACAGTTAACACTAGTCACTAACCAAATAGCAATTATTTTCAAACTGAAAGTGATAAAAAACGATATAGCTATTATTACTGGAGAAATACTCTAAAGGGAAGGTTTAGACTAAATCACACCAACACGGAGGAAGCAAGCTTAAGTAAGCGGAATCTTCTTCAGAACAAACTAAAGCGTTTCATTTAAACTAGACAGTAAGTCGCCTGGTACATATTACATTTTAGTGCAAATAACCAGTGACTTAAACAGGAACCTTTAAAAACCACCGTCTAAATCAGCGGAAAAGAGTAGCTTTGTTTAATCTAGTTAATGCAAATAGGTCTACATACCTAACGACGTGTGCGATGTGAATTACACACAACACAATATTATACTCACACATTCGAGGAGGCTTGAATAACAGTCTCGCTTGTATGGGCATAATAGTACCAACCAAGTTTCTATATGTAGCGATGTGTTATATATGTGATATGTTAGCAAACGTACCGTTAACTCGGTAGCTAGCGAACACGTATTTCAAGTCGGCCTGGGTAAAATGTGACACGATTAATGATTCAACTATGTCCAACTGTTGTAACTTACTCAACGATACTTATTCTCCTGCAATGTGTCCATATCCAAGGCAAGCTTCGTTTAATAACAATGATGTCATCAAACAATTAGCAAACAACAACTTGCTAACTGATTTGCTAACGGAAGCAGGCTAACTAGCTACGCTAAGTTCACTCAACAACGAACTTCACCATCAGCGACATGAACTCAACGCGACCAGTCTAATTTAAGAATTACCTTAAATATGACACCCTGCTAATACATATATTAAAACATTTACCTTTTTTCGATAGTCAGCGGGGTAAACTGTGATTATCTACAAGCCGGACTGGCAGACACCTCAAATTCCTGAGATTCCGCAGCAGCGCGACGAGCAGCATCTACAGCACGAGCACAGTGACCAGAATGCACTGGGCGTGGACCCTATTCTAATTGGTCCTCTGAAAAATTGAAATACTTTTATCAAATGCACTAATAATTATCTGGCTGTTCACTATTTACTAAGTTTACGACACATTGTAACACTACTACCACGTATACTAGTACTCGTCCTTTTTATCATCATCCTCATAATGTCTATGAATGACAAACTATAGTAGTCAGAAATGAGACACAGATCTAATGTCTTCCTTGACTTCACACTGTGAAGTACAACTGGGTAAAACATGACAAAACAAGCGTGTTTTTACCACTGTGCAGGTAATGTTAAGAGAATCCCAGTAATATCCTGTACTGTATTAACACACTATGTGACGTCTGTCAGCCACTACAGAATGCAATTTTCTTTTATTAAATTAAATGTAGTTATTTCTCACCTGTTGCACGAGGTGCTGGGCTAAATGTAACATGCTAGTTAGCTGTTTATAAAGTATACCCCCCTGGTAACCGAGGCCACTACCCGGAATACCAATATATCCTAAAGTTCCCTAATAACCCGTTGATAGCTATGAACATTGTACGCTTCAGATCACCTATGCTTATGCTAATCTGTACAGTGGGCTTGATGCTAATGCGATGTGATGAAACCGGACTGCATATAGGTAGTTTGTACACAGTTTTATATTAAGCCAAATTAATATATATATTTTTAATTATGACAAAAAGGTCAAGTTCTGCATTGATCGAGAACTGTCATACATGCTTTTACAAAAGCATTGACTACCACACTAAATACATTTCTCGAAATTGGATTTGAATGTACCTAACTCGTAGTTTGTGTGTGGCTCGTTGGTCTAGGGGTATGATTCTCGCTTTGGGTGCGAGAGGTCCCGGGTTCAAATCCCGGACGAGCCCTCGTTTTTTAATATGTTATGTGGATATTGAACATTTAATATGGTCCATCTGTTCAGATTCTCATCTTTTACAGATCACTGCATTTTGATCTGGAATTATTTGTTTTCAGAATGTTACAGCAGTGCTGTGGTAAACCGAAAGCCTTATCACACTTGACATTGACATCCAGAAACAACATCCACAACACAGATTCTAAACTGAACATTTCACATGTTGATAGAAAAATATTATATATGATATATTACTGTTTTATTAAAGGTCAACATGTTGCTGTTATAGTACTGATCTCTTGTGGCCCTCTATAGTACTACCATTGTGTGCAGTTAAAACAAAAATGTGGGTCTTATTTTCATGTCATTTTATCTGTTGTGTGTGTATTGATTTGGACTGGTGTGTTTCTACAACTAGCGTCTGAATTTAGTTGCTAGTTCAGAAATACAAGGTTCAAGTTTTTAATAGAAATTTGAAGCTGATACACAAAGCAGATTTCTGCTTGTTAGTTAAAACAAATGCACATGAAGATATATTACAATATTAATGTTGAGCGAAGTTAGTAAAGGTGGTCAGAGAGGTCAAAGACTCGCAGATATAAACTGTTTAATCCCCTTATACCCCTATGCTGCAGAAGAGTCCTTATACAACAGACTGGTGCTGGATATCTCTGGAGGCATTATTGAGCCATGGTTTTAGATGTTCTGGATGGACGGGACCAATGTGAACCGTTTGGTTATCTTCAGGAGGGACCATATGGTAATGTGTGGGTACTGGTGTTAGTCATTACATTGACCTTTTTTATCCTTTCTTTTTTCACTTGTCTATTTGTTCAACATTGCTTAGTGTTTACTAGGGGAAATGGAACGAAGCGTGGGAATAGTAGGCTAATCAGAGGACGGGAACATTTCGATCAAGCAGGGATTACCAAGGTTCACCCGGTTCCAAATCTGTTTCCTACGTAGTGCTGAGCTGCACCGATCACACCTCGGAAACCAGGACAATGAATCTGCCCGGTTCCGCTCTGAAGTGCCCACAGATAATCAGTAAATGAACCAAATCCACCTAACTATGAGTACACTCACTGCCATCTCATTGGTTTAGCAGGAGCGACCCCCTAAAAATACTTAACAACCTCCACGTTCATGCCTGCCTGTCTGTCCTATTCCGACTGGGGGCTTATCTAAGCACACTGTTGTCAGAGTGTCTACCCACTCCCTCCCTTCTGGCTTACGCAGGCGCTTAACACGAGTACAGACAATCTCGGTAAATACACATCTCTCCTTACTGTCACAGCGAGCCTATCATAGCCAGAGGGAACACTGTTTTCATTATATCCTAAGCCTCTTAAAGGCGCCACACTGTCATTTTAGGGCGCCCGTAGTGCGAACCGTATGGATATTGCCCGCATTTGAAGTGTCTCCCCACGTACAGTTCGGCAACAGAAGTACCTGTTCTACTCGGAATACGATAAGGCTAACAATTCCAATTATTTCAACTGGCCACATAACTATAATCCCTTGCCTCAAAGAGTTGTCTCGCGTCTGAAGAGAGAGCTGGATCGACAAGAGCGGTAATGTTGTCAAGCTCAGTATGGCATCCTGGAGGGCAGATGGTTTCTGTCGCCCTGTGTGTGTCCTACAGGAATGGAAAGATTGTAGATGTATGTCTGGAAGATACTGACAAACATGTGATTGGCCCCCACTTATCTCCACGTTCTCCTTTAGAAAGAATTAGCCTCTCTCTTATGTTCCTAAATTCACTCATTAATGGAATATTTCATTTCATATCAAGAGCCATCTTCCAGTAGGAATCCTGGCTTGAACAATCACCATCTTTTCTTGCGTTTTTCCATCTCCTCTTTTCCTTGGGAAATTAATCATGCAACTTCAAGCAGCGTTTAATCAGCTGAAAAAAACACAGTTTTTTTGCTACGTTCTCTTGGCTTCTGATGACAATTTACCATCTCATTAGCATGCAGTAAAAGCTTGTCTAAACCTAAAGGTATTCATTATTTTCTTTAGTTAGAATATTAACTGTTGATCCCTTAGTGATCATCTTGCACGTTGGAATATATTTTAATGGTCTTGGCATAATTTTAGATCGCTGTCATCACGCCTCAGCATGTAATTAATCCAACAAAAGAGTGCAAATCACTCTGTATGTAAAACACTTCTCTTGTGCAAGCTTATTTTCTTCGTTGGCTACCCCCTTGGTGGTTCCCAGTAGTTATGGGTTCTGTCAGGGATACCCTAACTATTAAAGATGTTTATTGAAAATATGGTGGTCACATGACCCCGTACTTGAGAATTACATTTGAGAAAAATTCATAATTTACTGGTCAAAAATAGAGGTATTTTTTCTGCTTTAAGAATTGTAGCTATATTTTAAGTGCATGGCAGGTAGTGGATCAATTAAATTGATACCGACAGGAGAATGAGCTCCTATCAGGTAAAGAGTGTACACTCAAACGTCTGGCCTTTACCAAGAGAGTGAGCCCATACCAGATAAAGAGTGTACACTCAAACGTCTGGCCTGTATCTCAGAGTGGCATTGACAGTGCCATGACTAAACTATGTTTACGCAGTACAGTGGTTTCTTTTAACATCGCATTGCTACAGTTACTGATATTTGTGGTCATTATTATTATTTTTTTGAGATTTTTACTAGGTTGGATGTAAACATTTTGACAATTTGTGCTAGTTGCAATTCATTATTATTATTTATATATCCTAAAGAGCTGTGACCGTTTTTTGGCTCAACACGTTCACCGAGGTGAACTGGACTCTGAATAAAAAGCTATACCAAGTTAGGCGTCCACTCAACCCCTTAACCACGGTCATTTCAAGTAAAGCATCGCCCTGCTTAGCCGGCACCTTTTTACTTTCAAACAGCCCTTAATATGCTACATGACATTTTAAATCGTTAGCCTGCATGACGCCGAAGTCTCTGACAAATGCCTGGTTGCAAATGTCTCTCCTTTACTGCTGACTCGGTGCTATTACAAGCTCACAGACAGGCCCGCCGTAATATGGCCTTTTGGTTTATCCTGAGATGGTGGAACTGTATTAATTTAGTCAGGCAGGCCGCAGGAGCATGCAGGGGTAGATCTTTCAACCCCCCTAAAGATTGGAGCTGTCTGCCACAGACCCCAAGCATATTCTGCCATCAAAGTGTCAGGGGGAAAGCTATTAAAACCGCTTTACTTTTCCTAAGTATCATCAAAATAAGCACAAGATTTAGTGAAATCCCCTCTGGTGTCTGGAAAATCTAGGGGATTTTCCCCATGAAATGTTTCCTAATGTCCTCGTCGGAAGTGTCAGGAACTCATGTTGGATTTAAAAGACCCCCTCCTACTCCAGAGAAGTCTTGCATTGTTGGGGAATTTAATTTTAGTATTTTTTACACGAATAGCTGAAACGACAACATTTAAAGTAAGGTGATGCTGAACAAAGACATTTGAAAATAGGGAGTCAAATGTCCTGTGCTTGGGTATCTCAGACGATGTTCTGGATTAGAAAATATACATTTTGCTTTTTGATCATTTTTAACTGTTTATTGATTTGAGATATGCAAAAGCAGGCATGCGAAAACTTTGGAGAAACAAATATACTTACATAGAAAATATTAATCATATTATATGCATAAGATCTCATTGAGTTACATACAGTGCCTTTGAAATGTATTTTGACTACTGCACTTTCTACACATTTTATTGTGTTACATATTTAATATATAAAGGATTATATATTTTTCCATCATCTTCACTTACAAAAGGCCCATAAACACATTCTTTATTGGTGCCAATTTATTGAAAATGCGAAACCAATTTATTTAAAAAATGCGGGGCGACCCTTTGCCATTTTCTCTGACATGTCTCTAAAATGTGATGTACATCTGTGGCAAATTCAAAGGATTGGAAAATGTTTAACAATTGGACAACCATCTCTGCAGCACTCCGTCAATCATGCCTCCATTGTAGAGGGGTTAGAAGGATGTCCCTCCTAAGTAAATGGCACATAACCGTATGCAGCCGACCGGGACCGGTTCCAGTTCTGTGTTGTCCTGTCCTGCCCTCTCCTGGTCTTTTGTCATCCCACACGCCCATGTTCGGTCTTTCCTTCGTGTCTTCACTTAGTTATCGGTTCCATGCTCACCTGTGTTTTCCCCTCACCTGTGTCTTGTGCTTGTTCTTGTCGGTCCTTTTGTCTCATCTCCTGTCGATTAATGTTAGAAGTCTGAGTTTGTGGTTTTTGTGTATTGTGTTATTTTTCAAGTCTGTTTATTGAAGTAGCTCTTTGATCCTTTGCGCATTTGCCCCGTCTACCGTAACGTAACAATAGCACGCCACCTGAAGGACTCTGTCAAGTCACACTCTCTGCGAGCTGCAAGATTTGACCAATCCTGCCCATCAAACCGAATAACATGCTGTGACTGGAAAGGTAGAACATAATGTACATATTCGATAAAATGAGTAAACCTAAAAAAAAATTTTACATCACACAATTCAGGAGAAATATTGTGTAGGTAAGCTTGAGTTCCATGTCAGGAGGGCGGTAAGTTTTTTTCCCAACCACAGTATTAGACCTGGAAAGCCTTTGTGCAGGAAAAAAACCAAGAGCTCCCAGGTCGTCCTCTGTCACAAGTCTTATCCATCTCTTAGTTTAGGCTCTTTTTGTATGTATGTGTCAATATTCACTGTTCTGCCTGTGCTGTCTGCCTGACTCTGTCTAATCCATCTGTACAGACCGGAGATAATGCCAGGAGTGCATGCATCACGCTATATTACCTTCAGGGGAATAGTAGACTATTACACTTGTTAAGAAAATGAGATCCTACCATACAGGTATCTTGAGAGTTGCTGTGTTTACAACTAACTGACTTACAGATTTGTCAAGAAAGGGTTTCTGAAAAGATATCCGAAAGAAGATCTGTGTGTCTAGCAATATGACTGACACACATACAACCAATTTGAGAGGCCAACAAAGACCAGCCTATGAGTATGGTAAGGATATGCCCGTTGATAGTAGCTAATGTCAACTGAATACATTATTTCCTTTTTGAAGATTGTTTTTCATAGCACAGACCTGAGGTACAACTGTTCACTCACGTCTTTCATTTCCTATTCTTCCCCCAGGTCTTTTGTACCTGTCAATTTATCTCTCCAGTGTGACTTAATCCACCTGAGTGCATGGAGGACAGTTTTGACATAAGAAGAAAAAGATAGACGCCCAAGGACCAGTATCTTTAGAGCTTGGAGGATAACCGGATTATGTCTGCCATTTTGTGCTGCTGGCAGTTTTCTTATTACCCTGGGTTTTTGTCGAACTTTAGAGAGGAAATGCCATCCTCACAGAACACAGTCACGCTGACTAACACAGACTGGTTGTAAAACTACACAACATTGTCATCATGTAATCAAACTTCTGAGAGTTACTCACACACCGCTGGAATGAAATGACAGCAATAATGCAACAAAATGTGGTTGTGTCGTTATTTTTATCTACACACCCTCTTGGGACTAAATCCAAATTAGTGTTCATGCAATATATTATTTTAATCCATTTAGTGACTTCGGGCGAGAAATGAACAACAAATAAAGCGGGGGAAACAAAAAAATACCCAGTACTCTGGAAGCAATCAGCCTCACTGCGTGGTCCACGCCTCATGTGTCTAATGCTATGAACTAAACCGGTACAGACAGATAAGGTGGATGTGGGGTTACTGTGGATCCACTGACCCCTGCTGCCAGGCAGTTTATCCACAAGGCCTCCCAGGAACGGCCCAGTTAGGACCCCAGTGGTGGGGAAAGGTCTAATAAATTAAGCCTCCGGAACAGTTTGATCCCCTTGTGTCCATTATTTCTGTCTTTATGCTGCTATACCATTGTGCCGGGGACGTAGGGAACTAGGGTGTCTAACCTTTCCCTGTGTCTCTGTGTTTCCGCTTCCATTAAGGAGAACCCGTGCCTGCTGGCCAGGCGGTGGGACCGATCGGCCCTGGGAACATGTGACGGAACCCTACTGAGGCCCCCTGGTTGTGTTGCAGGCTGAGCTGCTGATGCTCCCTGACTGTATTTTACCTGAACTATTCTATTCATAATACTCTCTGCGTTAAAAAAATGCATTTAATAATTAGTAAACTAAACTATTATTTAATTATAGTTTTTAATTATTAAACTAAACTATCATCATCAAGTTCACCCAGCACAGCCAGAAGAGGACTGGAAACCCCTCGGAGCCTGGTTCCTCTCTACATTTCTTCCTAAATTTGGCCCATCAGGGAGTTTTTCCGAGCTACTGCGTATCAACTTGTTCATGTGTGCTCTGTCGGGTTCGGGCTGGGGTTTGTAAAAGCACTTTGTGACAACTTTGTTGTAAAAGGGCTTTATAAAATACATTTTATTGTTTGATTTAAAGTGGCCCTGCAGTGTTTATTAACCTGGACAGAGTTGATACAAAGCTGTTGGGTTTACCCTGGGTTGAAATAAAGGACTCCACTCTTTTCAACAACCCACCAAAAAAAGTATTTGAGTGTAAAACAAAACTTCTTTGAACCTCCCAACCTCAAAAAAAATCTTTCTTAAAGTAATGATTGTTTAGGTTTGGTAGGCTAACTGACTTGGCTTTGGCTTGGCAGCCCTACATTAATGTGTCCCTAGCAATATTCTGACAGGTCATGTAAACCGGGGCTACTCTAATGAAGAAATCCATTGCAATTTCCAATGAATTAAAAACTATATTGCTTTAAGTTGGTATTTCACGACAATGGATCCATGTCAGAAAAAAAATCTGCTGGTGATGAAGCACATCGTGCCAAACCCGCAAACTCCGAATAACCTCTCAAATGACTGTTAATGTAATTTAACAGTCATTTGAGAAGTTGACACAAACGCAGGGATTACATCGCATGTCTCGGATTGGCTTGCACGGGTGTGACTCTTCTATGATGATGTAGCTCGGGGACCTTCACAGCACCATCCATATGAACTTGAACACGTTTGGCCACATTCACCCTCCTTTACACATTATTGAGCTCAGATTGCAGGGAACCTGTTCTTCTTTAGAACCCACATCACATTGGAGCACGAGGTAAGACCAGGTTTGGTCGTGATTTTCTATTAACTTTTTCGTACATTAACGTGCATCTCGTCTATCTTAGAGAGTATGAGCAGTTAAAGTGAAGTTAAAAACTGCATCTCTGATATAGTTAGGATATCGTTAAAACTTTGGTAGATGCGGATGCGTATTTCTCCGTTCGCTCTTGAAATGGCAAAACCGTCGGATCACATCAAAAGACCCATGAACGCGTTCATGGTGTGGTCTCGGGGTCAAAGGCGACATATTTCCCTGGAGAATCCCAAAATGCATAACTCTGAAATCAGCAAACGACTCGGCGCGGAGTGGAAGTTGCTTTCCGAGTCCGAAAAGAGACCGTACATCGACGAGGCCAAGAGGTTGCGCGCTGCGCACATGCAAGAGCACCCGGACTACAAGTACAGACCGCGGCGCAAACCCAAGAGCTCGCTGGAGAAGGACCGTTTCCTGTTCCCCCTGCCCTTCCTCGGGGACGCGGAACATTTGAAAATGTTCTCCACGGAGTCGTTTTTGGCGTCGGCAGAGAAAGCCAGAGCCGTGTTCCCGCCGGTGTCGTCCCGGTACTCGTTACTTGACCCCAGCCAGTTCAGCACCAGCCCTGTCCAGAGGGTCTCAGACCATCCGCACCTGGCTGCCAATATCCGGTCCTACGGGTGTTCCTACCAGCCCGGGCCGTTTAGAGGTATAGGATGCCCCGGGCACCACCCGTCACCCGCTAACCCGGGGTATGTCGTTCCTTGCCACTGTGGAGCGTGGTCGGCGGCGGGTCTACAGCATCAGGTGGCATATATCCTGTTTCCAGGTATGACTAATAAGGCTGGGATAGACCCGTACTCCTCGCCACAATCAAATGTGTGAGCACGAAACCAAGCAAAACACGCATTTGTGTGAATTTGTTCACATTGTAACTGTGGAATACTTTTTCTGTTCTCGCCCATTATCAGGGAGCATTTTGGGGGGGGTCTATATTTTGTCGTACTCCACCCCCACCTGACGGTATTAAAACAATCTAACATCTTTTGACCATGGACATATACACAATATTTATTGTTATTATATTTATATTATTTATAAAGAAAGGATGCATTTTTTCTAAATGCCATACAATTCCAATAATCTTGTCATAGTGCATATGCATATGCAAAATCATTGTCAAACTTTGGATTATTTACTAACCATTTATTTATTGTAGATATGAATATATTAATTATCATTTACATTCTTGAATGGTTTCCCTTCTGTGAATGGATATTTTTTCTGTAATTCTGTTGTGTTATGTTTGTTATACTTCTGGCACGATTATAACATTTTTGTAATGTAGCTTTTAAGTTGTGTCATTAAAAACGTTTTTTTCATCTAACATTAAGTACAGTTAAACATTTTGATTTGTCTATTATCAATTAAAATGTGATTTTTAACTGACCAAAACATTTACATGCTTCTTGTCAGGAACGTTTTCAGCTAGTGGCCAGAGGAGGGCAGGATAGAACTAGGAATGAGTGAAGAAACTGAAGTTCAGTCTTCATTTTAATGATGAGAAATTGCTGCTTTATTTTTAAAATACAAAACAATGAACAAGCCAAGGGCCCTAATATATCCTTAACCACACCAATCAGTATTGTGAAAATATATTAAAATAATGACTTGTGCTTGTTGTCAATTGCGGATCCAACTTAAATAAAAATGATGTGGTAAACGTAAATCTTAAATCGAAGTGTTGCAGTGAGCTGCCACATCAGGTGCCTGATTAGCAGTTAGAATTACCTCTAATTTTTAAGTCGAGACATATTAATATCATGACCAATGCTGCTCAGGGTTTATGCTGTGTTTGTGAGGATTTCGATTGGAAAGCATTCACATTCTGAAGCAAAAGAAAGTTGGCTTTAAACTTTCCTTTCGCCAACATGTACAAATGTTAGCTGAGCTTTTGTTAATTGTGTTAAGTCTGTTATTGGTGCTCCATCCCACATGACCTGACAGTATTATAACATAGAAGAGTTGGCTGTATTTTACATTCTATAGAGAGTGAGGGAGTCGGTTCTGTTGTGTAAAGTATAACCTGTTAAGAATACAATATATTATATATATATTTGTAATGTTGGTTTGTCGCTGAGTGACGAGAATGGAGATGTGAAGGATGGGACTATAGGTGAAGCACATAGAAATTAAACACAAATGTAACTTCACTGAAAACTCATATACATATTACATTTACATATATTACACAAAATTACATATTTTGTCATGCTTTTTATGCATTCAGTAAATAGGTAATTACAAGGTATTCTCTTTTCTTTCTGGCTGATTCTTTGATATAAATAGCGTATTTTTCTCTAAGTTGAGATAGGGATGGGAATGGCTTGAAAATGTGCAGTTCATTGTAGAATTACAATAAAATAAAGTCACGGCAGACAATAATGTAGTATGTTTTAAAATATGTTTAAAAAATCAATTTATTTGCTCATCTAAGTATCACTCCAGATTATTGGTTATCAGCAGTGGTACTAGGACATTTGTTAGTACTTTAAAATAATCAGATTTTTGTACATAATAAATATAAAGATTAAATTAACTTTAGCCAGTATATGTCATTGTTATTATTTCTAGACAAACGACCACCAAATGTTGTGTTAGGTATAAGGAAAGTGTGGCAAAGGGTGTCATAACATTGACCCTGCTTACAAATTCGACCATGAACAAACTGAAGCGTTGACGTTTTCAAAATAATTAAAAATAGTAATCTATCCATATAGTTTTTAGAATTAACTTTGCTCCTGGACTGACAGGTTTGTTTCTGATGATTATTAGCAATATGGTAAATATGAATGTTGGTTAACTAATAATAATATATTCAAAGACGAGTCATTGTGAGTGTGTATCTGTGTTTGAATGTTCCTGTTTCTTAAAGTGTGTGTGTGTGTGTATGTGTGTGTGTGTGTGTGTGTGTGTGTGTGTGTGTGTGTTGTGTGTGTGTGTGTATGTGTGTGTGTGTTGTGTGTGTGTGTGTGTGTGTGTGTGTGTGTATGTGTGTGTGTGTGTGTGTGTTGTGTGTGTGTGTGTGTGTGTGTGTGTGTGTGTGTGTGTGTGTGTGTGTGTGTGTGTGTGTGTGTGTGTGTGTGTGTGTGTGTGTGTGTGTGTGTATGTGTGTGTGTGTGTGTGTGTGTATGTATGTGTGTGTGTGTGTGTGTGTGTGTGTGTGTGTGTGTGTGTGTGTGTGTGTGTGTGTGTGTATGTGTGTGTGTGTGTGTGTGTGTGTGTGTGTGTGTGTGTGTGTGTGTGTGTGTGTGTGTGTGTGTGTGTGTGTGTGTGTGTGTGTGTGTATGTGTGTGTGTGTGTGTGTGTGTGTGTGTGTGTGTGTGTGTGTGTGTGTGTGTGTGTGTGTGTGTGTGTGTGTGTGTGTGTGTGTGTGTGTGTATGTATGTGTGTGTATGTGTGTGTGTGTGTATGTGTGTGTGTGTGTGTGTGTGTGTGTGTGTGTGTGTGTGTGTGTGTGTGTGTATGTGTGTGTGTGTGTGTGTGTATGTGTGTGTGTATGTGTGTGTGTGTATGTGTTGTGTGTGTGTGTGTGTGTGAGAGAGAGAGTGTGTTTGTCGGTCTGCAGAGCTTGTGAGAGACCTACGATTAGAGAATAATAGAATTTTCTACATCCCTGCCTGACTGTTTACAAAATGATAAAGGTTGAGGCATGAGATTAAAATTAGTTTCTGTTTGCATGTGACTGTAGTAAATAGTCTTACTTAAAGGAAATTAAAAGTATCAATGCGGCTACATCAACAAATCCATCACTAATATGCTGTCCTGTTTTCTGGGCCTTACATGATGTCATTACAGGTTGCTTACTCAAACCTCCGTACAAAACTTATCAAGTACCTTCCTGTTTTTTAATTTGCCTACTAGCCTGTCTACGTCCACAGGAAGTTAGTCTCCCAGGTTGTCTGTATGCATATGTATTTCTACACCGGGAGTCACAGGAGTGAAGCAGCGTGATGGTCTCTCTGTCAGAGCGAGAGTACATTACATGCAATTTCCTGGGACAAGTGATTCAGATGTCTTTCGTGTTATTTACTCCTGCACTCAACAGTCGCCTCAAATGAAAGGCGCCAGGTGTGTCGCTCTCTCTATCTCGTTTCCTCCGTGTCCACGTCTCTGTGTGGAACTCAGGCAGGGCCGATCACGTGATCAACCGCCTAGCCACGTCACCCCACCAGAGATTAGCTTTACCTCCACCTATTCCCTGTCACTCACTCTTCAAAGTTCCCTTCCTACAACCACACAGACACACACACACACACCATTTCACTCGCACTTCACACTGGGAGAGGACAGAGAGAGAATGGCCACAGCACTGCAGACTGGTGGATTCGTTCTGGGCCTTCTGGGCTGCGGCGCCGTCATCGCCGCCACGGGGATGAACAACTGGAGCAGCAAAGACCGGCAGGGGGACATGGTGACCTCGGTGTACACCTACAAGGGCCTGTGGGCGGACTGTGAGACGGGGAGTTCGGGCTTCACAGAGTGCAGGCCCCTTTACGGCATCCTGGGCTTCTCAGGTAAGTCACTTCGGGGACTTGGGAGAGTTTCAGTTCAAGGCGTTCTACGTTGTTAGGCAGGGTGGAGGGGGAAATTTCCATGTACGGTCCAAGTTTCAAATCACAAGAGTTTGGGACAAACTGTGGTGGTCATGAGGGCAATTTAGAATGAGTTTTCTGTATAACCAAATTGTGGCAAATTCTAAAAAAGCTTCTGGCAAACCTGAATGTTTGGGGGGCCTAGTTAAAAGAATGTTAGGAGGGCCTAGTTAAAAGAATGTTAGGAGGGCCTAGTTAAAATAATTTTAGGAGGGGCTTCTTTTGACCATCTGTTGTAAACTTTATATACATATATTTTCTTGTTGCAAATCTACAATTGTTTTGGCCTAAATTGTTCCACACTGACATTGAAAGTCTTGATGTAGAGGGACCTTACAATGTGATTCAGCTTCATGTCAAGGGAGTGGCTCTGCTTCTGCTTATGTTTAAATTTCTTTAGCAGTCACTAAAGCAACAATCTAACCACCCGTAATTGTACATTAATCATGGTTCTCCAAATTCTCAAGCAACTAAGTTTATGTAACAGTATACCCATATGTAATTTATAAATATATACACACAACCACAGTTGTGACGGTAACTGAACATATAAATTATCTGTTTATAGAGTATTAATGGATAAAATAACTAGTGGACATTTAGAAGAATAAAAATATATCGACTTATTTTGCATTTTATAACAATGCTTTTTGCATTTTCATTTCCGGTCCTCTTTCTAAATGAACTTCCATCCACTGCAGTGTCCAGCTTCTAACAGTGTTGACTTAAGCAGCAATGTACTGTGGTGGCCTGCCTCATGTTCAGTCAACATCATTATCACAAAATTATGAGCAAATGCACAAGATTGTCCAAAGGTGTTCATTGTGAAACTAGTAGGGTGTGTTAAAACCTAACCGCTAACGGAGCAACTACGTAACTGATTGGAGGCTGACAGAATGTGTGTGCGGACTGAATGTGTGTGAGTGGACAGAATGTGTGTGCGGACATGATGTGTATGATACATGGAGTGTGTATGTGGGTAGCATAGTTTTTGGCATCTGGACAAAATGTATGTATGTAGCCTGTCTGTCTGGAGCCATCTTGTTATTTAGCATGTGCAAACTATGCTGATCACCTCATTAAGTACAGATGTTTATATTTTAGAGAATCTTTCATTAGTGAATTCCCTTCCATTTATTTGGTTGCCAAGGGTGGACCAGTTGTTAAGGCGGTGGCTTCTGGTGCACATGTACTGCTGCAGCAATAATACAAGACATACAAATATTGTGAGGTAATAAATGGATTTCTGACTGGTTACAAAAAAACATTTAGAGTTAAGATCCTAGAAATGCACTAAAATGCAACATCCAGCTACCAAGTCCAGCTACCAAGGGATGTCTGAGAAAACTACTAGATAAGACAAATTATGTTAATACCTCCATTTGGACAAAAGTATGATGACCTATGATGAAAATCTTTGACTTTCTGATCTGTCACCAAGATAAACAATTGCAATGCAACAGTTTGGTATTTATGTGGATATATTCTAACGGTATACAAAGACCTCTATGAATAACAAAACTTAGGCAACCCTTACCAATGTTAATGTATTCCTAGTGGACAGCTGGTCAATTATGAATTAACTAATGTGGAATAGTACAGTACAACAAAATGCAGTTTGCATCGAACCAGAAAGTGCACAAGAGCAGTGCAATAAAATAGTACTATGCAGGGCCATAAAACAGTACTATGCAGGGCAATAAAACAGTACTATGCAGGGCAATAAAATAGTACTATGCAGGGCAATAAAACAGTACTATGCAGGGCAATAAAATAGTACTATGCAGGGCAATAAAATAGTACTATGCAGGGCAATAAAATAGTACTATGCTGGGCAATGAAATAGTACCATGCAGGGCAGTGTGGCATTGTGCCAATGTGTGAGTCAAATGAAATCAGGGACAATTTAAGGATGTGCAATTATATATTTTTCTGTAAAACATTTTCAGAGTACCTGAGCTATTCCCAATGTAAACTTCCTGTCCGGTACATGTATCAGTGTGCATTGTTGTGTAGTTATATGTCGTGGAGCTCCGCCCCCTAGGGGGCTTCGCTCCATTCATATAACTGGAGTTATACCAGAATAACTATCGTCTCCTTATACTCACTCTAGACACTTTAAAACTACACCTACCAACACTCCCATCCAACCATAAACCACCCGGGACTGACTATAACGCCATTACAATCTTGTTGGGTTAGGATGAAACAAGTGTTATTGGATAAAGTCTGTCATGTGAACATTAGAGGTAAAATTCAAGGTTCCTTTACACACACACACGCATATATATATTATATATATATAAACAATATATTCCAGCCATTATTCAGTGTTTCTTCATCGATAAAGTCTATATTCCTTTTCACGTTTACATTATCGCCATCGAGCAGCTGCTCTAATTCAAAGAGCCTACAGTAAGTGTCTGTAGAAGTCACTGCAGTTGATCATAAAATCATGGACTTTTGCCTAATTACATTTGTGTTCACCAGAAATCAACGCAGCCTGTTACTAACGGTTATCTGATGTGTCCACATTACATTTGTGTTCACCAGAAATCACCGCAGCCTGTTACTAACGATGTGTCCACATTACATTTGTGTTCACCAGAAATCTCCACAGCCTGTTACTAACGGTTGTCTGATGTGTCTGTGTTGTCTCCCAGGTGCCTTCCAGGCAGTGAGGGCACTGATGATAGTCGGCATTGTCCTCGGTGTTATCGGGGCAATGATAGCTGTCTTCTCCCTCAAGTGCCTGAAAATGGGCAACATGGAGGACTCCTCCAAGGCCAAGATGACCCTGACTGCGGGTATCATGTTCATCATCGCAGGTATGGGAACATGAATATGCATGTTGGGAAGGTGCAATTTAATGTATTTATACGCGCTCTCTCTGACCGTGTTTATTTGGTGGTAATGTGAAACAAATCCATTGTTAAAACAACATGTTCCAGCAGCATGCTTTCATTGCATGTTGCCGGTGATCTGACAAACTCTCCTCTCTTCCTCGTCAGGCATTTGTACTATTACCGGGCCGTCAATATACGCCAACCAGATAGTGGCTAGCTTCATGACGACCTCGTACAGTTCCAATTACGGAGGAGGGATGAACCAGGGGATGGGAATGGGGATGGGAATGGGGATGGGAGGAGAAAACATGATGCCGAGGTAAAACAGCATCTCACTAACGGCAGCTAGCTCTATTGCCATATTTGGTCACGGTTTGATTGTAGCCAGGTGAGTCAGTTTTTCACTGGATATTTCCTCTGTGACAGGTACACATTTGGCCCCGCCCTTTTTGTTGCCTGGATAGGCGCAGCTTTGTTGGTACTGGCCGGCGTTCTGAAATGTGTTGCCTTCAAGGGACTGCAACCGGAGAAGTCAACGTGAGTGGGAAAAAAAAATCACACAACTGTGAATCATATAAGAAAAGTATATTAATTATATAAAATTGATAATGGTTAACTTCTTAATGTGTAATTAACTATATTCTTGGCACATTTTCCCACCAGCTACACGGGAGTTGCTTACAAAGCCGCTCAAGCCCAGAACAAGCCAGTCTATGACCAACACTCCGAAAAGAGAGACAACCAGAAATATGTGTAATCCCCGTTCAATTCCGGGTGACACAAAGTTAGTCTGCATCAGGAACGAGGCCTATTTGTCTTAATGTTGCTTTGGATTGTGATTATCTATTGTAAACCCTCTCCATAACTAAATCCTTCAAATGTAAGGTTAAGTGTGTGTTCTGTTGGGGTTTCTAGTGTTTGATTTTTATAGCATTTTTTACTGACAATACCATTTTGATGTTTATATGGTCACGCATTATTGCTCTTTTTTCAGTGAACCAGAAAAGCAATTTATTCTAAAGCTTTCAATACTTCAATAAAAGTAACAAATGTTGTGTCAACCCTGGCTATTCAACTGTCATACCGTCAGAGTTACAGAAAAGTACATACATCGCTTATATCTAAACTGTGCCATGAACCTTCTTGGAAAGTGTGCTTTTCATCCACTAGATGGCATAAATGTTAACCTTTTAACAAATCAAAGCAACCCTCCTTCGGGTTCTTATAATGTAAAGTCTATCCAAAAGCTTCCCATGACCATGAAACCAATAAGTGGTTGAGGACACATCTCAGAAGTTAGCAAAGTGCCATCTTTTCAATAGTCCTCTGATAAACATGTTATTTAAATGTAATCATTTTCTTTATTACATTTTCAGTCAGCCTTGTAAGTCATTTTCTTGGCAACACACAAGCCAAAATTGACAATATCATGTTCTACTAAGAACCTTTTTGTCTAAGTCCCCCATATTCACTAGCAGGACAGCTGGTGAATAATAAACCTTTATGGTTTTTGGACCCAAAAATAAGGTATAGCAGTTCTGAAACACTACATAAACACCCATGACAAGCAGGTGCCTTTAAGCATTACGAGACAGACGCCAACACAGGTCAAAGCGCCACAGGGACACTGAATAAAATGCAATGTACGCGTCACAAAAAATACAGTTAAAGGCATTTAATTGTTGCATTTTTTGTCCTCCCCATCATCTAAGACCAACGCTGGGAATCCAGTAGCTCTCCACAGCAACATACCCAATGAGACACCTGAACATCAGGTCTCACAACCCAACATGTGGTTTACTGTGAGGCCTTCACTAACGTGTGCCTCAACAAAGCATTTGCCAGAAGCGAGCAACTTGGATTCCCCCATCCCAAGACACCAGAGCTGATGGCATTAGCAATACTTCAAACACAGGGACAACTGGAGAACAACTGGCACAAATACAAAAAAAAATTAAGTAGCGAAATTCTGTCTCTTTGGATAATTAACTTCAATAATTTTACAGTCACATGTGTTTTTATATCTTTACAAATCAATAAAACAGGTGCAAATTAAACAGACAATTCTACTGGCAAAGTTCATAATTTTTTGGGGTACAAAAGAAATGCATAACAATGCAATCCATAGTTAAACAATCAAATCCGAAATAACATACACATTTATAGCAGAGGGACAAAAAAACAAGACAATCTGCGTGCACTATAAATTGGTGTCGTACACTTCTAACTTCTCACTCAGGAATTCTTCTACGCTGTCTGTGTTCCACTTGAGAATGCTGAGTTCTTCAGAAACGTTCCCGTTATCGTCCAAAAGCTTCAGTATAGGGTCTGCACCTCTGACATACTGAAACCAAACAGAGAGAGCGCCATAAGAATCACTGCATCATCTCAAAACATTCAATTATGCATAGCCTATGAAAATCCTATACTTTTAATATGAACTCTGAATTGCGGTGTACAATCTTAACAGAAATGTATAGTTTCTATAATGACAGTTACATACTGTTCAAAACAGTCAGGATAATTTAATTCCAAAGGCATAAATAAGTAAAAAATGTATTCCTGCATATAGCATTCCACGCTTAATTAATTCCCTGTACAAAACATGCAATAGAGACTACAATTATTTAGTACCTTAATTTGAAGACCCTTAAACATCTTCGGCTTGTCAGATCTGACAAAAGCTGTGGACAGAAAACAAAGTTAACTCACCATCACATGCCTAATAAATACCTCAATTGGATACACTGTTCCTTTTTCACAAGGTGGCAAATGGAAAACAGCGTTGGGGAAAACAGTCATCAGTAATCAAGTTAAAAAGGACACGGTCGTGGACCTGAGTGGACATCTGTCACAAACAAATACAGCAACATATGGCTCCATGTGACAGAGGCAGGCTGCAATAACAGCCCGGAAAACTGACACCGGCCTACTGACACTAATGAGTTTCACAAGCTAGGTGGCCGCACTAGAATGCCACCCGACTCACCTTGGACTTGAGGGAACCTCCCCAACTTTCATCCGCACACTTCCAAGATGGCCCCAGGGTGAAGCTGTGGAGGGGAAAGCACTTTGTTAAGTGTACAAGCAGGTGACCAGGGTACAGCTCAGGAGGTCCACATACCAAAGTCATACCAAAGGCCATGTATGCCCTAACCAACACCCGCTACGCAATAATAAAAGACTGAAATACACTAAACATGCCAACCTCCGTGCTACACATCTTTACACCCTGTGATGCCCAGACGTGTGAAGCTGGCTGTGAATTTGGATAATGTAATTCTGGCCTGTCTGAATCATAAACAGTCTGTTCCGCTGGGCCATTAAACGGTGAGCCACTGCATATGGAAGGACTCTGATGGATGGCGGTGTTATGGCCTGCTGGTAATCAAGACTCCACACCAATACACAATAACTTAGAGGAAATTGGAGTGTCACAGCACAGCAGTATTGCACCGGCACGCTGCAACAGCGAGTTGGAACACAAATTAAATTACACAAGCAAGCTCTCTCCCTTAAGCCATCACAGCTAATTACATTTGCTGATTTTCCCTCCACAACACGTTGCATGGGTGAAAGAGACAATGTTGTTGATTCTGGGGAAACATAGATAAAGGCCTGAAGGCAGACGTGATGGTTATTGCAAAATCCGGGGCGTAAACCACATCTCCGTCCAATTCTCCGTTAATTTTCATAAAAAGGCACAATCTGGCTAATAAAACAGGATATTTCAGTATATTTGTATAAATTCTGACAGAATTGGTTCATTCAATGTGGTCTGACATTTGTATACAGAAAATGCATTATGTAAAATAAATGGCAGCGGAACGACTAACATTAAAGAAATAACTAACGGGGTAATGCATTTGTGTTGCGTAGTAGCCCCACTGTGACTTGGAAAGCAAGCATTTAATTAAGGCTAGAGAAGAATAAATTACAAAGAACTGTACAAGGTACAATGACAACAAATTGACTGTGTTATGCAGGTGACATTATGATCTATGCTGATCTGTTTGACAAATATTATAACTCTCCATTATAATCTCCTCATGGAGACCTGCCTCCGCATAAGAGCAGGGTGGGAACAAATGTAAATTACACAGTTTGTAACAGATCCACCGAAACGTAGGGGCTGGTGATATGGCTGTAAACTGTATCCTGACATAAGTGTTTCATATTGGTCCATATCAATAATTATTGATATTTTTATGACATTTAAAATAAGGACCAGGGGGAAAAAAAATTCAGACTTATTAAATCCAACGGCCACTCTGACGGGCTGAATATTTCCTGTTTTAACAACAATTTCCTCGCTCTGCAGCGGCACTCATTTTAGATGTATTACTCCACGGCAGTTCTGTTATTGAAGAATTCAACACGAGACAACGGTGCAACCAAACATGATACGGTTACATGATTGGCTGTTAGCGTGTCACTCACTACGTTGCTAGGTTACTAGAGGGTAAGTGCCTTTGTTCACGCAACCAAACTTGCTTCGCAAGCTCTGGTTTCTTCCGACGAAGAACAATTATTTATCGAACGCATTTTTTATTGATAACGCGTCTATCGCGAAGCATGTCGTTATAGTTTTATCGCCCCGCCCTCCCGAAACGTGTTCAGCATTTTCTAGAAATACATTGTGTCCTGGCGTAACATTCTACCTTCGGCATGAGTTGTAATTGAATTGAAAAATTAGAGCCACAAACTTTGTGACACATTCTTACTTCATAAAGTATCAGAGTCAAATGAAAATGTTTCTGTGCTGACCAACCAATCGGGAAAAAAGCAAGGCAAGAGTTTGAGTTGTTCATTTCGACTCACTTTCAAAGCAGCGAATCAAGTCAGACTAACAAGAGATAATGTGCCTCAATGTCTGTTCAGGAACATACAACAAAGCTTTGGGGGAAATTTCTGAGCAGTAATAACTGTAGTGTGACGTAGCAAACTGAACACACCCCTTCTGTATCATAATTCTGTTAACAGCACGGCAAGTAAAGCCATCTAAATAACATTACATTAAACTTAATACCAATAAACTACCATTAAAAGAGGCAGGGCCCGCCAGGCAGCATTAGGGAATAACTTATTACAAAAAACACAAATCCACAGCGTAGCTTCCTCTCCGTGCCACCGCCTACAGCGTAGCTTCCTCTCCGTGCCACCGCCTACAGAGTAGCTTCCTCTCCGTGCCACCGCCTACAGAGTAGCTTCCTCTCCGAGCCACCGCCTACAGAGTAGCTTCCTCTCCGTGCCACCGCCTACAGAGTAGCTTCCTCTCCGTGCCACCGCCTACAGAGTAGCTTCCTCTCCGTGCCACCGCCTACAGAGTAGCTTCCTCTCCGTGCCACCGCCTACAGCGTAGCTTCCTCTCCGTGCCACCGCCTACAGCGTAGCTTCCTCTCCGTGCCACCGCCTACAGCGTAGCTTCCCCTCTGTGCCACCACCCTACAGTGTAGCTTCCCCTCTGTGCCACCGCCTACATTATTTCTGGGATACATACTTTTAGACTTCAGAAATGTCTTTATTAGTTGATCAGGCTACCTAGGAGGATGTGATGCAATGTTCAAAGATCTGTTAAGTTCTAAATAACAATTCAGTTCACCCACTCTCTGCCATTGATAAATGTTATTTACTTCATTGTGAATTTGTGAGGAAAACCAGACAAGTCTGGTTAAAAAAGGAAACTACGTAGTCTTACCTTCCTGGACTCCATCTGGGCCTCCTGTTGACAGCACTGTCTGCAGACCGGCTGGATCTGGCTCAGACTAAACTCCCCCAGGAGGTCACAGGAGCTACACAGGAGGTTGCTAGAGAAGCCAAGTTCCCTGCATGCCTCCGAGGACAGGTCGGCTCCAAATGCCGACAGCTGAGCAAGAGAGAACGGAGAGGCATGAGATTGTAAATGCATGTTTAAGCTTAATGTTTTCAATCAGGCAGCAGTGTGAACGATTATGTTGTCAGTATTCTAATATTTGGCTTGAGGAAGAAGGGGCAGAACGCTAATGTCAGGAAGGCACAAAGAGAGGTGCACAATCTTCTGAACAATCGCAATATGCGAACTTTAGCGACAAAGAACGAGCCAATAAATCATCTGCAGCATACTGCTGACATCTCCAACCCACCCCCGAAAAAAAGAATTTTACGCAAACCATGCACAAATGGTGACCATGTACGCACTTCCAAGTGTAACTTACATGACTTTCACAAAATATTGACTTTATAAATAAAAACCATGACACAATACTCTACAGATAAAATAGCATTGTGTCATAACGCTGCTTAAGTTTTGCCGCAATGTTTTATGGGAGTGATTTAGAAAAAAACTAATTGGAATTTCACCTTTCGATACACAATCTCAGAAACATTTTGAAAAACTTCCAAGTGTTGTCTTGCCGTGATTGGCTCGAAAGCCAAGTCAGCGGTAACTTAACTGACTGAGTAGTTTGCAGCATGTTCGCCTGGATTGTGTGTGTATGTAAACATGCGTGTTAACGGTAAATATGTTCCATATGGAAAGGGAAATCAGTTCTATCAAAAAAACGTTGCTGGCTAAACATGAACAAACATAACGACCTGCGGCGATTTGCATGATAAGCCACGTCACTCGCTACGTTATCATCGGTAGCAAATGTTGCTACAAAGGAGTGAGTATTCGGCGACTGTAGCGAAATAACGTATATCATAAAATTTAATTAATATCGTTTGAATGACCATAAATGACCACATTCATACCGCTGTCTTGTCGGATTCTAGTTCAGAAACCTACCGTTTGCACGAGAGAAAGAAGCCATAGGAAATACACCTCCCCCGACATTTTGGAGATTGGAGCGTTGTGAGCGGAAGGAACTGGCTGAGTGAGGACCCCTTAAATTTTAGGTAGTACTGCCTAGTGCCTGTCATCCCGGAAGCTGCCAAACACACATTTTTGGTTATTTGTCTTTATCTAACTGTGTTTAAATTAAGTATATACAAGAATAATATTTGGTTATGTACTCTTGTTCGTCTAAAAGCGATATGTCCCTATCATTGGTCTATTTTCATATGGATAAAATTAAGGCACCTTCCACATTTCTTCTTTGACATAATGCACTTTATCGTTCGCGGAGAGACTGCCTCCTATCGCCATATTCAATAACTGATTAAAATGTATCCAATGGTGTTTCGTCAGAATTCACTGTTGACGAATGAAAACCCTATTCAGATTAGAGGACCGTTGGTTCCACCAATGGGGCTTTTGTGACTAATAACTCTTCCGACCGAGATATGCATGCGGATTGAATTTAGCTGGACAGAGCTACGGAGGAAGAATCAAGACCGATGAATACTAGCTCGTTTCTGTTGACACCCGGGGGAAAGCATCGAGACAGCGTTGTGGTTTCTCGCAGTTCTCTTTACTTAGATTACAGAATTGTCTACTGGAACAAATAATTTGCATCTGAGTGTGTTCCCTACAGGAGAAGTGGATATTTAAATACCGGACAATAACAAGTCCAATGCACAGGGCCATGCACAGATACTCGCTGTGCAAATGACCATTGCATTGCCTTTTTGAATTGTGATTTTCACAAGATGGAATGACCTGTTCTCACTGGACTGTTTGATGGGGCTACTAAGGATGATGATGCCGCCCAAGTTTCAGCTTCTGGCGCTGTTGGCATTCGCAGTGGCCATGTTCTTCTTGGAGAACCAAATCCAGAAGCTGGAGGAGTCTCGGGGAAAACTAGGTAAGACCGATGTCTATTCATGTTGTTACGCGCAGCAGGTAATAAAACATGGATGAGTCTGCAAGATCCCTCCCGCAGGGTTTTAATTATTGCTAAATCATCAACTCAGCTTGGATGCCAATTTAGGGTTGACTTTTGACAACATAATTCTCTTCCTGCGGGAAGTGACCCGATGGCATTTTGAGGGCAGAGTGCAAGTCGGGTGGGTGTTACATAATTAACAGTCTGGTTGTGTGTTGACTATACATCTTGTAACATATGGTTGGCAAGATCACGTGTAGACAAGTGCGATCTGTGGCACCGTTTTATGGATTAATCAATGGCGTTGGGGAGCATGAAAACCATAATGTACCATAGATAAAATCTAAACGACTGTCTTATCTACAAATAATAAAGAGTAGGTCTTTATGATGTCGGTGATTTGGAGAGCAGTCGCATGCGGTTTTCATTCAATCGTACACTGCTGATGGTGCTGTCGCCAGGCTCAGCGCATATAGCGATTAAGGGGTGACACCGAGGCAAGTGGGCCAGGATTGGGGCTCCGTGCCTTTGGAGTATGGACATGTAGAATTTCACACCAGGTACAGAGAGGCTTTATACAGGGTGACTACGGTAGCTGTGTGCGTACCGAGAGCGAGGCATTTGAATGGTGGTCAGTCATTTCATTGTATGCTCATTGGTGTTCTACACATTCTATATCAGCCCATTCAGTGTACATTTGGTCTATTCTGTTTTATTGGCAACATCCAGTTGCATTTGGGTAATTGAAAAGGGATTGATAATTCCACTACATTTTATTTGTTGGATTTCACTGAATCCTTTTGATAAAAAAAATAACAATCTGCTCACAAACTGTTATTTTAATTTCATTTTTTAGGACAAACAATATAGGGATGTTATATGAATTTTACAGGTAGTCTGAAAAGTAGATTGGGGAAAGAGCACAAAAAAGGCTATCTATGCTTCTGGAGTAAAACACTTTTTAACTGACTTGCAGGATCAAGACTTAAGAGCTGTCTTACCCAGCGTCTTGATGCCTTGACGAGTAAACGACTCTGTACACTGGACCTGTAAAATATGTGCTACATAGTCAAATAGTTCTGAGGTGAGGCAGGCAGGGCCAAATGACAGGCACCCATGGCTGTCCAACCAGGCAGCTGATGTATTTCTCCCATCTGAGAAAGCAATTTCAATATTGGCCAAGTTGACATATTGCCTATTTATTTGAATTTATTAGGCCTGCACAATCGATGAACGTTACTATGTTCACGTGAAGTGTTCATAAATGCAAGAGCATGCAATCTCAGGCGTTATGTGCAAATTGTTTTTATTGTTTTTTTTTCAATTCCAATTTTCTGTTTTCAAGCGGACACAAATGCTGCCCTGCATTTCCTTCTCCTCTCTGTCGTCAATATACGTGTGAATGTGGTTGCGTTATAACAAATCAGTCAACCAGTTGTTCCCTCTTCCTATATTTCCATTTATAGGATAGCAAAATGTGTGTCCATGTCATGAGCTGTATCACACTATAAACCTAAAGGAAACTTGATTTGCTTTCATCTAACTGCCCCATAGCACATGACAATATTGGTCATTTCCGGCATCCTATTAGAAATCTCCCGCAGACCACTGTGATTTGCTCCCATTCTTATTGTGAGTGTTTTTGTAATCTCTTCCCAGACTGCAATCAGTCCATGCCGTTAATGGTTTTGTAGTGTCATCTGTGTTATTGGGTGACATGGCCCCGTCCCCAACAGGATGCGTTTTGCCTCCTGCCACGCTTTGATTGTAAACACAAATTAGTTCTTAATTGACTTGTCTGGTAAAAGTAATCCCCTCCCTGGACACTTCAACCCAAATGCGCTTGAAGCTCTGCTAGGTCATTAATTGTGATAATGCATTGTCCTCACAGAAACTCACTTGCTTTTTTAAGCAACATTGCGTTCAGTGTAGTGGCTACCAGCTAATTAGCTTTTCATTTGGAATATGATAAAACATCTCAGGCTTGAATGGCTGTAGTGGTAAGTATAATTATATTATCTAACATTAGGAATACCACTCCAAATGTCATTTCCAGTCATACCTTGCAGTACTTTGTATGCTAGAGTCCATAGAGAACATACTTCACTCCGTAAGTTCACTCCCACTAAGGCCAAATCTGAATGGTTGTGCCGGGCTTGCATGCGCTCTAGCCTGCAGTCGAGGTTCAGATCGCACGGGCATTTTGTTGAAACGTGAGTTTCCTCGGGCGTCAGCTTGTGGGGGTCTGAGGGTCTGCTTTGCTCATGGGTCGTAACTCTAGAGGGAAGTCATGCTGTGCTAACTAGGAGCTGCATAAATAGAAACTTTGTTTATAAACCTCATGGCCCATGTAACCGAGCATCTATCTACGTCCAACCACCAAACCAGACGTGGGGTGGTCCAGCGGTCACGGGCGCTCTCTTGGGTGCACGTCCTGCTGTTGTCTGGGTTTGAACCTGGCTCAATTTGTTCTATGTCTCTTCCCACTGTCTGTCAAATTCGACACACTAGTTTGCACCATGGTTTCAATAAGTGGTGGAAAAATAAGCGGCTCAATGAGTGCTAGTTGTTGTCCAGAACTTAGTTCAATTTCTTTTTTATTTGACAATGTAGTTGAGGGAAACACCAGAAGGTGTTGTCTTTTTACCCCACACACTTTTGTCGTAAGAGGCCTTTTAATGCAAAAGAAGAAAGGATGCAGCATGAATGTGTTTGGAGATGGGGGACGTCTGCAGTGCTGGAATGCCTCCTGGGCCACATTCATTAATTCCTGTGCTGGAACTTGTAAACGAGTTAGACTTGGATTTATTCCATTGCCATTCCAGGCAGCAACCCTGTCTCTGCTTTGTTCCCTGGACTGGAATTTTCTCATGAAAGGATCTCGCCATCCCGAGAACCAAAACAACTACGAGAGTAGGTCACTGTTCCATGTGATTGATAGTACTCTAGATAACACCTAGCTCTTGAAGTTGACCTGAGTCACATGGGTTGTCAGCCAGGCAAAACAGCGCCAGGCTTTGAAAAGTCAATCTCCGTGCAGCACTACATCATTGCTGATCTGCTGACGTGGGCAAGTTCCTATAGTTCACATCTTGGACATCTGAAGGCAACAATTGTGAAGATGAATCTGACAGTTATACACGGTCAAAATCTTGATCTACACACAGGGCGTCCATTGCACAACCTTGTTATACATTTCTAAAAAAGTGAAAACACATTTGTCACCATGAGCTAGTGTTCATGGATTAATGGCCACCATTTTATTTTCAGTCAATTACAAATGATAATGTCGATGATAGCCAGCTGGCTTGTGCTACTGCAACATTGCATGAGTTCTCACCTTCGTCTCACCTACACCTGGTTCAACTCCTGTACTCTCTCCCTTTATTGGGTGTACGGACATTCCCTTTGAACTCCTTTTGAACCCATGTGGAGCCGTTTTTAGCCTCTGACGGATTATTAGTCATTCGCGGTCAATCGGCTGGCATTCACAATACAGAGCTGCTACTGTATGCATCTAGGATCAGTGTCTAACGGGCAGCCGGCCTCTGAAACATGCCTTTAGAGCAGGAGTGGGCAAACTCAGGCCCGCGGTCCAAATCTGGCCCTTGAGGCAATTCTATCCGGCCCGCGGTAGGTATTAAAACAGTTATGAGGGGAGTACAAAATACCTAGCAAGTCCAATTTTCATGAATCTGAATTATTATAAGTAATATGTATTAACACATCCACAGTATAAATGTTAGGTGTGTACATTTAAATATTGTGCGCAACTGTGGAATCGCCTGTGTCAGCAATAGATTTGGTGTGACCGTTAATGATGATGTAAGTTGAGCAGGTTGATTGGTTAATTCATGGCATTGGCTCATACTTCATTGAAGATTGCATTGCCGTTAAGTTACATTTCGGTGCACAGTAGCAAGCGGATGACTGACAGGCTAATCACAGTGTATGAACTGTTCCGCACCCTGGTGTGTAATTGAGACTATACTTTCCTTGCGCCACCGCGGTCCGCTTGTCGTTTTCCCTGAGGTTTGACGGACGACGCAGGATTGCGGGTTAAGCATGCGTGAAAGCAGCCGTCGTTTATTCGTGGTGGGGGGCGACTACTGCTTTATGACACTTATAAACATCCTCCCCAGAGAGCCGGATGAAAATAAGCTTCTATAGATCGACGTCGTCCTCATAAATTATAATATGATTACTTTTCATCGGTGTCCTCCTCTTTCCTGGTCAATAACTATAAAGCATTGCTATCTGGAGTGTGGGAAGCTGCTGAAATACCAGATGACGATCCCCTGTGGCCGAACAGCCTTTGGATGAAAGTCTAACATTTGGGAAGACCTTTCTGCCACTTCAGAGCTGCGAGTTGTATCAAAGGCGTGGGAAAGGGGGTGGTTAAGAGATTTAATTCTCATCTTAACACAGGAATATTTAAACCCCCGGCTGATCACATCCTAAGCCCTAACAAAGGGGAGGGAGGAAAGGATGCCTGAAGCGTTTCATAACAGACTTCATCAGAGATTGGAGACGTGTGGCAGCCTGGCGGAACTTTTCCAACTTCAGCTGGTTTCCACTGGGGTTGGGCGACGCCTACCAAATGGGCATCATATGAGGTCTACATTGAAACATTGTGATGGACGATGGCATCTCCTAACCAGGATAGAAAAATTCGAAAACTTCATTTATATTTTAATGCTATACTTTTAAATACAATTTCTTTATATTTATATTTTTTAATTACTGTTCAGAAACGTGTTTATTAAATGTAAAAAACAATGAAAATCAATGAAAATCAATAAAGGGTGCTTTTGTTCAGTTTATTACTGTAAAGGTGTTGTGATCGGGAAAAGCTTTCGGTTTACGGCATTCAAAGCATTGTATTTGTCTATTGTGTCTATTCTAAAGATTATCAGAAATAAAGTAATTTATTATTTAAAGTCTCTGATATCCGGACAGGTAATTGGCCTCAGCTTGGGCAATACTGATAGACTCCTGTCCTGATTTTCTGAATACAAAATAATTACTGTTCGAGTGGAAATTACAACTTGCGTTACAACAGTATATATTGTTTGTGGGAGTGGGGTTCAATTACGATGCAGGCTGTCACCTCTGGGGACCGCCTCTGGGGACCGCCTCTGGGGACCGCCTCTGGGGACCGCCTCTGGGGACCGCCTCTGGGGACCGCCTCTGGGGACCGCCTCTGGGGACCGCCTCTGGGGACCGCCTCTGGGGACCGCTCTTACAATAGAAGTGGAGTGTCACAGAAAGACCAGTTGAAATATTCAAAACGTTGTTGTTCGTGAATGCACATAATGATTTCATTAGTTGCTGCTTTTGTTCGTGTAGCCTGGTTGAACCGGCTCTGCATTTGCTCTGCATTTTTCCTCTGTTGTTTCACGTCACAATGGTAATTGCAGTGTTCGGTTCAATCAGTTTTCGAGGACTCGTATTCTGAGCCACGTCTGACCCTGGCTGAACATTTCTGGTGGCCATTTTGTTCCACCTATCCACAGTTACCATGACAGCCGATAATGGCTAAGACCTCATGCTCACAGACACGTTTGTTATTGTTGCGAATTGGTTCCCTGTTGTTTCCAGTGTAGTGGGACATAATAAATCGTTCACACACTCCGTAACTCTCCAATGAATAGCTGCCTTTCACACAGTAAATGTTTGTAAAGTCTCCCATCTATCCGTTGTTAACACTGCTGGGTAGAGAATTAGAAGGGAGTGGTTGTACCTTTTATTTACACACCGTGCCTTTGGCAAGACCCCTTCACTTTTTTAGCCAATTTCTATTTTGCTATAGACTTGGAAAAACATATATGTTATCAATTATTAATCTAACTATTCCAACGTCTGGTAATGACAAAGAATAAAACATGTTTTTATATTTTTGTGCAAATTAATAATAATAAAACGTCTTTGTCAGCGATCATGTTTTATTAGTGGGACTGGGATCTTTAGCGTACGAAAATGGCGGCCGACCGTGAAATAAAAATTAGCAAATTGAATTGAACATTTAAGGATTGATTTTTGTGCCGCAGTACTGAACCCTGAATTACATAATCCTAACACTTCGGCTACCCCACACGTTGCCATCAGGGTTGTGACTAGGCGTCGTTCAGCCTGCTACTTCGGAAACTGACCAAAAGCACAGAAACGACGAGACGTTGATGTAACACAGCATCTCAAAGGCTGATAAAAACAGGTGACGGCCACAGTTGTAGTGTAGAATAGTGTTGGATACCCGCAACGCAAAGAAAAAAAGTCGGTCAAAGCAAAGACGGGACCGCCCCGTCGTCAATGTCTAATGTTGACAGTTCACGGCCTCTGTCTTTTTTAAAGGACAGGTTATTTTTAAGGCCGGCGGGTTGAATGGTCCCATTGTGATCGCTGTGTTGACACGGCTCCAGTCAGGCCGATCATAGGACCCTTTTCCCAGGCAACAACCTTCCTAACAACTGACTGCACGTGTTGTGTATTTGCCCCCCATCAACCCCCCAACTGACAACGCCATGTTGTGGCTGCTGACAAGCGATTGTTTTGTCTCGCGTTTCAGACATTTGAGGCTTGTGTGCCCTCCCATGAGGAGAATTACCTACTTAACAAGATATGTTGCCCTTTGGAAATTGGCTTCTTCCATATGCCATATTTGTTTGGGGATGGGTAAATGGGACCATGTGATCGCTTGGTTACTTTGTTTCCATCCAAACATCTCTGCTTTCTGGATCCAGACATCACAAGCTACCCAAGTGTTGTTTCGGTTTCCGACTTGTCTCTTCACCTGACATCTCTCTCCCAGCTGTCTGGACATCATCTGCTGGGCCAGACACGAGTAAGTGCCTTTCTTGGTCCATCAGTGCAAGAGTTGTCTCTCAGCCAGGAAAATTCCTCCAGCTATGGTAATGTGTCCTAAAATGGGCACTTTTAGCAGAAGAGTTGAAAGTTGGTGCCAATGGTCTTTATTTACAAACATTGCAAGATTTGTGTGCATCTTCTGACGAGGTGAGCGTGTGTATCTTCTGACGAGGTTAGCGTGTATCTTCTGACGAGGTGAGCGTGTGTCTTCTGACGAGGTGAGCGTGTGTCTTCTGACGAGGTGAGCGCGTGTCTTCTGACGAGGTGAGCGCGTGTCTTCTGACGAGGTGAGCGTGTGTGTCTTCTGACGAGGTGAGCGTGTGTATCTTCTGACGAGGTGAGCGTGTGTATCTTCTGACGAGGTGAGCGTGTGTATCTTCTGACGAGGTGAGCGTGTGTCTTCTGACGAGGTGAGCGTGTGTGTCTTCTGACGAGGTGAGCGTGTGTATCTTCTGACGGTGGTGTGTCTTCTGACGAGGTGAGCGTGTGTATCTTCTGACGAGGTGAGCGTGTGAGCGTGTGTATCTTCTGACGAGGTGAGCGTGTGTCTTCTGACGAGGTGAGCGTGTGTGAGCGTGTGTATCTTCTGACGAGGTGAGCGTGTGTATCTTCTGACGAGGTGAGCGTGTGTATCTTCTGATCTTGTATCTTCTGACGAGGTGAGCGTGTGTATCTTCTGACGAGGTGAGCGTGTGTATCTTCTGACGAGGTGCGTGTTTATCTTCTGACGAGGTGAGCGTGTGTATCTTCTGACGAGGTGAGCGTGTTTATCTTCTGACGAGGTGAGCGTGTGTATCTTCTGACGAGATGAGTGTGGGTCTTCTGACGAGGTGCGTGTGTATCTTCTGACGAGATGAGTGTGGGTCTTCTGATGAGGTGCATGCGTGTCTTCTGTTCTGCTCAGTAACCATTGGCGTTCATTAAGTTCTGCAAACACTGTAACAGTGAAAAGATAGTCCTTTGGTCCTTATGCTGGAAACTAATAATGTCTCTCTCTGCCCTCTTTACTAATTACAGCCCTCTATGAGCAGCTGTCTGTGTGAACTCCAGTCAGTACATTATGCAGGGTGCACTGTGAATTGAGTGCCATTCTCCTTAATGCCCCTCAGAAAACACAGCACATATCACAAGCGAATTCTACTGTAAAAAAAGCGAACAAAGAAAAACTTTTTTTATATCAGTAACCTATATCTCCTTTCTGTCATTCTCCATTGATTTTGCAATTCAGCCCCATTGAAGCGGAACCATACAAGGCATCTACCTCTCAGGCAGGCGATATCCAATCTCTATTACCCCGGGTTTTTGGGGGCTAACCTGCTGGCCCGATGAAGCGCTGCAGAGTATGATGGATTTATGAGCTTCCTGGAGAGAGGCTTATCCTGTCCCCGGCTTTTATTATGCCATCAGATCTTATCAGAGCGCCGTAATACATGACAAACCGTCACATTCACGGATCTCCAGCTGAATATGAACGATTGGAGGTCGACAATATTAATCAAGCGTGAAATTGTTTTGGAAAATACGACCGTCCTGACCAGCAACTTGGATTTCATTTGGAATAATAGACATCGGCTTAGTTGATATATGGCGTTCATAACTAATGTCGCCACGGGTCGTAATTAGCTGGAGATGCATAGTGGAATCAAGTGAATGGAAGCACACTGGCCAGAGTAACAATAAAGTGCGGACGTCTGTCCAGTAATGAATTCACTCAAGAGTTGACAATCAGCAATAGTGTGTGGCGCCCCTTTTACACAATACAGTGTGTTGGTTTTCACCAGGTTTGTTTACCCCGATGGATAACAACACATCTTTACCTCCTGGTGGTTAGTTGTTTTCACTAAACACCTGACCCATAACTTGTGGAACTCGGGCCCTGTTTGTTGCTTTTGAAGGCTCAGGAGTGCAGCCGGTTCTGATTATTTTGGTGTAGTTTAGTAGAATCTCCAATGTCAGGTCTGTGTCGGCCCCCACCGTCACTGTCATTCGGATCTGAAATTAATCCTAAATCAGCACTGCTACCGTAGTGCTTCTGAATAATCTCATTACAGCTTTTTTATTACTCTGCTTGTATGTGGCTGCGCGTGGTCGGATGTGGCAGTTGTCTGTGCTTGGTGTTGTCTATTGTAATCGAGACGACAGCCACCAGCGGCCACCTGTCACAGCCCAGTATAGTGGCCACCACCAGTTGCCTGCACAGTTGTTTAGCGCTAGCTTTGATCTGTGTGATATTAGCAGCTGTCTGGCAGGGCTTCGGGAGTGGGGGGGATGAAGAGGGAGCACGGAGATGGAGAATGGTCACAGATGAAATGTTAATTACTCCGCAGAACCAGCTGCTTGGGTGCCATCGTGTCTCTGTGGCTAGGCATGGCAGGGGTTTGGCATGGCAGGGGTTTGGAATGGCAGGGGGTTGGCATGGCAGGGGGTTGGCATGGCAGGGGTTTGGCATGGCAGGGGTTTGGCATGGCAGGGGTTTGGCATGGCAGGGGGTGGGCATGGCAGGGGGTTGGCATGGCAGGGGGTGGGCATGGCAGGGGGTGGGCATGGCAGGGGTTTGGCATGGCAGGGGTTTGGCATGGCAGGGGTTTGGCATGGCAGGGGTTGGCATGGCAGGGGTTGGCATGGCAGGGGGTTGGCATGGCAGGGGTTGGCATGGCAGGGGTTTGGCATGGCAGGGGTTTGGCAGGGGGTGGGCATGGCAGGGGGTTGGCATGGCAGGGGGTGGGCATGGCAGGGGTTGGCATGGCAGGGGGTTGGCATGGCAGGGGGTTGGCATGGCAGGGGGTTGGCATGGCAGGGGGTTGGAATGGCAGGGTGTTGGCATTGCTTCTGGGTCAAACTATATTATGTGCTGATTCTCCTGAAGTTAAACTGAGATTGATTTTTAACCTGCAGTAGGAAACCCAAAAGTAAACTGCTTGGGTTTTGTGGGCCAACCACGATTATGGTTGACTGGTTGAGGAGATGGGGGTATGGGGCAGACAGAAATGTTACATAGAATAAAGACCCAGGCACTAATCTATTGCCACACATAATTAGTATTTAGTTTCCAAAGAGATGTAGAAAGAGATCTATGGAACGGAACACGTTTTGAATTTAGGATATCACAAATAATACTCAATGTAATTAGTCACTTTCCGAATGTATTTTCTCCTACATAAATCGTCTAAAGGCTGGATCTAGTAATCTCAACTCAAATGTAGTTTGATAATTGAACAATTACCCCACAAAACGCAACAGAAACCCGGGGCTGTAATGAAGGAAGTGCTCATGAAAGTTTAAACATGTAGATTGAAAAATATGTGCAAATTTGATTTAGAAATGCATGAGGTTAGGGGATTACAGTGATCCAGGGATCCAGGCTATAGCCTCTGCATGAGGTATGTGGATTACGGGGATTCATGGATCCAGGCTATAGCCTCTGCCCTCTGCATGAGGTTAGTGGGTTATGTTAATCCAGGGATCCAGGCTATAGCCTCTGCATGAGGTAAGTGGATTACGGGGATTCATGGATCCAGGCTATAGCCTCTGCATGAGGTATGTGGATTACGGGGATTCATGGATCCAGGCTATAGCCTCTGCCCTCTGCATGAGGTTAGTGGGTTATGTTGATCCAGGGATCCAGGCTATAGCCTCTGCATGAGGTGTGTGGTTTACGGTGATTCATGTATCCAGGCTATAGCCTCTGGGGCTGCTTTGACTTACACCACTTTCCTGTAACATTCAACCACAAAGGGTACAGCTGCACTGACCAAATGTGTACCGCTGGCGAACGAGGCCTTCAGATATTGCTCGTCTTTCCCATGGCAGAGCGGGCCATCGCCAGGCACGAGGTTCGCGAGATCGAGCAGCGACACACGCAGGACGGTCTGCGGGAGCGCGAGGCGCCGCTGGCAGCCGACAGCGAGGACGTGGTGATCATCTACAACCGTGTGCCCAAGACGGCCAGCACCTCCTTCACCAACATCGCCTACGACCTGTGTGGCAAAAACCACTACCATGTCTTGCACATCAACACCACCAAGAACAATCCGGTCATGTCCATGCAGGACCAGGTCAGTGTTGGGTTCACTCGTTCGGGGCGTGTGTTTCTATGTTGTTTAATATAGAGACAATTATATAATCAGTTCAAGGTTCATGTAAACATGTTGTTCATATTTCCACATAAGCTGTACACCACAAGGTTACAAAGACTGTCCTAGGGTCATTTTTATAATAATTTGCACACCACAAAAACCACTCAGATACACACAAACTGAGATTGTGTGCATTTATGCAGCCAGAGGCTATTAAGGTCCTACAGATGACATTACCCCCAGTTCTTGCTTTGTTGAAGACATAAGTGCACATTTCGGTGCCCATCAAGTCGTACATACAATGTTTGTCCAGGAGGAACAAGAGAACAATAATTAAGAGATGGAGGAGGTATCTGAAGAAGAAGATGATGGGGAAGAATACAAACAGAGTATCTTCAGGTCAAGACAAAGTCCCCAAAACTGAATGAAACAATTTTTTGTCAAAAATAATGTGGCCCTTATCATCGTATGACAACCTGGGCAGGATGGCAGCACAACGTGTCATAAGGCCGACCCCATGGCCCAGAGGTCATGCAGTTGTCCATGTCTAGGACATCGCCTCAACAATTGACCTGTTCATCACACCTGCCATTGAAATAATCCTTGATCACCACTGATAATTAAATGCAGTCGTTCTGCACTGTGAAGAGGGAAAACACAGATATTAACCACCATGGTAATTAATAATACAAAATAGATTTGTAGTTTAAAATTCAACAAAGCTGCTTTTTCTGTGGGGGCTTTAAATAAGGCAGCCCATTTAGTACCCACAGGACAAGTGGAGTGTACAGAATGTTCGGACTGCACAAGGCTTAAATGTCACTGCTGCTAGAATGTTGCAGTAGTTGTGGTCTAACCTCACAGTGGAGAGAAATGTGTGTGATGTACCAGTACTCATTGTGTTGTCTGTCTGTTTAGGTGCGTTTTGTGAAGAACGTGACCGAGTGGAGGGCGATGAAGCCCGCGTTCTACCACGGCCATGTCTCCTTCCTGGACTTCACCAAGTGAGTGATGTACACTTCCTGTGTCCTACTACACAGACTTCCTGTTCCTGTCTCGCCCCAGCGGTCGTGTGGAGTAAATCACTGTTGTGCCATAGTCCGAATGACAGTCGCTGAGTGAAAGGCCACCCTGTAATATAAGACACGTGACTTTAAATCAAGGGAAGTGGTCATGGCAGATTAACGCAGTATGTCCACGTTTCCAAGTCCTTCGTTCTCATTTGGCGACATTTATTCATAGGTCATGTTCGTCTGTATGTAATGTAATTTCGGGGTCTCTCAAAGCTATAACTAGTTTGTTTGACAATCTACTTTAACACTATTGAACGATCCAGGATTAGCATGTTGTGTGTATGTAGGACATAGTAGATAAAGTCTGAGATCGACGTCACTAGCTCGTCGTCGTCACTAGCTCGTCGTCGTCACTAGCTCGTCGTCGTCACTAGCTCGTCGTCGTCACTAGCTCGTCGTCGTCACTAGCTCGTCGTCGTCACTAGCTCGTCGTCGTCACTAGCTCGTCGTTGCCATCTCGTCCTTACTTGGTTGTCGTCAAACCATTTGTTCCTCTGCCCAGGTTTGGGGTGAAGAAGAAACCCATCTACATCAACGTGATCCGGGACCCCATCGAGCGCCTGGTGTCGTACTACTACTTCCTGCGTTTTGGGGATGACTACCGACCAGGGCTTAGGCGCCGGAAACAGGGGGATAAGAAGGTCACTGCCACAATCCTATGTGTCCCCTATGTGTCCCCTATGTGTCCCCTATGTGTCCCCTATGTGTCCCCTATGTGTCCCCTATGTGTCCCCTATGTGTCCCCTATGTGTCCCCTATGTGTCCCCTATGTGTCCCCTATGTGTCCCCTATGTGTCCCCTATGTGTCCCCTATGTGTCCCCTACGTGTCCCCTACGTGTCCCCTACGTGTCCCCTACGTGTCCCCTACGTGTCCCCTACCTGTCCCCTACGTGTCCCCTACGTGTCCCCTACGTACCAAGTAGTGTGTTAGTAACTGTTGTATCGGTTTGAATTATTGTTTGATGTGTATGAAAAGGTTGTAGCTGTCTGCACTTTTCTCCCTGGCAAACAAATGCAGAATCACATAGTTCAAACATGTGGTTCCAGTGCAGACTAAATATTTGTGTTGTAGAATTACACACAGTGTCTTTGAACAGTTGAAGGCGTGTATAGGTAGTGCTGTCTTTGATTTGTCATCGTCATGTTTCAGACCTTTGATGAGTGCGTGATGGCAGGAGGCTCAGACTGCGCCCCGGAAAAGCTCTGGCTGCAGATCCCCTTCTTCTGCGGTCAGTACTCCGAGTGCTGGTATGTACCCGAGCGTACGTCACGCCCACACCAGCCCACATCTCGACCTCTGACCCCATGTGACACGTGAGGCTGTTCTGTCAGCAGGTGGACAAAATGGAAATGGAAAAACCTGTTAACATCTAGCTTCCATTACTCACACTATAGCGTGCATGTTTTTGTGTAAAGTTCTTGATATGCTTTCATATGTTGATCTGTATCATCCCCCCCTCTGTTTCTCCCTCTCCCCTCTACTTCCTCCACCCCTCCTGTTTCTCCCTCTCCCCTCTACTTCCTCCACCCCTCCTGTCTCTCCCTCTCCCCTCTACTTCCCCCACCCCCTCCTGTTTCTCCTCTCCCCTCTACTTCCTCCACCCCTCCTGTTTCTCTCTCTCCCCTCTACCCTCCACCCCTCCTGTTTCTCTCTCTCCCCTCTACTTCCTCCCCCCCTCCTGTCTCTCCCTCTCCCCTCTACTTCCTCCCCCCCTCCTGTCTCTCCCTCTCCCCTCTACTTCCCCCACCCCCTCCTGTTTCTCCCTCTCCCCTCTACTTCCTCCACCCCTCCTGTTTCTCTCTCTCCCCTCTACTTCCTCCACCCCTCCTGTTTCTCTCTCTCCCCTCTACTTCCTCCACCCCTCCTGTCTCTCCCTCTCCCCTCTACTTCCTCCACCCCTCCTGTCTCTCCCTCTCCCCTCTACTTCCTCCACCCCTCCTGTTTCTCCCCTCTACTTCCTCCACCCCTCCTGTCTCTCCCTCTCCCCTCTACTTCCTCCACCCCTCTGTTTCTCCTCCACTTCTAACGGTTGCTCGTCTGATCAGAATACTAAAGTGGGCTCTTAGCTTTATTCGTAACCCCGTATTGATTTGCACCGGTTTACCATCGTGAACTTTAAACATTGTAAACTTAAATTCAGCTCTGAGCTGTCGATATTTGGCCGATGTACAATTCTCCTTAACATGGATCTAAACTCGTAATGTGCTGCTATGGTGGTGAATATGTTTTCTGAAGGATGTGATTTAGTGACACACGCCCACCTCTCCCTTAGGAACGTGGGCAGCCACTGGGCCCTGGAGCAGGCCAAGTTCAACCTGGTCAATGAGTACCTGTTGGTGGGCGTGACCGAGGAGCTGGAGGACTTCGTTATGATGCTGGAGGCGGCGTTGCCACGGTTCTTCAGGGGCGCCGCGGAGCTTTACAAGACAGGTGCGCCCGTCCACACAGCCTGCGGGTTTCGTTCGTTCCACATTGAGTTGATAATTCCACAAAGCCTGGTGACATTCCAAAATGTAGTTTGAGCCGTTGTGACTTGTGTTGTAGATTATGCATGTCCCTGTTTCAATGTGTAAAAGCATTTATTATTTTCGCAGTGGTGTCAATCTGAGAGTGCTATTTTTACCGTCTGTATTTTTGAATGCAAGTGTGAACGTAGACTGATTCAGTTTCTCTGCCGTTCGTAGGCAAGAAATCTCACCTGAGGAAGACGAGCGAGAAGAAGCCACCCACCAAGGAGTCCATCGCCAAGCTGCAGCAGTCAGCCATCTGGAAGATGGAAAATGAGTTCTACGAGTTTGCCTTGGAGCAGTTCCAGTTCATCCGGGCTCACGCTGTCCGGGAGAAAGACGGGGAACTCTACCTACTGGCTCAGAACTTCTTCTACGAGAAGATTTACCCCAAAACTAACTGACGCTTTTGGAGGACAGACTGTTCATCACACCATAGTCACATGAACTGAGGCAGAGCAGCGGAGAGGATCGGGTTAATCCGTGGGTCTCGGTCGGACCTCATTCAGACATTAGTCAGCTGTTCCTGGTTGTCGCTCACTTCACTGACTCCTCATCCGCCGTCTCCGTAGTGACTGACCAAACGAGGACGCTGCCACCTGGCGAGAGAGTGCAGATGGGTCACGTTCCCACCGGCATCCCGGGTCCGGGTCTCGTCTCCTTCCGGAGGACAGGTCACGGGAGTTACATGGCGGCGGAGACTGATCCACCCGGCGGCCGCCCGTCAACTGCTCTTACTTCTGGTCACATGATTTGTATTTCCGTCACGGTCTTTATCTGCCGTGCTCTGTTGGATTGCGCTTTCGTTGTATTTTTTATTCTCCTTTACTTTCGTCGTCTATGGGATGATTGTCGCCTGGCTTTTATACATAAAGGGGGTGTCTTTTTTGTATTGAAAGGACTTAATCGTCATTAGAACCTTTGGAAGTTGACTACTGTGTTATCTTGGAGTTTGCCTATATTCACTGAAGACATTTTTGCAAAATCTGTGTCTTGTGAATTCTATAGACTTGGGTGACAGAAACACCCTGTTCATGACTGTGGTACTACTCTTGTGTTTTATACTGTACTCTATTAGTTGTTTTCAGACTATTTGACCAGTTGGATTATTGCTAGGAATGTCAAGTGTTTACACATGATGTAATTAAACTATGAAAGAAGACAGACAACCTACGATTCTGCTGCTGTATGAATGTGATTACATCTGGGTCTATCTGTTATTTTTCTATCAAGAGACTGTGTTTCATATTTAGTATAAAGATGAAATCCTGCCGTGAGATATTATCCGGACCCCAGTACTAGTTCCACATTTAGTTTTCTCTAAAGCCTTGAGCACAATGTCAAATCATAAGGAACATTTTCCAGTAATGTCACAAATACTTTTTTTCAATTAAATTCATAGCCTTTAAATGTAGTACTACATATAAGTGGATATATTCCACCTGTTTAGTAAATCAGTGGATCGCCTTTAAATGACAAATACTGCTCTCTGTGTTTCTGTTTGTTTCCACCAGATGTTAGCGACTATAAGAAGTATTCAGAATAATTCCAGAGTGCATTCTAAGCATGTTATGAATGACGTGTTTGGGCAGGGCACAGAACCATTTAAAAAGCATTGAACATGCATCTGAGCTCAGTGCATTACATTGTGCGAAACTGGAAAACGTGTCCACCATAACTGCCTAAATCAGGTTTTCCGGTTAAATGTGGTGGCAGGATAGGAAGAGAAATTGAGGGCAATACTGTGAGATCAAATGTGACTTAAGTTTCAGAGGCCCCTGCTGGAGAGAAACATCATTGCCTTCAAATAATGCCAATGTCACCCAGAAGACACTGCAGCTATGGGGCACAATGTCACCTAGAAGACACTGCAGTTATAAGGCACAATGTCACCCAGAAGACACTGCAGTTATGGGGCACAATGTCACCCAGAAGACACTGCAGTTATGGGGCACAATGTCACCCAGAAGACACTGCAGTTATGGGGCACAATGTCACCCAGAAGACACTGCAGTTATGGGGCACAATGTCACCCAGAAGACACTGCAGTTATGGGGCACAATGTCACCCAGAAGACACTGCAGTTATGGGGCACAATGTCACCCAGAAGACACTGCAGTTATGGGGCACAATGTCACCCAGAAGACACTGCAGTTATGGGGCACAATGTCACCCAGAAGACACTGCAGTTATGGGGCACAATGTCACCCAGAAGACACTGCAGTTATGGGGCACAATGTCACCCAGAAGACACTGCAGTTATGGGACACAATCTCACCCAGAAGACACTGCAGTTATGGGACACAATCTCACCCAGAAGACACTGCAGTTATGGGGCACAATGTCACCCAGAAGACACTGCAGTTATGGGGCACAATGTCACCCAGAAGACACTGCAGTTATGGGGCACAATGTCACCCAGAAGACACTGCAGTTATGGGGCACAATGTCACCCAGAAGACACTGCAGTTATGGGACACTAATGTCACCCAGAAGACACTGCAGAACCTCTTGTGGTCTGAGACCAAAGTGTAAATAATGGCCTGAACTCCAAGTGGTTTGTGTTGTGCATATCAAACACAGTACACCAGACATAAGCCAGGAAGCATCAGGTTAAAAGGATGATTTTCTACTGAGGGGACTGGCAGTATTGACTGGATTGATGAAAGTGTGAATAAGAAAAATCCTGCACATAAAAAACTCAATCAATCAACAAAATCAATTTCTGGTAAATGATCATATGAACAAAGATCAAAGCAGCCAGCTATAGCAAGACAAAAATGGTTTACAATAAAAAAAAAAAAATGGTTGCCCAGTCAGAGTCAAGACCTAAACCTCATGTGGAGTCTTGACACGGTTTGAGTAATTGAGGGATGAGGAACTATTTCTCCGTAAGTGTGGAGATTGAATAGAGACTTATCTGGGAGGACAGAGGTAATTGCTGCCAGTGGTGGTTTAGCTATGTATTGATCCAGGCAGTTGAAGACGTACGAAATGGTGTGAGGCACTCTGTCAAATAGAACTTGTGACTCGCATGAAAAACAATTATCTTATGTAATCCAGGGCTGTAAGTTTCCTACGTGCGATAAAGGTGATGCCATGTAATATCATGTGTATGTTATGCTAATATCATGTGTATGTTATGCTAATATCATGTGTATGTTATGCTAATAGTTATCAGAGCATGTCTGTAACTCAACCAGAGTGACTTCAGTGATGCTGGTGCAACACAACAGATATCTTGTAAATCAGCTCTGACATTGCCGACTACTCCATCCCTAACCGAAAAACCAGTGGAAGAGAGATTATGAAATATTTATCATGTCCCTTGGATAAAGAATGAGAAGTGTTGGTTGGTAGGTAGGTAGGTAGACAGGCAGCAATAACTGACAGTGAAATCTCACACACAGAACAAGTCTCGTCTGTATGACAGTTATGTTATTAAGGACAATAATATACTGCATGTCTGCTAGTCCTGGTTACTGGCATACAGTCTCTTCTTCCATTTACACTCCAAAACACTGCAAAGACAAGCCCACATTGTATTTTTCTTTCTGTTATTATATTAGTCACGTCTGCTAAGAACACATTCTTATTCACAGCAACGACCAGGGAGGAAATGGCGGTCTTGCTGTTGAATTTTTACCTGCAAGAATATCAACAACATGTTTTTCTAGTCTCTAATACTGTCTTTATTGACACATACATTTGAAATGTGTATACATAGATATTATTTTATATATAGATGTTCAATGAAAAGGCATATGTCAGCATACTATTTATGTAAGGACGTGGTTGCAGTTCTCCCTGCATACTGTAGAGGGGACTCATTGGCTGTTGTGTCACCACACAGTCCTTAGGTAAAAGGTCAATTGGACACATTATTCAGCCAATTAAGATGTGCCGTGTGCGATGGAAACGGCAAAACTTGACTATTGCAAGAGATCAACCAAGCAAGGTGCTTTACATCTCTAAGCAACCAGCTACTCAAAGTAGCTTAAGCTGCAAATGTCAAAGCTTTTGTTCTACAGGTTGAGTTCAAGGCAGTCATTTGTATGAGGGCAAACAGTGATTGTTAGACCCAATGCAACGCAGTATTATTGATTATTATTTTTGTGTCATAAACTAAATTAATTCCTAATCAATGTTTAAAGAATGAAAACAAGCCTTTTACCAACACTGGAAACTTGTCACTCCTAATTCCAACCCCAAATCAATCCTTTCAATGTTTATATTTTTCTTTCTTTCAGCTGATTTGGGCACCATTTGCATGTGCAAATATGAGGGCCCCTAGTGGTGGAGTTCACTGGAGCCTGGGCTTTGTATTGAAGCAAGGGTGTATAAGTGTCTCCACTACCATGTCCATGACAGAGACAGGAAACATTATTATGCACATATAAACAACAGATTACATATCCAGCCCCAAACTGGAGTAAAGAAGATTTTGTAAATTACTAAAATATAAAACGTACGACAATGCAGTTATAAAGTCCATGTATAAAATGCATCCTCAGTTATGCCAAATGTAACCAGGCAGTGACACTAGGGTTGACTGGGATCAAAACAAATGCCCAATGCATACTGTAAGTCAACACTGTTGTAGAAATGGACAGGCTGCCATCTCAGCCCTGGTAGATTCCCACTGTTGTAGTTACTAAGCCCAACCAGCCAGGCCCAGGTAATCTCACGGTAGTCGTCAGTTACGGAAAATCTCCCAATAATCCAATCATCACATGTCTACACAACCCGTTTCTGGATATGCCACTGTGATCCAATACACAGGGTTTCCCTGTCTATCCAAGCAACGGTTTAGGCCTGATGGAATATTTATAAATGTATGCAAGTGTGTTGGGGTCTTTGCAATGGACAGAGACATGGAATGTGATATATGTACTCAGAGTAGAAACTGGGTGATGCAATATATCCACATTGTGGTCAAGATGCCAGAGAACGCAGGGAAACCAACTTACTGCCACATCAAACCCATTAACTAGTATTCTTGTTTTTGGAGAAAATCGAATCAAGAAGTTTTATGTCATCGGAAGCTTAGAACCGTGTTTAGGGAAGTTGTTGTTGGGAAACGGACTATTAAGTCATCTCTCCTGCTTACCAACAGGTCTGTGAATTAAAAGTCCCATTTCAGTGAGAGGCAGAGTTCAGATACACCAGAGACTGGGGCCAGACAGACATACATAGTTAGTAAATATTATTGAACAGGAAGCACATGTCCTGAACTTTACCCATGGATATATATTGCAAAAGAGACATATGACTTGAGACTGTCTAGTTGGGACCACTTCTGCAAGAATGCCTCCACATGGACAGGGTGGTACTGGTACCACTGCTGCAGTGACATACTGTAAATGTTAGATTGTCGTCGGCAACTGGACAGATTCAGTTTACATTCGTGGTGGGTATTCTCCACTTACTACAACCAACAGCCAGTGGACCACGAGAGTATTATTAGGCCAGTGGTTCTCTAATTACCAGGGAGCGCGAGGCTCGTACGTGAGCAGTGTATGGTCACGTGAGAGAGCGCGACCAGATTCAGGGCTTCTAGAATGGCCTCGGCTGGGGTGAGTGCATAGCTCCTATGGGCGGACGCCGATGCGTTTCCACACAAACCACCGCCTCTCTCCCAAATCTGTGGGACAGATTTATGTCGCTCCCGCGTCGGTGTGGATTATCAAATACAATTTTGTGCCTACGCCAGGGCGAAATAAGACGCGACGGACATGGAAACTCACGTTATTCCAAGATGACCGATGGTTTGGTCACTAAATTAGTTTTTTTTTTCGTCGCCAGAGAGGGAAACTTTAAAGCAGGCTGTTTTTGGAGTCCACCTCCCCTCTCTCCGTAGAGTTTGATTCAAAGTCGAACGCCAAGATGGCCGCCGATTCCGTGCAGGTAGGAAAAGTTTACAACTGTCGCTTTTAAGTTCGTAATGCTGTTTTGAAGCTCACTTTCACAGGTGGTTAATAGTGTTGTTCAACCGGCCATTTGCCAGTTGGTCCTAATCTTTTGAGTTGTGTAGTCGACTTTTCAGGAGGATTTCTCCACACTCCCGAAGTTCGAGGGACTTGTCTGGGATTTATGGATTGAGGCCTGGAAAATATTCAGCAAAATATAATATAGTTGTGTTATTTTGCGCTTCAGTGATCACCGTCATCACTGTATATATTTATCTGATGTAAATTATTTTTATATAATAAAGACACTTAATAAAAAGTTGGTAAAACAGAATAGCGTTTGTAAACAAAACCGTTAATTCATGGGACAACATTTTCCATTTCATCATGTCCATTTTCCAATAGACGTTTAACGTATATGTTTTCTAATTTGTAAATATTGACACTTCAGTAGTGTATTTGTGTGGTGTATTTTGAAGGGTGTCTGTTAAAATGCAAGAGAACCACTTAATTTGAGACTACGTAATCTAACGTATTACTTGAAAATAATGTCCAGATTTATGCACATAAGTTTTCCGTTAGTCCTGAATGCAACAACTTATACATTGTATACAGTGTATTATGTTTTTACTGTAACACATTTCTACGGATAGTTTTATCACCACTCCGGGCATTGGGGATAATGTCAGTTGTCAAATCCAGAAGCCATTGACATTATCAATTATCTTAATACCTTAATTATCAGCATATGGCTTCAGACCAAAACATCCAGAATTACCTGGGAACTGTTGTCCATGGGCGGTATATGTTCTCGTGAATTAATGAAATTGATACAAATTGATAGCACAATTTAACCAACAGAGGTGGTCTAAAGCCCTTTACATAAGAGAAAACACACCTCGTTAACCACTCACCTTTCGCACACCTGAGTGATGCACGGCTACAGAGTTATGCCAGAGAGCTCGTCTGCTATGAGGTGATGAGAGATGCATGCCAATATGGAATGTGGGGGAAGATAAGATTGCCAGGTTTGGAGTAAGTCCAACTTGTGAATTCAGCCATAATACTTGGGTCTAAACGCCTACTCTTATGATCTCTGCCATGGGGTTCTTTGTGACCACATCGTGCCAGGAAACAGATTTTAAAACTGGACTATTTCACTGCCCTGAGACGTTGGGATTTGACCAGATGGAAGAGTGCCCCCTACTGGTTGTCCTGTTGTCCTGTCCTACCTTCAGGAGTGTTTGATGTCCCATCCAGGGACCCACTATGTCCTTCCACTTTTAGTTTTCGAATGAAGGCCTCGCATTCTAGGATCTGACATGTTTTTTTTTCTAGGACAATTTTCATCACAAGTCAGAATGTCGAGGAGACATAATTTAAACGCACTTCAGCTCTGGTCTGCAGGCTTTCTTTATATAGCCATCAGATGGTTACCTGCTTATATCCACATGGGGGGGTGTTGGACTATTAACCCAGCTTTCAGTCGCTGGTGTGCATTTAATGGACTGAAACTCTATTGAATAACCACAGCAACAGTTCTGATGTTTAGACAAGGCACGACCAGGAGCGACACTGTTCAGTGTCAAAGCAGAGTCAGCAGTGGGATACAGGGTATGATGGCACATGTTAATGCTCTTTGCACAGTCTCTGCCAAACTCAGTGAACAGGAATCTGATCACATTATTATCACAGTGTTTCCGCACACACAGGCCTAATATAACTGAATCAAATGTATGATTTATTACTGCGAATCCCCCAGAAACCTCTATTCTGCATAATTCACCATAACAAAGTTTGGATCTGGATTAGTTTCAGTGTGTGGGAACCGTACATATCAATTTTGGCTGATGTATTGTTTCAAAGTGGCCTACAGTGTTGTGCAGTGAATAATTTAGATAGGATGGGATTAACTGACTAGCATTGCCTACCTGTGTATTGTTTGCCCGATGGCAGACTTTGTTGAAGATGTGATCCACACTCGTAGAATTTTCTGGAAGCTCACAACAACATTCACTCTCCCCCCAAATAACTGGTCTACTGCGGCATAATCTGGTCCAATCAAGGTATTCAATACCTTTTATATCTCACACGACATAAATAGCTAAACTCTAGAACATTTGTGAAAATATGCTTGCAGTTTTTTTTAAGTAGACGTACTCTGCTGGAAACCAAATTGCTATGTAGATGTAGCGTTTCTTTTTAACAACTCTGGTGTATTACAGGCTCCTACTTATTGTTTCGGGTGACAGTCACCAGGCCCTGGAAAGCCAGAAGTTAAAGTTAATTTCAACGTTCAGTGCCTTTGGGCATGACAGTTAGTCATTAAAGCGGAGGGATTTGACAAATATTCGAAGGAATGCATTTATAAACATATTTTGCAAAACAGGGTCTGGTATAGGACCCACTTCCTTTCTGGTTGCGTCATGTCAAAATAAAAGTTCCCCAAAAGTAATTACTTTTCCTTTTTTGCACACACGGTACACGTGTAGAAGTTTTTGGGTTTCTTTTGCATTTTTATATCCCATTCACACTGGCCAAACCTACTGCTCCTGCACACCTCTACAGTAAGACCACTGTTTAATTTCACTTCTCACTTTCCACACACAGTTTTTGTGCAAGCCATTTCAATAGTGAGCACCAATGTTGCCAAAAGCAGCTATTGTAAATACAGGCATTTTTTTCACAATTCTGAGCCTTTTTTTGACCACCACAGACGGGGTAAGTGAGAAATGGGACGTGAGTTATTCTACTTAATGTTTCTTTTTTGTCGTTGGCATGTGCCAAGAAAGGATTACATTTTAAAATGAGCCACAAGCGCATGCTTTAACTTGACCCGCCCATAACCCACCAGGGTCCAGATATCTTTTTGTGCATGGGGTACAAGGTATATTTGTCGTTGATAAGCTACACAAGGCCAAATCTTAACAGACCAAGAGTACTTGGCATTTTCTTTGTCCTTCCTCTGTCTCAATACACCTCGACTCTATTACATGCAGAGACAGGCAGTTTGTGTGCAGAGAAACTCAGCCAGCTGTTGTTGGCTGCTCGAACAGGGCTTTGCCACCCCCTGTCTGCCTTTATATCTATCTTCCAAATAAACATTCTTCATACCATCGTAATTCTATTTTTTTTCAGCCTATGTGTACATTTTCAACTTGAGGGATGTTCGTTATTGTCAATAAAGATACCATACATGTCGCTCCTTTCATTGCGGTACTAAGTAGGTAACAAGTCAGAAGAGTGAGTTTCTTGTAGATTTTCAGAAATAACGTATCCACTCAAGTATTCAATGCATTTTGGGAAATGTATCACAGTTTAAAACGCTTTTGGTTGTTCGGTGGGTGACTGCTGTGATTGTTCAGAGAGTGAGTGAAAAGGTCGGCGATATTTCATAAGTAAAATAACACTGTGTTGGTGTTAACTCGCATATTAATGAATAGTAGTGCGTTTATATGAGTGATGAGTTGTTGTATGTCCATTATTTGTCTGTGTGTGTTTAACCCGGTTCCAAGGTACCGCTGGGCTTGGCTTTAGGTGAGAGGGATACGTCCTGTTACTGATCTGAGTTGTAAATTCAAATGCTCGTCTATGTATTTACAATGGACTGTAATTAAAAAGCGTTGCCACCTTTTAAATGTTTTAGTTTGACCATAGTACGGTCTATGCAATTCTTGGTGCGAATGCAGAAGTTTTAAACCTTTTCGGTGACGTGTGTTCTGCTCAAATAGGATGACAGGCTCTGAAAAATGCAGATACTATTGTACTTACCCAAATGCCTTTGGCATAATCTGTCTGTCCTGCTCTTCCATTGTCCCTGAAATTGAATTGTGTTTTTGTTGGAGTTTGAGCTTAAGCCTTAGCCTGTTTGCAGGGGGCATGAATGCCCCAATGTTTGCTTTGGTTTTCCTGTTTGAAGGCGAGACACCTGATAAATGGACCCTCATATTGTTAAGGATTGCAGCTTTCATGGTTTGCGGTGATTTCAATGTACTTGGATGTCGTTCCAGTTTCTGATGTTTGTCCCTGTGTTAGATTGGAGGAGAACACTACACGTATGGCCTGTTAAGGTCCTCGCCTTGTCATCGTGATGGCAGTCAACTGCTGCTACAGACACATTTGGATTCGCTGTCTTCTGACAGTTGGGAGTTTTCACCTTGATTTTACCAACGAGTCATCGACGGACCCTCGGCCTGTGTAACAACTCTTGGGGCCTATGCATGCTTGTGTCTTGTGTAAAGTTTCAATATAAATCTGTCAGTCTTGAAAATGTCAACAACTTTGATGGTTTCTTCTAGCGCAGCTGCAAAAAACGCTGTTATGAAACTGGCCCTCATGAGGACCGATGCAGGAAAGGGAGACCCAGAGTTACCTCCGCTTGCAGAGGATAAATTAATTTGAGTTACCAGCCTGAGAAACCCTGCCTGGAGGAAGCCCAGGGCCCTCGTCTGGAGCCAGGCCCAGACGGCGGGCTCGAAAGCGAGCGTCTGGTGGCCGGGTTTGCCACGGAGCCCGGCCGGGCACAGCCCGAACGAGATACGTGGCATCTCTCTCCTCTCCATCCTGTGGGCCCACCACTCACAGGAACAACTGCAGGGGTCGGGTGCGCTGTCATATGGGTGACAGTGAAGGTGGGGGGTCTCACCGATCAGACCCGGGCGGCAGAAGCTTGCTTTGGGGACGTGGAACGTCACCTCACTGGGGGGGAAGGAGCCAGAACTTGTGCGTGAGGTGGAGCGATACCAGTTGGATCTGGTGGGACTTACCTCTACGCACAACCGTGGCTCTGGAACCTTACCCCTGGATAGGGGTTGGACTCTGTTCTTCTCTGGAGTTGCCCAGGGTGAGAGGCGGCGGGCTGGTGTGGGGATACTCACGAGCCCACGTCTGAGCACGGCGGTGTTGGAGTTTACCCCGGTGGATGAGAGGTTTGCCTCCCTACGCCTAAGGGTGGTGGGGGAAAACTCTGACTGTTGTTTGTGCTTATGCACCAAACAGCAGTTCGGAGTATTCAGCCTTCTTGGAGACCCTGAAGGGAGTCCTATATAGGGCTCCAGTAGGGGACTCCATCATTCTGCTGGGAGACTTCAACGCACATGTGGGCAACGATGGAGACACCTGGAGAGGCGTGATTGGGAGGAACGGCCTCCCTGATCTAAACCCGAGCGGTCGTTTGTTATTGGACTTCTGTGCTAGTCATGGATTGTCTATAACAAACACCATGTTCGAACATAAGGAGGCGCATAAGTGTACGTGGTACCAGAGCACCCTAGGCCGAAGGTCAATGATCGATTTTGTGATCGTATCGGCTGATCTAAGGCCGCATGTTTTGGACACTCGGGTGAAGAGAGGGGCAGAGCTGTCAACTGATCACCATCTGGTAGTGAGTTGGATCAGAGGGTGGGGAAAGACTTTGGACAGACCAGGTAAGCCCAAACGGGTGGTGCTGGTGAACTGGGAACGTCTGGAGGAGGCCCCTGTCCGAAAGATCTTCAACTCACACCTCCGGCGGAGCTTTTCAGGCATCCCTGTGGAGGTTGGGGGCATTGAACCTGAGTGGGCAATGTTCAAAGCTTCTATTGCTGAAGCTGCGGCGGTGAGCTGTGGTCTCAAGGTCCTAGGTGCCTCAAGGGGTGGTAACCCTAGAACACCGTGGTGGACCACGGTGGTCAGGGAAGCTGTCCGACTGAAGAAGGAGGCCTTCAGGGATATGCTAGCCCTGGGGACTCCGGAGGCAGTTGCAGGGTACCGACAGGCCCGAAGGGCTGCAGCCGCTGCCGTGTCAGAGGCAAAGCAGCGGGTGTGGGAGAAGTTTGGAGAAGCTATGGAGAAGGACTTTCGGTCGGCACCAAAATGCTTCTGGAAAACTGTTCGGCACCTCAGAAGGGGAAAACGGGGAACCATCCAAGCTGTGTACAGTAAGGATGGGACACTGTTGACCTCAACTGATGATGTGATCGGGCGCTGGAAAGAGCATTTTGAGGAGCTCCTGAATCTGACCTACACGCCCTCTAGTACAGAGGCAGAGCTGGAGGCTGATGGAGGGTCATCGTCAGTTTCCCTGGGGGAAGTCGCTGAGGTAGTCAAACAACATTCCAGTGTTCCTCCCCATGGTCAAGCCTCTGTCGAGAGAGGGTTTTCTGTTAACAAAGAGGTGATGGTGGAGAACCTGCAAGAGCATTCTCTTATTGCTCAGCGGATCATTCATGAGCATGTGAACCATATTGGAGGGCTGCTCAACATAGTCTACACGAAGGAACTACTCCTCTCTGCAGCTGCTGCCTGGCAGAAATACCACATAGGGGTGGGCGATATGGGAAAAATATCATATCACGATTTTTTCAGGAAAAATCACGATTTTATCACGATTCTTTTTCATGTTGCTTTTTAAGACCATTTTGCAAATTACTGAGCTGCACTACAAGCAAATTATATCTCCATTTAAAAAATATAGCGATACAAGGTAACAAAACATAAAAGGGAAAACATTTTTAAAGTAGCATATTTTAATCACGTGTATATTTAATGGAAGTGCAATTTTGCAAAGAAGCACCCATTCTCATCCGCAGCTTCACCATCCATTCACTGTGTAACCTGCCATCCATCTACAGCATCAGATGATCTACTGTGTTATCATCCTGAATTAAATGAATTAGGATGAATTATGAATTATCAAGTAAAACATTTTACTAAAATAGTATGTAGCCTATTTATTGTCTTATGTAACCATACAATACAAAAATTAAAAACCATGATTTTAAAATGCACAGGCTATGATATTTAAATTTCTAAAGATCGAATAAATGAAAATCCATCAAACTATGTCCTATTTTGATGTAATAAATGCTAAAACATTTTAGATCACAAGCGACGCGCAATCAAATGATTTGCGCATGATTGGCCGTATATATTGCAACACAGACTGTTGAAATAAAAACATTAGGCTACAGTGTATAATTCGATCATTTACATTTGTAAAATGTATTATAGTAATTACAGCCCAGTAACTAAGGCACTATAGACAATGAAACACGTATTTTACAACACAGTTTGTATATTGGTCACCGTCGGGTATATTCTGCTGTTACCCGGTAGATACATTAATCAATTTCGTTTTATATTTTCGTTCTGTTTATTTAGTAAAACATATATTTCTTTATAAACGTCGGCCTACCTCTTTTTTCTAGTTCATTCAAATTCAACCAAGCCAATCAATCTATTATCTATGTATATCTCGCAGCTTTTGTCTGCCTGAGCAGGACACGCATACTAACCGGTTGCACTGCGCACAGTGTTCATTAGTGATGTTATGAGTGCACATGAGACCGCAGCAAATTAATCGGTTACATATATCCAGTTTCATATAGATCGGACCAAAACGCGTCAAGTTTCATGTAGACCAGACCAAAACGCGTCAAGTTTCATGTAGACCAGACCAAAACGCATCCAGTTTTATATAGACCAGACCAAAACGGATCCAGTTTCATATAGACCAGACCAAAACGGTGTCCAATATAGATCGGACCAAAACGAGATCAGACCAAAACGCGTCCAGTTTCTGAAAACGGGACAAGGTAAAATGCACGTATTTAGGAAAAGTCATGGAAGAACGAGGCTGTAGCTTTTCAACATTATATATTTATTTTAATTACTAACTGCAACGCCCGCGGGCATGGGCTGTTGGCGCTTCTAGTGTTAACACGCTGACATCTAGCGCACCGCGCATTGCATGTTGATACGTAGCTGAAAAAACGCCATAGATCTGCATCTAATTGAACGTGCACTGGAGCGCGATTCTACGATATTTCCGAAAAAGTGAATCGTGGAGACATTTTAATAGTCCACGATTAAATATCGTCATATCGCACACCCCTAATACCACAATTATCTAATATTAATATATGGATGACCAAAAACGTCGAAAAAAAGATGAGCAGACTGCTCAGAAGAGAAAGGGAGTAATGGAGAAGATAGCTGAGATCAAGGCCAAAAAGAGAATGGAGGAGGACATAAGGGTCCTCCTGAAATCTGCAGATAGTAATGCTCCAAGCTTCATCTCGAAATCAAATGGTCTTTGCAGAGCTGCAAAAGAAAAACAAAAAAGTCTGGAGGCTGTAAAAAAACAGCTAAACGACAAGCTGAAGGAGCTCAAAGACACTCCTTAATAGGTCCTTAATGTATTATTTGGCCTAAACGTGCATTGTTCGGTGTTTAGTGCAGTTTTTTGTTTTGTTTTATTTAACAGAGTAAGTTGATTTGTTTAGTTTTTCAGTATTTTGTTTGGGCGTATTAATTTTTATTTATTTTTGCAGGATAAAGTCCACCAAAGTCAATTTTAAGTTGATTTTGTTTAAAACATTAAAATATCTTGTTGAGTTGATTAAATTAAGTTAAATATGCACTTGAGGTATACCATATACATAGTTGTTTCAAGTTGTTTTGATTTGCACAATATTGTTAAAAAGTTCAAAGAGGTGAATCTGATTGACTACTTCAAAGACGAATGTTTGCATTTATTTTGTATTCAAATATCTGATCCTTCTGCTATTTCAAAAGACAATTTTGTCTGTTTATAGCGTTTATCGCTAATGTGATATAAACAATAGATATTAAATTTGACTATGTATTGGTATGTAATTCACGGTGATGTAAGGTGCTGGAAAAAGCTTTAAAAAATACCTTGAAAGTGCTTGAAAAGTGCTTGAATTTGACCTTGGAAAAGGTGTATGAACCCTGCAAACAACTCCACAGTGGCAAAGCCCCAGGGACTGATGAGATTCGTCCAGAAATGCTAAAAGCTTTGGGTGGGGAAGGGCTGTCTTGGTTGACACGCCTCTTCAACATTGCATGGAAGTCTGGGACAGTGCCAGAGGAGTGGCAGACCGGGGTGGTGGTTCCCCTCTTTAAAAAGGGGGACCAGAGAGTGTGTGCCAATTACAGAGGTATCACACTCCTCAGCCTCCCTGGTAAAGTGTACTCCAAAGTGCTGGAAAGGAGGGTTCGGCCAATAGTCGAACCTCAGATTGAAGAGGAACAATGCGGTTTTCGTCCTGGCCGGGGAACCACGGACCAGCTCTTTACTCTCGCAAGGATCCTGGAGGGGGCCTGGGAGTATGCCCATCCAGTCTACATGTGTTTTGTGGATCTGGAGAAGGCGTATGACCGGGTACCCCGGGATCTTTTGTGGGAGGTGCTGCGGGAGTATGGGGTGAGGGGGTCTCTTCTCAGGGCCATCCAATCTCTGTACGCTCAAAGCATGAGCTGTGTCCGTGTCCTCGGCAGTAAGTCGGATTTGTTCCCGGTGGGGGTTGGCCTCCGCCAGGGCTGCGCTTTGTCACCAATCCTGTTTGTAATATTCATGGACAGGATATCAAGGCGTAGTCATGGGGGGAGGGGTTCCGTTCGGTGGCTGATGGTCACATCACTGCTTTTTGCGGATGATGTGGTCCTGATGGCCTCATCGGTCGGTGACCTTCAGCACTCACTGGATCGGTTCGCAGCCGAGTGTGAAGCGGCTGGGATGAGGGTTAGCACCTCTAAATCTGAGGCCATGACTCTCAGCAGGAAACCGGTGGAGTGCCTACTCCGGGTAGGGAATGAGTCCTTACTCCAAGTGAAGGAGTTCAAGTACCTCGGGGTCCTGTTCGCGAGTGAGGGAACAATGGAGCGGGAGTTTGGTCGGAGGATCGGAGCAGCGGGGGCGGTGTTGCATTCGCTTCACCGCACCGTTGTGACGAAAAGAGAGCTGAGCCGAAAGGCAAAGCTCTCGATCTACCGGTCAATCTTTGTTCCTACCCTCACCTATGGTCATGAAAGCTGGGTCATGACCGAAAGAACGAGATCGCGGGTACAAGCGGCCGAAATGGGTTTTCTCAGAAAGGTGGCTGGCCTCTCCCTTAGGGATAGGGTGAGAAGCTCAGTCATCCGAGAGGAACTCGGTGTAGAGCCGCTGCTCCTTTGCATAGAAAGGAGCCAGTTGAGGTGGTTCGGGCATCTTGTAAGAATGCCACCTGGGCGCCTCCCTAGAGAGGTGTTCCAGGCACGTCCAGCTGGGAGGAGACCTCGGGAAGACCCAGGACTAGGTGGAGAGATTATATCTCCACACTGGCCTGGGAACGCCTCGGGATTCCCCAGTCAGAGCTGGCTAATGTTGCCCGGGAAAGGGAAGTTTGGGGTCCCCTGCTAGAGCTGCTACCCCCGCGACCCTGACCACGCGGATAAGCATCTCAGGTCTGAAGATGAGATGAGATGAGCCTGAGAAACCGCCTGCCATTACATTAATCCCACTGTGAAGTGTGGGTGAGGTGTGATGTGTGGGGTGCTAAAATCTGGTTTGCGCTTAGTGGGATCATCATTACATTTTTGCCCGGACAATCACGCAAAACACACATTCAGGATGTGTAACGGCAACTTCATTTAGTAGGACAGGGCTGGTGCTGCATCAGATGACCCGGCCTCCACATTATTCCAGATGACTATCACATGAAGCTGGTTATGAGAATGCTAAGATTGTGAAAGAACCTGTCAAGGCACATTTTGGCCTCTTTGAATAATCTAAAATATAAATGTATATTGATTCATTTTTTGGGGGGTTATGATTATTTCATATGTGTTATTGAGCTTGATTCTTTCACCCTAGTAGGGGATTAAGTTGGCTATATATATACCGTACAGTTAACTGTGGTACAAGCTGTAGAATGTTTTGGGAAAGAAAAGAAAAAAAACAAGGCTTTTTCAGTCTTAACCTTATAAGTATCCATTTACATGTAGCTACACAAATCTGGAGTGCCTACTCCCAAACACATCGTTCCATCATTAGATTAGATCATTAGCATTAGATCGCTTGCGCTTTGTTATTTAACCAACGTTTATTTTAAGACGCGTCTCCTCTCCTCGGAGTGAGATTAGGTCCCGTTCCCGTCTTCTGTGACCTCACGGAGGCTAAGCAGGATTTGTCTGCCTCCCAGATGTTTGGTGTGTGTTCTATGTCTGGTCTTGGGTCTTCCAAGAACAGTTCAAGTTGCTCTTATGGAGCACCATATTCATGTATCTTGAGAGATATTTACTTATGATAAAGAATAAAACTGAAAATGCATGGATGGGCTTCTGGTGCAGATGTGGTAGAGTCCAGACTTATGGATATCAATGATGTGATGGTAAGAACCTCAGATTTGTGTTATAGCCAGGAACCATTGTGGGACAATTTTGGCGAGAGATGAGAAGAATTGACCCTTCGCTAAGCCACGCCCTTCTTAGTTACTGTTGCTACGCCTGGCAAGCTTTCGAGCCTGGCACGTCTATAGCAGTATGTATGCACCGGTGTCAGACATTCCCAATGAGATATTTAGTCATTTTTGGCGAACAGGTGAAATATCTGAAAGAGCAAGACAAAAGGGGCTGCAGTATGCATTCGAGGGATATAACCACGACATAATATGCAACCGATTAGAAAATAACGTCTTTAAAATTGAAGCAAAAGCCGGTCCCAGCGCAAGCAGCAGCTGCCTCATACGCTAACCATTCAAGTGGGAAACACACAAATTGAGAAACAGCTATGTTTATGCACAGCAGTAATAACGTGTACCTATAGTGAACACATGATGACTACTTTTAATGAACTGATTAAGTTCGCATAGCAACATTTTACTTGGAGATCTCCGGGCAAGCCCCCTGATGTTCCGTCCTTAGAACTAATACCGGGAGAGCCGCGATCGGATTGGGGTACTCAGGGGTAGGACGTCGATTAACAAAATGCTGAAATACATTTTAAAGTATTTCAGTGAGCCTCCGTATTGCCTTTAATCATCTTTTTTTACGTTCAAATATATGCATTATGAACAAAGAACCGTCATTTTCTAAGCAATGCTGTGCTGAGTTAGCTAGCTAGCTAACATTAGCGTGTTCTTATTGGAGTAAACTTAAGTGTTTTTGTTAGTCCTGTCGACATTTAGTTGTGAATGGGGTCTCCCACACTGCTTGATCAGCGCCCGATATTTCTCCCCTTGGGTTTTTGGTAGGGATGCATCGAATATTCGGCCACCGAAAATTTTCGGCCGAAATACTTTTATCACCGAAACAATACGGCCGAAATATGTTGTGATCTATTCGGATCCTCTGCACTTCATCGCGACTGTACTTGATCCGCGTTATAAAGACCATTACTTGGATGCAGAAATAAAGCAGCGCGCACGAGAAATGATCCAGGCGGTGATGGATGCGGAGAACCCGCGTGGAGACGGAGCAGCAGCGCACGGAGCAGCAGCGCACGGAGCAGCAGCGCACGGAGATCAGAGCGCAGAAAAAAAGACTTGTTTCTCTGCACTAGATGAGGGGCATGCACTCTCGTTGTCTGATATGTTCAGTGAAATCCTGCAAGAAAGTGCCTCACATGGGCGTAGGTTTAGGGGGACGCTGGGGACATGTCCCCAACAACATTTTAACATGACTAAATTGTCCCCACTAATATTTTAGCCAACTCCGTTATGAGTTTGTGAAGCGATTTGGGTCAATTCCGAACGCAGAGCCAGGGGGACGGTACTAGAAACGCCGTAATTTGATTGGCTAAAAACCTAGGGGAGGGGAGTTATCTGACACGCTATAAGTACACAGGATAGTGACTGAAGACAACGGTAAAGTTACCAGTGCTTTCTGTTAATACATACCCCATATGTTAGAATCTTGCAGTCACAATAAACAGTGGAAATGTTTCCTGTGTATATTTTGCTTATGTAATGTGGCCTATTTGCGATATCCCATTAGTAGGGGCGGAGTAGTGGCACCACCAGGGTCGCTACAATATATTGAATCTGACAAACAGCATTACCATCTAAAAGTCAGGTACTACATAATGATTTTTGTCTGCACATGGATAGGCCTATGCTAGTTAAACTTTAGTGTAGTATAAAAGCAACAGGCTATTGTCTCAACTAAACGCAAAAATAATCACATTATTCTCAGTAAAAGTTCACTTGCCGGAGGGGGGAGATGTCCCCACCAAAGCTGAGACCAAACCTACGCCCTTGGTGCCTCATATCCATATATGCAATGGTACTAATAATTGGCATAATTTATTTCGGTGTTTCGGTTTTCGGTCTTGGTTTCCTCTTTCGGTTTTCGGTTTCGGCCAAGAATTTTCATTTCGGTGCATCCCTAGTTTTTGGTTTGGGGAAAGGAAAAAATTCCACCTCCCCGTCCAAACTTTTAGGATATCGGGTATCAGATATTCACAATCCATAATAAGCACAACGCGTTGGCATGTTTCCGTTGCTCGAAAGCTTGACAGACCTCCTGCGCCTAGTTACGGTTGCTAAACCACGATTGGCCTGTGGCGGTTTTCGGGCGTGGTTTAGCGAAGGGTCAATTGCCTTGCTATAATTGCTGCTCCAGTTGTCTTGGTTGGCGTACGCCTGCTCCATTTGTCTCTGTGTACGCCTGCTCCTGTTGTCTCGGTGTACGCCTGCTCCTGTTGTCTTGGTATACGTCTGCTCCAGTTGTCTTGGTGTACTCCTGCTCCTGTTGTCTTGGTATACGTCTGCTCCAGTTGTCTCGGTGTACTCCTGCTCCTGTTGTCTTGGTGTACGTCTGCTCCTGTTGTCTTGGTGTACTCCTGCTCCTGTTGTCTTGGTATACGTCTGCTCCAGTTGTCTTGGTGTACTCCTGCTCCTGTTGTCTTGGTATACGTCTGCTCCAGTTGTCTCGTTGTACTCCTGCTCCTGTTGTCTTGGTGTACTCCTGCTCCAGTTGTCTCGGTGTACTCCTGCTCCAGTTGTCTCGGTGTACTCCTGCTCCAGTTGTCTTGGTGTACTCCTGCTCCAGTTGTCTCGGTGTACTCCTGCTCCAGTTGTCTCGGTGTACTCCTGCTCCAGTTGTCTCGGTGTACTCCTGCTCCAGTTGTCTCAGTGTACTCCTGCTCCGGTTGTCTTTGTGTACGCCTTTTACTATATTGTTTTTGACATGACTGAGTTCAATAATTTATACAAATACTTCATTAACACGTGTAATCATATCAGAAACAATTCACATGTTCCACTCACACTGTTGGGAGTTATTTCAAACGGATTTATGGACTGTGCTGTGCCAGAAAGGGATTGGGTGAGACCAGCCAATTAAAAAGAGTGGTTGTTTTGTCAAACAATGGGGAGTGAGTGAGACCTGACACTGACTTCCTGTCAAGTGTTGTGTTGACTGGGTGAGCCTGATAACAGTGTGTACATCAACAGTAAGCTGATGCTAAACAAAGACACAGTTTCTATCATGTCCTGCATCCCAGAACGTGCTGTTAACCCGAATCCTGATGTATTCTTCCCTGAACTAGATAGCTCTTAACCTGTTGTAGATTATGTATTAAAATGACACAACTAAAAGTCGTGCTTCATCAGATCAACCACCATGGAAGGATTCTTCATAGATGATGCACACTGCTCCTTCTCCTAGTGTATCACCACCATTGATTAAAAAAAACCTCTCGCCATCTATTGTGCTGAAGTGGTTGACATCCTCTTTTCGCGAGTTTGCACTTTGGCTAACCGTCTTGTTAATCGAGTTCTGATCTCCCTGCAATCTCGAGTGGGAATCTGCCGCAAGTGCGGGCAGCGTTAAAGCCTTGCTTTGATGCAGTAGGCTGAGTGCAACATTATGTGTAGATTTCAATCTGATAATGTAGTCTGGTAGAATGGTCTCATTGTGACTTTTCTATGAATGGAGGAGAAAGCTTTACTCAGGCTAAAGGAGAGAGAGAGACACTAAATGAAGTAATGCGCATGCCGCATTGTTTTAAATAACAGTTAGCGTAGTGTTTTTTTGTTGACCATGGCGTTGTGCCCTTTGGGTGGCCCTATAACAGCAGCCATACCATATCAGTGCCCACATGTATTCTTTATTCATTCACGTGTTTCCTAACCCTTTTCTGTTGCTGTACCACAAACAGAACGCTCCTGTACCCCCGAAGTGCCCCCTCATGAAGTTTCAATTGATAAGTGAACCGCTAGTTCTCAACCATCAGTTTTTGTACTCAACATTGTGGGGTGCTCCCGGGCAGCAGTGATGAGTACCTACCTTACCAACAAGGGTCCATGGAGTGACCAACCATTGACAGCGACAGAGGCTATCCCATCTGGCTATTCCATCTAATTGGTCACAGCACACTGTGTGTCGCACCCTGCCGCGTATGGTTCAGAGTAGCCGACAATTGGTCAGAGTGGTGACGCTGGCCACCATTGAAAGCACCTACCGCAGGGGCACGAGCGTGGGAACCCCAGGGGGAGTGAGTTCTGTGTTTTTGGGTGGGGCAAAAGCACTTAGTTGTGAAGAAAAATGCAGCGCGGTTTTTAAAAAGACACTCATCTAGCTTGATTATTTTATTTTTTTGATTCGTCTGAGGCCATAATCGTAATTGAAATCGAAAATTCAATTAATTGACTAACTTTGCAGGTCAGCACTGTTTTGGCAGCACTCAGAGGACCGACAGCATATTAGGCATGTTTTAACAATGTTAATTGTTGACTGCGTTTTTAACACGAACCGGTACTGTATAACTCATAATGGCAGAGCAATTTGCACCAAGTTTTGTTTTAAGAAATGTATGGCATTCTACCATCTACGATCCCTGAGCTGTAGCTATAACTGTTAGCTATAACTGTTATATCTGTTACTATGTAGGCCTCTTCCTATTCGGTGTATTCTATTGGCTGGCCATTGACACAGCTAACCGAATACTTATGACTAAACGGTAACAAGAGCCAGTGTGTCTTGTCCTTGTTACAATGTCTTCTTGTTTTGTTCTGTAATGTAAGATTTGTTTGGATGGCTTGTACATTTTATCGTAATAGACTATAGAGTTCAGTAGAAGTTGAGTGATAATTATAGTTGCTTCTCGTCAATATTTCTGAAAACAGCTTCTGCTTTAGTCTGAAGAAGTACATACATTGTTTTGTTGTTGAACAACACGCCTGTCTACAAACCAGATTAAAATCTCCTTAGCGGTGGTAACAGGTTAACTACTAAACAGTTATTTCTGGTTCAGGATAATGTGGAAAAAAATGAACGTATATGTTTGTATATAGATTTCTTAAAAATGTAAATGTTTTGGAGCATCAATCTGCCCCCCTACACACCCATTGCATTAATGTGGTGTTCAGTTTAGCTTGGTTGTGTCCTAGGTCTGCTGTCCTAACCACTGCCTTTCTCTTCTGCTCACCAGGGGGATGCCCGGGGCCAGCTGGTGTCAGAGCGGCTTGGCCTGGGACATAACCTGGACCTCTCGGACACCATGGTGCAGCATAAGCTGGACGAGATCAAGGAGCAGATCCGTCGTGAGATTCGCAAGGAGCTGAAGATCAAGGAGGGCGCGGAGAACCTGCGGAAGGTCACCACGGACAAGAAGAGCCTGGCCTATGTGGACAACATGCTGAAGCAGTCCAACAAGAAGGTGGAGGAGCTCCACCAGGAGCTCCAAGAGCTCAACGCGCACATCGTGGTGAAAGACCCAGACGAACTGCTAGGTACGCTCCTTGATTAGCGGAGGAGGGCTCTCGCGATCGTAGATGATTTGGTGTCTCACACAAAATTTGTGACTAACGATTTAGTTATTTATATTGTTTATTTGATGATAAACAAAATAATATTGTACCAATGCATGTGGTGGATCTGAAGATAGTGAAGTCTAACAATTCTCAGACTCTTCCATATTAGTGGGCTCAGCTATTTCATTTAATTTGGCACCCAGGGTGGTGCAGTTGTGTTTGACTTTGGAACCAGCACTAAATCCTTGTTGTTAACTATTGCTCCTCACAAAATGCAACCGCAAAGCAATGGAAATCAAATTTGCCTGCACCCCTCGCTGAGCGGCACATAATATTATAGCCCTGTTATTGGAAATGGCTTATTTTAACATTTTTAGGCCTTCCTAACGTAACAGAACATTACAACGCTCCGTTGATTTATTTAGTTAAAATTTTACAGGAACTTTTGTCGATAAGAGTTGATGCAGCAAATAGGCTGAAACACATTTGTCTATGAAATGATAATGCTGCTAAATTACATAACGTGATATTGCTAAACAGTTTTGAACTCTGTATAAACACTATTACATCTAGAAGCAAATAACTTTCACAAAATGTTCTGTGCTCTAACTTTCTGCAAAGCAGGCAAACACTCTTCAGCACTCCTGGGTTAGACATTCTAATTAATGGGAACATCATTTGGACTTAATTTGCATGGTATTAGTTGAGACGTTTCTAACATTGTCATAAAACCCTCTTCACATTCAGATTGGACACATGATTTAGGAATTAAAGAAATTGTGTTGAAAGATATATATTGGCATTAAAGTAATTGCAATCTGCCTCAAATAACCGCAATCAGGCAATTATGTAATTGCGTCAGTGCTACTTGGGAGAACTATTGTTTCCAAACCTTTCCCTTTTCCCAGTTGGAATGTTGCTGTTTATTCACATCCAAAATAATCACCAGGGATTTATTGAAAAACGAGGAACTCAACAGGGGTGCGCTGTAGGGTTGGGCAAATTGACCATGCCATCCTCCATTGCCATTGGCTGACAGCCATCACGACATTGAGCAAACATTGTGATTCAATCCCGCAAACATGAACATTTTAGTTAATCACTCTATACAGCTACGGAAACGCATGTTTCAATTTCCACACAAACAGTAATTTTTTCAATTTATGAATTTTATATGAAGTCTACCTGTTGCCTCAGATAATCAGGGGGCAAGTATTTATTTGTATTCCCCCAGCTGAGGCTAAATACCTGCCCGGACTTCACCGACTTCAGATAATGAATTACTTTTTGCTGATTATGTCATATTAGCCATGATAGACAAATAAAATGTTTTAAATGCTGTAAATCGAAATAAAGTAATGACGTTTTTTCAGACCTTTACAGTAAAAGAAAGTGCTTAATAAAATAAGTCAGAATTTTCATTTTACATTAAAAAAACAAAAGTGTTCAATGAACACAATTTATCTTCAACTAACGCAAAACTAAGTATTGCCTTCTACAGGAATGAACCAAGGTATTCAAAAACAACAACAAAATAATTTAAATGCGACTGGTTAAATTAGATTAATTACCTATGAATTTAGATAGGAATACATGATTTTACAATGACACACAGTGTTTAGAACCCAAAACAAGTGTAAGTGTCAAGGTTTCTGGACAGAAATTGTGCGGTCATCTTTAACTTTGCTAGATATTGTCGCTGCTAGTCGCTGTCATCGCCCCCCCCCCCGGACAATACCATCGTCTATCACAATGTATACATCATACGATGCCAGCTTGGTAGACTTTGCCCAACCCTAGTGCGCTGTATGTGAAACTCATTTAAATATGACTTGCAACATGAGAAACCGACCCAACTCCCCGCCCCCCCCTGTTAAATCCTGTTTCAATTCAGATGGGACTTTAATGACCTTGTTTGAGAGGTGAATGGAAAGGTGAGGTGTTGAGATGTGTTCACGACACCTGATACTGCACGTGTGTCCTGTAACGACACCTGATACTGCACATGTGTCCTGTAACTACACGCATGATACTGCACGTGTGTCCTGTAACTGCAGGCATAATACTGCACGTGTGTCCTGTAACTGCAGGCATAATACTGCACGTGTGTCCTGTAACTGCAGGCATAATACTGCATGTGTGTCCTGTAACCACACATATGGTACGGCACCTGTTTCCTGTAACTACACATGGTCAGCAGCAACGCAGTTCTACACAGTCCCGGGCAATTGACCGGTTTTCAGGTAGAACCTAAACAATGAACCCACTCTGTTGTGGTGACTCAACTTCTAGATGACTGATACATTCCACATTTGTGACTGTGTGGTAATGGGCCTCCGTTAGTTTCTTGTGTGGTTGCCGGGATTATGTAACATAATTTGGATACTATTTCATTACAGAGGAATTGTTTATTGCTGATCATGAGGAGTGCTGGATTTGTCTGCTCCTATTCCGTTTTCTACTTGTCATTGAACATGGGAGCCTTTCACGGCGTAATGGGCTTGGGAACAAATTTAGCCCGACTCGCTGACCCGTTATCAGATGAGAATGAGATTTTTGCACGCTGACTCATGGTCAGTGGAATGTCACAGGTCGTTACGGAAACGGCAGACGACCTCTGCCAAGTTCCAGAGCCACTGTGGGGATTCTGTTAAACTCCTGCTCCAAATGATTTCTGCTATGCTTTCTTCACTCCGAATCCAACCTTACAACCAGCTACATGGCGAAACATTAAACTGCTCCGTGGTCAGTTGATAAGTAGAGCTAATGTAACTGCCTGTAGCTGACTTGGGAGCAGGCGTAGGGTTTGGGGACTGTCGGCTCTCCTGGAGTGACATAATCATGTTTGCTTCTTCGTGCCTTAAAGTAGAAGGCCCTTGACTGCTTGGCTGGTCCTAAACCCAAACCAACCCCTCTCTCTACACACACACACACACACACACACAATTTAGCAAATGTCCTCCGAGCGCTAGAATATATACACTCAGATGTCTGTTTAGACTGTTTCAGTAATTGCAATACATTTGAACACACACGCACACGGGCACACACACACGGGCACACACACACACACACACGGGCACACTCACAGAACATGCAGTGTTTAATAGACTGCTGAGTGTCCACCTAGAGCAGTGGTCTCCAATACCGTCCTGAGGGAGCTACCCATCTTCAGGTTGTCATTTCACCCCCAGTTTAGTTATAACAACTCATCCTATCAACGTGCTAACCTTAAGAGTCTGGCTGAATGATGGGTTATGAATACCTGCTTGACTGTTTTTCTATGGAAGTACGTCTGGAGAACTTGGTTAGCTGGGTATGTTGGTCTGTTTTGTTGCCACTTTAGACTGGTGTTGTTGCTGGTGGGATGTCCGGCCGGAATTTCGTCTTAATTTCAGTGTAAATGAAAGGTATTCCCTGTATGCTCAATCTGATATTCAGATCTCCAGTTGAAGACAGAATAGTATGACATCCGATTCTAGTGTGCTAAAACGAAGAGATCAACCCCCAACACACACACACCTGACCCCTTAATTTGATTTGGATTCTGATTGGTGGTGAAATATCTGAGACAGTGGGTTCACTTTTAGACAGGATTAGATCGCTTTAGTGTTTATTTTGTATCTTTCTGTATTAGTTTGGGGGGTATGTTTAGCAGTCATTCAAGCCCGGGCACGGCAACCAGTGAGCTCACTTCTCAGCGGTGCAGCTCAAATGATAGAGGACAATAGTGTTTTTGTTTTCTGGTGTCGGTGAGACGCACACCGCGGCAAACCCAATCCTAGGACTGGATAAATTGGCCCTGGGTGGTGTTCACTGCGGCTTACCGTAGCAAAATGCTTTACACTGAAAAATTAGCTTCGGTGTGGTTTCTGTCAGACAATCTTCAGCTAGTGTCTTTGCGTTTCAGTCTATTTTCTTCTTTTTGCTAATCACTTTTTGCCTAGCGAGCACAACTTCTGCCCCGAGCGTTTCCATGTCATGGCCAAACACCCTGCGATATTCTGAAGTACTAGGGGCTTTAAGCAGAACAGCCACTGTTGTACTCTGAACATGCGTGTTATATTTGCATGTCCGGTACGTCAACACTGATTGTGATTGGTGGTGAAAGATTTTCAATTTGGTTAAGTTTTCCTCCGCACGACACCCCCTGTCTCTTGCCCGCATTTGAATATTAATCACAAGGTTCTTTCCCTTTTGTGAACTCACTCAGGGAAGCACCAAAGTGTACAAACAAGAATTTCCCACCGTGATTATTTTTCATACGAACAGGCCAGGAATTGCATCGTTCCTAGACGGTAAACAAGAACCTGATTAACATTGAGCAAGTTGAGACATGCAACGAACCCAACCGAAAGACCTCGGTCCTTCTGAGCAGTGCACCGGGTTGTCGTCACCAATTAACACGCCGACTTGTGTCACGGTTTAAGAGTGTGAACGTGTTAAGCATCATGGCTGCTTCTTTTTCCACAGAGTGCCCTTTGACCCCGGACACCCCGGCCAGCGAGGTACGGATGTGCACCAGCAGCGGGCGCCTGGCCGCCCTTAAGAAGCAGAACGACATCGAGCTGAAGGTCAAACAGGGGGCGGAGAACATGATCCAGATGTACTCCAACGGCTCCTCCAAGGTACGGAGCTGACGACATGACCTCTTGACCTTTACGAACAGTGCTTTTTGTCTTGGAACATTTCGGTCGTTAGGGATCTCAATTGAACCAAGGGAAGGAAATCCAATCATCTTACACAATGTTCTCTTCCCGGGATTTTTTATAAAATTAGTAATCAAAATTATATATTTACAAAACGAAACTGAGGTATCTGACTTGGAAACATGCCCTTTGGCAGTAATGACGGCTATATGTATATATTGGTCTGTATATATATATATATATATATATATATATATATACAAAACGTCTCTACTAACTTTACTTCAGCTCTTCTGTGCAGTAAGTCGAGCCATGTCATTGCTTGTTGCTTTGGGAGCGTCAACACATTTAAGATTAGATTTATGTCATGCTTGGAGAACTCAAGGCCAGAACTCAAGGCCAGTTTTCTGCTGTATTGTTGTTGCAAACATGACCTTACCATTCTTGAACGCTTTGTCAACGTTGCCATTGGCTTTTTTGTTAGACCCTTGGGTCTGACTCAGTCATCCACTCTGACATAAAAGCATAGATCCAGCGGTCTGGACGATTCAGGCTGGCGCTGGAGGTGTAATGGTTGGGGGGTTGGGTGATGTTGATAATCACGCCCCTCCCCTTTTTCACCGCAGTGGAACCATCATCTAAAGGCCCCCATCTAAAGGCCCCCATCTAAAGGCCCCCATCTAAAGCTCTCCTCAAACTGGTTTCATGAACGTGTCAATGAGTTCGCTATAATCAAATGGTCGCCACAGCCATCAGAGTCACAGGTTCCAATCTAATAGAGCACATTTAGGATGTGCTGAACCAGGAGATTCACATCATGGATGTGCAGATGATCAATCTGCAGCAACTGTGTGATGCTATAAATGTCTATATGGACCAGAACCGCTGAGGAATGTTTCCAGCACCTGTTGAATCTATGCCAGGAAGAATTAAGGCAGTTCTGAAGACTGAAGGGGCTCCAATCCGGTATAAGCTTTGTGTGTCTAATGAAGTGGCCAGGGAGTGTATGTAAAATCCTGAACTTATCCTGATAACTGCAAGAACACAGGTGGAGAATGATTACCTTGGTATGTGATGTTCAAGGTATTGCTTTCATCATGGACTGATACAACAAAGCGGGTGAAAACTTAACAGACGTCAGACTATACACTATTGTGAATGTGGCGTAGAATGGCACCAATCTAGACCCCGGTAGTTGTGGCAATGGCACCAGATATGGAGTGTTGTCATAACTAGGTTCTTTCTATAAAAGTGTGTGACATAATAGCAGCCATGTTAACTTAACTGGCCTTATTTCACCATTATATCGTCTGCTAAGGTTTGAACTGCAGATGAATTATGCTAATAACATAAAGCACTAGGGTGCTACATTGCTATTTCCCATGCCTACAGTTTACAACATGAATAACCCTGTAATGCCGACCCCTGGCCAGTGTATTGACTGAAAATAATTATCTATTTTTACTTGACTAGCATAGTTGTATTGAATGTAGCACCATAGACTATTAGCTAAGGCATGCGATGTTAGCGACCTTGGTGCTACCTTTTAGCAACAGCATGTTAATCTAGCAGTGGTGACACTTTTCGACACTGTAGTAAAGGTGATTCGGCTGCGGTGTGCACACACACACAGGTACACATGTGCACACACACACACACACTCCTCTGCGCCACTGCTGGGGAGTCTGGAAAGAGTGGCACCATCCTGTGGGAAATAGCGAGGCCTGATGTCAGCCAGGAAATGGCTGTCAGACGGAAGCCTTTCCTGCCCGCTCTGCCGGTCTGGCATGGCTGTAGAACTCTGCGACCAGAGGAATTTCGGGTGGAGTCAACAAGTTTACCCCACAGACCTGCGTGTGTGTGTGTGTGGGATAACCGATTAAACAACACAATAACATTCTACTTCATCTGCGGTGTGAATAGCTTTTTCCATGCAGTAATTCAGTATTTTGCTCAATTGGACACCATAATTGGGTAACATCCTCACAGCCACTTGTATTTGCAGTTTGGAATTTTCCCCAGGGGTTGTTTTACTCATCAATTCTTAAAAAAAAAAAGCAGTTTGTTTGGATAGTGTGGTCAGCCTTAATTACACATTTTTTAACTGCTGTTGGGAGGAAACTCTAATATATATCAGACTTTACAGGCACTGTTAATTCTAGGCATACAGAATAGGTATCGTTGACGTGATCGTTGTGTGTTTGTTTCGGTTTTTCCTACAGGACAGGAAGTTACTAGCGACGGCTCAGCAGATGCTTCAGGACAGCAAGATGAAGATCGAGTTTATCAGGATGCAGATCCTTAAAGGCAGCCAGGCCAGCGAGTTGAGCTTCGACACCAGTGACGTCATGGGTGAGTCTGCCTGTGACTCATTGGCTCTGATCCTAATGAAGCGAATGCAATAGAGCACGTGTTACAGTGTCCAATGCTTTAATTATTATTATTATTTTTATATATATATATATATAGGATTGGTTCATGATGTCTTTTTACATTTCTATTTCGTGTTGCTATTGCACTGAAATCTTTTCAATAGAGCTCGCCAAGCTTGGAATTGAAGTCTTCTGTAAATTGCATTGGCTGTGCTTGGTTTGCAAAACGTCTGTTGGAATGATTCAGTTCATTATTGATAAGATGCTTTCTGTGTTCATATATATACACAGACACACACACTCACACACACTCACACACACTCACACACACTCTCACACACTCTCACACACACACACACACACACACACACACACACACACACACACACACACACACACTCGCACACACTCGCACACACTCGCACACACTCGCACACACTCGCGCACACTCGCGCACACACACACACACACACACACTGTCTGAAGAGCAACCAATGTGACATGGCCCTAAACAACCTGACTAGATGTGCAGTCTAGATTTTTGGTTCTCTCAACTGATCTGCTGCCGATAGCAACCCTTAACCAGTTCCTCCCTCTTTCTCCAGCCAAGCCCATCATCAGCCCGTTGGATCTGCGGGTGGAGGAGTTATGCCACCACGCCAGAATAGAGTCTGCTGTGGCCGAGGGAGCCAAGAACGTCATGAAGCTCCTGGGCTCTGGCAAGGTCACAGAGAAGAGGGCCCACTCCGAGGTAGAGCCCACAAAACTTACCTAATTAGGCCCAACTCTGTATATATACATATGAGACCACAAACCTGATCTACGTTAGGCCAACTCTGTGTATATACATATGAGACCACAAACCTGATCTATAGTGCTGATCTACGTTAGGCCAACTATGCGTATATACCTACAAGCCCAACCAAACTACTGTTCATATCATTGGTCAGCACACTGGCCTTGAAAACAAGTAGAAACAAAAAACATGAAATGTTTAGTCTGTTAATTCACTGGCCAAAATTGCGGCAAATGCTTTTGGAATGCCTGGGTGTGCCTGTTAGACAAACTGAAGTATACAAAATAGCTTTTCTGTTTGTAAACCATGTTTGTCCTCTAACGCGTTTCGGAGAATCTGGCGTGCGGCGCAAACACACTTTGAAACCAAAAAACAACATGAGTGCAATCTCCCTTTCGGAGATTTCATCTCTTTATTCTGTCTACCAAAGAAACGTCTTGTTTAACCTTTGACCTTGCGGCGCTCTCTAGGCCCAGGCCCGGTTCAACGAGTCCAGTCAGAAGCTGGACCTGCTCAAATACTCCCTGGAGCAGAGGCTGAGCGAGCTCCCCAAGAACCACCCTCGCAGCAGTAGCATCGTGGAGGAACTGTCCCTCATGGCCTCTCCGGCCCTCAGCCCACGCTCCAGCATCATCTCCAACCAGAACCAGTACAGTACCGTAGCCAAACCCGCCGCACTCACAGGTACCAGGGCAGATGTCCCACAGCGCAGGTCCCTTTTCTGAGTTCAGTGACACGTCTTAGATTCAGGTGTGCTCATGTTACTCATGTCAGCGGAGGACTGGTGCCAAATGTAGTGGCGACGTTGAGATTTTTTTCTTTGAAACGTAATCATATTTGTCAACATATACAGAGTACTATATGTAATACTATATACAAAATACTATATGTAATACTATATACGGAATACTATATACAAAATACTATATGTAATACTATATACGGAATACTATATACAAAATACTATATGTAATACTATATACGGAATACTATATACAAAATACTATATCTAATACTATATACGGAATACTATATACGGAATACTATATGTAATAATATATGCAGAATACTATACGGAATACTATATACAGAATACTATATACAGAATACTATATGTAATAATATATGCAGAATACTAAATACAGAATACTATATGTAATAATATATGCAGAATACTTTATGCAGAATACTATATATGGAATACTATATACAGAATACTATATCCAGAATACTATATGTAATATTGACGAGGTTCTGTGCCCCATCAGTTAATTGCTTAATCACAACGTTAATTTCCTCTCCTACAGGGACTTTAGACGTCAGGCTCATGGGCTGCCAGGACCTGTTGGAGAACGTTCCGGGTCGGTCCAAAGCCGGTTCTGTGCCACTGCCCGGCTGGAGCCCCAGCGAGACGCGCTCGTCGTTCATGAGCCGGGGGAGCCGGAACCGCGGAACAAGCGCACGGAACCTGTCCAAGAGTGAAGACCTTTCTAGTGAGTCTCCAAACATCTGCTGCCTCTTCTACTCCTTTTGTCAATACGTTAATCTTTTGGTTTATTTTGGGTCACTCAGAAATGTATGTATGTATGTAATAGCACATTGGTGAAGCTGAACCCTTTGACACATTTCCCCATGCCACCAGGACTTAATATGAGTTAGAGGTACTATAAAGACACAGAACTTTGTATGTTGTTTAGGCTATCCCTTGAAACAAAAATAACACTTTAGTAACTTAAATTGAATGTGGTTTTACTAATATTTGAACATAAATACAAGTCGGTTTTTGTCAGGAAACGTCATTCAGTCTTGTTTGTCTCTCCAGACGAGATCAGTGCTGTATTAAAGCTGGACAACACCGTAGTGGGGCAGACCAACTGGAGACCAGTCAGTAACCAGTCCTGGGACCAGAAGTTCACACTGGAGCTGGACAGGGTACGACACGCCCATGCAAATACAAAAACAAACGCCAATTCCATGAACGAGTTAAAAATTAAATGTGTTAAATTGTGTTTACTGTATTTTTATAGTATTTCTCTAGAAAATGTCGCCCTGGACTGATGTCGGGTTGTTGTTGAAACAAAACATTTTGCCTGTTTATAGTTTGACAGATTGTAGTTTTCGTTGTTGTATAATACAATACAATACAAACCCGGACAAAGTAAAAGTGATTTTCTTGCTGAACAAATCCATCGTCAAGTCTCTGCGTCTCTAACTAAACTTGCATATTTGTACATGTCCGTCTTGTGTTTATTGTTGGATCTGCAGTCTCGTGAGCTGGAGATCTCTGTGTACTGGAGAGACTGGCGCTCGCTGTGTGCTGTGAAGTTCCTGCGACTGGAGGACTTTCTGGACAACCAGCGCCACGGCATGTGTCTCTACCTGGAGCCCCAGGGAACCCTGTTTGCAGAGGTAGCCCACCTGGGTTCTACACCTGGGTCTACACCTGGATACTACACCTGGGTTCTATCGAAATATCCCCCTTTCCGTTATTACTGACTAAAACAGGATGGAACTTTCTGGACCTCCAGTAACAACCTTTTTTTTTTTTTTTTTTTTTATACCAGCATTTAAACAGTTTTGCCATTGAATGCCCTGAAGACCACAACCTAGTTATTTATGCCCTCCAGTGATAAAGTCTGTTGGCTCTGAACTTTTGTTTTTTGTTCAGGTCACATTTTTCAACCCTGTCATTGAGCGGCGACCCAAACTGCAGAGACAGAAAAAGATATTCTCAAAACAGCAAGGTAACTAAAAAACACATGAACGGGGCAAAAAGTAGTCACACTTTAATTTACTTAAATTCTGGCTATTTTAAACTGTATATAATCAAATAGAGTAGTGATGTTCTCTGAAGTTATTCCAGGATATGAGGACGAGTGTGTCACAGATCTTTCTGGTGTCCTTTCCCAGGAAAGATGTTCCCACGTGCTCCTCAGATGAACATAAATATCGCCACGTGGGGCCGCCTGGTCAGACGGGCCATTCCTACAGTCAGCACTAATTCCTACAGCCCTCAGATACCTGAGACCGGGTCCAGCAGTCTGCCGGGAACTCCCACACCTACCAGGTATGGAGCAGACATAAATGCACTGGTGCTTATACATATATATATATACATATATATACATATATATATATATACATATATATACATATACATATATATACATATACATATATATATATATACATATACATATATATACATATACATATATATACATATACATATATATATATATCAGAGCCTGGCAACCTAGGTCTCCACACATATACAGACACAGGTCAAAAAGACCTGGCCTGGCTATTTAAGTGTCTCTTTACTCACGCACACACACACTCTAACAAGTATTTGAGACATTTATATTTAGATGTGAACATTCATTACACCCAGTGTGACGTCTCTGTCATTAAGATGAGTTCCATGTCTTTCCCAGTGATGTCATTGACCCGTTGGTGACCAAGCTGGACTTTGACAAAGAGCCCACCCCGGGACCCAAGCACTACCCTGTACCCGCCTGCATCAGAGAACCTCTGGTACCAGACAAAAAGATGCCCGACAAGGAGGAAGTACAGGTGCGGATAGGTGTAACCGGGTGGGGACAGGGCGGGGACATGGGTGCGGACGGGGACATGGGTGCGGACGGGGACATGGGTGCGGGCGGGGACATGGGTGCGGGCGGGGACATGGGTGCGGGTGCAAACATTTTTTCTACCTGGTGCAATACTGGACATAACCATGATGCCTGATGCCGCTTAACACTGTGGTCTCCCCTTCACAGGACGCCCTCGCATCGTTTGACTTCCTGAACAAAAGGAACAGCATAGTGGTGAACTCGTCTGACCTGGACCGAATAGACGGTGTAGTGGAACAGGAGATCCAGCGTCCAGGATTGGAGCTAACAGCCATCCAGACAGATGCTGATATAAGGTATGGCTTATTGCACATCTGGCAGCGTTGCATTAGGACTGCACAGAATCACTGATCCAGAAATGACCCTGCGTCATGAATAACGTTGTGATCTTGGTTCAATCATCACTCATCAGTCGAACACACTGTGCAGTCAGGCATTTCAGTGTCAGGGTTTAAGCCTGTTTGTGGACCTGACGTTCAGGTGACAACAGTCAGGTATGAGAACCGCTGGCTTACTCAGGCAAAGCACCAGCCAGACATGTTACCTGCTGTGGTCCTCGGATACAAATGAAGAGGGTCCCAAAGACAAAATGGCTTCACACAGACGGAAGTACATCCTAAGATCCTCCGGCACTGACTGGTTGAATTAGAGCCCGCACAGGGTTTCCAGAGCCAAGTCTCAAGTGGGTGGCCATTGGCGGCACGCCCCAAACAAAACCCCACTGCCAGGCCATGTGCCCCAGGGATTGCGGCCTTCGCTCCCACATGGGAACTTGACCTTTTTACCAGTTGTACTTCAAAGTGGAGAATGAACTGCCCTGCCTTCATTTTGTCCCAGAGCCGTCCCTGTGGGAACTGAACCCATAACCCTCTGGTGCTGCAGACCAGGCTGAAGTAAAGCATCCTGTGTCAGAGGGGTTGGAACTATATGTTCAGCAGTCTCAAAATCCCAGCCTGGCCTCTGTATACCAGTAGAGGACAGAGTAGTATTGATGACATTTAATCCAGAATGGGACACACTGTTCCATCCTATTTGCGGACCATGAAGTAAAGGCTGTATCACTGGTCACCTTGGTTTCTGTCATGGGCTCTTTATTTACTTGGCCTGAGAAAAGACAGGAGAAGACCAATGTCCGAGGAAAGAACTTTTCTCTTCACTGGTTTCCTTTAAGCAGCAAGAGCGAGTGAAAAAGAGAGGTTATATCACATTGTCAAGCCAAAGTGTTTATTCCATTCCAGGACACTGCCAGACTTACTCCAGGACTTCCAAATTGGGTCTATTGACATTTAGAAACCTGCTGAGCTCTACCAACAGCTGCGTTTGGGACACTTGTAGTACGCATGTAGCGATCAGCTGGTCGTTGGAACCACGGTGTGGCAAAACACTGTTTGGGAGAGGCTATGACCAGTCGGCTGAAAGTCCTGTTTAATTGGACAGCATTTGTTTGGCGGTAGAGGCAGGTACAAGTCAACAAACAGTGACAGATCAGTCCCGGATTTCCTTACTACCTCCACAGAATAGCTGTGTTGCAAAAAATGATTTTCAACATTGTTTCATCTGTTGATTATTAAAAAAAATTAATGATGCAAGCATCAGTGGTATTTTTGGCTCGGGGTGAAAGAGGATGTTTTGCATTCTAATTTTGGGCTTATTTCCAAAATTTTTAAGCAACGTTTTTATTTTTTTACTTATGTACATCCACCTTCCTTTTCAGAGAAGAAGAACAATTTCAGTTTAGTCTTCAAGACTTTAAATGTGTTGCAGTTCTTGGTCGTGGTCATTTCGGAAAGGTACAGAGCGCCTATATCTTTACAAAGTTTCTAGACAAATGTGTTCTTCTTGAAAACGTATCTCAGTCCTCCCAAAATATGTATTTTTTCTTACTCCATATAGGTGTTGTTAGCCGAGTATAGAAGCACAGGAGAGATGTTTGCCATCAAAGCTCTGAAGAAAGGTGACATTGTGGCTCGTGATGAGGTGGACAGGTAGGTGGGCTCAACCTAGTTACTTAAACCAGAGGAATTTTTGAAGTTACGTTTGTTTCACAATATTTTTTTACTGCTCTAAGGTGGGAATTCAAAGAGGTTGTTATTCAAGGTGATCGGAACAACGTTAAACGTATTTATTATTGGAGACATGTGCTCAGGTATCGCTGGCTTACGTCTGGCTCTCTGCTTGTCTTTCCCTCCCCAGTCTGATGTGTGAGAAGCGTATTTTTGAGACTGTTAACAGCGTTCGCCACCCGTTCCTGGTCAACCTATTCGCCTGTTTCCAGACCCAAGAGCACGTGTGCTTTGTCATGGAGTACGCCGCCGGGGGAGACCTGATGATGCACATCCACGCAGACGTGTTCTCGGAGCCCAGGGCCATGTGAGTGATCGCAAAATGTGACCGCAAAATGTGACCGCAAAATGTGAGGAGGCGTGTGGAGTGCGAGTGAGTAACCGCAAAATGTGAGTGACCGCATAATGTGAGGAGGCGTGAGGAGTGCATGTGAAGGACCGCATAATGTGAGGAGGCGTGAGGAGTGACTGCAAAATGTGACCGCAAAATGTGAGGAGGCGTGAGGAGTGCATGTGAGTGACCGCAAAATGTGACCACAAAATGTGAGGAGGAGTGTGAGTGAGTGACCACAACATGTGAGGAGGCGTGTGGAGTGCGAGTGAGTGACCGCAAAATGTGAGTGACCACATAATGTGAGGAGGCGTGAGGAGTGCATGTGAGTGACCGCAAAATGTGAGTGACCGCAAAATGTTCTGAGGCATGAGGAGTGCATGTGAGTGACTGCAAAATGTTCTGAGGAGTGCATGTGAGTGACCACAAAATGTTCTGAGGTGTGAGTGACCACAAAATGTTCTGAAATGTGTCGATAGGAATGCAGATTTTCCATTTTCAATACAAAGGTTTTTGCTCTGCTGTGTCCTGTGTAATAATATATATTTTCTTTGATGGAATCTGTGTGAGATGTACTTGCATTGGTTTAAAGGTTAAAAATACTCAAGCAATCTGATGTTGAAATCTTAAAGACTTTATGTTTTCACTTAGGATTTTAATTTAGGACCTGCGGTAAACTAATTATTTTTGCATTCCACACTAGTTAATTCAGATTTTCTTTTCCTCTCTTTAAGATTTTATGCTGCTTGTGTTGTATTGGGATTACAGTTTCTACACGAAAATAAGATTGTGTACAGGTAGGTACAGTTCTGTATGTATGTATGTATGTATAGTTAAGACTAGTTAAGTATCTGGAGCATCAGCAATTGTAGGTTTGATTCCAGGCTCAAAATGACCCGAAACAAAGAACTTTCTCCTGAAACTTGCCAGTCTACTAAACTGCTTTTTATTTAAACCAAGGACTTTTCTTAGTGAACTTTTGAATGGTACTATATTCTCTGATTTAACATATTGATGGTATATTGTAAATATTTTGTTGAATTTTACTTTAAGAGATCTAAAGCTTGACAATCTTCTCCTGGACACCGAGGGCTATGTGAAAATAGCTGATTTTGGTCTTTGCAAAGAGGGTAAGTGACAGGAAAAACACCAACTTAATATCGTCTCACTCTTATCACGCCACCCAAACTCTGTGCAACTTTATAGAGACTTTTGCCTGACCCCAAACCCTTAACTTTAACCCTTAACCCTCTGTGTAATCTAAATAATATTTCCTATTCCTCACTGTTTGCCTACCTCTGATTAAAGATGTATGATTAAACTTGTGTGTGTCAAATTGCCTGTGTAAACAGTGATGTTTCTATATGTTAGTTGTGGTATATTGGCCAAAGGCCACAGCCCTGGTGTTTAATGCATGACACATGTATGTGCTGTAAGCTATATGTGTCATACATGTGTCTCGGTCTTCTCTATCAGGAATGGGGTTCAGGGACCGCACCAGCACCTTCTGTGGCACGCCAGAGTTCCTGGCTCCTGAAGTTCTGACGGAGACTTCATACACACGTGCGGTGGACTGGTGGGGCCTGGGGGTCCTCATCTTCGAAATGCTGGTTGGAGAGGTGACTGGGTTTTCTCACCTCCTCACCAAATAGATGGACACCTTCTGTGTGCTGTGTTTCTGAAATCAGGCCAAAGCTTTGACAGCGCTAACAGATTGATTTGTGCTTTGACTTGACAAGATGATAGGTGACCTGGACTGAGGATATTTCATGGTCTAAAATGTGCAAACATCTTATGTGTGATTTTGTCTCTATACACAGTCTCCCTTTCCCGGGGACGATGAAGAGGAGGTGTTTGACAGCATTGTCAACGATGAAGTCCGCTACCCAAGGTTCCTCTCGACGGAGGCTATCTCCATCATGAGAAGGGTGGGTCACTTGATTCAGATTCAAATACTGCGGTCTGTTCATCTTTTCGGATACTAGGACTCGCCCCGGGGCCCAGACGAAACACAATACCAAATAAAATGTAATACACTGTGACACACTGTTTGGCCGGGAAAGTCCCACTGTTGGAAATATAAGAAGAAACGGTTTAGTTCTTATTGTGCCGGGAGACGTTTTTTTATCATGTTCAATAAAGTATTGTTGCTGTTTGAGTACATTGAGGGCGCATTGAGGGCACATTGAGGGCACATTGAGGGCACATTGAGGGCACATTGAGGGCACATTGAGGGTACATTGTGCCACAAGTGGTGACGGTGAAATGTTTGTTGGTGGCATGTCTGGTGAAGTGTATATATATGGCTGTCTTAAGTTGTATGTTAGTTGATAATGTAGACAGTTTGAACATTTCAATACGCTGATGTTTATTTTATTTTTTTTAAGTGATGGAATATCTCATCAATCCGCTCAAGGACATGTTCCTTTAATGTTAGGTTTGCTTGATCAGTTTATGTTTGCTGCTCTGAGATCGTATGCTAGTTCCTTTGCTACATCAAACTGTTACAGCAGTTACTTCAGACTGACCCTCACTGAAACTCCACCTTAACCTACTGCAGAAACTCCACCTTAACCTACTGCAGAAACTCCACCTTAACCTACTGCAGAAACTCCACCTTAACCTACTGCAGAAACTCCACCTTAACCTACTGCAGAAACTCCACCTTAACCTACTGCAGAAACTCCACCTTAACCTACTGCAGAAACTCCACCTTAACCTACTGCAGAAACTCCACCTTAACCTACTGCAGAAACTCCACCTTAACCTACTGCAGAAACTCCACCTTAACCTACTGCAGAAACTCCACCTTAACCTACTGCAGAAACTCCACCTTAACCTACTGCAGAAACTCCACCTTAACCTACTGCAGAAACTCCACCTTAACCTACTGCAGAAACTCCACCTTAACCTACTGCAGAAACTCCACCTTAACCTACTGCAGAAACTCCACCTTAACCTACTGCAGAAACTCCACCTTAACCTACTGCAGAAACTCCACCTTAACCTACTGCAGAAACTCCACCTTAACCTACTGCTGAAACGCCACCTCAACCTACTGCTGAAACACCACCATAAATCTACTACCTACTGCTGAAACTTAATCAGCAGTCAAGTGTGAACTGAGAAGAAACCTAAGACAACGGGGTGATTGAGTTACAGCTTTGTTTATTCCGCTTTCTTACGTTTTTTGTTTGTAGCTTTTGAGGAGGAGTCCTGAAAGACGTTTGGGGGCAGGAGAACGAGACGCTGAAGAAGTGAAGAGACATCTGTTCTTTAGAGTAAGTTTAAAGTCTATTTATTTAGATATCTGTTTTTTAATGTCAAATAGAACTAAAGTTTGTCTTCAAAACAATTTTATGTAAGCAACAGATCATTACTTGTGTGATTTTTAAAAACAATCTTTGTTGTAAAAATATGATTCACATGAGGTAAATTATTTAATAACAATCTGTCCTAATAGTTTACATTAATACACCACTTTTGTGCTCTGTATAACTTCTCTCAGAACATGGATTGGACTGGACTACTAGCCAAGAAAGTGAAGCCTCCGTTCGTGCCGAGTATACAGGACTCCAACGACGTCAGCAATTTCGACGATGAATTTACCTCAGAAGCGCCCATCCTGACCCCGCCCAGAGAACCCAGAGCGCTCAGCGGCGATGAACAGGAGATGTTTTCTGACTTCGACTACGTTGCAGACTGGTGTTAGCCCCCCCCCCCAACACATCGAACAAACACGCATACACACACTGTGAACCAACCAACAAAGCGCTCACTGACTGTAGCTCACTTTCAGAACCTTGTACTTTCCAAGTCATCGATGAGATTGAGAGGATTACGTCGCTCCTCCTGCCTTGGGGACTCTGTGCCATTAAAAGAACCCCTCTTCCTGCCCAACAATTGTACCCTATTTGTTTTTATAAGAAAATGAAGAACTTTTTTAACAAAGAGAGATGTTACATATTTGGCTTCTCTTGTGAGCGAGGATGGAGACCTCCGGCTTCCTGTCGTGTTTATCGTCTGACCACTGAGAATGTTTTCATATGAACTTTATGCGCCGGCAACATCACATTCATGTTACTCAGTGTCTGTTGTTTTTTATCATGTATCATGAATATTATTACTTCTTTTTTTAACAAATCATTTCAAAAGCCCTTTGCAATAACTGACTTATCTCTCTGTTAAGGTTTGACATTTCTGCCATGTCAAGTGCTCTGAGCATATTTTTTACTGAACCGTCACGTTAGGTTAAACTCAACAAACCTCTGACTACTACTGCCTTTTGACTTGAAGTCCAAGTAAGGTTCCCTCTTCAGCTGGTCCCCCCAGTTTTATTATAATATCCCTGTCTTCTTGTTTCTGATACCAAATCTAAGAGCTATGTCCCTAGATCAAAGAACTTGGCTAACTTTTTAAAAAGTGTTTCATGGAGTACGTTTTGCTCCTGTGGTCTGTATACTTGCAGCCATTTTCTTATTGGTCCATGCGTGTGACAGTCTTTTCTGATTAGGAAACATGTCTGTCAAAATGTCAACAGAATGTATGCTAATGTGGTAGACACAGGCGTATTAATCTCACCTCACATATGGCCATAGTCAACTGACCAGTTTGGCAGAGTGATAACTCATGATGGGGGCGCTAGTTCTGTCCGAAAGAACTAGGGGAGGTCTTTTGTTACATGTGTTTTGGAAGCAATGAAGTTTTAGACTAGATGCATACCAAACATCAACCCGTCTGTCCAGGCATCATTAATCAGTGGTCATATTCATATAGCTTCTCTGGGTGAGCTCTGGGGATTTGGGATGAACTGCTAGGATCAACTCAGTTCATTCCAATTCAATCAATCCAGAGAATTCATTTCAATTAAGTTTTTTACTCCCCTCCATTCTGTCCCGTCAGTGGGACTATAGAAATTTTTTGGATCAATTCGCTTCCGCTCTTTGTCAGAGCTGGTCTGTCAAGACTAATTAGCGAGCCGGTGTCAAGTCAGACTTGGGCTACTTGTGTAAATGAAGCCTGTTGTGTGTGAACTTAGCTCAGTGCCAGTTTCTGCGGACATGTAAATGAATCACTACAAGGGAGGGCAGGGTATATTATATATGTACACACAATTAAGCTGAAAGCACTAATTTTATCAATAGGTATTTTTAATTATCTATGTGTACCGGATTTATGAAAATAGATTGTACAGTGTTTCTCCTCCAGTGCTTAAATGACTGCTTAAGCACGACAGAAAGCTTTTTTTATGGTACACCACATTGAAGTTACACAAGACTGTTGACCCTGATGTAAAGAAGCATTTTGCAGTCGTCGTTTGTCGCCCATCATGAATGCACAAATTAAACATTTCTAATAGACTGGTGCTACTTTAATTGCATATTGTCTTCTAGTGGCAAAGGCACACAGTTTTCATGCAACCAAACAAAACCTAAGTGGGAAGCATTGACATGCAGACCAACTTGGCTGGCCTCTAAGCCAGAGTGCTTTAATGAATTCAAACCAAGTCAGAGATGGTTCTCAAACAGTGACCTCTGGCACAAGTCTGTGGATAATAAAGTTGTGGTCTCATATGGATCAAAACCTCTGGCAGATTTGACCAACTTGCCCAGTCCAGGTTAAGCATTGATTGCAGCTTCCCTTTATTACAGTACTGAAGTTGAGTAACTACTAGAGTAACTACTGTGCAATTCTCAAATGTGCAACTGTGTGTTGTAATGTCAGCCAAACAAACCGTTGACACTCATAGAAATGAATATTGTGTTGTGAACTCCTGCTTAAGTTTCTACAAAAGGCAGGAAGAATGAAACCGGCTGAGGCGCGAAATGCCCTATTGTGTCTTTCTGGTCAGTATTAATCAAAGCAAGTCTGTGAAACCCAATCTGTAAACAAGGTTTAATGTTATTCAATGCATCAGGTGTTCAACTTGCTTTTCAGAAAAGGCATTTCATTTAAGTTACATAATACAATGCAAACAAGCTAACAAAATAGAACCTGCTCATCTCCTAGAAAAGAAAGTGTACAGTATGAAACCAGCCAAGGGTTGCAAGCACCAATTACATTTTCTCACTTGGACATATATACATTATATATACAGTCAAATGAAATACTGTAAGTACAGTTTGCAATCATGTTTTTTGTTTTTAAAGCATTGGAATGTGTGTTCTGTACTTGTCTGTATTCCTGCAAGATGTGCCCGCAAAGGCCAAAAGTAATTATAGAGAGAAAAGAGAACATCTTCGGAAATTCAATAAAAATAAAGAGACGATAAAAGTACAGCAGAAAGTGTTGTCGAGGCAACGGGGTCTTCACAGTTGGGGCAGTTTGTCCACGGGTGTGTCGAATTTGAAGTCTGGCGGGAAGAGGTCAGCTGCACGGGGGTAGATGAGTCTGTATGACTGTCTGATCGTGACGTCCGCCACACCGGCAATGTCTCCGATCTCTGTTTGAAAAATTAGCAAAAAACGACATTTGACTCCAGACCGCTGGTGCTGATATCTCTCAAACGGTTGTACATGTCTCCCGAATGCAAGTGTGAAACACCTCTGACGGCGACAACATAAACACCATGGGTCGTGTAAAGCATCCGTGGCACATACGGCTAACTCCATGAAGAGGTGCAGTGACGACCACCACCCAGTTCTCAAACTCACCTTTTTGGGTTTTCTTCTCGGCAGAGGCTTGAGAGGCCATGTAGATGGCAGCTGCGGCCACGGAGATGGGACTCCTGCCGGGCACCAGGTCCAGCTCCACAGCCTTCCGGGCGATGTACGTGGCGGCCATCTGCACCTGCTTAGGCAGGCCGAGGTTGGAGCAGAAACGGGACATGAAGTCTCCGGTGGTGATGAGGTCCACGCTGGTCTCCAAGGCCTTGAGGATCAGCTTGAAGCAGCGGCCGATCTCCTTCTTGGAGATGCGGGACACAGCGCAGATCTCTGATGGACGATGACACGACGGTTAGCGATGTACCATCAAGGTTGAGTCAATAGACACATGGTTGAAATACAAATGTGGATGATAACGCAGAGTCTAGGCAACACAAAAGGATTGAATAAGTAACGCCATACTACAGACATGTTTCTGAGTGGCGCCTACCTTTAAACGTCCGAGGAACGCCCTCTTGTCTGCATGCAATATACAGGCAGGCTGAGGCGATGGCGTCGTTCGCCCGTCCCTTTAAGCTCTTCTGTTCGTATACTTGCTTAAATAAGTTATTTGTGCGATCCTGCAGTTTAAAAAGAATACCCAGGTCAGAGGCAACTCTTCAGACACGGTGGAGATTCCCATTGTTGAGAACACATCATTCAAATGCTTTCCTAAATAACTGGAGAAGTTTTAGGAAAAACAACAAAGTGAACTCAGCAAGGTGCTGGGCCACCACAAGCCACAAAACCATCAGCATCAACGTGCGATGGGATTGATTCTAGTCTCTGGAACTAGTCCCCCTAATTTGGTGATGTGTAACATATCGGTTAAACCTCAATAGGGTTGAGACCAGGTGAAAGTCCTAGCATAAATTCCTTAATACACATCAAACCACTCAGTGACCGCCTTGTGTGCCCTGTTGATGAGGCATTGTCATCCTGCAAAAGGCTCAATAATTAACCCTCGTTAAAGCCATTTAGATCCATTTCCTTTGACGTCTTGATCGAGGTCCAGTATGCAAGACTCACAGGCAACAGAGCACAGCAGGATGATTATTGCTTAATTGTGTGACGCAGTACAGCTGAGTGGAAGCATCTAATTTCCTTGTTTTCCTCCATTTTTTCTTTAATTTGTCACACCTGTCTGTATATGAATCCATTACAGGTGAAGTTAGCAGTTGGCTACAATCCCAAGCTACTAGGATCCACAGAGCTAAATTGAAAAATATATATAAACCCATTCGCACTCACTATGATGTTCCTGGGTAGGTTGATCCGGTCAGCCATAGTAGTAATCTCTTTGAAGGCATTTAGCATGGCACGGTCTGAACTACTCATGGTTCGCCGGTTTTGGTATTTAGAGTTGCCGAACTCATCAAAACTAGCTGCACCCGTTCCCTGTAGTGATGATAAAAAAATTTTGGTTAACAGTGATGGAGTTAAATTATTTTATGTCTAGATCACACTCAGTCTTTTTTAACACATCTCTCCGTTTGGTGCTAAGATTACATAGGTTAGAAATTGTGGAGTATTAGATTCATTTAAGTATAACTTATGTGGTCCACACAGCACTAAGCAACCCGTATTAAATTCCATGACTTAAAGGTAATGGAAACATAATAAAGTCAAAATACAAATGGATTTACTCCCTGGCTAAAATCATCGCACTAAAAAAGTGTAAATAACCCAACAATACTACCCAAGCATGTGTCTAAACTTGAGAGTGATTGTCATCACAGCCTGCTAACACCAGAGACCTCATTTATAAAACGTTGTCTTCTACTGAGCGTACGCCACGTTTATAATTGAGGCAGCAGAGCATCCGATAACCGGCGCGCACAAACCAAGTCTTGTTGATAAAGAATAAACAACAACCTTGCTGATCATGGTCGTCAAGTCTCCCCCGTTGAGGAGTGGATTCTGGGCGTCGCCCACTCTGGATGGGTCTTTAGTGGCTTTCTCGTTGGTGAAGGTCCTCCACTCGGAGCCCACGTCAATCACACGGTCACCTGAGGAGCACCAGAGAAATTACCACACATTTTGATACGACTAGACTGCTTGTTTCATTTCCTCTCATGAGCAGCGAGCTCTGGGTCTGGCGTAGATTGAGGAGACAAGTGTTCAATGTTGGCTTTCACCATTGAAAGGGTATCTACCCCTGTATGTGACGGAAATAAAGAAATTCAACTAGGAAAAGATTGGAATGGCACCTGAACATGGGCCAATAATATGTAAATCTTCATGGAACTTAATTTAGTGTAACAATCCATACAGTACTTCAAATGTGTCTATGCTAAATACATTTTCCCTGTGTCACAGATGTTATTACACCAAACTCTTCCAAGGCCCGGCCACAAGATGGCGACACTATTACCCTGAGGAACGAGACAATTGTCCCAACATTGTCTGTTTATCGCTTCTTCCTGGAAACTGGAAATCCGACAGCCAGGGATTAGTATTTTCCCCTTAGATCACATGAGCTCATTTCATAGTTAATCACACTAAGATCCAGAACTAAGATGACACTCATCTGCTTATAGCACTGCAAAGCAATGGGATAATATCTAGCTTTACATCATTACTGGATGTTTGTTGTTAATGACGAGCGCTATAGCGCAGTATGTCTCTGTAGGTAAGGATACCATACAAGGCTCTTTAAAAGACCCAGGACTCTGAGTGTTATTTTCCAGTCCAGTCAACCCAAGGCTTCTGCCCCGGCCCAACACCACATTAACATACTGAGCCCAAAACCTAAAACTTTAATTGGGACATGGCAACACCTTGAACTCTTCTTCATGTTACTCAAACCATTCCTGAACGATGTGTGCAGTGTGGCATGATGCGTTGTCATCAGATAAATAGCATTGCAATGAATGTGTGTGTCTGGTCGTTTAGGTAGGTTCGATGTGACATCCAGTCATCCACATGAACGCACATAATTACAAGGATTATGGTGATATTGAATTGCAGGAGATTGCTCTCAAACAGATTTATTTACAATTCATTCTCCTTATTGAAAATAAATAAATTATTGTCATTTTCCGTTCTATCAATGATTTTCTTTACTATTTTCTTACTAACTGTCCAGAAAGTGCAAGCCATCACAGATTCTGACTGGTTTGTCTAAATTGAAAGATGTTATGTTTGTTGTTTTGAGCGAGACAATGCTTAAACAAACAAACACCTTGTGAAAAGAGCATACGGACAAATTGAGAGATAATGTCATCATTTCATTATCATAAATGTAATTAAAGAAGATCTCAGCACCACACCTGCCCGTATTATCAGGGAGAAGCACAAGACACACTAACACAATCTACCAACATAATTATCTATTAAAAAACACCAAAAGGCCAGAGACCAGTCAGAACAATGACATTCTCAATAACACAGGCCAAGCCAGAACCCAGGCTAGAACTGACAGTCCCACTACCCAGACACTTAGACCACGCTGCCATAAAATCTGGAACCATTGTGAGATTACCTACTCCCCAAGAAACAATTTTCACCTGGCTCCTTTTATCCTAAAATATTTTAAAACTGGTGAAGAAGGTAAAGAAATCTGCAAATTAACCCCCCCCCTCAAACTTAAAGTTACACTGTCAAGTATGTGTCCATAGTGTGTCCAGCAGGAGCACTACATTGATCTAATGTTACCACAATTACATCTCCTCCCTAGTACAAACAAGGCCCTCAGCCAGACAGTCCTGGGGTGGTGTGTACCATTACTTACCCACTACAAGGCCACACTCGGGGCAGATCATGTCCCCGGCTCTGTAGTCCTCCACTAGCATGGCGTCTGGATGGTTGGGGCACTGCACCTTGGGAAGGGCCAGAACATCTCCGCTGTAAGTAAATAAGACATTCCAGAAGTCAGCAGACAGCCTTTATCCCACACAGCCTTTAGCCTGCCGAGAGAGTTTTCTGCAACCCTCCTTCACTGCCTGAAGCTGGTTTAAGGTTAAGGAAGTGGTTTCCCTCAACACTTCAATAGTAAACACACACCCCAGTGCTTACCCTGTATTTAGCGAGTGATGAAGGTGATAGACAGATTATATTGCACTAAAAGTTCTAACCAGTTAATGATTCTACATACGGTAAATATATTTTTAAGAGAAGATCAGAGGAACAGGGACAGAGATATATTAAAGTTGTATTAGAGATGGCTTCTGAGGGAATACATCAGAGATGTGCTCTGATCAGCCCTGCCCTCCTACAGATTAATGGCACTCAGTAGTTATTCAATCATGCTTGCTATGGGACCAGCACAGGGACATCCAAGCTATTTCTACATGTATCGTTGCGGCTAGGGTCTCCCACTTTGACTTTCAGGTGGAATACATACATTTTAACACAATTTCAAATTACTTCTTAGAAAGCCCGATTAATATATCCCACAAACAATAGATTTTTTCTTGATGACACTTTCCCGAAAATATGGTTTTGCCTTCTAATGCTTATTGTGAGGGCCACAGGAAAGATTAAACTGGTTTCAACGTTGTGCTCTTTGTAGCCTAACAATGTTCTGGGTTTTATAACAGTGGGGTGGTATTTGGTTTGCTGGGTTACTTTCCCACAAGACCTCAGACTATCTGCTACCAGTCTGCTTTAGTCCCTTCCTATATGACAACCACATTCTGATGTTTTACAATGGTAGACCAACAGTACAATCTAACGTAAGAGAGGCAAAATCCACCTTTTAAGGCAGCTGCCTAACGATCCCTAATTCCAGTACATGCCGATTAATATTTTAAAACTAATAGCATAGGATATTTTGACATGTACAGATGACAGGTCCCAGTAAAATTCAAAACTCTGAACTCTGTAATGACGTATAATATAACTATAATTAAATATATAGGTTTTAGCGGGAAGCCGTGTTCTGAAGTTAACACTCCCAGCCTTTACCCATCTCCCCTTTGCTGGTCTCCCTCTGTTTCCCAATGCCAGTGAAAGCCTTGCAAAAAACTAAAAAAAACTAAATGTGTCACGTTGGCCACGGGGTCAAATCCTGGTCACGGCATACCGACCATCACAATGTTGACCAACGTCAGCAAAAACTCCACCATGCCCACGTCTAATGTCTTCCTGGATGTATGTTTTTTTTAAATCAAAATGCTTCAGCAACGATGACAGGTTGCTGTAAAATGTTAAAAGGTTTCTAGTTGTGGCTAATTTGTTTACGTGCACGGTTGAGTAAATGCTGTTGCCCAAAAAATATTTTCTGTCGTTCTACAAAACTCTGTAACAAGGCCAATATATGTTGACAGCATTTGTGACCCCAATTAACCCTTTTGCCATGTTACCAGGATGCTAGAAAGAGAACATGCTTGAACCAATTTCTTTTTAAATTAAAACATAGCGCCAGTAATATGAGTAGTAGCCTATAACAAATTGACTTGTGAACTTTAGTGTCTACTAGTTGTCCTTCGTGTCATACCTTAAAATGCAGATATACAAAACATCTATGCTACTGCTAGCTAGCTAACTTCACATAAACACAACACCTAGTTTTATCACTTGACGGATACATTGTTGGAGGATCTTACATGGTGATATTGAACCATGCATTTTATAGCCCGGGGCTTTCTCCTGATTATACCCTGGTAAAAAGAAAATATTTTAATACAGATCGGCAATTGTATTTACTAACTGAACTACAGTTTAATCATGATAAAAAAGAATTCTATTAATTTAACAATGCCTATGAAAATCACTGTATACTGCTTATTTCTGGTCAAATATGTAAAGAATCTACAGGTTCTGTAATAGATATTGGGCTGGAAACTGCAAGTTCACGGCAACATTGGAGCCTAACCATGCTTGATAGGGATCCATCTGCAAGGATTAAATTATTCTGAGGTTATTATGGCTAGTTTGTGGACATTTAGTCCACAATGTTGTCATTCATCAGATTCAGTGGACAATTAAGAAATGTTAAATAAAATGCATTCTTCCAATTATAATTGTAACTGGTAAACCTGTGTAAATGTTTATGTTTTTGCCAACTGTAAATAGGATAACGCAGCCTGTAATCCTACTCATCATCTGCAAAACATCAGTGATTACAGGAAATGTTGATACTTAATGAACAGACAAATAAAGATGTTGCCAGGCATTCTGCATACTAAATATCTGACAATAATAATTGGACACTTTCCTTCAGTTGTGAAACATGTGCCACTTCTGATAATAAGACTGTATACCTCAAAGGTATGAAATCACAGTTTGCGGCTCTAATTTCGTTGGTAACAGGTTTATAGAGCTACGATAAATCTCTGGGGTTTGTGATCTAGTGCCAATATAGCACATTGAACTGCTGTGTCAAGTCAGTCTGCAACGCTTGGTTCCTAAAAACAGCTCATGGCCTGGTAAATTGGCCATATACAACAACCCATCGTAACTTATTGCTTACACATAACATTTTAGGGGACGGGCATACAAACACACATACTGATGTGCCAAAACATAATGACCACTCACAAGCCAAGCAGATAATGTGGATCATTGCCCAACACAGGTTCGTCATGGTCTGGGTCAATTGTGTGACTCTGACAAAGGCCAAATTGTTATGGCCAGACGACTGGGTCAGAGCATCTATAAAAGAGCAAGTCCTTCGGGGTGCACCTGGTCACCAGTGGTGAGTACCAACTGAAAGAGGTCAGAGGAAGAACCAACCACAAACTGGTGACAATGACATGGGTGCCCAAGACTCATCAATTCCCATTGATGTGTTTTGCTAGAAAGCCCTTGGTCGGGTATTCATGTGGACGTCACATCGAACCTACCTAAACGACCAGACACACACATTCATGGCGATGCTATTTATTTGATGACAACACATCATGCCACACTGTACACATCGTTCAGGAATGGTTTGAGTAACATGAAGAGTTCAAGGTGTTGCCATGTCCTTCAAATGTGCCATGTTTATTATTAAGCATCTGTGGTATGTGCTAGACCAACGAATCAGATCCAAGGCGACCCTACTATGCAACATACATAATCTGAGTCAAATGTCTTGGTGACAGATACTACAGATGACCTTCAGGAGTCTAGGTTCAGGACTGGTGATAGGCAATGAGTCAAAATGTTTTGGCTCATCAGTGCACACACACACACACACACACACACACACACACACACACACACACACACACACACACACACACACACACACACACACACACACACACACACACACACACACACACACACACACACACACACACACACACACACACACACACACACACACACACACACACACACACACACACACACACACACACACACACACACACACACACACACACACACAAAAGTTTAAAAGCACTCCGCAATATCATTGTTTTCCAGCTACAATAGTTACATGAGCTTGTTTTACAAAAACATGGACATTCTAATATTAAGTTACCCCAAACGTTGGAGAGGTATTATACATACACACAGATAGACATACATAAACACACAACACCATTTTCCAATAATGATACTGGTGATGTGGCTTAACGCTCCACGAAACGTTACTGCGTTTTTATGTTCTCCACACAAACCTGGTACGAAAACCTTTCATAAACACGACACAACTAGTGTACAATAATATATCAGAATCAGAAAAATGTTTAATCGCCATGAATGTGTGAACAGACAAGGAATTTACTTTGTCAGGAAGGTGCGCAGATACAACATATGAAGAACAATATAATTTATACTAAGGGGGTGGAGGGGTATAGGGTTAGTAATATACAAAATATAAAGCTCCCGGACGTAATCAGCTTCAAACCAAAAGTCGTATGTTTCGTGCATACTTTCACTTTAGTTACGCTAACAGGCAATTTATTTTCGTTTTGCCTAGAAAATCTATTTTAAGATAGCCCGTTAGCCTAGCCAGCTAACTGAACGAGAAATATATCTCATATATATACCACAGTACAGATCAGAAGAATATGTAACTGGTGATAGCGTAGACGGGTAAAACAATTGATCAGACCACTGTCAATGTGTGTGTCATACGTTGATACTAGGCTAGGGTAATTTCATTCAATAGTGTTATTAGTTAGAGGTTGGGAGATGATCAGTTCAGACAACAACATCACCTAGTAACCGACGATAGTTAAATCACCCAACCCTTTGAAAACATTACATTGCTTTGACACTCATGTCATGTGCGTCATTAGATATAAACTTACACAATAGTTACACTGTAGTGAAATTGGATGCACACAAACATATGACCATACGATAACAAACAACAATATACGAGAGAAACAATAAGTCAACTGTGGTTTTATTTGAGTTTTTTGACAAGCGATTTCAGCTAGCTATCTTAACAATAAGGCAAATTCCGCTGGCTAGTACTAGCAAGAGGCGCTTGGGCGACAAATGCCTCTGGCGTTACGTGTTTGCTACATTCACAAATATTTGCTCGATAACATCAACCTTTCACCTTAGAAAATAGCTAATGTAAAACACCAACAACACAGCTTCAAATAGATGTTGTACATACCGGCTTGTCGACGCCATGTTAGCTGTTTCTGCCAAAGGTGTCTATAGCTGTATCGTACACAATGGCTTCTTCTACCTCTATATATGGCTTTTTCGGCCCACGTGTTTACATGACTACGAAATGCCAAAAGGCTCAAACTAAATCGTCATAGCGCGATTCAAATATGAAAAGTAGTTTTTAAATACCATTTAGTATGAGTCATAATTCCCCTTGCGAAAAAGCTTGAGAAGTGTCTATTTCCCTTATCACCAATAATGTCTTTGTTGGGGATTTTTAGAAGCCGTGTCTTTCGTTTTGGCTTACACCACCTGTTAGTTTTGATAACAGTGTAAATATCTATAGGACAAGTTGACTTCTATCAATATGAATACATGTTTTGTTAATTAAAGTAAATTTGTTGACAAACGACCTTGTCCGAACGAGATTTGAATGGTTATCAAAACGTAAGCCTAAACGAAACAGACCTTATTTTTAATCTATTTGAATAGAAAATTCCTTATGGGATGAATATATGATGAAATGCCGGAGAAAATTTTTTAGTTATAAAATTGAATATTTATTATTATTGGTCATGCTGGTTCATTTTAAATCCAACATTACAGATGTCAATGGCAGCCAATGTAAGAAAGTGTGTGGGATGCTGTTCAGAGACTGCATTGTCTATATGTGCCAGTCTGTGCCTCCATCTTTATGCCAGTTTGAGACTGTACCGCCTTGATCATCCATCACACCCTTTGTACTAATAACCTCAACAGCAGTGGTTGGACATTTACATCATAATTATTAATTTTCCATGGCCAGATGTTCTGTGGCAGATTTCAGCAGAAGTATAATATTTCACACATCATATGATTATGTGACACAGACTAAAGCTCAGAAAATGCCAATCAATTGAACGTGTTTGGATTTTTTTTTATCAACGCTTTTCAGCAAACATAAAAACGCGTTAGCTACAAATCCAATTGCAAATTTAACACTAAACTGATAAAAAAGTATACACAAACAACAACGTGAATCACACACACAACCATAAACACAGTAGTCTACAGTTGAACTGTCATCCCGACCATAGCCATTGCGTCACTCTAATTAGCCCTCAGACAGTTATGTTTGTCTTGGGTTGTTTTAGCGTCTAGGGAGTCCAGGCAAATTCAGGAGGGACTCTCCTTACTAGGCTCTTTATCGATTGAACTTAAAATTGGTGTGTTTTTGTCCATTTGTTTAAAACAATTGTAATGAATAATGTATCTGCCCACAGTCCTTTCTCAACAAAATGAGCAGCTTGCAAACAATGTCCGCCCTCACTAGTGTCAGGCACTTTTTACATGATGCCTCTACCTTTTTCACAAACAGCACTCATTATGGACCTGCCCTTTAGGCCACTCGCCAGTCATTACGAACCCAACGAGTTTTGCAGTCTCATAGGCGATGTACATTTCTGCAGCCCGCTCACCTACAATGTTCCTATTAGGTCTATTAATTGAGAGTAAATTAGTATCACCAGTTCCGATCCATTCCGCAGATCTATAAAATTACAGTTATATTATACGTCATTACAGAGTTCAGAGTTTTGAATTTTACTGGGACCTGTCATCTGTACTATAAGGGATTGTTATCTCTGTTATTGTTTGTGTGTAGGGCTTTAAAAGCCCAGGGATTCCGTGAATCTGTATAGAAAGGAGAAAAAATATAACTGGTAAAAAAGGAATTTGTTTTATAATGGTGCCAGTGCAAGCACAAAACAATGTTGCTGTGGTATAGCGGCGCCTAACGAGACTTGGCTGTGCTGTCATTCTCACGGTATTCAAATAGAGTATGACCAAGACTACACAATAGTACACATTTTGATAATGAATCATTTGGCCCCCCGCCACATGGTGAATAATATAATACAGCGTAGAAAGGTAACTTCATGAAATGATCTTTATTATTCCATTATTTATTATACAACCCTGTGGTCTCTACCTGTAGATCAGCCGGGCTTCAGCAGCCTAGAGCTGGCATTGTGTTTTACTGAGGACAAGGGTTGACACTCATCTCACGAGAGCTAGCCGGGACCGGTTAGAACCTGAACGAAACTCAAGAGACACTTCCTCAAAATAGTGTGATCTGCTGTGCCCTCGTGCCGCAACCGACCAAATCCAGACACAGCTGGAAACCCAGTAAGACTTTCGAGATTTCTAAAAATTAATAATGTTCGAGAGTAGCGGCATTGACCTGACTAGAGGCGTAGGGAACCGAGCATTATTGTCACATTATTAAACACAGTACCATACACTCCACAGGTGCGTTATACATTAGGCTATATACCACACATCATTTGTTACATTTAATCACTTTAAATTGAGATTTGATATATTTCATTTAACGTCTGCGCTGCTATGACGCACAACGTATCCGATACGCGTGTATTTATATGATCTTAACGAAAGAAAGGCATTCATGTTGTAACATGAGGCAGAAACCTTCGGACATATAATCACACGTTACGATCTGGGACCTTGACAAAACTATATGGCGTTAGAGATACGAACCGTGTGTCTTCAGTACGTCGGTCTTCGGCATCGACCAATAGGAGTCTCCGGTAACAGCGGTTTCATGTTTTTATTGGACCACCCTCTTCTTCGAATTACATGCGTATGGAGGTGGACGCTGCGTACATGCTCTTAGTGTCTAGTGTGCCTCAGGTAAGCTTGGCAGAACCGCTGATATTCAGGATGGTGCCGACATTTGTTTTGCCACGCAAACATATTTTTGGTCATACACGGTATTAATACATGGTTTGAACTAAAACCTCGGAAGGAACTGTCTGAAAGGCACAAGTGGAATGGAGTATAGCGCGTCTCATTAGATAGCACCACCATTATAGTAAGTATAATATGCTCATTATTTCTGTAAAAAAAAAAAAATGTAGACCTATTTAATGTTACTGTCGTGTTTTGTGATCCCGGAGCCGTATATTTTTTTGCAAGTGACCATGTTATAAATAGTTAACGCACTGTAAATGTGTTAACTCCGTGCACATGCTGTTATTGAATAACCAACAGTTAGAAGTTAGTCTCTATATACTGTAGGCCTACCCGAATGTTAAAGCATGTCACCTGACCCCGGAGTGAGTCAACTACACAAAAGTTAATGTGTCTGAACTCTACTGTAGTCTCAGAGTCTGAGACTCTCAAGGGCTCAACATTTATCCTATAATGAATATCTTCTATATGTGAATGTCTGCATATATCTGCTATAATAGCCTACAGGGTTATTTCTCAACTGGTCCATACTGGTCCATCGTCTTACCGTCTCTTTGTTATACTTGTGTTGGAGGCTTTCTCCCCCTCCTATTATAAGCGTCATTGACGATGGCTTCTAGTTAAACGAGGATAGCCTTTATTCATATTATTATAGGCGTCCAACCACAACAATACTCATCTATCGTTATTCGGGATTACAAAGGAAAATATTAATTCATCTAGATGATATTCTGTTTTTATTTTCACTTTCCTTTGAATAAAAATACATTGTGGCAGCTGAAGGATTTCCACGTATTCTGTATCGAAGTTGAATAGCAGCCTGACTTAAGGCAGTTAATGTCACAGCAGTTTGTGTTTATCGTGGCTATTTTGAGCCAATGAGTTGTGCTTTTTTCTAGTCTCGTTCCCAGACATTTCCGCACTGGGACAAATCTATCTTTTTGTAACATGTTCGTTTTTGCCCAGTATTTCCCGTGAGAGATGTTCGGGTCGGTCTGTTGTATTTTCTTGAAGTGGTTTGTGTGCTCTGCATATTATGTGGTCATGTTGAAGACTCTTGTACGTGCATGATATACAATATCAGTATATTTTGCAATGAACTTTTTCGTTCAACATTTTCATTATACACTATATGCAATTGTTTCTTGCCAGTAGTCTTTATAATGTTCAGTGTGCAAAATTACTTTGTCATAACTTATGTAGGGATATGGAAAACATTTGGAAAAGTGGGGGTCATTATTTATAATCTTGGGCAAGTTGACACACGAGATCTTAATTTCTGTTTAAAATAACTCTCACAAAGAATCGTTTAGCCTCTGGGAACAGCATCATAGTCAGGCACAGAGTGTCAACACTCAATACTACAGGAAGTATGCTGAAATTGAAGATAGCATTACTTCAGCAAATGACACAACCTGCAGTTGTTTCTCAATGACTCTCAATAGCTGATAAACTAACATATTTTGAGGCTTTGCCATTCCAGCATACACTCATGAGCCAAAGCATTATGACCACTCACAGGTGAAGCAAAGAACATTGATCGGCTCCTGACAAGGGCACATGTCTTGGTTCGGTTACAGTGTAGTGATGGTTATGGGATGGATGTGTAATGACCCCTGTCTACTGTTGAATGTACCTGCAATGGCCACACGAGCGTTCACACCGGATCTTGCAGTCCAATGAATTTTCTTTTACACATCAAATGGGCATGCAACACCCAAACATTGTACCCGACCAGGTTAACCGATTCATGGCAATGGAATCCCCTGATGTCAGTGGCCTCTTTCAGCACGACAATGTGCCCATCCAGACTGCTCACATTGTTCTGGAATGATTTGAACAACATGACCAGTGCACATTTTTTTTTTACTGAAGGAAAACTAATTTGACATTACTGATTTTATTTTATTTTGAGTGTTTTTGTAAGAACTTGTCAAGCTAAATGTTTTTTCTTCTTCCATTTCAGGAATGTTTACCATCACTGAGTTAGCGTCACTGAACGACATCCAGCCAACATACCGCATCCTTAAACCATGGTGGGACGTCTTCATGGACTACCTGGGGGTTGTCATGCTCATGTTGTCCATCTTTGCCATGACGATGCAGATCACAAAGGACCAGGTGGCATGCCTTCCCTACCTACAGGAAGCAGAGGAAGCTGTGACAACACCAGACTCGTACACAACTCAAAGTCCACTGAATGCGGCTGAAGCTGTTAGCACAAGTACAGTGCTTGTGGCACCAATGGTCACTAACGATCTGCCAGACAGTGCAGTGCATGAGATGCAGAATGCCCCGCCCAAGATTGTGAAGCAAGTGGACAGGCTTCAGCAACCCACTCCGACAGGGCTCAAAACTAATTTAGATTATCAACAGTACATTTTCATCAATCAAGTGTGCTACCATGTGGCCTTGCCCTGGTACTCAAAGTACTTCCCCTACCTCACTCTTATCCACACCCTTGTGCTCATGGTCAGTAGTAACTTCTGGTTTAAATACCCCAAGACAAGCTCAAAGATTGAGCACTTTGTGTCGATTCTCGGACGGTGCTTTGAGTCCCCGTGGACTACGAAGGCCCTGTCTGAAACGGCTTGTGAAGACTCTGAGGAGAACAAACAGAGGTTGACTGGCACCACGTCGCTGCAGAAACATCTATCAACGGAAACTAAAGATGAGAACGCTGGTAGCTCATCAACACCTATTCTCGGAAAAAACACGGGACTAAAGTTCTCAGCCGATATGCCGGTCACTGAGGCCCCGAGCATGAACATCCTAGACAAGAAAGATGGAGAGCAGGCCAAGGCCCTTTTTGAGAAGGTGAGAAAATTCCGTGCCCACATCGAGGACAGCGATTTTATATATAAGCTCTACGTCGCACAGACCGTGGTTAAAACGGTGAAGTTCATTCTGATCCTGTCCTATACATCGACTTTTATGGCTTCCATTGCGTTTAATCATGACTGTATGCCGGACGTCCAGCTCTTAACTGGATATAATAAGTTCTTCTGTACCCACAACATGGCTTACATGCTGCGGAAGCTCCTTCTCAGCTACATGGTTCTCATACTTATTTACGGGATTGTGTGCTTGTATTCCCTACACTGGCTGTTCAGACGCCCTCTCAAAGAGTACTCATTTGAGAAAGTCCGAGAGGAGAGTAACTTCAGTGACATTCCCGACGTGAAGAACGACTTTGCGTTCCTGCTGCACATGGTAGACCAGTACGACCAGTTGTATTCCAAAAGGTTCGGGGTCTTCCTCTCAGAGGTGAGCGAGAACAAGCTGAGGGAAATTGGTCTGAACCACGAGTGGACATTTGAGAAGCTCAAACAGCACGTTTCTCGAAATGCCCAAGACCAGCAGGAGCTCCACCTTTTCATGCTCTCTGGTCTGCCCAATGCAGTGTTTGACATTACTGACTTGGAAATACTTAAACTAGAACTAATTCCTGATGTCAGGTTCTCTGCAAAGGTATCCCAAATGACCAGTCTGAAGGAACTTCACCTCTGTCACTGCCCCGCCAAAGTTGAACAGACTGCGTTCGTCTTCCTCCGTGACCATCTCTACAGCCTCCAAGTCAAGTTCACTGACGTCGCCGAAATACCCACTTGGGTTTATTTGTTGAGGAATTTACGGGATCTTAATTTGGTGGGGAATTTAAGCTCAGAAAATAACAAAATGATAGGACTGGAGTCAATGCGAGAATTGAAACATCTAAAGAAACTGTACCTGAAGAGTAACCTGACTAAGATCCCCTCAAATCTGACTGAATTGTCCCCACACCTGATCCAACTGGCGGTACACAACGACGGAACCAAGCTACTAGTACTAAACAGTCTCAAGAAGATGACAAACATTTCAGATCTGGAGTTGTACAACTGTGAGCTAGAGAGGATTCCGCACGCTATTTTCAGCTTGACCAACCTTCAAGAGCTGGACCTTAAATCAAACAACATTCGCACCATCGAAGAAGTCATCAGCTTTCAGCATCTCAAGAGGCTGACCTGCCTGAAACTCTGGCACAACAAAATCATCGCAATACCAGTCTCCATTGGCCTGGTCAAGAGTTTGGAGTCGCTTTTCCTTTCGCACAACCAACTGGAGACTCTACCACCAGCGCTGTTCCTCCTGCCCAAGCTGAGGCACCTGGATGTCAGCCACAACTCAATCACGGCGATCCCGCCGGATGTGGGACTGCTGCAGAATCTCCAGCACTTCGCAGTTAATTCAAACAAGGTAGAGGTGTTACCCAAACAGCTTTTCAAGTGCACCAGGCTGAAGGTCCTTTGTCTGAGCAACAATGCCCTCGCCACACTACCTGATTTGGTCGGCCAATTGGTGCAGCTCACTCAGCTGGACCTGAAAGGGAACTGTTTGGACAGAATTCCAATGCAATTGGGAACCTGCCGCCTTCTTCGTAAAAACTGCCTCATTGTTGAGGACCACCTTTTTGATACTTTACCTGTAGAAGTAAAGAGGAGTATCAGCCGGGAGACTAATGTCTCCTTTACAAGTGGTTTATAGTTTATAATCTTGGATATATCTTAAACCTTTAGTGTATAGTGATCAAATGAAATACATATACGGGAATACTCTATGAAAGTTATTTACCAGAAAGTCGCCTTGTAGTTTTGAAACTGTTTTCTAGGTTTTTTGCCTGTCTTTGAAATGAAATTAATGCTGCAAAATTATCTTTAAGTCAAATACATAATATATACCGAAGTAAATGTCAGAAATATATCTCCCCACAAACACAAATAAAGAGTAAACATATATATATGTGCACTGTATATGTATACCTATGTATATACGTGTATACGGTGTATTTGTGTATTTATATAGAGAACTTTGTTTCCACAAATTGAATGTTGCAGACAATGCACTGACTAGCAACATATGTCAGCAAAGGATCTATTGCTTTTATTGTTTCAGTGTATGTTTTTATAAAGCCTTTATGAAGGTATAGAACAAAAAAGCTTTTACTGTTAACTATTGTATTTGCCACTCGGTATGGGGTGACAGATTTTATTTGTAACTGCTACTCTTTCTCAGTGATGGCTTTCACAACAAAAGCTAAAACAGAAGAGATCTCATGATGGGTCATATACTGTAATTATCCACATCCCCATTCAGTCAGAGAAGAAAGGCTGTCTTTTTAGTCCCTCATTTTTTCTTTAATCGTATTTTATCAATTTAATTTAACAACATAACTTTGTCTGTCAACCAACGGTAGTCAGATGGGAACTGTCTGCAATGATTTTTGTCATGGTCTTGCCGATATGATCGTACCAAGTTATTTTTTACACTGTTGAACTAATATTTGCTTTTTCATTTTGGTGAATGCCAATGTATGCTTTACAGTACCCCAAACAAAACTAATCCTAATATTTCAAAAGTGCAGTGCAGATTTTTTTGTAAAATCAGTAATGAGACATTTTCACATTATAAGGTCGAATACGGTCTAAAAAGTCTTGGAATTTCCGCCTGTTTAGCTAGCAATTTTGGCACAATTGAAAACATAATGCAATCTGAGTAAAACAGAGCAGCTTTCTAATGTCAACACGGTAAAACTAACATTTCATGGTCCAAAGATGGTTCAGGGAAACAAATGTGAAACAAGTATATTTTTGGAGTTGTTTTAAATAAACACGCACAATGAGTTTATTAGACAGACAGTGATGATGAGTACATGTGTAAACGGTGTGGAATGGATAGCAAGTTAGCAGTGCATGCTAGAAGCATTTCAACTGTTGATATATTCTCTCAATGAATGCAAAGCAAGGGAAACATATATTTGCGTTCCTGTTCTGCCCTTTGTGTAGTGAGTGATAGGTAATAATGCTTCGTTATCAATACGGTTAGACATGGTGGCTTTAACATGTGTGTTACGGGCCCTTGCACTTTTAGTTCATTTAAAAGAGATTCAGGTTGACAAAAGAGATACCGCTGTTTTACACATAAATAGGCAAAATGGCTTTAATTAAATTTGCAAAAAGACTGTTGTATTTAATTTTTTCAATGTATTTTTGTGTACAGTACATAAACAGCTCACATTTGCAGCCATACCAAAGAAATACTAAACCTTGATTTTGTATTAACTTTAACATTTGGTGTTACTTTCTCCATTTCACTGCTTGACTTAGACTGAAATTTATTATTTTTGAGTTGCTAATTGCTATTTATTTTCACGTACTGATGCTCCTTATGGTCTTTTTCCCCGTAACCGAAGTAGGAGGACCGTAGAACATAGTTTTTTTGTTGAAGAGTTGTTATAACCTGTGCTTTAACTTAGGACAATGATCAAACAATGACCTTAAGTTATTTGCAGTAGCATGGCTAGAATCAGTTCTTCATGCTTTGTAGTCATGTGCCTTGCGCCAGTCTTAGTTTTGGGTAGGATTTAGACCTTAGCGCATTCAGAAATCATGCCATAACATTAAGGCATTTGAAGACAACATCAGATACAGTCAATACATGTAAGATACCCCGTATGTTACAGGCTGTAATTTTGGCATTCCTGTCCTGTCAGCTAGTTGAAGCTTGTTTTTTTCTGGAGTTGGAACTTGTTAGTGGCTCAACTTGTTTTGTAGAAAATGCCTTAGTGCAATTTTAGTTTCTTTTTTTGTGTCCCAGGGTTATGTAAATTAAATAAAAAAAGTAATTATGTGGATTTGTTTATTTTACATACTCTTAAGTTAACATTACAATAAACTCAAACGTCATGTTCATTTTTCGAATATATTGAGTATATTGAGTATGTTGTAGTGTTTAAACATTTTTAAAGGTCCATGTTACAAAAAAACGAAATACATGTATGCTACATGATTTTCTATTCATTGACACAAAATACACAATATGATTTTATACAAAACAAGGTAGTTCTTCAGATTAACACGTCAACATGATTAGTTTGTAATGACTTGCATTTTAATTATTAACACTAATGGTCATTACCGACACAACAGTTCTCACGTGATCACCATCACAAAGTAGAAACTTCCTGTATTAAATTGACATTTCTTAATAGATGGCTTTGTGTGCAAGTAACTACACGTTTATCAGCCAAGAGCAGATCCAGAGGTAGAGGAAACAAGCTCCCCCACCAATAATGTTTAAGTCAGATAACGTGACGCCATCTGTTGGAAGACAATGACCCAACTCACACATTTTGCTCTCGCACATGGTGATTCGTAAAAGCTGACTGCCCCACCCAGGGTGGCAATGACCCTGAGGCAGTAGAGACAGGAACTCGCTGGCTTTCTATGGTTCGGGCCAGCAGGTGAGGTAAGAGAATAACTAACATTATCAATCTTAACTACTTTCTGCACCAGTTTCTCTGCTCAACACAGCACAAGATATTAGCAACGATACGTTAAATTCACAGTTATTCACAGAAAACCCACACAAATGATTTTATTATAAATGTCATCATGCCCACTCATCACCTCCCAACTCCAAAGATGGATTCAACGAAATGACTACATTATTAGCAGAACACAGTCAACCACAGATTGGCTCTGCTCAGCAAATGTCAGGGATTTGTTCTTGGTGACAACAGCAACCTTTGGCTATGCTGTAGTAATCAATGCAAAGTAAATGGCGCTCAGGTGACATGTTGACAGTAACACACAAAATGTTAGCTGTCACACTTAGGAATTTGAGTGCAGTGTGTGTTCAAGATTCTCCTTCATTAAACTTCTTGTGAAGCAGAAGCAACAACTGTGCTTTGCAGTTGAGTTTAGAAGGGGGAAATTGTGGTCACAACAGTTGTGTAAGACTGATGCATTTTTTTTCACTTCATCTGCATTTTTATCTCTTATTTCCATTTTTATCTAAGCGTCCCGGTTTCCTGGGTGTACTGTGTGTGGGAAACCACTGACAGAGCTCAAATCTTACTAACATGCAAAACAGATACACTAAACCCAAACACTCACCATCACTGAAACGCGTAACGTAAAACAACCCCAGGGACCCTAAATAGACCAACTGGTTAACTAACTTCTGCCCGGTGTTTAGCTAAACCCAAAACAGCTGTGCCCCTAATGGTCCTATTGGCCTAATGGCTCCCATGGCTATAATATTGACATAAATGGTTTATTAAAAAGTATAATTACTTTACAGATGTTATATTTGTTGTGTGCCTGAAAATTAAATTAAAATTATTATTATTATTGTATTTTTTTATTGTGTGTGTATTCATTTCAAATAACATAAGTGTCTATGTAAACAGATTATTTGTCATTCTTATCTGTGTGCAATATTATTTTTTTTATAATTATTACTAGGCAATATTTGTATAATTTACAACATGGTGCATCTGCCAATCTAGCCATAGGGCATTAGGCGGGTATACAGTATGAACAGTCTAGAAATATTCTGGTATGAACAGTGGCGGCGCTATTTTGTTTGGCTAAACTACGATGGGGCTAATCTATACTGTGGTCGGGCTTTGTCGCTAGATTTTGCAACTTTTCACCTTCCCCGGTGACAAAAACTTTCTATAACTTTGGCCATCTCTATTTTTATTGTTGAGCAGCTGCAAAATAACTGTAATTGTCTGTACAGTTTAGCTACGGTATGGGCATTTTGAGTTTCATTTTCAGTTTTTAAATTGGTGGGGGGAAAGAAACCTCCTGCCCCGCTGTACTTGAAGTCAGTTTTAATAAATGTAGTTAAAATATCTCTGTACTATGGGAAAAGTGTCCTATTAATGTAGTTAAGATTACAGTAATATCTGATATGCAATTGCCATACCAGTGCTTTATCCCTTTAGATAACATTTATAGAGAAATTATAAGAACATTTTTTTTACTGTGATATATCGTGTTGCTGTCTGTGCTTCAAAAGATACCATGATAAACATTTTAGGCCAAGATAAGGTTACAACACTCATCAATAAATAAAACCTGGAGGCGTTCCTCGTTCAACTCATGTAGTCTTGAAATGACTGCATATTTTCACTAATGAATGGAATGTTATCAATGTTATCAAGCTTTTAAGTTAGCTTAAGTCTACACAGGACAGTGTAACATTGCAGTTACCTGTAGTGCCTCACTTAGCTACCTATATAGCTAGATTTTTACTGTCAAGTGGGTTTATAAAGGCAGGACATATAAACTGCATTATAGTTCATTTTCCAATTTCTTACCTTATCATCTGTATCTCCAGAGCATGTCCCTGTCTGGCCACTTTCAGCTTGCCCCTCGCTCTCTCTGTCTTTTTGTGCTGTCTGCATTGTGACCAGAAACCATTTTTTTACCAGAAAAACAATGACTGACCTTGATGGTCATTTTCTTTTATTACATTGAATATTCTGCTTGTATTACTACATTCTATTTGCTTTAATGGTATCCCGATGTTAGCTAGCTAATGATAAGTGTATAAAGAACATTGTAACAATGCACCTAACTCTAAGCTAACTTTACCTTTTAGGTATCTATACTTACTGCCTGAAAAAGACTTTGCATGTCCAGCTGCCTGTCCTGCTATATATTCTCTTTAGGTACCTCCATTTGTTCATTTACACTGACAGACATAAACAACCTGTCAGATTACCATCCCACAGAACCACATGTGGTAAATTAGACCGTTAGGAGGTCTGATTCTGAGCTTCTTCAACATGCAACATTTCAATCAGACAGTTGTGTGTGCTAGTTGATATCTGCGGTTAGCTACATTGATTTAATCTTGCAAGGTTATTTACTTTTGGCTGACAAATAATACAATGACGTCACTTGATTATGCCAACTCGACTGTCCTGTATCATACATAAGCTAACAAGGAAAGTCAATCAAATCTTACTGTTACACCTGAAGATACTATCATTTTAAAAGCAGATTCTTTTAGAAAGCTAGCCTTATTAAAAAGAACATGGTAGATAACTACGGTTGGATTGCTTGCTACTCCATTACTGTCACGCATTTCCCATCTCTGAAATATCAGGCTTCTGCCGGATCTCCTTAGTAAGGAAAGTGGATATTGGGGTGTCACTGCCAACCCCGATGTTTGCTAGCTCTGCAAATCATACTTTTATTGAGTATATTGGAGAGAAACATCACATCCGTGCTGGGTTATGCCCCTGGCGGTTCTATTCTACACAGGGGCCTACAGGGGCCAGTGCAGTGCCCCTGTAAAAATGTCCCTGGCCCCCTGTGCCCCCGAGCTGACTGAATAATAAAATGTAAATAAAATAAATTGATTAAATTATTGCAATTTAATGCAGTAGCACCATAAGGATTAATTAGAGCGACGCATCTGAACACTGCCTTGCTGGATGCGAGATGATTTTATCTCGTGAAGTGATTTGTTGAACGTTACCGTGTTACTATTGTTACTCACTCAGATAACAAAATCAAGTTTGTAAATGTCTGGTTTGCTCTGTTTAAATATGCATACTTATCGAAGCAGAAGCAATACTGTTTTTGTTATATTTTATTGGTTTGTTTCAAATGTTACTTATGTTACACATGTCAGCGTTGGCCCTGATAACTCCACATTAGCTATTGAGGCTTACTTCGTTAAAAATAAATATATGTTATTTTTGACACTTATGTTAGATGCTGATTACCAGAAACACAGTTTTTCTAGTATCCATTCCCACCTTTGAGCATTGTCCTACTGTATTTATAACTCATTGTTTCAATTGATGCACTATTTATGCACAAAATGAACGTTTGTTATCTTTAGTAAAGAAAGAATGTTTGTTTTCTTTAGTAAAGAAAATTTATGAATTTAATGTTTAAATATCATTTGTTTGTTTCTTTAATGTGCCCCTCTGATTAAACACTGCCCCCCCCCTTGGCCCCCGCAGTAAAATTTGTCTAGAACCTCCACTACTACTGAATAAGAGGGTTGAAAAAAATGTTGTGAAACTAGACAGGTTTATTCCAATAAACATAAAACAAACCATGAACGGCGAAAAAAAGCACTAACTGTAAGAATCTTATGAAAATGTGCCAAACAGTGGCTTTTAACAAACATTCAAACATGCCAGTATGACACGATTTGGCAGGACGCCGGACGCTACATAATATTTACTAGTAAACATTTATTGACATTATACATATTAACTTCCCATTCTCAATGACATAATATAATGCTTGACATCAATATCGCAAGGTAATTACAGCAAGCCGCGGGACAAACATAACTTTTTTTTAATAAAAACAAAGCAAGAGATAATCATCTATCTATCCAGCCTGACCCCTAGGTGGCAGCATATCTCGGAAACGTTGTTGGCAGACCTCCATGAATAATACCAAAGAAGAAAAATTATTATATTGCTAGCATCATAGACATAATAAAGATGGCTAGCATGCTTTAGGTAGTTGCAGTCTTATGGACGAGTGTATAGTTTAACTACTGTGTCACGTTAGTTAATGGTTATTAGTAAATTAACAGAGAATGAGTCGGCGAAATGAATCGTGTTATGGTCATGGAAGGTAGGCTCGCTAACGTTAGCCAAATGGCACTTAATACTATTTATAATAGTTAGCACTGTATATTGTAGTGTAGGTTGTTGCTTGTTGACGTACGTAAAAGTGTTCTCACGTTAAACATGCAGCCCAGCACAAAAACTAAATGCCCAAGTTACAGCTGTGTAATTTAATTAATCTTATTATCTGCTCTATATTCGATTACAGCCTCATACCAAGCTTGCGAAGTTTAGGTAGGTCCTCAGAACCCAACCGGTTGCATTGGCCATGTCTCATACAAAACTTATTCCTAATGATTATGTTCTCTTCTTGATTTTGTCTTTTCAATGAACTTATTTGGCGTATTATTTTTTTCAAACAGAAACCACCCAAGCTCAAACACAACCCTCAAAACTCCCAACTGTAAGCCCATCATCATCATACAACTCCCTGCAAACGCGCAACTCTGAGAAGTATGTTTTGCTTGTAATCGATCCAACGTGGGTCACTTTGCTAATAATTTAATTATGTAATTTAATAATGTCAGTATACTCATTTGGAACCTTTTTTGCTAGATCTTATCGTGAGAATTTTTTTTCCTCTGCAGAACTGAGCTCTACGATCCATGTGATCCTGGCTCCTCTTCGGACTCTGAGGTTGATGTTCCAGTAAGCTGCATTATTGCGATACAGTGGATCAAATTCTGCTAGCCGGTTAGCCCAGGGGTCCTGTGGAGGGTGGTGCATGTCGCTGATTTAGGGCTATCCAGTATGGCTGTCTGGTCTCGCCTGTGTGTGTAGTTTGAGGCATAAGGCAAGTGGGGAAGTGTTACTTTAGTGCTTAGAGGCTTCGGGTAACAACCATCCCCTGGGAGTTTTTGCAATGCAGGGCCTTAATTATGAATTGATATATCACCAAATTGGGGAACAAAATTAAATATCATATGTAGCTGGATTCTGCAGGTGCAGTGTTGTAATTTTACATTTCTTTGTTTACAGCAGACAAGTCCACCGAGGTTTACCTATTCCAACTGGGTTACATATCCTAATGATAGCCAATCAGAATGTAGCGGAACAGGTAGGATTGCCAAATAAGTGTGCTAGAGGGACCTGAGAAAGTTGTGAATGGATCAAATCATTGATACTTATATGTTCCTTTTAGAAGCCAAATCTATATCTCCGCCAGAAGTCAAAAGGGAAAGAAGCAGAAGTCCAGATAACGACATAGCCAGGTAAAGAACCCATCTGGATTAAAGGAACCACAATTGGACATACCATGTTTTTGCAAGGCCCTGTCAGCAACAATTAATATCAGCATTGTCACAAATCTTACATATCCCCTTTTATTGTCTTTTCAGTGACAATTTCACCTGTGAAATGTGCAACTTGGAATTCCCTCGAGCAAGCAGCCTTGGGTTGCATTTAAGGTGCAGTAGTCACTGGGATATCATGGAACATATCCAAAATCTCTGTGACTACGACGACATGACAGTCGCCTTTCTACATGTGGGTCAAGCAAATGCATTTTCTTTTTGTAATTAAATTCAAAGTCATCAGCCTGAATGACTCCTGTTTTTTCTTTTTCAATTACAGGAAGCTATGTTAGCCAAAGTCCGAAAAGGTGATAAACCTCAGATCGACCAAGAAGCTGTTAGAGGTAACTTCATTTGGTTTCAAGGTATCCAACTATCCTACTGTTTTTGAATATATGCCTGGTTACTGGTCCAATGCTCCAAGAAGACAACCTGCAAACAGAAACTTAAGTCAGAGATTCTAAATGTACTTGTATAGGCCACATACAGCCAGAGATTCTAAATATCCTTGTATAGGCCACCTACAGTCAGAGATTCTAAATGTACTTGTATAGGCCACATACAGCCAGAAATTCTAAATATCCTTGTATAGGCCACCTACAGTCAGAGATTCTAAATGTACTTGTATATAATCCACATACAGCCAGATTCTAAATTTACTTGTATAGGACACATACAGCCAGAGATTTTAAATGTACTTGTATAGGACACATACAGCCAGAGATTTTAAATGTACTTGTATAGGACACATACAGCCAGAGATTCTAAATGTACTTGTATATAATCCACATACAGCAAGATATTCTAAATGTACTTGTATATAATTCACATACAGCCAGATATTCTAAATGTACTTGTATAGGCCACATACAGCCAGAGATTCTAAATGTACTTGTATAGGACACATACAGCCAGAGATTCTAAATGTACTTGTATACAATCCACATACAGCCAGAGATTGCAAATGTACTTGTATAGGACACATACAGCCAGAGATTCTAAATGTACTTGTATATAATCCACATACAGCCAGAGATTCTAAATGTACTTGTATATAATCCACATACAGCCAGAGATTGTAAATGTACTTGTATAGGCCACATACTACGCAGGCACACCTAGCTACGTCATACCCCTGTCATTGGCAGCATTGCAGGACAGGGAATACATAACAGTGACGGAGATGCTCCACTGTGCCCCGTGCCAAGTTTCCATCTCCATGAATCCGGCGACCCTTCAGGATCACCTGGGCTCCAAAGACCACCTGAGGAAGAAAATGGTAAGGCCGCCATTGTTTTGCTGCAGCAGATGTCACATTTTAAAAAGAAATGGCCAGTGATATCGTTAGGAAAGTTGTGTAATGTTACCAGGAATGCAACTGCTAATTTCATTTACAATAGAATGTTTTTCTTTTCAAAGAAACTAACATTAAAGCAAAATTCAGTACATGCTGAATCTTTTATGATTGCTCATATTTTTGTTGTGCAAAAGATTTGGGTTCACTAACTATTATTTATTTGATTTCAAACTTATCACCGAAGGAACATAAAGCTAAACAGCTACGGGACAGTGTCAACTTTGCAAAAGCCACCATAAAACAAATGAAGACTGAGTATGCGAGCTTCCTTGAGGTAAAGCCGAATACACTATAACACTCACGTGTTGATATGAGGAATTATGAGTGACATGAGGATTTTTTTAATGAATGTGACAAAGTTTGTTGTATTTCAGGGCAAGGATCCCTTTCCACAGACATGAGGGCCTTTAGAAACAGTTAGCCTAGCGACTTATGATAACTATGGACAGCCAACAACTCATCAAAACCAACTGTAGAAAAAGAACAAAGGGACTAACTCTGACCTGAGCGTCGATGTGCAGTCTCATTTACCTCCGACACCAATACTGGTGCTGTAATTGACATTGAACCAACACTAAATACCAGTACCTTCAATTCATGTAGGATATTAATTAAAGTAGTAGTTGCTATTTTGTTTATTGTGGAAATGTTTTCATGTCGTGTCAGTTACTGGATTTCTTTTATTTTTTTATACATTGTATTAAATAATAATTGCAATGCTTTTCCGTAATAGGTTTGTGATCTTGAAATAACACCCTTTGATTCTGTTGGTATTTAAAAGCATTCTTGAACTTTTAATTAGACCAAAACGCATTGTTCAGACTCACTTTCTCCCTATTGTTAAGACTTAAATTAGAATTGATTAAACATGCTGCTATCCATCTACACTCATAACTGTATAATGTCAATTTATGAAATTTCAAATGATACATCAATGGTTCTTTGCAATGACACAAATTTAAGCTCAGATGCACCCTGTGTCTTTTGGTTTTACTTCGCATGTCTCTAGACTTTGGCTGGAATTGATAGAACATGATCCAGAAAGTCAGACCTGTCTATATAATCTCTCGAATTTGACAGTGCATGATTGAGCAAATAACGCGAAATCCAAGGAACTGCCTGTAGAACTGAGAGTTAGAGAATTTTATTGACCCATAGATTTGCAAAAGGTTCTAAAAAAATCAAGTCTGGAAAAAATAAAGCACCGTTCATCATTACCCAAAATATTCACCCAATGGAGCACTCCGTGATGTCCCGCCAAAGTCAGACTTGAACCACCATAAAAATCTGGAAAGATCTAAACATTGTATAGATTCCTCCAATTATATTTGACATGGCCTAAGATGATCTAGAAGGGAGAAACTGCCCTACTAGTTCATTATCCATTAGTTACTGCCAAAGGCAAATTTACATAGTACTAAAAGGGTTTGAATGTTTATGTACAGATGAGAATCAATAATTTTGAAATAAAATTGCACAGATTTCTAAAAATGTTCTCTGTCATTTTGGGGTATTGTATGTTTGTGTGACAAAAAATAACTTCAACATACTGCAGTAGAGATGGTTGACATGGTTTTTATATACACTCATCACAGTGTCTATTGTGATGAATAAGGCACCAGAAACTTGTATGCAACATCCCATTTAAGATGTTCTTGTGACAGATTAGTGAAACCCTCATCAAGCCATCTGAGATGTTGTACCATAGTGAGTAATATAGTATAATTGTATACAACATTTGTGGGTCAGCAGTATTCCTCTGTATTCAGTAGCTGAGTTAAAACTAATGAATGTGTTACAATGTACCATACAACAATAGAACATTTGTACATCGTTAAAGGAAACAGACACAGCTCAATCCAGATGACTAAACCATATATTTTTTTTATTTATAACATCGCAAAAATGGTTTCAGCGTCATATCTGTATGATATACATTTAAACATAAATTATTTAAAAACACAAAACAGCATTATTTTTGAAACAGTTAAAAAACATTAAATATTGGTGACCGTTATTCAAGAAGCAACACGCTGTGACCCCAGCAATTAGAACACATCGTGACGAATAAAATCCTATTCATTAAGGAGTTGGGAGTTAATTTGCAAATAACTGCAGTCTGTTACAACCCCTGGCATCCATCACAAAAGTACAAGTAAGTGTGTTGATGTGAAATTCTTTTTTTCTCACTATCCCTGAAATACCCATGGGGAGTGGGGCCACGACCAGGGATCAGCCATTATTGACAGCGGCAATTGAGCAATTACAGTGAAGTGCCTTGCTCAGGGGCAGTTTGACAGATAACAATGTTGGCTCAGAGACCAACCAGAGATCTTTTGGTTACTGGTCCAATGATCAAACTTCTCAGCTAACTGCTGCCCTCAATGTTTTCAACATTTTGTTCAGTAATTAACTCGCACACTAAACTTAACAATATTGATAGTCATAAACTAATCCTAAACCTCTAGGTAGGTTTCCCATCCATGTAATTTCTTCACCAGAAACCCCTACCAATAAATACATGGTAGCATTATGATCATGATTTGAATACATGTTAAAATACAGAAAGAGGATTGTATTTGTCCCATTTTCATGTTCTCATGTTGAGTATAAATGTAAATATATCAATGTACAGAGAAAAGGTTCTCCCGAGCTGGACCAGAGGGACAGAGATTTTAGGAATCTGAGGTAAGAGTTGTCTCCATTGAAAATGAGTTCCACACTACATTACTGCTAGCCTTGTGAGGTAGCTTGATCTCGCTAGCCAGCATACATAATTTGTATTCGTGTACAGTACCAGTCAGGTTAGGACACTTACCCATTGAAAGTAGGTGTCCAAGCCTTTGACTGGTACTGTATATCATTTAGCTCATGAGATCCGGCCACACCACTGCATAAACACAAGAAATATGTCAAAATGCAGTCATATTCCAAACATGAGACATTTCAAAATGCTGATAAAAATGTAACAGTATCCAAAAAACTATTGTTTTAGGAGATTTGGTAGTCAAACTACCAAAGCATTTTCAATGGCCAATCATGATTATTATAAAACTTAGAAGGAACATCAAATGTACAAACACATACACGCAACTGAAGGAAAATCTAGATTTGTTTCTTTCTTTTTTTTACTAAGTCCTCTTGGCTTAGGAGGCAGTGTTAGTTGCCAGTGATGAAGTCTGTCTTTCAGTGGGGGATGAGGAGGAGGAGGAGGGGTTCTTGGGCATTGAGATGATCTCCCTCATGCCTGCCCCAGTGTGGGGCACACTGGTGTTCATAATGTGCCTTTGTAGGTGCTTTATCCAGTCCTCCTGGACAGACAGGGGACCCTGGAAGACTAGGTCACAAAATCTGCAGAACAGAATTCAAATAATCTAGGAACCCGGACAATATTTGGTCCTCAGAGGCACTGTATAGACTGGGACATAAACCATTATCTTTAATCTATTTCTTGAGTAAAGAAAAAAGGCGGACTCCACATTATTTCTTAGAAAGCCACGCTGCGACAAACTATATAATGCCATGTCCCACTTACTAACATCTGATTACTCTTTTTGTTTATATTATTTTCATGATATTATATTCATGCTTTTAATGTTATTTTAAGCATTTCATGCTTTCTTTTATAGTAGTAAAATATATTTTTTCTTGCAGTGGGTAGGATTTGGACCCATGCTGCAGCAGTACATGGGCATTGGAGGCAGCTGCTTAGACCAATGGATGACCCTAGACCAAAATATCTGAGTACTGTTAAACAAAGTAGCATAAATGTCAAAGAACAATTGTTAATACGGATGGACGATCTGGTATGTGGTCCAACTCTGACTAGAATATAATAATTAAAAAATCCAATACCTGCAGGTTAGTCTATACATCTCCTCTGGCGCTTGCGGCATAGTAGGGGACAGCTTCTTCTTGGAACCAGGCCTCGATCTCTGCCTCCTCTGTTTACAGTCATATGCTGAAACGTAGAAAACAGAGCAACAGGACCAGGTCACTTTGGTCTCGTCAACTTACCACACAGTGATCTCATGTGCCACTGATAATGACAAGAAGACCCTTACTTGTTCCCTCCTGCAAGGCGGTCCTCTTTCGTTTTGCATACGCCCGCAGGTGATTGGAAAGACTCACCCCGCTGTGGAAGGTTGCATTGCAATGGACACACATCTTCCTGTTGAATTCCCCCTTTTCTGTTAAAAAAACATTCAGACACTTGTTGTCAACTGTGGCTATGCAGGCACACATTGCAAAAATGCAATACGCCTTAATGCTAACATATAGAAATGTAATGAATGGTCACCACATTCGCGTTTATTGGGTGGACTGGATTAGAGTTGTCAGGGCCATTCTATTGATACTCACCTGATGTAGAGTTTGGCAGTGATGAGTTGACTTGTGCTCCACTACTGTACTCGCTGGTCGGGGGTCCGGCCAGGGCATTTCTTGCTGTTACAGAGGAAGTCCTCAATTTTGAGTCCTCCTGACACTTCCTCTTCTTCAGAATTCCTATCAAGGCACTCGAAAGTGAGCCTTTCATCTCCATCTTAGTCTCTGCTGGTTTCTTATGAAATGTCTTCCCTGGTAGAGAATATGTGGGCTCCAGCGGTTTGGCATCGCTGTAGAGGTTCTGGATGAAATTCTGTTTAGGCGCCGTCAGGTGATTAGAGATGGTTTGTTTTGGAGGGATTCTGGAATGGGAAAGGTTCCTTTTCTTGCCTAGAATCTGCAGGGCTCTCTGGACCTCTCTCTTGTCACGCATCAGTTCCCGTAGCAACAACATTGGGGACTTGGTCTTTGTGGCAGTGGTTTTCCCAAGCCGTTTTAGGTGGCCCCGAACGTGGTTAGATAGCCCAGTCTTATTATCGAAAGAGTCTCCACATAATGGGCAGGAGTGCCCTCGGACCAGAGATTCCTCAGAGCCCAACATGTGCGCTGAAATATAATAACAGGTTAAAACATTTCATTGCCTGCAAAGGAAATTGCCGACTATTGCTGTTCAAAATTAAAGGAGTAAAACATTTATGGAATCCATGGGTTAGCAGTGTACCCAATCCCATTTAAGGTGGCTTGTTGAAGCAACTTTAGAGCTGTGATAATACAGGTATGACTCATGATTACATTGTTACACCCCAATCGCAAAATACCAAATCTCTTATGAATTTGCCAATGCTTTAATGATGTCAAATTCTGCAACCCGATGTCCCTTGTTTCCCTTAAAATATTCAATTACTTTCATTAAGCTAACAACGACTATATGAATCTCTCCTGGCTCACCTGCAAAAGGAATCCATACAAAAACAAAAAAAAGAACCAAAGAATTACTTTCACAAAATAAAAAACCTTAAGTGGTGCTTTGAAGAGTTGTTTAATTTTTTGTTAATTTGTAGGGAAAAACACAATATTTGATCGAAGGTCACATGACATTTTAAGCATACCCATGCTGGACCTTACTTCATAGCATCAATTCTCAAGCAGCTAGGGGTGGAATATCAACAACTGTCCAATATCAGATTTAGATTTTCATTGGATTTCTATTTTGATGTTTGGTCGCAATTAAGATGAAAGATGTTAGACAAATTGTGGTTAGTGCTAAGTAGCATCAGTTTGTTCATTAGCAGGACTAAAGTACATCTAGATAGCATGTTATTGTTATGTCAAATACATGAGAAAGTGCCAACAGGAGACCGATAGTGTCAACAATGGATTAATGCACACACATCTGGTCATTATTGTAATAGATGTACATTATTATTGGTCGAACTGTGTGCAGGCCAATCGGGTTCCTCCACACCAACCTCGTCTACCAATCTCTTCATGGACCCTGCTGTGTGCACAGAGGGTCATGCTGAGACTTCACCAAACTGTGCCATGCAGTTGGTGGCACCAAATAGTCTAAAATATCTTTGTATCCTGTAGCATTACGATGGCCATTCACTGGAACTAAGGGGCCTCATAGGGCGTACGATTTGCATCAATAAACGTAGGATGTACATACGGACAGAAATATTGGGATTTATAAAACCAGCGCTTTTATATAGCGCTTTTATTACCATGCAAGGCGACTGCATGCACGCCAGGAGCAGCTGGGGTTAGGTGTCTCGCTCATGGACACCTCGACAATTTCCCAGGAACCGGGGATCGAACCACCAACCTTCCGATTGATAGACAACCGACTCAACCCACTGAGCCACTGCCGCCTCGTCTGGCATAACCCGTCTAAGGGTTGGCTGAGATATCCTTGACCTGTCAGCCAATTCCCTCTGGAAAGTGTTGGACTTGCACGGAGTGGTTTCTCCGGGTGCTTCTCTGTAACGCGGCCCAAAAGAGCGCAGAGGACTAACAGGGCGGCCCGAGGAAGTCGGAACCGGCTTATGAGCCACTTGTCCTCCTTTGCCAGAAAAGTCTTCTTGCTGTCTGAATATGCGTTCCCCCGAATCCTTCCATTTGCCATATCTTCTAACTGCACAAGATCAGCCATTGTGCCTCATTACGCAGTTTCTGCTTGAAGTCTTTTGGTGGATGGTAAATCATGCAAATCATATGGCACAAAGAAACCTTGTGTGGTTTCACAACACTTACTTGGGCTAGCTATTTACGTACTTGATAACAAACTAGTTTAATAATAATATTTTGAGCTTATATAGCGCTTTTCTAGGTACTCAATTCAGTGTCAGATTTATTAAGCCTGACAGAAAACAAAGAAGAAACTGAAATAGCAAAAAGTTGAAGCAGCGCTGCTCATTTCATTGTGTGCAAAAAATGTATAGGAGAAATAAGTTAGTGAATACATTAAGTGAACATAGCTCTGCACGCTTTAGTTGTCAATCAGTTTAATGGCGGCTAGCTTTTCGCTGGGCACAGAATGTTACAGAATTCGCACAATTCATTGCTAAGAATTGGGAGGTGTGCACAAAAGCTATTATGATGACATGTGCACACTACGGTTACCCAAAACCCCTTCCTCTGCAGTGTTATGCAGAGCCGCTTATGTTAATCCATGAAGAAGTATGAACCCAGCTTCAGTAATAAAACATAACAAACCCCAATCAAAAATCTGTTTTAACACACTGCATAGGTCTTTGAATATGCAAAGTAAACAAAAAATTCTGGTCTAAAACTAAAACTGGTACTATGGTAAGTGGTCATGGTTTAGACTATCATTGTCAACGTTTTGCACATTTTGCATTGCCCCGGCCAAGCAGGGCAATGTTTTAACCATTCAACTGAATTTGTCCTAAAGACACTTCGCGTCAAAATTAAATAGTTAAATGCTTCAATGCAGGCTTGTCCATATTATTTTTGCAACTCACCCGTTTAAATTAGGTAAGTTGTCCGGGAAAGAGCTATGCGCCTTGGAAACTTTCAAAATTTTACCACTTCAGCTAGAAAAATACAGTTTTCACAGTTCAAAGCTTGCTATATACTGGCTGATCTTCCCTTTCCAACGATACCAGCCTCGACTATGTGCGTTGTACGGTTTGTATGCAGTAGCCGTTAAATAGCACAAAAATAAAGTGTAATAGGCTATATTGCTGGCCCCTACAGGCGACTGCTATGGCTAGAAGTATCCGATTTTCCACATTCAAATCTTGCTATATTCTGGCTGATCGACCGGTTAATGAGACCAACCACTAGTCTTTCCGATCTATGGTTTGTATGCAGTAGCAGTTATGTAGCTGAAAAAAATATCAGCAAGTGGCTACTGTGCTTACCCTCGGTACCACTCTAATTGTCATTTTTATGTGAGAAATACTGCCTTATTTAGTATTCCTGCCATAGTAAATTCCTTTTTACTATGGCGATTAAACACTATTTTTCTGATTCTGATGTGCTATCAGTATTCGGTATCGACAGGTACCCAACTATAAGCACTCGCACTGGGTCAGGAAAATTGTATCAGTGCATCCTTAGTCGTTATTTATCCCATGCCCTTCAACAATAAACAATCCCATCCCAATCCATGAATTCATTTTGGCAACCTGAATCCGTTTCTGGATGTGAAACGACTACGAATTACAATAAACTATGAGCAAAAAAAAAATATTGATGATCAGAACACTATTATCAAACTAAATACACAATAATGTATAATAAATGGACTAAGTAAATGTTTACCTTTTTTCAGTCGCCGCATTGCTACCATCTTTCGGCGAATGCGAGGTTTCTTGTCTTGAGAAGCCACCTGCTCTCGAGACACCTCATGACGTGCATTGTAGCTCAATCCAACCCTATGCATATGCCCTCTCACATGATTGGATAACCCTACACCTGACTCGAACACAGCAGAACAGTAAGGACAGGTCTTCCGCTCTGCACCGCCTTCCGGATCGGGATCTAAAAAAGATTTGCCTAATGGAACAGAAGTGGACTCCAGGGACTCGCCAAAAATGTGTGTTTCAACGTACTCTTCTTTGACAACAGTCTCCTGCAACAGTCTTCCTTGACCTCTCTCAAAAAGTTCTCCATGGGCTCCCCTTACAGACATAAAGTAAGGGTTTTCTTGCTTAATTTCACTTTCATCAAGATATTTAGTGTCGGCATCGGTGTCATAGTCACTGTATTGGAAGCCATCCTTACTGTCCTGGTCTTCCATCTCCTCTGCGATATTTTGCATCTTTGGACTTTGCAAGTTTTTTGGTAAAATGAAGCAAGAGTCCTGGTCAACAGTATTGCGAAAAGGGGTAGACATTTTTCTTTTAGAAGGAGATTTTTTCATAATTTGCTTTTCTACAACTAGTTTAGAAACATTCTTGATGTTGAGTTTTGCACTAATATTGTCACTTAAACTGGAATCATGGCCGGAATTGAAGATATTGTTCCCAAACTTGGATCCCATCAAATGTTTGTGGCCATTTGGGGGAGAATTGGCATTTTCAGAAATTCCTGACAGTGTTCGTCCAAAATCACTGTTGTCCCCATTAGTCTTCTCGACAAAAGAAAACCCTGCAGTGACATCCATTTTGTCATTCCTCTGCTTGTCATGTCTTTGCCTTGACAATAGATTATTTATTGATTTGTCAAGTTTTGACTCTGTGAGTTCAGTTTTTAAGCCTCTGCTCACTCTTTGAACAATCTTGTCCTTTTTGAAAAGATCAGAAATGTCATCTGAATCAGAAGGCAAATCATTTCTTTTTCTAAAAGCCAGTTTTTTTACAGAGAATTTTGATGTTAGCTCTGAAGAAAAGGAATCTACTTTCTGGGATTTTCTAATAGGTAAATGCTTCTCAGGACCTGGTTGTCCGCAATCCTTTTCTTCGTATTCCTCAAATGTCTGATTATGACGAATATCAAGATGGTTTTTAAAGATCTTTTTGCTTGAGGTGCCATAAGAACAAACGTGACATGAGTACGAATGAGGTGATTCATTGTCTTCCTTTGACTTAAACTTTTCTGAGGGCTCCTCTCTCTTTTTACACAGACTGTGCACTTTGTTCACATGTCCCTCAAGTTCAAACACAGTCACAGCCACATAATTGCACTTCTTACAGTCGTAGTACCGCTTATCCTTCTCATGAGTCTTGGCGTGTTGAACAAAAGTATTCGGGCAGTTTGTTCCAAAAGTGCACTGGGGGCACTGTAGCCTTCCATCCGTGCCCTCATCCTTCAATTCATTCATGCCCTTGATCTCCTCCATAAGTCTCTCTCTTCTCTCCTGGTGAGTGGTCATGTGCCGAAAAAGGGAATTGCGAAAACGGAAAGACTGTCCACACTCCCTGCATATGAAAGGCTTTGGTGTGTTCATCTGACTGGGCTGATCTGTATGGGTCCTCATGTGCCGGTGCAAATGATTCTTCTCCTTGAAATTTATGGTGCATTTTGTGCAGGGATAAAACATTGGCTCCACATCTGAAGAAGAGGCTGTCCTTTTCTGTGGTGTAAGGCTGTGAGCCACGCTTGTCTCACGTGAATTTCTGGTTGGCGCGCTGAAAATTATTTTCTTTAGGGCCTCTACAGTTCCATTGGGATATGGTGCCTTCTTTGCTGTGGGCGATTGAGGTCTGGAGTGTTTTCGTAATGAGCAGACCTTGTTCAGGGGAACAGGATCTTCCTGATCATCCTCCTCAAATAAGTCATTTGATGACTTGAGGCTTGAATCAGAGTAAAGCTCCTCTGAGGGATCTACCATGACTACCATGTCCATTTTGCGTTTTCTTCTCCTTTGGTTATTTAGGGGAGGATCTGACTTTGGTTGCTCCTCCACAGGAGAATCCTCATGGTTGTCCCAGAGGAACTGCATGAATTCCCTCTTAGGGTCCCAGTTCAGGGAACCTTCATAATGATCAATTGAGTTCTCAGAAGATTCCACATCGAAACCCCATATCCCTGTAGTGTCAATGTCTTGCACAGTCTTCAACTGAGTAATACTCTTTTCTTCTTTGTCCGTCGACAAGCTGTTGAGTTCATCCGATTCGAAGGCTTGGTGTGTAGAAGGCCCATTCACCGACAAGACATTGGAGTTTGAGAGAACATCACAGACACTGCTATTTTCTCTCAGGGGAGAAATCTGATCCCTGTCCAATGTTTCCACAAACAAGGGCATCTGATTTTTCACTGGATCCTGAAGAAGACATAGGGTATCAATCACAGGATCAGGATCTTTCTCCTCCTCATCAATGTCACTCAGAGCTGACATGTCTGTGGCTGAACTCTAGGAGAAAAAAACACATGTATATCAGGAAAACATCCCCTTACCCCATTTATCACATGAGCTGTCTACTCTAGTTTAATATGGTGTTGCTCCTTTAAGAACTCTCTAGCACCACCACTAGTGCCTATTGAGGCATAATCAGAAGAACCCAGTGGAACTTCTCTGACAGGTACTGCAAAATATAACCAGTTTTACTTAAGTGATTTAAGCAAAATGTGTATAAGAAACGATTTTGTCGTAATATGTTTGCCTTATAAAATATGGTAGTCATCTGGTATCACAGTTTACTTGTCAATAATAACGTTGCAGAAATCCACAGTCTATGTTGTATTATATACAAGATATATATAAGATATATATTATATTCTTATATTATATATAAGATATATAATACATAAGATATGTCTCTAAATGTATGCTATCCTCATCAATAGCTGGTTAGCATCCCAAATATTTCTAATCTCTCCAAGTTCAGATAAACACTAACAAAATAATGCAGATGAGTAAAAGAAAGGATACACTTTAGATTCAACCCAAGACTGACTTCAAATCTAGAAATTCTAATAAAATTGAAATAATTGTTAGGACCACACCAGCGAGGTGATCTTGGGCTGTTCTCAGTAGATACTCATTTAAAGGGAACAATTGTAAAGGCATCGATAATGCATGCATCTCGCATTAGAATATATGTTTTATATTAAAATGCTAGACGATCACTCAAGACCAATGAGTGACGTTATGACTGTTGATAAGCAGTAGACAGTTCTGCATTCTATGGTTCAAACTTTCTTGCTCATATGTGCACTGTCGCCTATCTCTGCAAAACCAAAACAAGCGCAACCGTTTCTTCCAAAAGCACAAACACAGCAAGCTAGTCGGAGTCAGAAAAAGGGATCGATAGAACTACAAATGTGCTTTACTTCTCGTTAATTCGTCCTGTTGTTGAATGCTTGCAATACATAACCCGTCCATAATGTTCCATACCAAAACCAAAACCACCACCTAGACCATACAGAAATCGCCGGATATGTTTGAGCAATACCGAAAGATAAAAAATAGTGTTAGGGAAGACTTTGAACGTTACCTTTAAACAACGTGAACGCTAACGATATCCACTTAAATTGTTGCATTGAATTATTGCTCACTTTCGTCTTCCATCCATTCCACAGTCGCCATTTTCCTTGATGGTCTACGTAGCTTGAACCATTTTCTTTAGGGGAATAAAATAACAATAATGAATCGATGTAACGGCTTGTACATATTGCACAACACTAAATCAGTGTACAACTAGAAATGTAATACACATATTAAAGTGTTAGTAATAATTTTACTGCATTCTCGTGATCTTCCGTTAACTTTGTATCACCGTGATACGTTTCCCCCGCGATAAAACGTGGTTTGTCCCAGAGAGGCGGCATGAAAAACCCGAGTTGATTATCATCTACCTAGTTATCCATAGATTGGGTGGGTGATACTGATAGCAGGTTGTAAAATTGTTATTTTAATAAAATTGAGAACAGGTTCGGGTAACATTTCCATTCGATGGAAACATATCTTTTCTCTCTCTCTGGTTCCTTCTCCGGATCACCTTGGGGTTTGTTGGCAACACCTTTCTTAAAAATACAGTTACTGTAAAATAATAGCACAAACAACGAGCAATCACGGCAAAGGGTCCTAGATTTTCGATGTTGCATTTTTATAATACATACAAGTTGTCTGTTATAGTTGGATTTGCCATTCAAGTAATTCAAACACTGCCCTGCGATGGTAGACCAACATAAAGGATTTAGACGTCAAGCAGGACTATAACAATGCTCGTCATGAGTTTGGTCCAACTGTCGTGCCTCGCGAGACACCAAAATATTGTCTGTGACCAATATAAATATAAAAAAATGCTTTAGTGTTCAGACCTCACATCTTTACGGAAACAACAGCAAAAGCCGACACACAGAACATGACAACTCCAATGGACTGGCCACCCATGACATCAACATGAACCTTGTTGTAAGAATAGTTTGTTCCCCCTCCATTTAACCCCCTCCCGTCGTCATCGTCTAAGGTATTAAATATACCGTATGGAATCTTAATCTGGAATAATCAGATACCGAGTCTTTTTGCGGTATAACTACGACATATTTTATGGAACCCATAGGGTGGTTGTCATGGTGCAGCCAGCAGCAGACGCGCGAGCGCAAACGGCTCCTCAGCATAATTAGCCTAGCTTAATTAATGATAATTAGCCTAGCTTAGCTCACTAATTGTGAATGTGAAATACACAGAAACGATGTGTCTAGTTCGTTAGCTATCGCACGGTGCAGCTTGATTCCAAATTCTAACTTCTTTCATTATAATGACAGGTTTGTGTTAAAACTAAAGAAGTACAGTCAGTAGTATGTATCGTGAACCTATTAGCATTTTGCAGAATATCAGAGATAGGGCTTATAGTATAAGTAATAATAATAAATTAATACTGTAGCCACTGACTATACTGACTGGTATAAGTGTGACACCTACACATTCCCCCTAGCTATAAGTAACAGGTAGGCAGAAGGCCAATGTTAGCTTAACAGTCTATTTCCACACCACCTCTAAGTTTGAAATATAACAGTAACAATCATTTAGTATATTATTTTACTGACATGAGGCGAGTTGATTTATATGCGACTATGGCTAGCTAGTTATTGTGCTAATGTACGGTAACTGAGTTGGTTGCTTAGCTAAACATACAGCCACCTAGCGTCGATCATTTATCAATAAGTTACCTCAAAACTGAGGCCTTGAAAACCCCTTACCCCGTGATTGTGTCTTATTACATATTTGTATTACAATAAGAAGCCTACTACTGGAAATTTAAATTAAATCTTCAAAGGTGTGCAAAAAGCAAACAATCTCCACTTTTCTGTTGTGGGAACATCATGTCTCTTTTGTTTAGTTCAATGAATTGGCAGTCAGTTGTCTGTTGCACTATAATAATGTCTAGGCTCTGCAGGTAAAACCTGCATATCATAGATGATCTAACAAGATGTTGGACTCAGAAGACTGCACTTTGTCCCTGGATAACATGTTCTTTGAGAGGCCAGTCGTCCACAAAGTGTGGGTAGTGAGAAACAACCTGCATCCCGCATTTATTTGATTGAATCTGGCGAATGGTTTGTGTACGATTATTACAGCCCTGATCCTCTTTCCAGAAAGCCACTTTGCCAAGAGCAGAGTTCCTGGCAGTTGGAACCTCCTCCGTCCCTCTCCCAGATCCCTGCCACCCAGGATATCCAGAAAGAGGCAGAGAGTCTTTCATCATTTAGTAAGTTACACTTGAGGGATTTCATGTAGAAATTACATTTTGTTAAAATTGTAATAATCAGGATGTAGTGTCAGATCTGTCAACCATTACATTACAATGATTCATGGATGTCGTATATCAAAACCCTTATGGAAAATTTTCAATTCAGGTTTCTGTCAGAAGTCCAAAAAATTCTTTCTGCCTTTGAAAAGAGCAGTGAGCAGTGATAGTGTCACAGCCAAGAATACACATTTACATCAGAATATCAATGATGGAGAAAAAGAACCAGATGACCTGGGCAGGTGTGCAATCTGGGCTCAGGCAGACGTCACAAATAATTGGCAGGATTCCACCAAGGTCATCAGAGGTCAAACTGAAACCCCACCAGAGAAAGTTCATGTTCTGGAGCAGAGACATATCCCTCTAAACCTAAGTCAAAGCCCAAATCTGCGTAGAAGGTAAGACATTAAAATAAAACTAATGAGAATCCTTTTATTAGCACATTATAATCACATTAAGTCGTAAAGTACTGTGCAAACATTGTAGGACATTAAATTGGATAGCAAGTGTTTTTTATAAAACAAAGGTCAACACACACACACAATGTCTAAACTGGGCCCAAAGTGTTTTGTGTGGCTGCTATTATTTTCCAGAGCTTCACAGGTTGCCACTGGAGTTCTCATCCACTCCTCTATGACGACATCACAGAGCTGGTGGAAGTTAAAGACCTTGCACTCTTTCACCTTTTGTTTGAGGATGCCCCATAGATGCTTAATAGGGTTTAGGTCTGGAGACATGCTTGGCCAGTCCATCACCTTTACCCTCTGTTTTTTTTTAGCAACGCAGTGGTCGTCTTGGAGGTGTGTTTGGGGTCGTTGTCATGTTCCAATAAGGCCCTGTCACTGTGCCCCAGTCTCCCCGAAGGGAGGGGATCATGCTCTGCTTCAGTATGTCACAGTACATGTTGGCATTCATAATTCCCTCAATGAACTTCAGCTCCCCAGCGCCGGCAGCACTCATGCAGCCCCAGGCCATGACACTCCCACCACCATGCATGACTGTAGGCAAGACACACTTGTCTTTGTACTCCTCACCTGGTAGCTGCCACACACGCTTGACACCATCTGAACTAAATGGTGTGTCTTGACAGGGTGACCCTCACCCCTTAGAAATTTGTGTCAATTTTTTGAAAAAACCCCCTGTATGTATTCAGATAATTTGACATGATTTAGAAAAGCACACACGTGTCTACATATAATGTCCCACACTTTACAGAGGAGGTGACGAAGAACCAAATTACCAATTTTTCAGATTTTTTCTACAGAGCTGAATAAACCTGTCAGACGGGCAACCATCAGCAGTCCATCAATTAGGCCTTTAGAGTAGTGGCTAGACAAAAGCCACTCCTGTGTAAAACGTATATGACATGCTGCCTGATGGACTCTGAGCATGAGGAAAAATATTCTCTGGTCTGATGAGACCAAAACCAACTTTTAAGCCTAAAGCACTATGTTTGGCGAAAATTGGGCACCATTCATCCCAATGGTGAAGCAAAGTGGCGGGAGCATCAGGCAGTGGGAATGCTTCTCAGCAGCAGGGACTGGAAGGCTGGTCAGGTTTGAAAGATGAACATGGCAAAATACAGAGGTCCACCAAGAGAACCTTATCCAGAGAGTAAAGGATCTCTGGCTGGGGCCAAATATTCGCCATTTGGTACACACGCCCTGATGCTCACGAGCAAGACAACGTTGGAGTGACAAGCCTGTCAAGTGTTGCAGCTATGGATCAGAACAAATTCCTTGTATGTGTGAACAGACTTGGCAAATATACCTGATTCTGATTCTGAGTGGCCCAGCCAAAGCCTGGACGTGAACCCTTTTGAAAATTCAGTAGTGGGAAGACCTGAGTATCACAGGTCACCAATGCTACACATCCAATCTGACACGGCTTGAAATAATCTATAAGAAATAATGGGAGAAATAGTCCAAATTCTGCTGTACAAAGCTGGTAGAGTAGCTAAGTAAACTCAAAGCTGTGATTGCTGCCAAAAGCACTTCTGCAAACAATACTTATGTAAGATATTTCAAAAACATGTTTTTGCTCAGTGATTTTGGAGTATTATCTTTTTTTAAATAAGGGACAGATTAAGTAGACTGGGTGCAGGGTAACATTTTAATAATGCTGTGCTTTGGCATAGATGTTTGTACCCTGCAAAATTTCAAATAAAAATGCATCCAACTGCAGCCCTCGATAGATAGGGACATCACTACAGGCACTCGTACAATAATTGTTCTCAATCGTGAAGTCATCTCTTTCTTGCTACAGTTTATTCAAACCTCCTAGCGGGCAGGTTTCAAACTATGGTGCCAAAGTGAACACCGGGCATGGTGTTCATGCCAGACAGAGGCAAAGTAGCCTTGCACAGCCTTGCACTGCAGTCCAGTTGGTAGCAGCCCCTGGACCAATCACCGGCCAGGGTCCACCTGCGGCTCCAGGACCCATAACCTGCCAGGGTCCACCTGCGGCTCCGGGACCCATAACTGGCCAGGGCCCACCTGCGGCTCCGGGACCCCCACTGCAGACACAAGACCCGGGGAGAAACAGGGCTTGCGTCCTCCCCATGACACCGCGGCCCCTTCACATACAAGGTAGTCCCGCCCAGGCTGACCCCAGCATCTTGACAGTTGCCGGTTTGATATGAAGCGTGTACATGTTGAGGTGGTGTGGTGAAACGAGATGGGGACGACCCAATGAGCTCTTGGCAACAGTAACAGACAATTACCACTTACTGGAATTCTGACTTTGCTGTCAGTGTGAATATTGTTGTATGAATGCAGATTTATTGTTTCAAATTAGGAACCTCTGGGCCGGGAATACTCAGACCAGTCTTGGAAATCCGTATCCTTTACTGTCCTTCCACATGAGTAGGCTAGTTATTGCAATACACATTTTTTTTTACTAAATGAGGCACACAAGTATATAGTAACTGGAATATTTTGTATTATCCTTAATGAAACTGATATAGCTGCAAAATTTCGATCGGTCTTCAAAGAATTCCCTTACTTCAACTATGTCCAGTCCAAAGCCTTGGATGATGTAAGTGCACACATGCAGAATACATTTCATCCAAACATTGAACTTTATTACCACAACAACATCAGCATAACCGTAGTAAACTATAAGAGAAAAAACCCAGTTATTAGGAAACAAACATCTCTTATTATGCTTCTGTTGACCAAATGCTTTTGCAGGTTCTTTACACCAGTAAGAACTTCGTGGCGTGTGCTCCTACCGGATCCGGTAAGACTGTGCTCTTTGAGTTGGCCGTCATTCGCCTTCTGATGGAGACCACAGAGCCCTGGAGGAACGTCAAAGCCGTCTACAGTAAGTAAACATGGCGAACTACGGATACCAATCAAATTATTTGGGGAAACCCAGACTGTTTCCGAGATTAAGTGCTCATTATGGCTTCTGTCCTTTTCAGTGGCCCCCATCAAAGCTCTATGCAGCCAGCGCTTTGAGGACTGGAAGAAGAAATTTGGGCCTCTGGGCCTGAGCTGTATGGAGCTGACGGGAGACACAGAAATTGATGACTTCTTTGAGATTCAGGATGCCCACGTCATCATGACCACACCAGTGAGACACACTGCACCCAGTCTACAGCGCATATTATGTGTTATATAAATCATATATTATGTCACACAGCAAGTATTCACCCTCCTTTGGCTTTTTCTGTTTTGTTATGGGTCTTTATAGATTGTATGTATTGGGCAACTAAGAAGGACAGGCCATTTAAAAAAAAAATGTGAATCAATACAGTTTTGCTGCTATTTAGTCAAACGTTTGGCGCTGGCTTGTTGTGGTGATCTTAGTCTTGCAAGTCTCTGTTGCACAGATGATGAGGGTAACAACGTATCAGGATTTACTTGTGCTGCCAGCCTTTCCACCACCTAACAGAGCAGACTTGGAGTAATGATGAATGACTGATGTATAGAGCTGAATTAGGATTGATATGCAGTTATTTATTTACCTCATGAAAGTCGTACATCTGCCTGGTGACGACTGTGATGTTTTCATTTACCTGTGGAATCTGACGGTCCCTAGGTATTTGAACAATGAAAAACAACAATTTAAAATGAACAGCTGATCCTTTCATCTCAAGAGAGAGGTGTTGCCATGGTTTAGCCTGTGTGTAGTGGCAGGTTGTTTTTACTGTGCCAGACAAACAGCACTGTTGTCTGCAGACATGTCATGATTGATGAATTGTTGGAGGTTCGTTTGTTGGTCCGGCGTGAATAGAGGACAGGACACGCATCCTTGAGGCACTCCAGAGATGAGGGATAAAGAGTCCAGCATGGGTTGACTACTAGTTCTGGGATGATGGTAGTGAAAATTAAGTTAAAATTAAGGCACAATGCAGTCAGTTTCGGAAGGTTGTTCATGATTAGAACTAGGCAATCACACCTGTTCACAACTGCCGTCAGGTGTGCTACGGGTCTGTGGTTGTTCAGGTAGTATGGTTAGCACGATGAAGTGGTTGATTTTGTGGCCGTAGCAGACCACTGAAATCCAAGCAGGCACGGTTCTTGTGTTTCCTCTGCAAACAGGAAAAATGGGACAGCATGACACGGAAGTGGAGGGATAACTGCCTGCTGCAGTTAGTGCGTCTCTTTCTAATTGACGAGGTCAGTTGACACTACAAATTACTGTACGTTCTGTTTGAATTTCCCTCAGGTATGATTGCAACCTATTAAATAACAACAAGTTTACAAAGTCCATGACCATGTCTTGTTATTGTGTTAGTAGTGCATGTCTGTCACTTATCGAGTGCTATGAAAGTATACAGACGATGAATATCTTTTGTCTGTCAAGGTTCACGTGGTGAAGGACACGACGCGCGGGGCAACCCTGGAGGTGGTTGTGAGCAGGATGAAAGCCGTCCGTGCCTGCCGTGCTACGGAGAACCCCCAGGAGGACCTCCCCATGAGATTTGTGGCCGTTTCCGCCACCATACCCAATATCAACGATGTGAGTAGCCGAAACGTACATCACACTTCGGCACAATGGAAATACTCTAAAGATACTGATACTTCCTATCACTTTGGTTTCTCTCGGATAGTCAGATACAAGTTGTGTTTTGCTTGTCTTTTCATCGTCTTTGTCGCTTTTAGGAAAACAGTAGGAAATCAGAAAGGAGAGGCGGAGGCCGCATGAAAATATTAAAATTGCCTGATTCTGATAGACAGAGTGTTTATGTGAAGAAGCTCAATGTCATCACCCGTGTTTGATGTTTACTGGGCAGATTGCAGATTGGCTGTGTGATGACACTGGTCCTGCTACTGGTCTGGAGATGGATGAGAGTCACAGACCGGTGAAGCTGAGGAAGGTGGTCCTGGGATTCCCCTGCAGCAGCAACCAGACAGAGTTCAAGTTCGACCTGTCACTCAACTACAAGATGGCCAACATCATTCAGACCTACTCGGACCAAAAACCAACACTTGTTGTGAGCGAGTCTCTCTTTGCGTCTCTCGAATGTTGTCTTTTTAGTCAGTGATTCTTTTTTTGATAGTCTGCTTGTTTTGTTTGCAGTTTTGCTCGACAAGGAAAGGAGTCCAGCAGTCTGCCACTGTTCTAGCCAAGGATGCCAAGTTCATGATGAGTATTGAACACAAACAAAGGTTTGTTGCCACTACTTTGCTGAGTTCTTTCTCCAGATCAGTTCTGGCGTACGTTGCAAATATTCTGCAGTTCTATTTGGTTTAATCAATAAAATCTGTTTTTTGCAGGTTGATGAAGTATGCAAATTCTCTCCAGGACTCAAAACTCAGAGGTCAGTAAAGAAGTGATAGTATTGTGTATTCCTTCTCCTCAGCTCCACGTTGACATGCATTGCTTATTGGATTGAGTAGAACTTCTAGTTTAGTTGTGTGACACAACTAGTCTATTGTTGTCTCTGTTTCAGACCTGCTGATGTTTGGCGTTGGTTTCCACCACGCCGGGGTTGATGTGTCTGACCGGAAGGTGGTTGAGGAAGCCTTCATCATGGGAGACCTTCCTGTACTCTGTGAGTAGTCATCCTCAATGGCAAGGCCACTTTAAGTGTTTCCAGAGCAATTTATTTGGAGGTTCACTGGGTTTTAGGAATAGCTGTAAAAAATCCTACCTGTCTTGTTTGATGAATGAGTTTCCTGATGCAAATTTTTTTATACTCTTTGAGAGCAACATCTTCTCTTGCAAGCAACCTAATTGGTCTGAGCACCTTTTGACATTTTGACGTATTATAAGTGTAACAGGATCAAAAACGTAGTCATGACACATGTTTATATAGTATGAAGTACCTTGCGTGAAGTAATTGGGAAAATGTCTCAGTTACGACCAGCACTCTGGCAATGGGTGTGAACCTGCCAGCCCACCTGGTGGTGATCAAGTCCACAGCACACTACGCCGGGGGAGCCTGCGAGGAATACAGCGAGGCTGACATGTTGCAGATGATTGGCCGAGCGGGCCGGCCGCAGGTACAACCTACAGACACGCCCACTCCCAGATTCCCAGCATGCCTAGCACTTTAGTGTACTAGACTGTACTGTACAAATGCCTGTAGAACCTACAGACACACCCACTCCCAGCATGCCTAGCACTTTAGTGTACTAGACTGTACTGTACAAATGCCTGTAGAACCTACAGACACGCCCACTCCCAGACTCCCAGCATGCCTAGCACCTTAGTATACTGTACTGTAAAACGTTTGTGTTTCTTCTATTCACAAGTTTTTCTGTTCTGTTCCCAAATGGTGTTACGTTGATCTGCCGCTCTGCTTTTGGCGTCCCCTGTCTAGTTCGACACATCAGCGACTGCAGTGATCATGACCAAGACTCAAACCAGGGATAGGTACATGCAGTTAATGAACGGAGCAGAAATCATTGAGAGCAGGTATGTCGTTGACACTACTGAGACCTTGCAACCCAATTCCATCTAATAGTCCATAGTGACGATGACGACGATGATGATGATGATGATGAAGTCCTGTTGTTGGACCACACAGCCTCCACACCCATCTGGTGGAGCATCTGAACGCTGAGATTGTCCTCCACACCATCTCGGATGTCAACATGGCCCTGGACTGGATCCGCTCCACGTTCCTCTACATCCGTGCCCTAAAGAACCCCAAACACTATGGTCAGGGGAGGAGAGACGTGGGACTGATCACAATCTTTGTTAGCATTAGCCAGCCAATGTACAGTACTGATGCAGCTTTAGTATAGATGCTTAACTATTACAGTGTTAGCATTAGCCAGCCAATGTACAGTACTGATGCAGCTTTAGTATAGATGCTTAACTATTACAGTGTTAGCATTAGCCAGCCAATGTACAGATCTGATGCAGCTTTAGTATGGAGGCTTAACTATTACAGTGTTAGCATTAGCCAGCCAATGTACAGTACTGATGCAGCTTTAGTATGGAGGCTTAACTCGTACAGTGTTAGCATTAGCCAGCCAATGTACCACACTGATACAGCTTTAGTATGGAGGCTTAACTATTACAGTTTGCTCTTTGGCCTGTATTTACATCTCACATCGTAGTCTCAACAGTTGCTTAAAGACATAAGGTGATAGATCAGAAAGCTACTTGCTTGTCTGTACTTTAAATGTCTGTACCTTTAAGGTTTTTCCGCTGACTTGGATCGGCGTGGAATCGAAGCCAAATTGCAGGGTAAAGCATTTTCATTTGATTTGTCAAATGCACATGATACATTTGAAAACAGAGAATACCTTCCAGGCGTATTTGTGTAGTGATTGTAGAGATCTTCCCTGCCTTTGGTCCAGAGCTTTGTCTGAAAAACCTGAACTCCCTGTCATCCATTGGTCTGATCTCCATGGACGAGGACGTCAACATCAAAGCTACAGGTTAAGAGGAAGAGTCTGCCGATTTAGAAACTATACATGCATTAGTTGTTACTCTTGGAATACAAATGTAAATGTTTCACGGGATATCCCAAAGCCAATCAGCTCAAACGTTGTTCACTTCTAGAATAACGCTGTTGTGTTTCCTCGCTACAGAGGCTGGCAGGCTAATGGCAAGGTACTGTGTGGCGTTTGACACCATGAAACAGTTCAGCAAGGTGTCGGGCGCTGAGACTTTACCTGAACTGGTAGGCGTGGCTCTCATTGACACGTGATTGTGGTCCCAGTATGTTCAGGGGCAGTGTTGACTGTGCTTCTGCTGGCTGAATATAGGGCATTAGAAGAGAGTAGATGTTCAGGGTGACAATGAGATGGACATTAACCTGGTAGCTGGCTCCTCCTGACACAGATTGAGTTGATGGCGAAGGGCAGGGAGTTCACTGATGTGCAGCTGAGAGTAAACGAGAAGAGGACCCTGAACACGCTGAACAAGGACAAGAATCGGATCACCATCAGGTCTGAGTGGAATCCAGTTAGTGACCAGTTCTACGGTGAAATGCCATGCAACAAACCTAATTACTCAAAGAGTGTCTTGGCTTTTGTTGGTCCAGGTATCCCATGGAGGGGAAGGTTAAAAGCAACGAGATGAAGGTGAACTGGTAAGCTGAGAAACGTGCTGGGTAACAGCATGAGTAGATGGCGGACATTGTATTATCTTTAGGGGTACCTTAAAGGGTTTTCCCTGAACCCTGGGGCTATTCGAGAAATCAAGGAACTGAGGAATCAAGGAAAGACTGAAGATTCACCTTGTCTATTCTGTCTCCCCGCTCAGTTTGATTCAGGCACAGTTTGGCTCCATTCCTATCCAGGAGTTTGGACTCACACAGGACACAGGGAGAATCTTCCGGAATGGAATCCGAATCAGCAGATGTATGTACTTGACATGTTGACAGTAGATGATAATTTGCATGAGCCTTGCTTAAAGGTCATCTTGCCTTCAAAAATATACCTTTACTTTAGGCTTGGCAGAGTTTCTCAACCAACGCTCCAAGACAGGTTTCACAGCACTCCTCAACTCTGTGATACTGGCCAAGTGCTTCCGAGCCAAGCTCTGGGAGAACTCGCCGTATGTCTCAAAACAACTGGAAAAAATAGGTAAATGAAGAACAAAACTAATGCATTACAAATGTGTTCGTGCAGAATAATTGTAATGCATGTAGAACATTTGGAGTTACTGGTTTAGCTCGCTATTGTCACATTCAGAGACCCTTTATAGAAATGAATTGTCCATGAATTAGTTCTACGGAAACAAAATAATACAATGGCCCTGATGAGGCCAAATGAGGCCCTGATTATACTAAGATTACACATGGCTGTATGAACACACAACTGCCTGTGTTCCAGGGTTATCTCTTTCCACCGCCATGGTAAACGCTGGACTCACAACCTTCAACCGAATAGAGCAGACAAATGCCAGAGAACTCGAGCTGGTAGGGATGCAAACGCAGACAAGAAAAAGCAATGTCATCAAACACCACTTTTGTTTAAATGTCTCCAGTTAATAAAAAGATTCACTGAAAAAAACATGCAGTGTTGTAGTATCAAATCAGTCCATCAGGCTTCATTCATAAACCGGTTGTCACCAAAAGCCTTCACGCACAATAGAAGTATATCTTTGTTGACCGTTTATTTTCTGCAGATCGTCAACAGACATCCTCCTTTCGGAAACCAGATCAGAGAGGCTGTCATGAATCTACCCAAATATGAAGTTAGTTTGGAACAGGTAAAAGTCCATATTATAATTGAAGTTGGAACAGACATAATTTATATCTGTTACAATGAGCAATATGATTATTTTTGTATAACAATTTCTTAATAGGACACATTCTTGAAAAACGTAAATTCTGAGCTAACAAAGTCAACATGATTGCACATCTCGTCAATAAGCGCAAATCTGGTTCGTATGTTTCACTTTTAAGCTACCGAGATACAGCACAACCTCTGCAGAGGTTGTTGTGACTGTGAACTTGAAGAACTACGAACAGCTTCTGTCAAAGAGAACCACACCTGGTCACCACTATGTCACGATGATCATCGGGGACTGTGACAACAACGTGGTATTCCTGCAAAAACTCACGTGAGATGACGGTGTCTGATTGATTGGAGACATGCCATCATATATACGTGTTTTTCTGATAACCTGATACACATATGCTTAGTAGTCAAACAGGTAACGCGTTACATCAAGCTTGTAACTAGAGACTGAACACATCACAATGGTTTTATGTTTACGTTCAGGTAATTTAGCAGATGCTTTCATCTAGGGTAACTTGCAGTATTGAGTGTATACTTTTTCAAACATTTCTTTTTTAATATTGCCTCTTATATCCATATATGTACGCAAGTATTAAGTAAAGGTCCCGCAATTATAGAAGAAAAAAAACAGGAGAGTGCGATATCAGGAGATGGGTAGAAGAATGTAAGGTACAGCATCTGCATTGTGTGTTATCTAGAGACATGATGCTGTTGAAGTCAGGAAGCTGGTCGAAGAAGATTGATGTGGCGAAAGCTTCAAAGGGAGAGGAGATCAGTGTCAATCTGATCAGCTCAGAATATGGTCAGGCAGCTAAACCAATGAAGTCGTAGTGAAACTACTTCAATGTGACCGATGAAAAGTAAACAGATTCACCTCACTCACACTACATGTATGGTAATAAACACATTGAGATCTCCTCCTGCAGTGGGCTTGGACATTCAGCAGAGGTTCAGCGCCTTCTATTCTGGACCCAAGAGATACGCTGCTGCATCCCCCACCACAGAACAACACAGTGCCATGCAGCGAGAACAGGGCAGGACACAGAGAGCACAGCCAACATCTCTAGAGAAACAGGCTGCTCCGCAGAACAGAAACCTCGCCTGTGCTACAGAGACCGGTAGGCTGATGTGAAAGCCTCCATTAATATGTGCTGAAAATGTTAGTGGTGCAGTTGTACAATGATCTATTTACGGAATTTAACTGATGTGTTTTTTTTGTGTTCACGTTGTGGTTGTTGTCATCCGTTTTAACGAAACTTGCTTAATGTTTTTGTTCTTGTTGCTGGACGCAGGTTTCTCACAACCAGATTCAAGCAAAAGACAATGTAACCACCTATGTAAAAACAAGGACCAGTGTGGCCATGAATGCTGTGAGACAAGCCTTCGAAACCCTCTTATTCCGGCTCTCAATTTACTATTAACTCCCAGTTATTTTAAGGGTGTACTGTAATCCTCTTCTTATCTGTATGTCTCCCAGGTAAAAGTGGAGTCCCGGTGTTCCTGAAAAGGCCTGTGAATCAGCACTCTAGTTTCTCCTCCCATCTCCAAGACATAAAGACCAGGCGTGACTCCCTGGCTGAGACACCAGTCAAACGCCTCAAGGTGAAAGAGCAGCTGACCGCAACGGCGGCACTTCTTTCAAATGGAAACCCGTTTGAATTGCAAATGAAAATCTTTTGGCCTGAGTTCAACTGAACGATACACGATTTACCTGTATCTGACCATTCTTTCATCTTTTTAGATGAAAATAGGTGGTGGAAATGATTCTGTGAGCGTGCAGCAATTCTCTTACACAGCGAAGCCGAAGTTACCTGCTACTCCGAGGTACACTCGGATTCTATTCACTAACCCAAAGTTATTCATTAATTAAAATCATACACAAGTAATTAAAATCATACACACAGTCCCTGCCTTTTCCTAACTTATTTTTTTGAAGGTATGAAGGAAATCAGTATGTTGATTCCGCAATCCCGCGGTGTGTGAATTCAGCGGACTTTGCAAGCCCCCAAGAGATGGCATATCTGGAGACCAGTGGCCGTGGTGAGTTTATTGCCCTGATGCTCGTACAGTCTCTTAACTACATTCCCCTTTATCATTGCAGTGTGAAGTAATGAACGAACGATGACTCATGGACACTTCAGAGTATTAAAATATTTTCCTCTGCAGAACATAATGACTACCTGGAAGGCATTTATCAGACAATGGGAGGACAACCTCCACCATTTCAAACCCCAATGCAGTCACAAAGTAGGTATTTTCAGAATTTATCACAATTTGCACACAATATTTTCCAGCAGACTTCTCACTTAATATCTTATCATCTCTTATCATCTCACCATAATAAATCCTTGACTTTGTTTTAAGACACCTCCTTGTGGATTAATCCCAGTGGCTATAATGAAGGACACTTGAGCCACAACACTCCTCAAGGAATCCAGAGCAGAGGTTACCTTCAGAGCACCCCCCAAAACAGAGATTATCTTCAGAGCACCCCCAAAACAGAGGTTATCTTCAGAGCATCCCCGAAAGCAGAGGTTATCTTCAGAGCACCCCCCAGAACAGAGGTTATCTTCAGAGCACCCCCCAGAACAGAGATTATCTTCAGAGCACCCCCCATGGCAGAGGTTCCCTTCAGAGCACCCCCCAGGGCAGAGGTTCCCTTCAGAGCACCACCCAGAGCAGAGGTTACCTTCAAAGCACCCCCCAGAACAGTGATTATATTCAGAGCACCCCCCAGAACAGTGATTATATTCAGAGCACCCCCCAGAACAGTGATTATATTCAGAGCACCCCCCAGAGCAGAGGTTACCTTCAGAGGACCCCTCAGGGCAGAGGTTCCCTTCAGAGCACCCCCCAGGGCAGAGGTTCCCTTCAGAGCACCCCCCAGAGCAGAGGTTACCTTCAAAGCACCCCCCAGAACAGTGATTATATTCAGAGCACCCCCCAGAACAGTGATTATATTCAGAGCACCCCCCAGAACAGTGATTATATTCAGAGCACCCCCCAGAGCAGAGGTTACCTTCAGAGGACCCCTCAGGGCAGAGGTTCCCTTCAGAGCACCCCCCAGGGCCATACCAGCATTTACAACAGTAGCGCCCAAACCCAGAGCATGTCCTACTCTCCTAGTGCTGTTGTTGACTTAACTGATGACAGCGGATTTCTCTCGTCAACCTTTGACCTGGGAGACGAATGGGACAACTGGGAGGATTTTGACAACGACAACCTGGTGTGCGCCGATGAGATGCCATGCACTGCTGTAGCTAACTCAGAGCCATTGGACCGGGACCAGAATGGGTCTGAAGGTATTCAGTTGACAGTTGAAAGTATTGAAACATTCTGGAGTTTTCTGGAGTTATAAGTGCATTATAGCAAATTTAAATAATGGTGAATAGTATGGATGTTTTCAGGTCACTCAACACTACTGACGTCCGCTAGTCCACAACACACAACCCGTTTCCCGATGTCCTGTACCCCACAGCGGTGAGCCCAGCTTGAATCGCACTTTAACTAGTGTTTCTATATACATATGTTACTCTTTTTTATTTTATGAAGGCCTATTGAAAGGATCAAATGTAAACAGTTTTACTTGTTTTAAAATAAACATTTTTGTGCCTCAGGTCAAATTCACCGGTTGTCCCTCTGATATCAAAAGACAACAACTCTAATAAGAACACTTATGTTGGAGTCCAACATCTCAGCCTACTGCCTTCTGCTCCCTGGAATCACTCTGACAGCAAGGCCCAAGTGAGTCAATCCATAGCAACCTCATGTTAAAATGTGCATGTTTAGATGTACGTCAAAGGACCTATCATGAAAGACAAAACCTCTGGCATCCTTTGCAGAGGACATTCATCGAACCACCTGAAAGAGCACCGCCGTCGTTCCAAGAACATACAAGCTTGGCTCCACTGGCTGGGCGGTTTGACTTTTTCACAAAGACAAGTTCCCCGAACCGTGACAATGTGACAGGCAAAAGGTGGGGTGTTACAACACGATTTAATTTTATTTATGCTAGCTTATGCTAGACTTCAAATGTGTCATTGATTGCAATTGAAAATGGATGCTGTTGCATTTATTCTCACTGTTGCAGGTTTGAAGGAGAGGCCGGCTGCAATGAAGTGGAGACGTTCCTTGGGATATTTGACGGATTATTTTAATGGTTTTTAAGGAGTGTGGCAGATACAGGATTGGAAAGACAGGAGAGAAGGGTTTTCATACTGGTGCTGAGTCAACGTATATTGTTTATGAGTTGGAACCACACAGACCACTGATACAATGCTTTAACTGTGGTTTGTCATGCTTTGTGTTTATATATTGCTATGTTTATGTAATTATATAAACATCTTTGTTTCTACTATCACCCGTGGCCATATTCAGTATAGGTATAGTATATACAATGTAATCTAGTTATATATTCATTGGATACATTTAATGAACACAATATATGGTTTAAATTAAGTATTATATGTGCATGACTTTGTATCAGAATAAAGTTACAACAAATGTCAGTGTACGTTTTTGCGTGTGACGTCAAACGTCACGTCAGTTTTAGCGCGGAGTTTGTTGTCGGCGGAGAATTAAGTAGCGGAAGAACCGGGAAGAGCGGTTTATGTTTGTTATATTAACGTCGCGATATGTGAAACTTGTCCAAGAGAGGCTTGCATTTGTCTCACCAGCTTTTGATTACATTATCAAGGTACGTTTGTTAATTATTCAGCCCGCTTGCCTTAACTTACGTTTGTTTTCCGAAGTTGCAGGGTTGTTGCTAAACAAACACAAGCTAGGTGGCTAATGTAAATGGCAATGTTTACAGTAATGACTACTTAACAAGCAATGGTAGCTATAACAGCTGATACTTTTAATAGTAGGTGTATTGTACATGACTAATGATGTAGTTGTTATTTTTAACATGTTTTAGTTTTAAAAAACGCGGATAAAATTACTGTGTTGTTCTTACACTGCATACAATCAAGGTTTGTGTGAGTGTATGAATGTTTTTTGTTTATTTAACAGCTTTTTTCATATTGTTTTTTAGTTAACTTGCTTTTCCATATCATATTTACTACATAGATAGTTAGTATAATGGTAGCTATCTTTGTACTAACAGTACACAGTAAAATAGGACCGCAGGTGTCTGGGTATTAGCTCTAATTTACTTCCCATAACTGTGTCATAAGTTATCACATATTTGACCACTCATCCGTCATTCCAGCAACATCCACACATCTCTAATCAAATGGAGGAAATTCCCTCTGTCTGCAAGAACAATGGAAGGACAAAAGTATCCAGTCAGTGTAACAATCTTTAAACAACCTTTATTTCTTGCAACAGTAATGCATATTTTTTCCCAGCTACAGTATGTTTTTCTAAATTCAAATGTTATGGTTTCATGTTGTTCTCCAGAGGATGTGGAGATGGACATTGAGTACCTTTACGAAGCTGTTCCTCAGCTCGCCACAGTGTTCCACATCAGAGGCAAAATTGGTGAAGGTATGAAATATTTTCTTTTAATACATTAATTCCAATAGCCGAAGAGCAGCTCAAATTCACGCCAGATAAGTCATTTGCAATTCAAATTCCACTCAATGCTTAGCTATGACCAAAACATGCGTTCATCTATGTAGCCTCACTCAGATTATTTGACATCATCAGGTACATTCAGTTCCGTGTACCTGGGTGAGGCTCTGATGGCCGACGGGAGGACGGAGAAGTTTGCCCTGAAACACCTCATCCCGACCAGCCACCCTGTGAGGATCGCCGCCGAGCTCCAGTGTCTCACCGTGGCCGGGTACGATCTACGCTACCTGCCCTGTTTACGTGCCTGTTACGCGGTCCTTGTTTTCTGTACATGTGATGAAAAGTCAAGCACCCATTTCGTTTGTAATGGAACCCATTTGACATAAGCTCTTAGGGATAGGTGTTGGCACCAGCACTGTGTATAACTCGGACTGGTGTGCGACCATTCAACGTGTAGAGGTTCATGACAATTGTGCGTTGTTTGTTTACGGCTATGACGCTTGCGCTGTTCTCAAAGTCTGTCTGTTTCCTGTTGAAGTGGGCGAGAGAATGTCATGGGTGTGACCTACTGCTTCAGGCAGGATGACCACTGTGTGATCGTTATGCCTTACATGGAGCACCAAACCTTTGTGGTGAGTCAACACCGTTTGACTGTAAGTGGGCAAGGGGCTCTCAGGTCTGGGCACACACACACACACACAGCCAAAACTGCCCGTACCTTCTGTTGTTCTGGTACTTACTGTGTGTCTTGCTGCCTTGTTTTCTGTGTTCACTTTCATGCAATTCAACCATGTGATGGAAGTGTCTCTTGCTACAGGATATCATTGGCCTGCTAAGTTATGAGGATGTGCGACAGTACATCTACCACCTGTTGAAGGCCCTACGACACATCCACCAGTTTGGCATCATCCATCGTGACATCAAGCCCACCAACTTCCTGTACAACCACCTCGAGAAGAGGTGAGGACTGAAGATCTCTCTGCATCATCCACTAGCACTGCTCTGTTATTATAAACACTGATGAGCCGAAACATTATGACCGCTCACAGGTGAAGCTAATAACATTTATCCGTCTCCTCACAAGGACACATGTCCAGGTCTGGGTAGATAAGATGGTAAGCGAACAATCAGTTCTCAGACATGTTGAATGCAAAATGATTGAGCAGGAGCGAAGACCGGAGCAGAATTTGATGAGGGCCATATTGTTATGTTTAACTCAGTCAGAGCATCTTTGAAACGTCAAGGTTTGTGGGGTGCTTCCGGTCAGCAATGGTGAATACCCACTGACAGTGGTCTGAGGGACAAACCACAAATCAGAGTGTTTGTCGCCCAAGGCACCTCAATGCCCATGGGAAACTAAAACTGCCCAGTCTGGTCCATATGGACAGAAGGTCTACTGTGGCACTAGTCTCAAGACAGTTGTAATGGCGGTTACTGAGGGAATGTGTCAAAGAATTTTATTGTCATGTGTACAGAATGACTTGCATCAAACTGCACAATGAAATTCTTGTAACATGGCAAGCAACAACTACGTAGTTAGAAGAAATAAAAATAAAAACAGAATTACAGCAATATACAGAATATACATAGCTAACATAATGAGGTGAGAATATGGACAGCATGCAAACCTTAAATACTGCACTAAAAGTGATCTAGTGCCAGTAGTGGATACCACTAGTGAATATACATAGCTACAAGATATATATATATATATATATATAATGAAGTGCAACATGTACAGTATGCAAACCTTAAAAACTTAGAAATACTGCAATCAAAGTGATCTAGTGCCAGTAGTGGATACATGGATAGTAAATCAGTGTTGCTGGTTGAGGAGCCTGATGGTCTGAGGGTACAAACAGTTTTTTAGTCTGGTAGTGAGTGTACCAATGCTGCGGTAACGTCGACCAGATGGGAGCAGAGTGAACAGGCCATGGCCTGGGTGGCTGTAGTCCTTTATGATGTTCCTTGCTTTCACAACACGCAGTGCATCGCACCCTGCATCATAACCGCAGACCAGTCAGAGTTGAACCAACAATTCACAGCGGCTTAACTTCACAACTAACTGGACTTAAAGGATCTGCTTTATTGTCTTGGTGCCAGATGCCATATGACACCTTCGGGGGTCATGTAGAGTTCATGCCTTGGCTGGTTGGTGCTGTTATGGGCATCACGCAGAGGACCAACAGCATATTAGGCACGTGGTCATAATGTTTTGGCTTGTCAGTGTACCGTCATACATATGCAGAAACGCACAATATTCTGGAGTCATCGGTTCTTCGTCGGGTTTTAAGATCTCAGGAAGACTAGCAGTATTAACAGGAGACGATTGTCCTTATTTAACTTCCCTAGTAGTAGATACCTTTTGATCTGATATTCCTGTTGATCTTCTCTTTTATTTTTTTAATCCAGACAACAACACTCGCACAGCAAAAACACAAAACGTTATAACACAATGGGAAAATAATGTCATGTCATGGTGGTTTTCAGATTTGCCTTGGTGGACTTTGGTTTGGCACAGGGCACGGCTGACACCCAGCTGGATCTACTGAAGGTGGTGAAACAGAAGACCCAGAAGGGTGTGGGTTCAGTGGGGAAACCAGAGACCTCAAATAGGAAACGGGCACCACCACCTGACACCACCTCCCTCATCCCACCTCTAAAGACACTCCCAGCACCTCACTCTTCCTCCTCCTCTTCTTCCTCCTCCACCAAACCAACGGCTAAGAGGGTCTTCCCTTCCACAGTTACTTCCTCCAGCCGCACTAAAACCACCAAGGTGTCTGCACTAGGTCTACCTCCTGTGTTTCATCTGTAGTCTCTGTTATTTATTCATTTATTGCATTCTGTCTACGTCGTGTTGTAGTGCACGGTGCTTCCTATGTCAGGGTTGTGGGTTAATCACAAGGATGATGGGAGTTGTGGAGCTAAATGACCCAAATGTAAATATATTGACTTTTCATTGTGCTGCGTTGTGATCCTCTTTAGACACAACAATCTGAAATACCTAAGGTTTTAGGAATAACACGTAAGGTTCAGGCGTATACATTGTTGTATCTCAGCTTGTTTGTCTTCATTACTACTGTATTTTTGTCGGTGACATTTTAATGTTTCATTTGTCCAGGAGCTGTCAGGTCTGTGTAAAACACCTCGGGCTGTGTTTGGTGAAAGGAACCTGAACAGCTGCGCCCCCGCCCTGACCAAAACCACAGAGGCGACAGTTGAGGTATGAACCTGCCAACTCCTCTTCTACATCTTATGACCTGCTGCTCTGATCATTACAATAGAAACACATCTTATTGACGACCACATACCACATTATGTACTCTCATAACAACTGTGAAAGATGCCCACTGCAGATCGTCAGTAAAGATCAATTTAGTTTGATCTTATCTATCCTTCCTATCTTGTACCAGCTGGTGAAAACAACCAAAACAGAGGATCCTGCCAATCGCAGGTTCATCTCAGCCCACCGGCGCCCCCTGCCTGTCAGGCCCCTTGTCAACAACCGGAGAGCAACCCCAACAGTGAACCTGGGCCTCACCTGCAGCTGCTACACCACAGACAGCGTCTGTAACATCTGCATGTCCAGGAAGCAGCAGGTGGCCCCTCGCGCCGGCACCCCGGGGTTCAGAGCCCCAGAGGTCCTGACCAAATGTCCCAACCAGGGAACAGGTAAGGGTGACTCGGAAGCCTGTCATCAGAAGGTTGCTAGATGGAATTCCTGGTCGCTCGTCGTGTCGCAAATTGGAATAGTCGTGTGCAGATGTTCATGTGTGTCCTGGCAAATATCCCGTTTCCCTTTCATCTGTAACTCAAAGAATATAACGCAAATCTCCGTCTACATTTTGATCCCGTTTTGCGGTCAACTCGCTAATGTGTGTCGTCTCCCTGCAGCCATTGACATGTGGTCAGCTGGGGTGATTCTTCTCTCCCTTCTAAGTGGCAGGTACCCGTTCTTTAAAGCCAGCGACGATCTCATTGCCCTCACGCAGATCATGACCATCCGAGGCTCCAGAGAGACCATCCAGGCTGCTAAGACTTTTGGTGTGTAGCCGTATCTTCATTACTGTTGATACATGCAACATTATGCTTCTAAAAACACAGTGCGGTCAAGCGTGCTTGAGTTTGACGCTCAGTTGTTTGCTTAAGATATTTTCTTAGCATATTTCTAAGCGTTCCTGCTCCAGTTTACATAGACAGGCCTTATCACCCAATATCCAGTGTATCCACAACAGCCCAGGATAGACACTTCTAAACGGAGCTCAGGTTGTTTACTAAATATGTCAAACCGTGTCTCCCTAGCTCTGTTCAGTGAGGGCGTGACCTTGCATCAGGACTTCTAGGTCAGAGGTGGTCACAGTTCAGCCAGCCAGCCTGGGGAAACCTGGGGTCAGACAGTAAAATAGCCCCTTCTGCTGCTCCCACTGTGGACTGCAGGTCTTCCAAAGTTTGGAGCTGTGCTTTCGGTCATTGTCCTGTTGTAGGAGGAAATTGTCTCCGGTCAAACGCTGTTATGGCATGATGGCCATCCTTCTACCTTGTCTCCCACTGAACCATCAACAAAGCACACCCAGATCATCACATTGCCTCCACCATGCTAGACACTTGGTGCCAAGCATTTTTCCAGCATGTTTTCATTTTGCCTGCATATCACAAATGTTCTTCTCCGTGACCCGAACACTTGAAACACCTGGTCTATTGATAACGTTGATAGAATCCTTCTTCAATGTTATTTAAATGCACTACAAATGTGCTTTTCTTCCAAAAACAAGGACATTTAAGTGTCTCCAACATTTGAACGGTAGTGTTTATCATATTCTTATCTGACCATGGCACATTATTCAACCACAGGTAAATCCGTGGTGTGCAGCCGTGAGCTCCCCTGCCAGGACCTGAGGACCCTGTGCGAAACCTTGAGAGGAAGGAGGCCGTCGCCAGACAACGAGACCACGCCACACGGCCACGCCAACCGGGACACCCCAGTCTCCACTCGTCCTGCTGGGGAGCCTTTCGGACAAGCCCCCACGGACGATGACCAGAGCCTTTTAGGGGCCAAGATCCAGGATGAGAAGGGCTGGAACCAGGTACCCGACAAGGCCTACGACCTGCTGGACAGGCTCCTGGACCTGAACCCAGCTACACGCATCACAGCCAAACAGGCACTACAACATCCACTATTTACTGGCCTCTGAGAGGCTCTACTGACGGGTCTGTGTTCTCCTGTCTGCCACTACTGCCTTGGTTTCCATTACAGGCCAAGGATTGTGATTTATTATGCACATGTTTAATAGAATTGTCTTCTAAACCTTAGTGCATGCAATGTGGCCTCCTTTGGTAAAATGAAATTTTTTGACAATCTTATTAAAGTACTGTTTTGGACAAATGTATTATTTATTTTTGTTTATTAAATTAATGTCTTTCATATCCATAAACATGATAGCCTCTGTGCATGGTTTCATACGAGTGATTTAACTTAAATATGCCGAAATATTGATATGGAAAATTAGGTATTCCAGTTATAACAGTTGTGGATTTTCATGGTGAGCCAATATTTGTGTTGGAACTTTTCAACCTAAGAGCACTTGTTTTGTCTAAATAAAGGTCAGTATAGAACGCTGGTGTGGCATTTCACTAGGGCCTGTATAGTCAAAACAAATTATAAACTGATGGCGATTGTCTTATAACAATGTTTGACAGAAAGGTCTAATAGTATAAAAACACTCAACATATAACATTGCCATTTAGGATGTGGCTTGAAGAAAGCCATTAAATCACATATTCAAGAGATGACTTGGTGGATTTACATAATTGCATGAAGAAGGATAAAATATATCCCCGTCTTAAATGTCAAAGACCACCAGAAATAGAATATCAAACCTCCCAAAATTGGCATTCTTTGCAGTAGTTCACCCATTCCCTTACCAATTCCATTTTGATTGCTGTTGCACCAGAGCTTATAAGGAGAAGGGAACAGCAATAGTTATTCTACAACTGTAAATTGCCTCAATGGAGAAGTACTGCAAGAATCACTTCTGGGAATCAAGGTTTTCCTTTTGCTTCAATGATCTCTTCAATTCTCGCCAGGACACTCTCAATCATGTCAAACGTATGCAAGGCCGAGTGGAGAACCTATAATGTAGAAACAAGATATTAAATGGGATAGGATTATATGTATCAAATATTGATTATTCACTAACAGACTATCATGCACAAAGAGTGCATTTCATCCATGAATGTCAATGTCTTGCCTGAAGCTGCATCTCCGGCGTCATATTTGGCATCTTCTCATTTCCAACTGTCACAGAGCAAACTGACTCCTGGATCTCGGACTCTGCAAATTTCAACAGACCAGACATTACCATCACATACGGGTCAGACTGGAGGTATATCTCTTTCAGGGTTCTGGGTAAGCCAGTGTGCGGGTTGTATCCTACCTTTAGCTTTGGCCTTTTTGCTGTTCTCCTGGGTGCTGCTGAGCTCAGCCTCGTAGTGGGCTCTGGACATGTTCACCCCCATGCGTAGTGGCTTCATGTAATTCTCCTCTATTTTACACAGCTCAGTCCAGATCCCTGTCTGAAGACATGTCACAGTTCAGCAGATTAACCAGAGAAACTTGAGGTGAGTGGCTCTTTTTGGTGGGCCACCTGTGGGAATTGAACCCAAGGTGAATAGAATAGAAACATGTTCACGGGACCACGTGCTATTAACCCTGTGACGTCCTGTTCGTGGTGTAAACAGTGTCATTCTCGATTGACTCTTTGTGGCCATAAACATTCAGTCAATATCAGTCCTGGTGTTCTCAAGCGGTTGCTACCTGGTTCTCCTGCTCTTTGTCTCTGAGGAGCAGATAGCGCAGCAGGTTCAAGGACTCCATGACCCTGTGAATCACAACAAGCAGGTGTGAATGTGTCACAATACAATAAACATGACAGTCGTGTTCACAGCCTGCCAGCACAGATTTATTATAAATAATGTATTGACCCATCATACCAAGTCCATTTCAGAGCTGATCAGATGGGTAAACAGGCCTAAATCCTTTACAAATCATAACCACAATAGGGTGCAGCGAGGTGTAGTGGGTATAGCAGACTGACCGGTCCAAGTTCTGAAGAAGGTCGGTCTCAGGACCCTGAGAGAGACACAGAGCCTGATGCAGAAGAGGAAGCAGGTGTACACCAAGGAACCATTTGTTACCCTTTACCTGGGAAGGAGAGACGTGTACGTGTGAATAGAGAGACACGTGTACGTGCAAATAGAGAGAGACACGTGTACGTGCGAATAGAGAGACACGTGTACGTGCGAATAGAGAGACGTGCACATGCCAATAGAGAGACACGTGCCAATAGAGACACGTGCACGTGCCAATAGAGACACGTGCACGTGCCAATAGAGAGACACGTGCGAAGAGAGAGACACGTGCACGTGCGAAGAGAGAGACACGTGCACGTGCGAAGAGAGAGACACGTGCGAAGAGAGAGACACGTGCGAAGAGAGACACGTGCGAAGAGAGACACGTGCGAAGAGAGAGACACGTGCGAAGAGAGAGACACGTGCACGTGTCAATAGAGAGACACGTGCACGTATCAATAGAGAGACAGGTGTAAGTGTCAATAAAGAGACGTGTACATTTCAACAGGTGTATGGCACCATTTCAGAAAAGGATAGTTTTTCTGGCTTTATAAATTGATAAACTGTTGTAATGTTTGCTAGCCATGTAAAACTGGCACAACCCATGAGAGCCTGACCTTTAAGGCAAGGTCAATCTGGTTTTTGATGTTCTTGATGATGTAGCCCTCAACTCCAGCATGATGACTTGTCTTCAGCATGCACCTGAAATATCCAGTTATGAGAACACATTTTAGTGAAGTGTTAAATCTGGAAAGTGTCCATATTGTTTTACAGGGGCAAACTTACCGGAAGAACTTGTATTTAGCTTCTGTGTCAAATTTGTCGATGCTTAACTGTAACACTTTCAGTCCTTTAGTTCTCTGTGAACAGATGTTACAAAAGAGCAAAACACATGTCTAAAACAACACCTCTAGATGACAACGATATCATGGCACGGATGTACTAGTTACCTACCAAATGATGAACTGGACACATTGTCATGACTTTCACCAAGTTCTAAAACGTTAAGGAAATACAAAAAGAACTTGAAATTCACACGGCCAGATGAAATTAAACAGGAAATCAATTGATATCAGTTGTTCTGGATAAATGGACGAGTGTTTGCAATCAAATAGAATGTCTTGTTTCACCTGAGGGACACTGAAAAAGGATTTGAGCTCCAGCAGCTGCACGGGGAGACTGTTGTCCAAAACTCTCACTAGACTCTTCTCATACAAGTCCTGATGTCAAGATAAACAAGCATTCATTTGCAGTAGGAGCGTGTGTGACATTCCAGTCGTCAGATAAACAAGCATTCATTTGCAGTAGGAGCTTGTGTGACATTCCAGTCGTCAGATAAACAAGCATTCATTTGCAGTAGGAGCTTGTGTGACATTCCAGTCGTCAGATAAACAAGCATTCATTTGCAGTAGGAGCTTGTGTGACATTCCAGTCGTCAGATAAACAAGCATTCATTTGCAGTAGGAGCTTGTGTGACATTCCAGTTGTCAACAGGAACCGGAAGCTACACCATAAAATGTACTGCTCAAACTCAACCCTAAACAATTTATCCACATCCGCTTTAACAGTGTCATCACACACCAAGAATAGTTCTATATATATATATATATATATATATATATATATGTGTAAACATACTTAAGTTAACAATGGCAGTTCTGATAATTGCCACCGTTCCAAATCTTAAAAACAGAGAATCCTCACCAGTCCCTTCCGTATCCTGCAATCTTCCGTTCTGTGAACAAAATACATCATTTAGGTTAAGTAAAGTATTTATTGATTTGAACTTATCAAGTAAAATACAAAGGGATTTATAAAAGGGAACATATTGGCTTTAATTGACCTACAAAAATATGATGTGATTAATCCTGTAGACAAATTAGATTTTGACATGATAATAATGAATATGAATTAAATTACTGAATTCATTAAAAAAATATTGTACCTGCTCAAGAAGAGGTTGATGTGTTCCATGTTACACTGAAGAACAAACACTGGACTGCATGAAGACAAGAGACATGGAAATAAAATCAATAGGACAGGCTTAGAATAACAACTTCATTAGAAAAACGATTCATTATTATTATATGGTTAGGACAATCAATACTTTTCGCATTTCTAGTAAGTCCCAGCTATTGTATACAGAAGCATACTTTTTTTTTTAAATGTCTGCCCCCAGTGCAATTGTACTTTCAGAGCATTGTGAAGTGAACGAACACTGTCTTTCCACCTTACCTGAAGACCGTGGGGAAATTATCTATGGCAATGTGATGGACGAACAGGAGGTAGGCCAGGCTGGCTAAAGACTCTTTAGGGTAGCACACCTCTTCTTCTAAGAAACCGGAGACCTCTCTCCTGTTCAGAAGGCCATGACACAGCAGGTCAGAGAGGGACTCCCCGATGCCCGACAAGATGCCCTGCACAACACACACACACACCCACACTTTGATGGTAAGGACATCAACTACTTTGCCCAAGATGTACTACATGTTTACATCTTTTCCTCCACATTTAACCGACTCGATGGATTTTGTTATATGTCTCTGAACGGATCTCGAACCAGACTATGATAAATAAAATGATCACAAAATGAGGAGGCTTAATATTACCACAATCTCAGTGGCAAAGTTCCTGAGGGGAGAGTCTTCTAAGGTTTCAGGATCTTTCAGCTGCACTTCCAGAAGAGGCTCACAAAGGCTCTTCATACAGCTAGGAAAACACAAACCACAAACCCGCACACATACACACATACAAACAACCGCACACATACACCAACACAATTTAGACTGACTCATAGAACATGTAGAAGCACAGACAACAATGCATTTTTCTTTAAATGTTCATCTGTTAGTATAGGGTATCATGTCCCCATGTAAAAAAAACAAACGGATACATTAGGTATATAAATAAATAAAACTCAAAGACGTTAACAATACATACAACTTCAGCAGCTCCAATCTCAGCTCCTCTTCTTCGGGCGAGGGTGACCCGTCGGTAAATCCGGCCAGTCGGCTCTGCCGGGCCTCCTCAGCAAAGGGCCTGACGAAGACGAGCAGGGCGGAGCAGCAGCGGCACAGACAGAACACATCGTCCTCCTCTTGCTCCTTGGTTTCTGGCACTGGCAGCCTGGCCACCTGTCCCAGCAGGCTGGAGAGGGCCATGCCCACGGATGAGGCTTTACGACTGCCCAGACGCATCAGTACTGGGGGGCAGGATGGAGGGGAGGAGGTGTATTGGAGGAGATGTATTGATACAATGTGTTGGAGGGAACAGGGCACACGCGTAACTAAGGGAGGTTGCAGGTACACCAGGGCGGCGTGGGGGGCGGACCGGGTCTCTATGATAATTTTTATTTTACATTGTGTGTTTCTTGTATATCATAATCAAGAGCCAGTACATCAACAACAATACTGGCTGCACATGCTTATATATATATATCTATATATATATATATATATATATATATAGTGATATGACCGGATGTCAGTGCTCCTTAATTTAGTAAATTGGATCATTATGTTTATCCACACCTTTCTGTAGTGGCTGCAGCAGGAGGATGACTGTCTCTGCAATGGCATCCTGGTGGGCCTCCTCCACCTGCTCCAGCAGGCCAATCAGGAGCTCTTTGGGACTGCACACCTGACCAATTACAGAGACAGATTCAGCGGCCGTCCTAAAGGTGGCTTTTGCATATCAAAACATCTGAAACAACAGTATTCATTCTGTTTAAACAGATATTTGGTGGAGAGAGTGTTAACCAACCTCCAGCAGGTGTGTAAGAATGGCAAGGCAGTGAGTAAGACTCTTATCCTCCTCCTTTAAGAGAATCTTAACCAGAGGTCCCAAAAGGTTCCACCCCATACACCTTACTATGTTCTAGTTTAAAAAAAAAAAAACAAGTAAAGAAACATAACACATACTATGTAATACATTACACATACTACAATTCATATATTTTATACTAGTTAGCACACGAGGTCCGGAAAACATTATGGACCGGTCATTCATTGACATTGGTTCCTTGCGCTGGTCCACAACCCGATAAGGAAGCACACTACATCCACATGAAAACAACTGAATGGGCGTGTGCACACACGGTGTGGATGTTTTGGTTCAGTCATCAGCTCACCTTATTTCCCTCATCTACGACAATACTCAGAACATGAGCACTCTCTCCTTCCTCTATACAGGCACGCCCAGCAATCTGGAACACATCATAATCCTCAGCCGTGTAGTTGTCATCCTGGACGGCTTGCTGTGTATGTGAAAGAGGTAGAAAGAGATGGGCAGTAAGAGAGAGAGAGAGATAGATATATAGTGCAAGACAGCTAAAAGTGGGTTTGGGATGGTCGTTACAAACCTCGTCTTCCAAATATATAAGCACGGCGTCATAACAGAGGTACCGTGCTTTCATCGAGCATGTATGTATGTATGCATGCATGTATGTATGTAGTATATGTATGCATGTATGTATGCATGCAGTATATGTATGCATGTATGTATGTATGTATGCATCATGCATGTATGTATGGATGCATGTATGTATGGATGCATGTATGTGTGGATGCATGTATGTATGGATGCATGTATGTATGGATGCATGCATATGACTTACACATCTCTGGACAACATCGCTGAGTTGTTCTAGAGTCATCCCTGCGTCTCGAAGGAGCTCCTACAAAGGGAGCGTTTACAAATCACCCGTGTGAGGGAAACATTTATTTATTTGTTAATACGAGTTATTTAACAATTAAAAATGTTTGAATGTGAATCAACGTGTTGTTTTGTTCGTGAAACTCAGGAATTGTGACTCACGGGTAAGTCATCTGCAACCTTCAGCGGATTTGAGTGAGCGATCAGAAGAACGCGCTTTGTTGGGGCTTTGGTGGCACAAACAATACATGTTATATCAGGATTTCTCTTGGTGTTACTCAGTGATTAGTAATTCTACCTCAAATGCATTTTGTCTGTTCATACTAACAGAAATATAGTAGCTAGTCTAGCTGCTCAAAATGCACAATATAAAGACATTTGCAATGAAGGATTGCAGTTCACCCAATTATTGGCAGCCTTGGCTTAGTACAGTGAAAAGTCAAGATAACTACCATCTACGAAATCGTTTCATGAAGATACAAAGCATTATATTTAGGACAAAAAAACATATTTGAATATATATTTAAATGAGTAATCTGTTTAATTGGTAGGTGGAATTAATACTTACATGTGAAATACGGGATGTTGTAGAGTGGGGTTCGGAAGTGTTTGGTCTGCGTTGACCCTGTTTACTTGCCGTAGATTTAATACGTCACAGGTCAAAGTTGAAAATACTACATACCCGTGGTCCAGTATGGAGTCCCGAAGAAGAGTTGCTCGTTCTTCAAAAGCAGGCAAAAGGGGTTTGTTTTTCATTAAAAAACGTTTTATTTTGTTGTTGTTAAGTCTCTGTTAGTCCTCAACACGCAATTCAAACTGAGTTGTCTTTCTGGCCGGTATATTTGCGTAATGTATACAGCTAACTAGCTTTCATAGCTAACATCTGTACTAGGTATGTTCACAACAACAAGGAGTTGAATTCATTGTGGTCGGATATTTACTTTTTGACACGCTGGGCTAAAACAAAGGTTGTCCCAGTCATATGAGCCGCAACAAATTTAATTCTCGGCGTTTTTATAATGACACTACTTTGGGAAAAACAGGCAGTTAATAGGTTTCTTGATAGAGAGGATACTTTGTGTAGGTTGAGGTTCCTTTAACATCATGTAACGTTGCTTATCTTAGGATGTCGTCAAGTTAATATCCAATAACAAATAAGACAGTTCCAACCGTATTTACGAATATGCATACCTTGTAGTAGTCTTAGTTTAATATCTTACCTAGCTAGATCCTCTTAAAGTGAAATACAGCTAACCTCCATGCTATTTTGTCATCAACACTTCATTTCCGACAGATGGGAAAAGTGTCAAAGCACAGACCACTGCAGAGGAAGCAAGAAGGTATTTTGGACAACATTTGGATGAACGCTATTAACATTAATGTAGTTGTTGGACCTATGTATTTGTGGCGGTTATTTTTCACCCACGTGTGTGTTTCTAAACTGTCTTCTAGGACAGAGGCTTTGAGGGTGACCCTGCAACAGAGGGTGGAGCTGGAGAAGAGGGCCTTGCAGGTGGTGGAACGTCTTCTGGATGACAGTGTAGAGGAGGATCTGCTGGTTGACTGTGTAAGTACTCAGGAGATGCACTGTCTTAATAGCTAGTCAAACTGTACTGGTGTATCTTCTGATGTCGTGTAATGTGAGCCCTTTTCTGATGTCGTGTGTCGCCCTTTCACGTCATATAGTGTGAGCTGTCTGTCATGTGTCATCCTTCTGATGTCATATAGTGTGAGCTGTCTGTCATGTGTCATGTTCCTGACGTCATATAGTGTGAGATGTCTGTCATGTGTCATCCTTCTGATGTCATATAGTGTGAGCTGTCTGTCATGTGTCATGTTCCTGACGTCATTTAGTGTGGGCTGTCTGTCATGTGTCATGTTCCTAACGTCATATAGTGTGAGCTGTCTGTCATGTGTCATGTTCCTGACGTCATATAGTGTGAGCTGTCTGTCATGTGTCATGTTCCTGACGTCATATAGTGTGAGCTGTCTGTCATATGTTTGTGTATTTAAATTCAGTGTCATTATTTGCAGGCGAGGTTGATCACTTCTTCCCATTACAAAGACGTAGTTGAGGAGAGGTCTATTGTGAAGCTCTGCGGTTATCCACTCTGTTCAAATAAACTGAGCAAGGTAACGATTCATTGACTTTTGTAACAACATTTTTACTTCCGTTGTTGTTGATTGCATTTTGTCCAAGCTAACGTATCCTTGTAATTGGTTTCATAGGTGCCCACTCAACAGTTTAAGATTTCCACCAAAACCAATAAGGTCTATGACATCACAGAACGTAAGGTAAGTTCAACAGTGTTATGATCAGCCTGAGGTGACGGGGGTGGCTGGCACGTCTGAAACGGGGTGGCTGGCATGTCTGAAACGGGGTGGCCGGCACGTCTGAAACGGGGTGGCTGGCATGTCTGAAACGGGGTGGCTGGCATGTCTGAAACGGGGTGGCCGGCATGTCTGGCTGGCCGGCACGTCTGAAACGGGGTGGCTGGCATGTCTGAAACGGGGTGGCCGGCACGTCTGAAACACTGTCCTTTCTCTCTGTGACCCAGTGCTTTTGCAGTAACTACTGCTACAAAGCATCCAAGTCCTTTGAGCTCCAGATATCAAAGAGCCCTCTTTGGTTAAGACCGCACGAAAGGTAGTTATGCACCTGTTCACACCTGTTACATTTGCTGATAGCAGATTGGATGTATGAAAAATACATTTGAAATTGAAAAAAACTTTTATTCCACAAAGTTGGATTTGATTTTATGAACAATTTGTTTTTTAATATTGCATTCGTAATTCTAAAGTGTTTTAGAATTAAAAATGTTCTTTAGAATTCCAGTTTATTTTGGGGGAGATATTTAAGAGCCGGGTGTCTGTGTATAATTCTCCAAAATATCCGACAAATAATTTTTTGATATAGGTCCAAATTTCACTTTTATTGTTGACATTTTTTTCTCATTTCAATTGCAGCCTCCCAGATATAAAACTATTGAAAAAAGGTGAAGGGTATGTACATTTATTCATTCAACACTGTCCTTCAGTATGGATTAATTGAGCTGTCGTATGATTTATAAGACTTGGAGGGACGGATTATCAGATCCATTCATCAGTCTTAATTGTCACAGTGATTAACGGACAGACTGTTATTCCCACTCCCAATTTATTCCCCGACGATATACATGACATGAAATGATAGGTTGATTGAATCGTCTTGGTCTAGCGGTAGCAGTGGGAAGGAGTTGACGCTTGTTGAGAGGCGTCTCCGTGAAGACGACGTGGAGAACCCCCTCCCCCTGGGTTCTGAATCCTCTGAGAACCCCCTGGACTCCAGACACTCCCCTAACAACGCTCACAGCGACGACAGCGGAACGGAACACGACTTTGTCTCCAGCATGGTCTCCCAGCGACAGAGACCCAGGGTGCACTGGGGTGACAGGGTGGAGGTGAGAGAACCGTGTGAGGGGGAGGAGAGGGAGAGGAGTTCCCCACAGAAAGACCCAACAGGGCTCCGACAAAAACCAAGCAGCTCTGAAGACGTGGAGGAGGAGGCTGATACAGGAGGACCACAGACAGAGATGAGCAATGGTTTGGATGGACCCCAACAAATCACCACAGCCTTACACCAGGGCAGCGACGGGCGGTCTATCCTGGGTGAGAGGGGTTCGCCAGAGGGTCAGTCTACGGAGGAGGTCGCGGAGCTCCGGAACCATGTCACCGTACAGGATAGAGACTCAGCCACGTCTCCTGCACCGACAGCCGGCGTCACCACCACCGCACAAAGCAGTGTACCTGACCCAGCTCCAACCCCCACCTCGCTACAGGACCCTGCCCCGCCCACACAGCCTGGCCTCAGCATCACCCAGGTGGGTATGAGCAGGAGGGGAGCTGGAGGCCTCCGGGGGCTTCTCACAAACCAGGAGGCCACAAGGAAGCCGGTCTCTCTCCGGCAGAACCTCCTAGAAGACGTGCGGAGGACCTTTAAGGAATGGTGCACTGACAACACTCTGAAGTTTCTACGCGGCCCAGATGACGTTAGCGAGGCGCAGATGAAAACAAAGAGCTGTACGGTGGAGGATGAGGAGCTAGATGAAGATGACCTGGAAGACATTGGAGGCGCGCTCCCAGGGAGTCCCAGGAGGCCCACCGCTCCGGCCCCGGATTATGAGGCCCTATGCAGAGAGACTGAGCAGCTGGGCCTAAGAGTCAAGGAGTTCTACAAAGGGACTTGTGTTCTGCCTGAAGAAGCCCAGCGGCTGGAAGAGAAACAGGCCAGAGACTCAGAGGTGAGTGTAGGTACAGGCACTGTCCAAATGGGGGCGCTACATGGATGCTTCAGTGAGATGTGTAGTGAAATTGTAATTTATGATCATAGTCTTGTTTTGGGGTTTAAATATGTGTTTGAATTCAATTAATTAACTTAAAGAATGTAAATGCGTTGTTTTCTTTGCTGTTTTAAAATTATGGTAGTTATTAGGATAAGGAAGGACAGGCTGCATTGATGGTCATTTAGAAGAACATAGGTCATATTGGTCTGTGTCCTCTGGTCTGTGTCCTCTGGTCTGTGTCCTCTGGTCTGTGTCCTCTGGTCTGTGTCCTCTGGTCTGTGTCCTCTGGTCTGTGTCCTCTGGTCTGCGTCCTCTGGTCTGTGTCCTCTGGTCTGCGTCCTCTGGTCTGCGTCCTCTGGTCTGCGTCCTCTGGTCTGCGTCCTCTGGTCTGCGTCCTCTGGTCTGCGTCCTCGGGTCTGCGTCCTCTGGTCTGCGTCCTCTGGTCTGCGTCCTCTGGTCTGCGTCCTCTGGTCTGCGTCCTCTGGACTGCGTCCTCTGGTCTGCGTCCTCTGGTCTGCGTCCTCTGGTCTGCGTCCTCTGGTCTGCGTCCTCTGGTCTGCATCATCTCGTCTGCATCATCTCGTCTGCATCCTCTGGTCTGTGTCTAGGTGTTTGTTTCTCACACCAACCGCCTCAATTTCCTTTTTCCTTCTGATCAGGGGGAAAAGGTGCCTGTATTGCCACTTATCGACTCCCATTCCCAGCACCTCATCCAGAAACGCATCGCAGTGGAGAAGATCAGTAGAAGGTGTCTGTTTTAAAACACTGAAAACAAACAACAACTGTTGAAAATGCGGACACTGATTGCCTGCCAATATTCATGAAAACTGACAAAGAAGTGAATTGTCCGTGTATCTTGGTGAATATTTGATGTATAAAGATGTTACACCACATTGATCTGTGTTTGTGTGTGCGTGTTTCCACAACCTGTTGGTGTCCTCCTGACGGCGTGAAGCCTGAGAGACATCCTGGGTCCTCTACGTCTCACGATGGCTGATGTCTCCAGTGACCTGAACAACCTGGTCCGGACCTTCAGGTTAGTTCATGTCGACTCGTAGCACGTGCAAAAGCTCAGACAGGTCGTCCATTTCTGAGCTTTTTACTCTAAATGGGTCTATTCAAATATGAAGTGGTTCTGATTTTAAAAGATTGGAAGTAATAGGCCAAAAACATCTCTAGTGAAATGCTCTGTCTGTCATGGCAACGAGGCGTGAACTGTGACATTCTCCGTGACATGTCCCAAACTGCCTGAGGTGATCCTGGTCTTCCTGTCCCGGGCTGATATAAGTGCTGTCAACAGGAAATAGTGATTGGCAGAGTACTTTGACTTCCTGTAGCTCAGATTTATTAGTCATATTGGGTCACATCTCCAGTGAGTGGCCTGTTTCCAGGAATTCTCTGGAACCAGCTGGAACCTCTCACTGAGCCTGAACAACCAACTGTCAAATTAACACCTTTCTCCTAAAATATATATATATATATATAGTTTATGGCATGTAGTGCCAGATTAGTTTTTAAATTGCTTATGTTTTAATGTACTAAGTAGATATATAAAGTTGAATTGCAAATGTGCTATTTTATGCGGATGGACCATATCTGATTTTAGAAAATTGACTTTAGCAAATAACTATCAGTGCAGATTATTTATTTGTTTGTCAAACACCAGCTAGACATTTACCATGTCCAGATTAACAGTAATTTGATGGCCTGTTTGTTTTCTGACAGACTCACCAACACCAACATCATCCACAAACCCCCAGAGTGGACCCTGATCACCATGGTGCTCCTCCATCTGTAAGTAAACCGTGTGTGTGTGTGTGTGTGTGTGTGTGTGTGTGTGTGTGTGTGTGTGTGTGTGTGTGTGTGTGTGTGTGTGTGTGTGTGTGTGTGTGTGTGTGTGTGTGTGTGTGTGTGTGTGTGTGTGTGTGTGTGTGTGTGTGTGTGTGTGTCTCTGTCTGTCTGTCTGTCTGTCTGTCTGTCTGTCTGTGTGCATGTCTCTGTCTGTCTGTCTGTGTGCATGTCTCTGTCTGTCTGTCTGTCTGTGTGCATGTCTCTGTCTGTCTGTCTGTCTGTGTGCATGTCTCTGTCTGTCTGTCTGTCTGTGTGCATGTCTCTGTCTGTCTGTCTGTCTGTGTGCATGTCTCTGTCTGTCTGTCTGTCTGTGTGCATGTCTCTGTCTGTCTGTCTGTCTGTCTGTCTGTGTGCATGTCTCTGTCTGTCTGTCTGTCTGTCTGTCTGTCTGTGTGCATGTCTCTGTCTGTCTGTCTGTCTGTCTGTCTGTCTGTGTGCATGTCTCTGTCTGTCTGTCTGTCTGTCTGTCTGTCTGTGTGCATGTCTCTGTCTGTCTGTCTGTCTGTCTGTCTGTCTGTGTGCATGTCTCTGTCTGTCTGTCTGTCTGTCTGTGTGCATGTCTCTGTCTGTCTGTCTGTCTGTCTGTGTGCATGTCTCTGTCTGTCTGTCTGTCTGTCTGTGTGCATGTGTCTGTCTGTGTGTGTAGTGAACAGCTGCAGTAACAGCTGGAGAGCCAGTATCTCACTCTGACCTGCCTAAGAGCAATATAGAGGAAATCAGGAAACACCCTCTCAACAAACTAGACATAGAAAATTGTGTTCTTCAAACGTTCTTCAAACGCCCTCAAATCCAGTCACTTACACACTTGATTTTACTCAACCACACCTGTGTGGAATGTGTATAGTAACTATAGCAATGGCAGAGCCACATCAGGTTTAGCATTGCAATGTTGTAGGTAGGTGTGTGTGTGTGTGTGTTTATGGTAACATGTACCCTCCTCTGGGTGTGTGTGCCCTTACATTGTTTGCCGTGTGCCAGATGGTGGGTGTGGGTGTGTGTGTGTGTGTGTGTGTGTGTGTGTGAAGGTAATTTCCCAGGTCGGTGTGGCAGGGCGTGAGTCCCTGTCCGGGACCGTTCCGTGCTGCTCCTGTCTGTGTACACACACTACTCTCAGCCTTATCGTATCCACCTGTTAACACACACACACTCACACACACACTCACAGGCCCTGGGAAACATTCCACCTGACCCCCTAACTGGTCCTTGTACACACCTCGGGGAGAGGAGAAAGCTTCAGCTTTGATTTATAGTTGTTGAGGTGAATGTTGGATGTGGTAGTCTGAAGATAATAGAACCTTAACTTGGCCTCTGGTGTGTTAAGAACCTTAACTTGGCCTCTGGTGTGTTAAGAACCTTAACTTGGCCTATGGTGTGTTAAGAACCTTAACTAGGCCTCTGGTGTGTTAAGAAACTTAACTAGGCCTCTGGTGTGTTAAGAACCTTAACTAGGCCTTTGGAGTGTTAAGAACCTTAACTTGGCCTCTGGTGTGTTAAGAACCTTAACTAGGCCTTTGGAGTGTTAAGAACCTTAACTTGGCCTCTGGTGTGGTCTTTATCTGCAGACTGAAACGCGGCCTCTTAAGTAAAAGTCTATAAAGCTGTGCATTAGAATTCACCATGTCAGATTCACTCCATTCTGTTGAACTATAAACAAATAAGTAAGCGCTACACCTATAGATAGTTGTCCCAAATTATTACTAGCTGACAATATGTGCATGCTGACAGTGTACAGCCCCCCCCCCCCACACACACACCTGTAATTCCCTCTCCTCGTCTTTCTCATTAATAATTTGTAGTATTGGCATGTTTATATATTAATATACTGCAGGACAGCTGGGTATGTGGTCTGACCCCGGTTGTGGAGAACCAGGTTAATAATGAATGGGACACTTGCAACACTAGACCCAGTATGAAACTGAGCACGGGCAGCACCTCCCAGGTGGGGTCGGGTGTTGACTGGGTCGGGTGGTGGGGACTGGGTCGGGTGGTGGGGACGGGGACGGGTGGTGGGGACGGGGACGGGTGGTGGGGACGGGGACGGGTGGTGGGGACGGGGACGGGTGGTGGGGACGGGGTCGGTGGTGGGGACGGGGTCGGGTGTTGACTGGGTCGGGCGGGGGGACGGGGTCGGGCGGGGGGGGGGTCGGGCGGTGGGGACTGGGTCGGGTGTTGACTGGGTCGGGCGGTGGGGACTGGGTCGGGTGATGGGGACGGGGCGGGTGGTGGGGACTGGGTCGGGTGTAGACTGGGTTGGTGGTGGGGTCGGTGGTGGGGACGCGGGTCGGTAGCGGGGACGGTGGTGGAAACTGGCTAGCGACCCAACCGAAGAGGAAATGTGGCTAAAATTTACAAAACACAATAGTAAAACCAATCAAGGGGGAACATTTCAGTATCCCCCAGAATCTGGACATGCCTGCCAGCCCAGTAAACTGTGTTGGGTTTGTGTGTTGCAGATTATCCCAGGTGTCCCTGGTGGTGAGGCAGACCCTGGACAGTCCGGCTTCAGTGGAGTACGTCTCTGCTCTCATGCAGGAGCTCCAGCTGCAGGACCAGGACCTCCAGAGTCTACTTCAGCTACTCAAAACACCCAGGCACTCTCAAAATGTATAGAATCACGTTAACCAACAGAGATGGGATTTGTCTGAACAACAAGCTTTTTTCTCAACAGCAACCATGCATTACCATCAATCAATAAACAACATCTGATAACAATGAAGCTAAAAACAGGTTGTCGGAAATGTGTGACAATTTATTGAAAATAAACGGAATATCTCCTGTACATAAGTATTTAGTACTTTGTCGAAGCTGCTGTGGCTGCGATCACAGCTAGGAGCATTCCCATAGCATCGTGGGGATGCTATCAGCCAGAGCAAAAGCAGTACATTTGGCCAGACGTAGAGCTTGGCATTTAGGCCTAAAAATTCCATTTCCGGTGTCTATACAGAGGCTTCATGGCTTGTTTTCCCTTTATTGCCACATTTACTCTTTGTCATTATGGAGAACTGTGTGTAAATAATGGCAAAATGTTTCCTCAATTAAAGAGAATACAATGATGTGACAAAATTGAAGGAGTCTGAATTTTTTCAAAAGGCACTGTTTATGATGGTGTGTTGATAGACATTGTCCTTGAATAGGTCTGTTGTAAAAAAAATATAAAGTAGCTAGTTCAAATCCAAAATACTGATTGGCTGTTAGCTATGGTATGACATTGCATTGGTAGTAACCATTTCATTATGGCCATATACAAGCAGATGTGGTACATTGGCATTATACCATGGCTAAGTTCTGTGTCCAGCCCTTTTGCAACGCCTGGTGCTTTTTGAATGGTACATATCATATGAAATATATGGGCCCATATTGCTTAGATTATACAGGTTACATCTGTTTATAAGGTTAATGCCAAAATCATATATTCAAAGATACAAGCCTCTAATTTAACCTCAATAGCTTAATTCAACCAAATCATACACTAGTTATCCATGTTGTATTCAAAGTAATGTGTTGTAGTACTGGAAGAGCGTGCTGCAATAAAAGTGATGGTATTTCCTTTAACTTCCTTCACATTAAGTTTATGGTGTTGTTATCTTATTTCTCTCCAAGTGTGTTAACAAAGCGTGTCTGAAAATATTTGCTTAGGGCCAGATGGCTCGCGCAACTGGAAATATTATCTGAGGAAAAAGTCTGAGTTAGGATTTTATGTAGGCTATGTGACATGTCATTGCACTCAGGGTTGTGATTTATTGTCTTTATCAATGTTGTGTGCATGTTGTTCTTTGATTAGATGACCGCAAAGCTGGTCAGTAGGTTATTAACCCTACTGCATTTTATTGGAGCCCGCAAATAAAATAATAAATTTATTTGGTTGGTGTTCGTTTCCATTATGTCCTTGTGATTTGATCATTCATTCGTCTACCTCTATCCACTGGAAACACTTTGGGAATCATGCCTACATTGCCTATACTATTATTTTGTAATATTTCTCCCTATTCGCAATTTGAAATAGGCCTATACATTTTAACCGTTTTTGTGATGCCTTATTTGCATTTATAAGCCTTTCTTGTATTACAAAATAAGAGGGACCATTAAAAATGTATATCGAGACAAAGGTATAGGCTTCCATCTCTCTTTACCATGGATTCTGTTACAGAAAATATTAAGGAGCTCGCTGGCTAATTAGAGCTGGAATACAATACTGTCAGCATTGATTAATATTTAAATGTTCATATAGATGGCTTACTAGGAATTACAATGTCTAGCACTGACTTTAAGCGCTCTAAAGGAAACATTAAAACGATTAATGCAAAAGAAATACAAACGAAAGTGTCTTGACAAACAACAACTGATTTGTTCGATTACTGTCAAACGCATGTTGTGTAATATGTCATTCCGAAATGGGCTACCTTATAATATAGCCGATTTAATGTGCAATAAGAGAACATGTATATAGGTCTAACTTAACACGTATCAGATTGTAGGCCTATAGCATCCCATTGAAATGTACATTATTGCATAGAAGACATTCGTTCGTCTTACAATTGCTTTCGTGTATTTCTTCAATCTTTCAGCACCGTTTTTGTTTCTTCCTTTTCGATATAGCCTATGTCATTTTAATCCGTGTTGAGTTTCCTTGTGTCGCCTCAAATCCACTTTTCTCTGGAACCCTTTGCGACAGATCTCGCAGCTGAAGGGTTTGAATCCGGTGTGTTTGCGGCTGTGTGTGATTAGGTTGGAGCTCTGACTGAAAGCCTTCCCGCATACCTGGCACTTGTGCGGCTTCTCACCTGATAATGAAATAAAACAGGTGGCATTATTAAAGTGACCATTTCATTTCTCGACATTGAAGTGATCGATCTCGTGTTATTTTAAGTAGCTTGTTCGAGGACTGCGTAAATGACAGCACTGTTTGTTCCCGTGCATGTTTTTCGAAAAGACCTGCTTTTTGTTTGGTTTCATCATTTGAATTCCTGGCGTATAGGCTATGCAGAAGTGTATCCTATCAGGCATATGTGGACATGCATGATATTTTACCTGTGTGGATAAAGGTGTGTTTCTTCATGTCGGACTTCTGATGGAATCTCTTCCCGCAGTACTGGCACGGGTATGGCCGCGTGTCTGAGTGGATGAGCAGGTGCGTTGACAGCGTGGACGAGCGCTTAAAGCTTTTACCGCATATTTTGCAATTGAAGCTCCTCTCCTGTGAACGTAAAGTGCATGCTTTCTTTCATGTGTTGTTTACTCATGCTTTACGCATGGCATTTGTTGGCACCAAGCACACACACACACACGGGGCATTTGTTTTTCTAAATATGTGGCACGTATAGACCCTATTACCTGTGAGTGAACGGTCCTGTGTTGCTCCAGGCTCACACCGTGTCCAAACGTTTTCCCACACAATCCACAGGCGAATGGTCGCGTTCCACTATGCGACCGACGGACATGAACTTCCAACCCATGCGACGTTGAGAATCCCTTTTGGAGACGATACACTTGTTATTAGAGTATATAATGCATTTACTCTTTAAAAAAATCTTATTTCAAATTGAGACATTGATTATCGTCGCCATATCTCTGTTTTTCCAGTGTAGGCCTACCTTGCTGCACCTGATGCACGTGTACGATCCGACTGGTTCCAGAGCAGTTGGTAGATTTTGTTGGTATGTTCGCTCGACTAGGTGCTTGAGCTCAGAGCTGGAGTAGGTAGTCCATTCATAAGGGCGAAATGGAACCGTGAAAGGCTCACGGTTGTTTGCTAACGGAGTGAAAAATTGTTCCGAATCTGTAAAACAAAAAAACAAAACTTTCCATCAAACGATTTCCAGATAGGGCCTACTGTTTCTAATAGCGTACCCCATCATTAATATAGCCATCATCAAAAATATTCAATTTCTAATAGCGTAGCCCGCATCATTAATATAGCCATCATCAAAAATATTCAATTTCTAATAGCGTAGCCCGTATCATTAATATAGCCATCATCAAAAATATTCAATTTCTAATAGCGTAGCCCGTATCATTAATATAGCCATCATCAAAAATATTAAATTTCTAATAGCGTATAGCCTGCATCATATATATTCAATTTCTAATAGCCAAGCCCACCATTAATATAGCCATCATCATAAATATTCAATTTCTAATAGCCAAGCCCATCATAAAAAATATAAAATGTCTAATAGTGTAGCCATCATCATTAATAAAGCCATCATCAAAATATGTCTGTACCATTAAAAATAATAATAATAATATATAGGCCTAAAACATTAAAAACTTCAGGATGAAGTGATCGCGAAAAGGGACAGAACACAGACCTGGTGAAGCAGAGGGTGACGGGGGGCGCCAGAAGTCTTTATAGTCCGAGGAGCGGTCGCACACACTCCCCTCGCAACTCAGCGGAGAGCAGGAGAGATGATCTGCGGTGCGCACTAGACCGGACTCTGGGGAGACCCTGCCGGGATGCTTCTGAGGATCACAGTTACACTGGAACTCGACCTGCGGTTTGCTCTCTATAAGCGTATAGGAGAGAAACGACGAGCAGTTAATTCAAGCTCTTAGCGTTATATGCAGTTTTATATTATATTTGTGTAAAAAGTTAAACGTGAAACATTTTAAGCGAATTTAAGGAAACGAAAATGATCAAAATCTAAACACAAACTTGTGTGCGTAATTCATTGCAATTGGGCCTGCGCATAACGCTCAGCATGAACTGTTGAGAGTGGGACCAGTCAATTCAGGGAGACATACTTGCGCATATCTGGGCTAAAATAGCATCCAGCCTTATGTAGTCATCATCCAGGTATCGGGATTGGTGGTAGCTATGTGCCCGTTTACTCTTCACCAAAAATGACCTCGGCATGGTTGCGTGACTCTCAAGATCCCTGGTCCCAAGTGAGAAAATCCTCTGCGTCCACACAGACCTCTTTTATATCTGGAAAGATTTAAAGATCATTGGTTGACAGGTTCCTCCAGCGTTGGGACTTTTGGCAGGGAAGGATGCATGCGCATTGGGCAAAGACACCTGCTCGTCTACCAGGTGTGGTAAACAGGTGGCCAGCTAGGGGACCAGTGCACTTCACGGGCAACGGAGTGTGTGATTTGATACCCAACTTTTTCTATTTTAAAAAGGTCTTTAAGAGGCCATATTCATTAAGAGGCCATAGTAAAATATAATTTCCTTTCACCGCAGGCGTCATAGCGCGGGATCTGAATCAGATCAAATACTTAGATTACATTACGATGATTGTAAGACGCGGATGGACACTTGTAAAAGTAAAATCCACTGGAATTAGTTTGATTTTATTGTGAATGTTTCAAATATTTGTGAATAATCTCAAGCAACATTTTGCCTTATTGTCGTTGAAAACAAGAATTTGTTCTCAACTGACTTCCCAACGAGTTTAATATTTTCTCAAATTGTTAAATATGGGAATTATATTAAAAATATTATTACAACTATGTAATTAGACACGTAGTGACTGAAAAATCAGAATACATTTATGCTTCAGATTCTTCAAAGTATCCAGCTTTCCAAACCCACGCATTCTCTCAACCAGCTTAATGAGACTGTCACCTGGAATGCTTTTTCAACCATTTTGAAGGATCACCCTTGGCTGCTTGGCTAACCCTGCAAAACCAGGTATGCAATATGCTGTGGCAGCCATGCTTCTTGGGTTTGCATAGTAGTCTAAAAATATCAAAGACAATGTCACCAGCAAAGCACCCCCAGAACATCACACCTACTCTATGCTTCACAGTGAAAACCACACACATTCAGATCATCCGTTCACCCACTATGTGTCTCACATAGACAAAGTGGTTGGAACAAAAATCTCACATTTGGACTCATTATACCAAAGGACAGACTTATTGGTCATATTCATAGTGGGTTCTTTGCAACAGTCTAATTCACACACAGTCTCATCTGAAAAGTTGTTGTTGAGGTGTTTTCTTCATGCATTCGCTGCACTGAAATGCCAATTTCTAAGACTAATAACTCCAATAAACATATTCTTTGCAGCTGGGGTAACTCTGTGTCTTCTAATAATTTAGCGGTCCTCATCAGACAGTTTCATTATAGCGCTTGAGGGTGTTTGCCATGATTGACTGACTTGACATAAACTTATGTTTATGATGATGTATACTGTCGTTTTCACTTTGCTTGAGCTATTCTTGCTATTATGCCACTACTGTACAGACATAATGATGGTCTTCTCTGTACTCTGTAACAACACAACTAATTGGCTAAAAAGCATAAGAAGGAAAGAAATTCCACAAATTAACTTTTAACAATGCATTGAAATGCATTCCAGGTGCCTATATTATGAAGCTGGTAAAATAATTAAATGAGTGTGCAAAGTGACTTTGAATTATCTACAATATTTTAATGTCTTTCAATTATTTTTCGATGTGAAAATAGTAAAACTAAAATATTGCACTTGAAGAATATAGGTCTGTCCAAACATGACGGGTACTGTATCTGTTTTTGTATTGTTTAATTAGTACTGACTAAACGTACAATAAATACTATCGTAATAATGTACAATATCATGACCAAAAATCTTTGTTTGAATAACCACGCATGATTAGGCCCTATTAGGATATAAATATTTCTGACTTCTGGTTAAAATGGTAATGTAAATGTATACATTTTCAGAAATCACTAAGATTCAAAAGAAATCATTGCGAGAATGGTCCGGTTTAAGGTTAACTAAAAGCAAAATGATCGATTTGTGGGCAGCGTGGGAAAGAACGTTATTAGTTGAACCTGCAAGTTGCCTAATCATGAGATAAGCTAACTAGTAACACACATGCTGCAGTAGCCTATAGGCCACCTGAACTTGCTTTACTTTGCTTTAAAACATATTCTGACAACACTATACGTCCACCTTAAACATTACAATAATTATTTATAGATAGGCAACATGTCACTTAATATATCTAAACAATGTCCTCAGACATTGCAACTGTAAGTCAGTTGACAACTCTTGATAGACCCAAAGAAATAGTTCACTATTTGCGGTTATGCATTTGACACGAAATCAGGCATTCATAAAGGCTTGATAGTTTATCTTAAAATTGTAAAAAAAAAAAAAAGATTTGCAAAACATGTGTGTCAATATTAACAAACGGAAATTGCTTACCAACGCTTTAAAACGAATTTCCACATAGGCTACTATTTCAGTACCGATCAACACCTTCAACACGCTGCTGCTGTAATGAATAGATAAATCACTTAACACCACTTGACCCCCCACACCCTCCCCCGGCCCCCCGCCCGCCCAAAACGTATTTCTTTGACACGCAATCACGCTTACAAAATAGGCGACACGGTAAGTCCTCACAGTCAACTTGGTCAAGAAACAAAACGATCTCTGTTATTTGCGTCAACACACATAGACGTACCTTCACTGTCTCCACACAAAATAAATAGCATCAGCGTACAACCTCCCTCCATCTGAACGCTGCGGTTGTCATGACCCTTAAATAACGTAGAGCTTCCTGAACGTCAGATTTTTCTTGCACAACTTTCAGCCGATATTTACCAACCCTTATCACTATTAAGATTGACATAAAGGTCATTTGCAATTTAGGATTTTCATATATGAACCTAAACTCTAAGAAATAGAAAGTCAGCTAATTGATTTTTTTTATAGCTCAGGGCTGTTTATGTGCTATGCAATTACACTGATGAGCCAAAACATTATGACCACTGGTCTAAAATGCTGTTGGTCCTTAGCGTGCCACCCACTCAGTACTGACCTGCCAGGCATGGACCCTACAAGACCCCAAAAGTGTCCTATGGTATCATCAAAACAATACCAGCAGTAAGATCGGACATGTTGATCCAGCACATCCCAGAGATGCTCAATAAGGTTCAGATCTGGGGATTTGGAGACCAAGGCAACACCTTGAATTCTTCGTCATGTTCCTTAAACCATTTCCAAACAATGTGTGCAATGTGGCAGGGCACATTATACTGATGAAGGAGACCACTGCCATCAGGGAATACCATTGCTATGAAGGCCCGCACCTCGCCTGGACCCAGGGTTTCCCAGCAGACCATCCCCAGAGCTTCACGCTCCCTCTTCCAGCTTGTTGTCTTCCCACCGTGCACCCTGGTGCCATCACTTCCCCATGTAAACAGCACTTTCGACAGAGGATGGGGGTCACATGGGCACTCTGACAGTTCTGCAGCTACGCAGACCCAATACGCAGCACGGTGCGATGCACTGTGTGTTGTGATACATTCTTTACATTTGTCTCGTGCCTCAGTTGACCCTCTGTCGGTTCGAAGCAGAAGGGGTAGCCCTCATTGCCCTTGTTCAGTGATGAGCCTAAGGCATCTGACAACATGTCGCCGGATTGTGCTTTATCCCTCCCTGGAGCACTTTTGTTAGATCGCTACCACTGTTGAATGGAAGCACCCAGCAAGCCTTGCTTTAGTGGAGGATGTACCTGTGCTTCTTAAAGACCATTAGTGTAATTCTCACAAGAACAGTTTGTCTCTTTCAAATTAAGTTACAAACCAGGAAGTATCAGCAAAAATACCCTTTAATTCTGAGAACTGATCTAAATATCTTCATGAACTTTAAACATTCTCTGACCAAACTGAAAACTTTGCGGTGGTCCAGTGTAAATTATCCTGGTCCCATGCACATGCCAGAGACCAAGGGTCAAAACGTGACTTTACTCTTTATCCTTCACTGTATTTTCTTATTATCTGTCTCCCAAGGAACAAAACGTGACTTTACTCTTTATCCTTCACTGTATTTTCTTATTATCTGTCTCCCTAAGATTCCACATTGGAAACCTAATAAATGTTTGGTTTGAGATATGAGGATTATCCACTTTCCTTCTAAAAAATAAATACCTCAGGGTGGTTTAGCCTTCGTGAATGTCAATGTTGTCTGGTGCTGTTACTATCCCTTAAATTTCTACTTTTTGACAGTGAAATGCCTTATTAAATAAAAAAAACTAGCAAAAAACACACAACAATCACTGACTGTGTCTCAAAGTGGAAACACTGTGTCAGTTTCCTGTAATAAGTCGTTTTTAAGATCTCATCTCTCATCTCATCTTCAACCGCTTATCCGGGGTCGGGTCGCGGGGGTAGCAGCTCTAGCAGGGGACCCCAAACTTCCCTTTCCCGGGCAACATTAGCCAGCTCTGACTGGGGAATCCCGAGGCGTTCCCAGGCCAGTGTGGAGATATAATCTCTCCACCTAGTCCTGGGTCTTCCCCGAGGTCTCCTCCCAGCTGGACGTGCCTGGAACACCTCTCTAGGGAGGCGCCCAGGTGGCATTCGTACAAGATGCCCGAACCACCTCAACTGGCTCCTTTCTATGCAAAGGAGCAGCGGCTCTACTCCGAGTTCCTCTCGGATGACTGAGCTTCTCACCCTATCCCTAAGGGAGAGGCCAGCCACCTTTCTGAGAAAACCCATTTCGGCCGCTTGTACCCGCGATCTCGTTCTTTCGGTCATGACCCAGCTTTCATGACCATAGGTGAGGGTAGGAACAAAGATTGACCGGTAGATCGAGAGCTTTGCCTTTCGGCTCAGCTCTCTTTTCGTCAGAACGGTGCGGTGAAGCGAATGCAACACCGCCCCCGCTGCTCCGATCCTCCGACCAAACTCCCGCTCCATTAGTCCCTCACTCGCGAACAAGACCCCGAGGTACTTGAACTCCTTCACTTGGAGTAAGGACGTTTTTAAGATATGTTGATTTACCCAGAATGCATCATGAAGAGATTGATCGGCACAGTTCCCTTTATTAATTGAAATGCCTTCAGTATTCTCAACCACCTTATCGGCCCCAAATGGTCTTCTGATTACCATAATGGTTAAACTTGGGAAAAAGTCTAACTTAATTGACGTTATTTAGTAGATGCTCTCATACATGTTTATAATGTCCATCTGTGCCAATTGAACACACATTCCGGGCGTTGCTGGCATCACACTCTTGTAAGTCAGCTACAGGGGACATTTTGGGGCATTTTTCAGTAGCCATAGGAGCCGCCTGCCTGAGGCAGTTGCACAGTGTGACGAGAGCAGGAAATCCCTGCTGATATGACCCCTCCCTGCTTCTCTTTGGCGATGCTGCGAAATCTCCAGCTCACACCTTGACCTGTGGTCAGCTTGTTGCTGCAAGGTAGTGCCTTACATCACACCAGTTGGGAGTCAATAACAACCGAAAATGCCCAGACATATATTTGCATCCTTTTAAACATTCAGTTTCAATCTAACATCCCGATGGGAGAGACAGTGCGTTGAGGAAAAAGCAAAGTTTACTGACCTCGTGTAGACAGAGTTGCAGAGAGATTAACTAGCTGACAAGTGCTTAAGAAATAAGAGAACGCTTAACTCTCTGAGTCAGAACAGGAAACCTGCCGCAGAGCAGACACTATCAGTGTGGCTGTGGCGGGTCAAAACCTCTCATCTCGTCAGCGAAGCTCACTGTTTTTTAACCATAAAAAACCCTGATGGTAAACTCTACTCACTTAGCAAAGTACGTGATTGAAATAGCTGCGGCAGAGACGCTGTGATACGTTTTTCTCTTTTAACTTTCGCAAAACATGCTACAGAAATACCAGCACACCGACTCATCAGCGCGTTACTGCTGCTCGAACTGAAGTTCATCAACTCATGTGGGTTCCAGAGAAAATATGTGACTTTTGTTCCTAGATATTATAAATAGTATTTAGCTTATACAGGGCTGTTGCTTCAACACCACATACATGTGAATCTTCTAGAATCTTCTTTTTTTCTTTGAACACACACTATATCAGTTAGTAAAGGTTTACTTCACCAGACACAGTTCAAATCTACCTGTGCTGGACACAAAAAGTAATAGAGACTTCTTTGTCTATGAAAGCGCTGTCCAGTTAAAAACTAGACCTAATGTCATCTCGAAAACTGGGTCAATGGTAGAGTGACATGTTATCTAAAAAAACTTCTGATCAGCCTACTACTGATAAATCAAACTACTGTATATCTGGGTATTTTTAAACCAGAGCATTTGTCATGACATGACCTAAAGCGGAGTGAGACCTACAGTCTAGATTAAAATTCGATTTCTCTAAAAGTAACCCAGAATACAAAATATACAGTGTAACAATATAACAAAATGATTGTGTTAAAACAAGCAGAGGTGAATAAGTTGGTTATCAGGACATGTATCTAATCTGGACAGATCTATACAAAACCTCATGACATTATCTAAACACCTCACAAGTTCCTTTGGGCCGCTCACACAAACCACACAGACATTAAACAGTAAGGAAACACATGCACACACACACACACACACACACACATGAACACACACCTAAGGAAACACACCAAACTAAGGAAACACCCACACACACAATCTGATCTTGCTTTAACGTCACCTTGAGGTTCCCCTCATTCAACCGCAGCCTAATGGAAACGGCAAAGCCAAACCTGCCCAATCCCCAGTAGCCCAACTGCTCCCTGTAGATAGGGTCGCGGCCGTGAACACAATGCATGATTTACTGTGTCGCAGTCGAAACCACAAGACAGTTCTCCTCTCAGTGTTAACATCTTGAATTCCCTCCGAATATTCTCATCCGAACTAGTAAACCAGTGGTCATGAGGAAGACAGACCCTACGTGGGCCCCTTCTGTCCACGCGATCCTGCACAGACTTGTGTTTTTTCTCCTTCAAAATCAGTGTACGTCTTCATAATGACGCCTAATGACATTTTTCCTATGTTGTGTGGCGTACGTGACCAGAAACCCGTAGATGACGGTCAAAAAGATATACCAACACAAGACCACAGTAAGGCCTATCTTGTAATATTTTGGTGACATTTAGATTTTTTTTTTACACAACAATTACACACAACAACACAACTAGAGAGAATGCGCACTCTCCTAAACCATAAACAGTTCACAAATCACCTCAGAACGGTAGACCCTCATCAATCACACTGATCAACAACAGCCCTTGTTAGCAGGCCAGCTAGGCCGGCTTCTGGTTGTAAATTATAACGTGGGTAAATACTAGGGATCTCATGAAGGCGGACGCTTGGAAATCTATTCAGTGCTTCCTGGTTATTGTGCCTCTGTTTAGGAGCAACTCGGAGTGTGTTGGGAAGGGCTCGGCTGCTTTCTCACCGTGGCTTTCTGATGCACTTGACAGCAGTCAACAAATCAGTTGCCATTAGGTGACCTTTCACAGCTCCGTATGGAAGAGTTTCAATTCATAGCTGCCTTTATGTCTTCCTGGTAGCTACTGGCTACTGTCTTTTTTACTGTGGTGGTATCAGTCTCCATTGTTCATTATTGAATATTGGGACTGCATTTTTGTTCGCATGGATTCGATGCTCACTTGTTTAGATAAAATAGCACATTACCACTTTAACCCATGTGCAAGGAAAAACACAACGAGCCCACACACACCCACAATCACACACTCACACACAGTGATGATCAGCGTTTTAGCTGCAAAAATTCTTGTGAGAATGAATAGTTTCCGCCTCAGACAAGGGTGTTAGAAGTATGGTCAAAGTGCACATAGCCCACTAACAATGAAAGGTATAAGGTTTTAAAAGCAAAGCTGCTGGATCTCTACGCCTCTGTGTTATTATCTAGCATCTGTTTGGCAAGCTATTGGTTTTTTTTATTCATAAAAGTCGATGTCTTTCTCTGAGCCAGAATGACCTATAATGGGTACTGACACATATTTGCTTTAATTAAGGCCCCTCAGAAACCTGTCTCAGAGCTTCCTCAAATTGAACAGGAAAAGCTAGGACTTTATTCCTGCTACCACAGTTTTCCTAACACATCCAAGGATGTCTGGCCTATACCGCGTCCAAATATGACTGGGCTATACCATGTCCAAATATGACTGGGCTATACCACGTCCAAATATGTCTGGCCTATACCGCGTCCAAATATGACTGGGCTATACCACGTCCAAATATGACTGGGCTATACCACGTCCAAATATGACTGGGCTATACCACGTCCAAATATGTCTGGCCTATACCGCGTCCAAATATGACTGGGCTATACCACGTCCAAATATGACTGGGCTATACCACGTCCAAATATGTCTGGCCTATACCGCGTCCAAATATGACTGGGCTATACCACGTCCAAATATGTGTGGGCTATACCACGTCCAAATATGACTGGGCTATACCACGTCCAAATATGTCTGGCCTATACCGCGTCCAAATATGACTGGGCTATACCACGTCCAAATATGACTGGGCTATACCACGTCCATATATGACTGGGCTATACCACGTCCAAATATGACTGGCCTATACCACGTCCAAATATGACTGGGCTATACCACGTCCAAATATGACTGGGCTATACCACGTCCAAATATGACTGGGCTATACCACGTCCATATATGACTGGGCTATACCATGTCCAAATATGACTGGGCTATACCACGTCCAAATATGACTGGCCTATACCGCGTCCAAATATGACTGGGCTATACCGCGTCCAAATATGACTGGGCTATACCACGTCCAAATATGACTGGGCTATACCACGTCCATATATGACTGGGCTATACCATGTCCAAATATGACTGGCCTATACCACTTCCAAATATGACTGGCCTATACCGCGTCCAAATATGACTGGGCTATACCGCGTCCAAATATGACTGGGCTATACCACGTCCAAATATGACTGGGCTATACCACGTCCATATATGACTGGTCTATACCATGTCCAAATATGACTGGCCTATACCACGTCCAAAGATATCTGGGCTGTACCACGTCCAAACATGACTAGGCTATACCACGTCCAAAGATGTCTGGCCTATACCACGTCCAGAGATGCCTGGACGTGGTATAGACATCTCTGGACATGGTATAGGCCAGAGATGTCCAGAGATGTCTGGGCTTCTGCAGAACAGTGCTTGAGAACAACAGAGTTCTGTCCCCTAGATTTCACTTTGATGGAACCAGAGCCGTGCTGTTCTCACTAAGAGTGATTGTGAAGGATCTTATCAGTCAATTTTTTTGCTTGGAAAGGAGAAGATGCTGGTTCCGTTTTAGGTTTTGATCAACTGATAGGGCTTTGTTTTTACATACTCATAGTGTGATGAAGAAATATGTTAATAAATGTATCCGTCAGTCATGAGACCGGTGTTTCAGTGGACCGACAAGGCAGTTTTTTCTTATCTAGCATTCATTTAAATATAATATTTAGTTCTGAGAATTGTTATTTCAAAGTCATTATTGTGCTATTATATATCCGAGGAAATTAGAAAAACTGCAATATTGGGAAAATTGCATCAAGAGAATGTTCTTCATTTGAACTGTTGACCTGTTGCTTCTTATCTTGTTTCACAGATGTGAGGTGGAATAGGGACATTTATTAGTGTGGTGTAATACGATTTCAATATAATTTAATAAATCATTAATGAAGGACAACTTTCATATGGATCATGGGAGTTATTGATGTTTTAAATAGACGCTGTACATACACTGTTATGCCAAAACATTATGACCACTCACAGGTGACGCAAACGACGTTGATCATCTCCTAATAAGGGCGCTTCATTGTCTGTGTAGATTAGACAGTAAACGAATAATTAGTTCTCGTAGTCGACGGATTGGATGCCGGAGAAACGATGCAACATTTTTATACCCAGACGACTGAGTCATAGCATCTCTGAAAAGGGTTGCAAGGTGCTCCCGGTCAGCAGTGGTGAGTAACTACTATACTGACAGTGGTCAGAGGAGGGTCAAACCATAAACCGGCGAATGGGGTCAAGGCTCCTCGATGTGCCAGGGCCAAAGAAAATGTAAATGATGGGAACGTGAAAAATGTGTCCCAACACACAGTGCAGCGTACGGGGTTTGCGTACCTGCAGACCGGTCCGAGGGCCCATGATGGTCATAATGTTTTGGCTCATAAGTACATGTAATTATATGTATTTATATCTATATAGGCCTATGTGTAAATATGAGTAAGATACAAACAGTATGTTTTCAAGCATTGTGTTGTACGGTTGATCTTGTGACCCGTGGAGCAGGGAGAAACCTGAAATCTGCGACTTATTCCTCTAAGACATTGCACTGATTAATCCCAATATAGCTTTCAATGGGGGGTTCCCTTCCAGCAGTTTTAAGGGAACAGATTAATCAGCTACGTGGGTAATTCACAGAGTGTGGCTGCATCGACTTGAGGGAATATTCAGTCTGGTTGTGCACATCTAACAGGGTGTGCACATCCGAGGGGAAGAAGAAACTACATGGAAATATTCAATCATGACGACATTGCCCAGTGAATGCACAATGTGTCACACTGAAATGAGTGGACTCAAATTGTTATTGATTCCGACTTATTTTCATTTTCAGACTTTTTCATACTGGGCGGCTGCTGCAGAAAATATTTGCATTCTGGGGTTTAAAGGGCAAACAGAGTTCAAATATTAGTTGCTACTCGGACACTATCAGACGTACGTTACAGACGAATTATTACAACATATCATATTTAACCCAACGTTTCCCTCAGTCAGACGATATTTCACAATGTATTTTGTGAGATGACCACTGATCATAGAAATCGTGCAGATTTAAATGTTTATATTTTGTCATATTGAGTTTGTTTGATAGATATGGCTTTGTCTTAAAATAGCCAGTTATTTTTTTTAATTTTAACTTTATTTTACCAGGTAGGCCGATTGAGAACACTTTCTCATTTGCAAGGGCGACCTGGGAAACAGTTGGGATTTGAACCCAGGACATCATACACACAAAGCATGCATTCTACCAACTGCTCCAAAGCCATGACTAACACATAAGATAAAGTATTGATTGTTCCAGTATTCCAGAAGGTATGGAAATAGTCTGCTATAGTCGTAGAACTGCCAAATTGGGACTACTCATTACTCCTTTAGATGCAGGATTATAATTCACTCTGTCAACATCCACTCTTGTGTTTCCACTGCCATCTCTTTTCTGTACACATATCTCATTTAGATGTTTAAATATCCTTAAAAGGCAATCACCGTGACCTCTATGTGTACAGAAAAGAGAACAACAGTACAAACTTTTTGGGGATTGCTCATCATACATCGCTGTATCTTTTTTTTAAATAAAAGTATTATTTTTAATATATTTGAAGAGCTTCTCACATTATTTTGTGAGGAGCTCTGATGGCACATTCTGTGATTGCAGCCAAGAACATTGCACTGGACTGTGTTAATGCTGCTCTCTGCTGGTGTCGGTACAATTGGGATTATTGTCCTAGGGGTACAAATGAACCGCCAGTTGTTTATTGAACAAAATTGAGCTTTTTAGCTGGAGTTGTGTAGTAGTGGTTGTTTTATTTCCTCTGGCGTACCGTACGTTTGTGTGTGTTGTAGAACCGCCTATGTGTATTTTGGTATGGCTAATAATTAAGATACATGTCATGCATGTGACAGTGTTAAGACAGCATGTTGCTACATTTCTTGCACAGGTGCAGTATAAAACACCCCAGTCTGTAATATGCTTCTACCTTCCAATCCTGTAGGGGCTCATACACATATGCAGTATAAAACACACCAGTCTGTAATATGCTTTTACCTTCCAATCCAGCAGGGGGCGTGTATGACTGTAGCACATTCAACAAACGCTCTTAGAGTATCCGGTTAGCTACGTTGGCATTTTATACCGGCTTTACAGCTGCGGACAGGCTGTCAACAGAAAAGTTGGTTGTGCAGCGAAAATGGTTAGTATATGGTCATCATATGTTTACGAGCCGACACATATTACGCTATTGATTAGGATGTGCTTTTTCATGTTTGGAATTATAGTTTTTAGAGAGAGGATGATGTTGGATTTTGCCGCATGGTTTCGCCAGTCATCTGTGGGCTGTCGTCAGCATGGCGACATGGCGCTCTAAAGGCCTACTGCAACACTTGAAGTGTTCTTAATATTGCATTAACATACACGCGTTTGCTGTAGATGTCATCCATTGTTGTCATCTATATGTGTGACCAGTGAGTCTGTTGACTGAATTAAGTTGTCAGGCGATTCTCAAATTTGACGTGACTGTAATGTTGACAGTACATTTTCAAAATGAAACGTTTTCCCCATCCGCATGTTCTACTCTCCTGGAGCATTCGGGCTGTAGATGGGGCAGTGGGGAGGGATGTTGACACTGCGCCTGTATTTGTCGCACATTGCGTGCCCTGTTGGCAGAAATGTTGTTACAGCGGTCTTTCTTTCTTTACAGGGTTTCGTGAAGGTAGTAAAAAACAAGGCCTACTTCAAGAGGTACCAGGTGAAATTCAGGAGAAGGCGAGGTAAATATAATCCTGCGGAGTCAAATGGTGTATTTCAGTGTAAATGCTGGCTTACTAGCCAGTTGTATTAATGTGTGTGTTAAATAAATTGCTTCTTGATGATGATTCCAAGATCTCTGAGCTCACTGGAGTTGGTCCTTCGTTTGCAACAGTTGATGTTTTTTTGTTCTTTCAAGACGGGGCTGAGAGAAGCATATTTATAAGCACTAGAAATCCTAATGGTAAAGTAAAGGTTTGGTTAATGCCTGCATGCTTACCAGTTGTGTTTTTATGTACTTGTTGTTTCGACAGAGGGAAAGACGGACTACTTTGCTCGTAAGCGTCTAGTCATTCAAGACAAGAACAAATATAACACACCCAAGTACCGGATGATTGTGAGGTTCTCCAACAGAGACATCTGTTGCCAGGTGAGTTGCTATGGGGATTTGGTCCATGCTCATAATGATCTCCTGGTATGATTGAAACCGCTACCGTATCTCATGAACCACATCCGGTCCCTTACTGGTCCTGTCTCGTGTTTCAGATTGCCTATGCCAAGATTGAGGGAGACCAGATTGTGTGTGCCGCCTACTCCCATGAGCTGCTGAAGTATGGCATCACCGTGGGGCTCACCAACTACGCCGCTGCTTACTGCACGGGCCTACTGCTGGCGCGTCGGGTAGGGGCCACAACACACACACAGACATGACTGTACACACACATACACACACACACAGACAAATGACTGTACACACACACACACACAGACAAATGACTGTACACACACACACACATATATACACAGACAAATGACTGTACACACACACAAACGACTGTGTTCAGAGATGTTGTGGTAGTCACGTAGATGACCTTTGCCCTGCATGACAGTTGTTTGTTAGAGCGCTGGTCGCTGTATTGATAAATTACTTGTCAGCGTTTGGGGCATTTGGTGCTTGACTAAAACCAGTCCAGTGCCAGAGCTGATATGCTGACAAAGCAGGATCTGACCGGGACTTTGTTGACTTGTGTGTCCAGTATCATTGTGTAACACAGAGCGCTTTTTTCCTGCTGCCACGGGGATTTTCCTTTCTGCTTTTTGTTCAGTACGAATCGGTTCGCTATTAAACGCAGTTAATTCAATCCACTTTTAGTTTTGCAAGCTTCAATAATTTCAATATAAAAGTTGTGTGCCACCAGTTTTTACTCCCGATCCAGAGTATTTCTGTAATGTTTCTTCTCTTTCCTCTCGCCTTCACATTCTCACTCTGTAGCTGCTGAACAAGTTTGGCCTGGACCAGGTTTACGAGGGTCAGGTGGAGGTGACCGGAGATGAGTTCAACGTGGAGAGCATAGACGGACAGCCGGGTGCGTTCACGTGTTACCTTGACGCTGGGCTCGCCAGGACGTCGACGGGGAACAAGGTGTTCGGAGCTCTGAAGGGGGCAGTTGATGGTGGCCTCTCCATCCCTCACAGGTTAGCGCAGCTTTGGGGATTCATATGTTCCTGTTCGGCCTGTTTTGGTCTTGGTGTTGTCCTCTATGACCAACACAGAGGGATGATGGCTGAACATTCTCTCATGACCCTGTAATGAAGGCTGACCACCTGTGGAGCCTGTCAGAAGATACATCCGTTCATGTCTATTCTGTCGATTTACTTTGAAGTATAGAAAACTGCTTAGAATGAATGCCATAGATAACCTTATTGACCCTGTATTAATACATGGGCTTTGATGTAATGGAGTGTAAATAATGCATTTCTAAAGGTTATATTATTCAGGTCAAAGTAACTACTCAAAATTGACACCAATAACTCAAGGCATAACGTTGCCATCCGTTTCTCTCAGCACAAAACGATTCCCCGGCTACGACATGGAGAGCAAAGAATTCAACCCAGAGCTGCATCGTAAACACATCCTGGGCATGAATGTGTCTGACTACATGAGCTACCTGATGGAGGAGGACGAAGAGGCCTACAAGAAACAGTTCTCACGCTTCATAAAGAACGGAGTCACGCCAGACACAGTACGTCCTCTCCGCCACCAGCTTAATTCTCGAACGTCCTGAAATCAGTTGGTTCGGCTGTTTCTTTTCTGTCTAAAATCACAGCTTTGATATGTTATAAGAATGTTTGTGCAACGTGAAGCATTAGTCCTCTGTTTGTGACAGCTGATGTTCTGTTGGTGCTTTCATGTCTGGGGTGAGGGAAGTGCGATTAACAGTACGCTGTTGTGACTTTACTACAGAATTGTTTTCTCACTTGCGTCCGGCCAATGTTTTGTTTTTCAGGTAGAGGAGATGTACAAAAAAGCACACACCGCCATCCGAGAGAATGCCGTCCACGAAAAGAAACCGAAAAAAGAAGTCAAGAAGAAGAGGTGGGTTTGCTTAACTTCTACTTGAGAGAAACATGTTTTTAGAGTTTGTGGTGGCAGAGAAATCGAGCTTTTAAATAATTTGCTGTGGTATAGCTTCATTCTGGATGTATACTTAGTCCATCTCTTCTGATGTGCTTCATCTCTTCTGATGTGCTTGTGGCTAATAAGGGGCTCTCTTGCAGGTGGAACCGTGCCAAACTATCGCTGGCACAGAGGAAGGACCGCGTCGCCCAGAAAAAGGCCAGCTTTTTACGGGCCCAAGAAGCACAGGCGGTTGCAGATGGATAGAAGGACTTGTCGCACCTGCCCCCACCAAATATACTTTAATAAAATGCTACAGAACGTTGCTGTGTTTCCCCATTTGATGTGGTGTATTTTAAAACATGGTAGAAATGTTAGTGTGTTATCTTTCCCGTAGAAACTTAAATTAGGTTGTACTTATTAGTTTGGGTTGTCTCCGCTAGCTAAGATTAATAAGTTGTGGATGTTAGACCTATGTTACGGCAAGTATCTCAAACTATTGTTTCTGTCATACCATTGGACTTACTGTAAGAATGGTAGTCCTAAGATAATTACAATAATAGGTTTGTTTACAGTACCATTGCAATTTTATTAAAGTATTGGCATAGTGTAGATTCAATACTTAACAATTAAAGCACATGTTAATTTAACATTAACACCCACAATATTATTTTAAGTAGGTTAACCACTGTAAAGTACTATAACACTACAAAGACTAAACAACGTAACACAGGATGAAACTTTTATTGTGCAAAATCGTGCTGGTTCAAACCGCGAAGCAAATGAATATCGACATTTCAACTTACTTCAATGTGCCTTTCAGAAATCCACAATCCTATATAGTACCTCCCATAAGAGGGTGATAAATATCTATATGAAACTGTGAAATTACATCAAGTCTGGAATTTTCTGCTGACTTCGGTTTTAATTACGGCACTAGTACACAGGCAGTGCTACACACAGATTGTGGGAAATGGTAGAACCGTTCTTAATGAGACGAACATAGTATACAAACCAACAGGCTCTGGCCATACCGAAGGTTGTAGTATAATTATTATTTTGATCCAGCATTCCGGTTATTTGTTAAAAATGGCAAATAATGTCCAGCGACGTGGATGATCTGACAGGTTTTTCCCAATAACATCTGATAAACTGGACTGGCCAAATTAGACAGCATTTCTGAGAAATCTCTTGCAGCAGTCAGCCCAGTTGGTCGGTCACATTGTTCATTAAAAAACAAAAATGCAACACTTCTTTGAACGTATAGTCCAATCCACCCCGTGTTGCCAGAAACCAAACCAATCTTGAATGAACGATCCACCGCTGAGTGGATTGTGGGAAATCATTCACCCAAAATGTCTCTCTGGCTCTTCGTAAACCACAGTGTCGGTTACAGACAAGTCACTTCACGGGAGTCAATAATCAAGCCTTAAGCGTGAGCCAGGATCAGGACTGCGAGGTGTCCGCTGTGTGGTCATCGTGAGTCTTTGGTATGGGAGATCTGTTTCCACAGAAGGGCTTTGAGGTTGTTCAGAATGAGCGAATGCTCCATGTCCATGTGGCCGGCCGAGCCCTTCAGGGCCATGCAGGTGTACAATTGCCTCTCCAGCTCCTCCTTCAGAGCTGACGGCGCCCCCCTCAGGAGATAGTCCCTCAGGGTGCCGCACGCCTTGGCCAGGTTGGGCCGGGTTACCTCCTCCCCGCATCGCCTCTGAGCCACGTCGCACGTTGTCTGGCAGTTGGTCCCCAACACGCAGTCGGCGTCCGTGTCGCAGGGCAACCCGCGCATGGTTTGCCGGAACGTGTCCTCTGGGACGATGGCCCTCAGGTCGGTGAGGCGCAGGTCGTGGCGGTCGGTGTAGCCGAAGCTGTCGGCGGTTAAGTCGCACATGAGGAAGCTGCCGTACGTTCCGTGAAAGATGTCCTCCACCAGCTCCAGGAGGCCCATGGAGATCTTGGCCTTGCGGGGCCAGGACGGGGTGAACCACTGGTCCATGCTGCGTCGGGCCCCACTGGGGACCCAGGTCTCCAGGGGCCAGGGGAGGTTGAGACCATACAGGGGACCGTAAGGAACCCTCTCGGTCATGTACAGGTCCCCACAGAACCCAAGGATCCGTGGGGTGTGTCCCCGGTCCTGGAGGAGCAAACCCAGGAGAACGTCATCCAGCTGGAGGAGAGCCCAGGCTGAACGAGCCTCTGGGAGGGAGACGCGTCCGTCCTTGTTTCCGTCTGTGAGGGAGAGGATTTGGGTCACCAGGCTGGCCAGGTTAGCCTGCTCGCCCAGCTTCGACTGGAGATGGGGAGAGTACGTGAAGAAGAAAAAAAAGCAACAGGGATTATAAGAATATACGGAGTATTTGCTGGTATCCCCAACAACCTACGTAGAGATTTCAGTTAAAACAACCAAAGCGACAAAATGCCAGTGATCAGTGAGATCAACCAGTGAGAAAGATCTGTGAGAACAGTTGAGTCTTCAGATACCCTGAGGTGATTGAGGACCATCTCTCTGAACTTCTCCACAGACGTTCCACGAGTTGGCTTGTCGAAGACTGCCGCCTCTCTTCTAGGCTCAGGCTCCTCCCCTAACTCATAGTGTAGCACCTCCCCCACCTGGCATCGTATAACCCCGTCCAGGTCACCCCAGCCACCTGTGTACACCTGTTGCCCAGGCGACAACAACCAGATCCAAGTTAATCACAGCATTCACTTAGCTAGTCGCTAAAAAAAAAACAAATTAGCTGGTTCCTTATCTGGACCATGTGTTAATGTAAACACAATACTAAACTTTTATCAAAGATTCAATAAAACTGTTTGCCACATACTCGTAGGGAGCACTCTTAACAAGATGAATACACGGGCTGTTTGACTAGTGTCACAAGTTATCCATATACATTGATCAAGTTCTACACCAAGCGTGAGACTACGAGCTGACCGTGGAACATGCACAGACAGACCCATACAGCTTGTAGTGGTCGTTAACCATGTTTTCTCTGAAGTACTAAGACAGTTCACCTGGTTGTTGGGGCTGATGGAGAGACATCTGCCCAGGTACAGTGTGTTCTTGTCACATAGGCTGCTGCAGGCTGAGCCGTCAATAATGCCCTTCCTGTATTTGTCACACTGAGGAGGGTGTAGTGGAGACTGGTTAATTTACTGCTACTACAACAAGAGGTCAGTTTGTTTCCTTTTGCTTCATACTTTCTGTTGAATTTCAGGTAGGTCCACCAGGTTTTATCAAAAGGACCTAAACAGGGTGTGACTTCCATTGAATTGTTAAACAGGAACTTAAATTCGCAATTGTAATATTTTGTTTAGCGGAATCCACCCCTGTTAATAAAAAAACGTAATCACAAAAGCCAGCTCACTTGTGCCTTAATCTTAAGCTCTCACAGTTGTTTTATTTTTTACAGTCAACAAAACCAACCGAGTGAACTCAACTGAGACTCTCAATACTAACCAGACGCTCTGTGCCACAACCACTAGGTGGCAGTGTTCAGTCACGTTTAAATGTGCTTCGCATCAACAATCTGAAGGCCTAACAACCTATCCTTGGAGTTTGTAAACTATGATGTGCTCCAAGCGTGTGGAGTATTGGGATGATATTATACGACCGGTGCTTAACAACAGTGCCGTTACATCCCCGTTTCATTTTGTGTACTGCAGTGGAACTAGGTTGCGGCCTGTGTGGCCAAAGTGTTAGTGGAAGTGGCCACACTAATACCGTCTCAAATGTGGCCCAATGCCTGTCAGATAAACATGTGTGTGTGTGTGTGTGGGGGTGGTCTCAATTTAAGCATAAACAAATGAAGAGGTCAGGAAGTAATGTGAGTACGACTTCCGTGTGCATACTCACTATGGTGTTCCTGCACTCGTGTCCTCGGCAGAGCTCAGTGTAGTTGGAGTACTGGACGTAGACCACCCAGCCCCCCACGAACACCGCCAGCCAGGTGAGGAACAGGTATTTCACCCGCACAAAGGAGATGCGAGCCTGCAGGGTTAGAACACAGGGCCGTGTTAACAGCAGGGATGATCACAAATGTGGGCCCCAGTGGGCCCAACCTGACCGTGGTCACACAGAGTTAGTTACTGGGTAGATTGGCTTTATTACACAGGTCTTACACACGTTTCCTTGAAATACAGTCATCTATGAGCAATCTAATGTGTGCAGGGTTGAGCCCTTGCGATACAATAATCACACTGATAAATGACTCCATGTCAATACTTGCTACTAGGAAAACAGCGGACCACCTGCTACTGTTGGTACGTGATTTTCTAAATGTAATTTCCTGTGCGAGTACAGCGTGGGTTTTGTTGTAGCATCGGGGAAATACAAACAATACAGGCCGTCTGTGGGCAGTGAGAGGCACAAATAAGGCCAGCCTGGTTAGTGGTGGCATACCAATTAGTGCTTCCTAATCAACCCCATCATGTGACCCAAGAACAGCCAGCCAGCAGTACTGTCGTTTCCATGGTGACAAGCTACCGATCTCCGGGGCCCAACATGACATGGCCCTCTGACATAAAGACCGTGTTGCAGCTCTGATGCAGTGCAACACTTGAGACCTATTTGCTACCACACTGTCACAGTGTGAAACTGAGCATGACATTATTTAAGTAAATAAAACATGCAGGCTAAAAGTAGAAAATTGGAACACAAACATAAAGTACCAGTCAAAAGTTGTTTTCCCATGTAATTGAGCCAGGGGGGGGGGTTTGTATCAAAACTTCTAACTAGTACTGTATACACACTGGTGGAAGTCATCAATGAGGCGCCGTGGGTTCATGGCTAATATACCACGGCTAAGAGCTGTCCTCAGGCACGAGTCATGGCCGCTCTCATAAATAAGTTACCACAATTAGAGCAGTTTGAGATGACCAACACCATTTCATCTGTGAGGCTAGCTGAGGGAACGAGATGACCGCACTCGGTCCCTAACCAAGGCTGACGTGAGGGGAGCTTTTTAACGAGTGAACCCTTGGAAGTCCCCGGTGCCAGATGGCAATCCAGGCCGTGTCCTCAGGGGGTACGCCGACCAGTTAGCGGAGGTATTCACCTCTATAGTCAACCTTTCCCTAAATCTGCCTGCCATCGTTCCCATACTAAAGAAACCTTCCATCACATGTTTGAATGACTACCACCATGTAGCACTGACCTCCCATCACATGTTTGAATGACTACCACCCTGTAGCACTGACCTCCATCACATGTCTGAATGACTACCACCCTGTAGCACTGACCTCCATCACATGTCTGAATGACTACCACCCTGTAGCACTGACCTCCATCACATGTCTGAATGACTACCACCCTGTAGCACTGACCTCCATCATCATGTCTGAATGACTACCACCCTGTAGCACTGACCTCCATCACCTGACTGAATGACTACCAACCTGTAGCACTGACCTCCATCACATGTCTGAATGACCACCAACCTGTAGCACTGACCTCCATCACATGTCTGAATGACCACCACCCTGTAGCACTGACCTCCATCACATGTCTGAATGACCACCACCCTGTAGCACTGACCTCCATCACATGTCTGAATGACTACCACCCTGACCTCCATCAAGGTGAAACAATTTGAGCAGTTGGTCAGAACTCACAACGGCTACATTCTTCCGGACACTTTGAACCTCTCCTTCAATTTGCACCCCGCCCAGATAGATCAGCGGTCGATACGATCACCCAAAAGGCACACACTGGTAACACATACGTAAGCATGCGGTATCTGGATTACAGCTCAGCACTCAACACGATCATGCCTGCTAAGCTTGTTCCTAAGCTCAGGTCCCTGGGTCTCCCTTTGCAAATAGGACCTGGACATCCCGGACATCCTGACGAGGAACATCACCTCCTCTGCACTGACCCTGAGCACCGGGCCGTTCAGGGCTGCATACTCAGTCCTCTTAATACTCCCTGTACACGCAGGACTGTGTGGAGGTCATGCCCCGATACACATCGATAGAGCTGAAGTGAAGAGAGTCTCGACTTCAAATTCCTGAGTGTGTTCATAAAGGATGACCTTGCCTGGTCGGTGGTAAAAACTGCCCAAAAGTGCCTATGCTTCAAACGCATTTCATTGTTCAAAGTGACATGACACGTATTACGTGCATTTGATATGTAAAAGACTTACCGGTAGTGATGTGATTTCATACACCAGTGGAAAACGGTCTCTTAAACTGAGTGGTTTGAATCTTGAACGCTTATTGCCATGATATACGAGACCATATGCCACAGGCATCGCATCACTTTTTGGCCGTTCTTATTGCACTGGTAACTATTTTTTAGGTGCAATAAGGCTTTTCGAGCTCAATCAGCGTTCAGGATTCAAACATACACTTCCATAAAAGACACAAACTCCTCTTCCACAACATTAGTTGTGACCACAGTTTAGACTTTCCCAAGTTTGAGTTAGTCAAACTAATGTATAGACACACATAAAAAGTAAGAGTAAGAGTAGTATCCTGCTATTTATTGCAGCGGCAATTCAAATGCCACCAGGAAACCACTAGCTCCCACACTCCCTGACCTTCAGTCGAAGTGTGTGTGGACTAACATACACTTTAAATAGACACAGGGCCTAGTTGAAAAGTAATTGTTTTATGGCCTATGGACTGTCACGAGAGCCAAGCCATGCTGAATATCCTGCTCTGCCATGGTCGTTTGGGTTGACTGTTCGTGTATGTTTATTTATGATGACTGTATGTGTGTTCAGGAGGAGTGAGTGTGTGTTTTATTCTGTGTGTGTGTGTGTGTGGGTTTATACAAATGACTGTTCCAGTCAGTGAGGAGCCAGAATGCATACAGTTTTGAATAGAAGGAAACCTAATACTTTAAACAACATGTCTGCTGGCCATGTTTTGACTCATAGATGCTAGTCGGCTGGTCAGTCATGCGAAAGTGAACGGTGCTGCACTCCAATAAGCATTTCTTCCTACAGGGTCTAGTGTCTGTAAGGCAACGGTCAAACTCCAAAATACAGTTGTCAAGGTAACAGCTGCATAATGGACCAAGCCATCTGGGGCTCCCATGTGGAGCAGCAGTCTACGGTGGTCTTTTACAGTGCCAAGCTGTGAAAGTTTGGGTCTTGATAGTCTGCTGCTTTTACATGCGGTGATATCGCCGACTGGGATTTGCATGTCTCATTGTGCTCTAGAGACTCTTCTATTAAAAGTGACTCACGCAAAAGCAGAAGTCGTCAGTCAAAATGTGCATTTGTGGATCACACTTAGTTACCTGACTGTATCAAATACACCATATAACCTCAACTCATGTAGGTTGTGTAAAAATACAAGGAAAGTGGAATGGTCCTAAAGAAATGTGATATTGTGCACGTTTGACATGTTACATATGGTTCCTGTAAGCTAATCCTGCAAAATGACACTGTATGGACGACGCTGTATGGACGACGCTGTATATGGACGACGCAGACGCAGTATGGACGACGCAGACGCAGTATGGACGACGCAGACGCAGTATGGACGACGCAGACGCAGTATGGACGACGCAGACGCAGTATGGACGACGCAGTATGGACGCCGCAGTATGGACGCCGCTGTATGGACGCCGCTGTATGGACGCCGCTGTATGGACGCCGCTGTATGGACGCCGCTGTATGGACGCCGCTGTATGGACGCCGCTGTATGGACGCCGCTGTATGGACGACGCTGTATGGACGACGCTGGAGCTGTATGGAGGACGCTGTAGCTGTATGGAGGACGCTGTACGGATGACGCTGTAATGGATGAGGTTGTGAATACATATCGGGACACAGCTTGGCACACAAAAGGGTGTGGGGCACAGGGGTCCAAGCTGTCCATAAGACGAATCATACTTCCCAAAAAACATGTACTGGCCACATGGAATTCTCCATTAGTGAAATTATGAAGAGAAATCTGTATCCGTTACAATGACAGTTAATCTTGTCATTAAATATTCTATTTGATTTCATACAACATGTTTATGCACATCTATACACACACGTGAGTAATGCAAATAACTCATCTGTAATGGTGACCTCTCCCTTAAAATAGCAGAAATCCTCTCCACCACAAATGAAACAGATTTGGCATTGCTTTTCTCAGCACACTCAAGTTGACAGGGACTATGAACTTTGCTTACCTGCCCAGGTGCTACAGGAAATCAAAGTGCTCTGAGAAACAAACCGAATTCACGTTGTCCATCCAATACAAAGAAACCAAACAGAAGAAAAATTATGTTCGGCTGAGAGTCATTACGAACGGCCCCTGCTGGGAGCCCAGTGGAACTACACCTATTGGATGACAACATGATAAACTATGCAGGGTATTGACGCGTTGTATTCAAGCTAACCTTCCACAGATCATGGCAGAACCAACACCTTCCAGGGATAGACAACATTACTAACTGGAACCAGGTGACAGGCGTCCTATTCTACTGGTCGTAGAATCACCTACTCCATTTTTCTGACGTCCATCAGAATCAGATGAACGGAAAGGTTACTGAGGTCCGAACCAATGAAAGAATATGTAGTGGAGAAATAGTGAACTCTGAAATTTGACACTAATTGGTTAATTAACTCGTAACACATTGAATGGGAAGCTAGCCAGAGCTGCTCAACTATACACAAACTCAACCATGCTTAAGTAGATCACCGGTTTGCTGGTGAAAAACATGACTTTAACGTTAACTCAGGCATGCATTCAAGATGAACTATTTCTTAACCTTACAACTAAACTAATATAACTTGTTGCTAAAGCAATGAAAGTTCTCGAGCGCACAGGGAAATGGGAAACGTTTGCCACCACCACAACCCTTCAGAGCCGGTAGTCCGGCCAAACTATGTAACCGAGCAAAGAATTTGGTAAATGGGTACTAACAGAGATGGAAAAACTGTCAGATGGACAACTATCTCTGCATCACTCTATCAATCAGGCATTTATGCTTGAGTGGAAACAGTTAACTCCTCCTGAGTAAAGGCAAATGACATGCCGAAAGACTGCGAGATGAAAGATGATCGAGTCTGATGAGATCAAAATGTAACTATTAGGCTATGCATCTGGCAAAAACAATGTACTGTTTATCACCTGGTTAATATTCTTCGTACAGTAACACATGGTGGGTGACTGGGAATGCTTAACAGCAACAGGGACTGGGAGACTGGTCAGGATTGAGTGAAGGATAAACAGAGCAAGTTAGATAAAGTTCCTCAGGACCTCAAACTGCGGCAAAGATCTAACTGCAGGGCAATGATCCAAGACACAGACTGCGGTGGTTCCGGTCCAAATATAAAACCCATTAAACATCTGTAGGCAAACCTGAATTACCGCCCTGAGAATAAAAGCAAATCTGTCACTGTCCAAGTTGGACAATTTACTTATTTGAAATTTGAATAAGTGTACATGTGCCATAGATGAATATTCTCTTCACTGACTCCTAAACAATAAAAAAAAAAATGCAACAGGGTAAAGGGTAAAAAACTGTCCACTCTGTTGTATCTTCCACTTTGGCAACAGCAACCAGTGTTTAAATGTACATTCTAGTTATCTAACAAATGTGCAGATGTGCAGATTTACAGACGTGCTTTGCAGTCGGTCCCATTCAGTAGGTAATCATGTTGCCAGACACATAAGCACGTTTATTTAACACATCTATACCACCTGGTCTGTTGTATTTACTTCACGTGTTCAGGTTCCTAGTTAGAACCAAATCGTATCGTATCATTACGGCGCCTCTACCCTGCCAATCGAGTAAGATACTGTTAAAATTCACAATCTCCACCGATATATAAGACGCCCCAATACCTCTGTCTTGTGCAGTACTTGGGCATATCGTAATATAGCGGTCATTGACTAGAGACCACAGGACGTCAATCTTCTTGCGGCGCACAGGACTGCACTATGACATAAGCTGTCGATTAAAATTGTTACCTGGAAATAGAAGGCCCGAGGAAATAGACCCTTCGCCATGATAAAAACTGATCATCTCAATACGTGGACCTGCAAGAGAAGCCAAATAAATGGTGTAAAGCTCAAGCGAACGCGGTCAGCGTTGTTCGGCCATACATAACATATACACATCGATATCCTTTATAAGCGATTTGTGAAAGATATACTTTAATAGTGAAAATGTTGCGTTACCTGATCATTCTTGTTTGTTTTTTTCAGGTGTCTGTTCGTGCAGTTAGTATAAAGCCAATGTCCAGCAGCACATGCCGTTCCCGGTTGGCAGCGTCGCAGTTTTTCTCGTGCAGCTGCACATCAGCAGCCAAACGCACCACAAGGATCCCAAGAAATAAAGGAACACGAACGATTTATTTCTTTTTGCCGACGCAATGGTTTTGATTTTTTTGTTGACAAGCAAGGATTAGCCACTATCTTCCATGTGACGGTTCCCAATTCATAATTACTATTAAATTAGTTTAAAAAAAATCGAATCTATTCTGAATGTAATATGTTTTGCTATTTGTCATTTATTGTAACAACCCGCACTGATAATAAGGAACGTGGGGTCTATTAATGGACACATCATCTTCCAGTCTGTAGTTCTCCAGTGACAATATGTGGACGGTTCATATATTTAATATACGTTTCTATATGTAATAGGGATTCGTTTATTACACATATTAACTAATAAAAAAATGAAATAGTTTGCCTTAAACAATTATAGATTTCAGCCAGCTTCCAAAAAACTCCAGATTGCATAGCTGAACATAATAAAATATTTCTGGGTTCACGGGCTTAGATACAATCTAGGAGTGTATAAAGTCAATTTAGAGTTAATGTAGATTAAATACACATGTTTGTATTTGGTAAAGCATATTCAGTATCGCATAAAGTTGGTCGTAACTGGAAAACTAAAGTGTCCTGCCTTCTTTTTCAAATTTATGAAAAAAGTGGAAGCTTGCGGTGCTTCCCACAATGCACTCCCAGATCAGCGGGAAACCAAAATGGCGAATGTATTAGGGGAAAATGACCCGTTTGTTATTTTCTAAAACACATTCCGTCTGTCACATAATTTGAGAGTTGCGCTGCCAAAGAAACGGCACGTCTACTCGGACAAGACGACATTCGCGTGTTTCAACCGTGTTTTCCGACATATGTTGCATTTTGCCCCTCCGAACTGAGCGAATGAGGTAGGCTACCCAGCTAGCAATCAACACAGTCCTTACTCTGGTTTTTATTGGGGGTGTGGGTGCGTTCCAGGACCAATCCGTCTGTGAATACTGGGTCTGGAGACACTTTTATTTTAGTCTGAAGACCCGCCATACCACAAAATGCAAGCTTTATGCACCACGTTCTGCTGTTAATCTGAATATAGATAACGGTATGTGCTGCTAAATGTAGAACTTAAGTTGTACTGTTTTTTATAGTTGTGTTTTATTTATTTATATTTGATGCAATGTCCAGACAGCTACTGACAAAAGGTAGTAGCCCAGTGACGGTACAGACCGTGGGATGTTGGGTTAGAATCTAACACGGCTCACTGCAACAAGCTGAATGCATTTTACTGATTCGCATCTATAAACAATATCTATGGCGATTTATGCATATGATACATTTTATTAAATTCAACCAGACCTGCACATTAATTTTAATCACCAATCTGGAGTTCTTACTGACATTCTTTTCTGTTATTCGGTTTTCTTTGAATATTATGGAAATGGTGCAGACAATGGAAATATTTGGGATACTCGTCTCCAATGATGAGCCATCACTCGCCTGTGTGGTTTATACTTTGAGAGCTCTTCCCAGTCTAACCCACCAATTTTGTGGCCAGTGAAATTAATCAATTCTCTTTCTTTCCATTATGTTAGAGACTCGACTAAATTACAGCAGCTTCCGGCCAACCAGCTTCAAGAACAGCCTCATCAGCACCACACGATGCCAGTATCACTGACCAGCATTGAGCCGGTCCAGGATAGAAATGGAGGCGACACTGACCCGAAGCTCAATAACAGGTTTAAAGAGGGACAAGAGGTCCTAGCCCGATGGTCCGATGGCCTTTTTTATCTGGGCACTATCACTAAGGTAAGCAGCTGTTATTACTAGTTGTTATTGTTTATATGTTCAATCCAAAGGCAATTTTGGCCATATCTCACGTCATTTCACATTGAATGATCATCTGTGTTTCAAATGTTCCTTTCAGATAAATAACGAGAAGCATCGCTGCTTTGTTGTCTTTGAAGATCGGTCCAAGTCTTGGGTTTTGTGGAAGGACATTCAGACAGGCATGTAGTTCCCTCTCTCCGGAGATGTAAACTTCCAATCCTAAACAGTTCCTCCAGAAAAACGCGATTATGCGATCGCTGAATTCAATGCATAATCAGCCAAAGTCCGCATATTAATGCAGGGGTCGCATTTTTTCAAATACTCGCAATCACGCCGCATAAATTGCTGATTTCCGCGCAAAATATGCGGGCTTGCATGATTTCATAATCCCTGCATTTCGTCGCAAAAAAGTCACATATATCTTAGCAGAAAGTTGGAAAATGTTGCGTTTACTTCACACAAGAGCAGCCGCCCCCCCCCCCATGTTGCCATGGGAACGTTATGAAGTGACGTAATTACGCGACGTTGAACGCCATCGGAAAGCTGCAAACCCTGCGAATAAGCCATGATGAAGCCAACGGGTCCGCAGTGGTGCATTTGAGAGGGAGGAGATTGTGATGGACGAGGGAGAGGGGATGGAGGATGAGGATTGGGAATGATTGGCCAGTGTTAGAGGCTACGCAGTTATAGTTTTCATTTTCACAGTGGACTGTTGTAGTTTCATTCAGGAGAACATTTCACTTTTTTGTTACCAGTGGGTTAAATCATATTAGTTTCAAAAACCTTACAGTTGTAAGTATATTATTATGTAAATTTGTTACAGTAAGAGATTGCACTTTGTGCATTGGTAGCATTTATTTTAACAGATGAAGTCTGTTTTGTATAGCTACCTCTGTAAAACAGGAAGCACACATTTTATTTTTTTATATTTTATTTATTCATTTTTACAGAAGTTGTAGCATATTCCTTTTGTAAAGCTACAGAACTTGTTTGACTCATCAATGTTTTGTAACTTTGCCATGTGTTTATTTAGGTCTGAAATGAAACAAGATGAGAACTTAAATATTCCCAGCACTTTCTGTGATGTAGTATGCTTGCTTATTGTAGGAAGTAATAAGAAATGACTCTTTACATTAAGGTAGTAGCCTAGTGAGAACAGGGTGTTGGGGGAATTACTTTTTTTCTCTGTCATCAAACTGCAGTTTTTGCATAGGTCCGTAGTTTTGGCAAGTTCCCGCATTGCATAAATATCCCGCATATTCCATCGCGTTTTTTAAGAAAACGTGCCGAATAATCAAGGATTTTTGCCGGCAACAATCACAAGAAACTCTGCGTTTTTCTGGAAGGACGGTCTAATGTAGATAGTTAGTGCAGTTAACCGTTGTTATGCTACGTGATACTCGTTAGATGTTTTATGTCTTTGTATGTATGCCTGCATTTCAACAAATAATTATTGCTATCTGCTTGTAAAAAATGCCTTTTGAATTTCTCCACAGATAATACCAACTATAGATGATTGGCAGAATCCTTTACATTTTCCTTTCATAATTTCCTCTCCAGGCTGTACAGTTTTAATTAGTTTATTAATTTAGTTTGGCCTTCATTCCTTCCCTCTCCAGTGGACTTTGTACCCTTGGTTTAGTGTTCTTCCTCCTGTGTTCAGCCCGCGTTTATCGTTTGTAATTTGTTCCTGACAGTTAGCAGACCACAGAGTTTCTGGGGTGACACCAACCGTAAGTTCCCCGCGTCGCCCAGAGACAAGAATAGGGAAGGTATTCCTCATCCTGGGTTACCACTGTGTTCATACATGTTTATTAATCTTATGCATGTAAACTGATCACTTTTCATTGAGGGGCCTTAACATTAGATGGCCGCTATGACCTTTGCACTGGTGTCGGGCAATTCATGTCACTTTGTGTGGTTGCAGGTGTTAAAACGTAAAAGAATTATAGAGAGGTAATTATAAAAACATACCATAATAAATGGATGCACATTTCGGGTTGGTTTGTTGAGACGTGACTGTGAACAACATTGTACACACATCACATTAGTCAAATGGGGATTTCACACCTGGTTGGTCAGTTCTTCATTAAAAGCCACTTGATCGGTGTCTCTATTCTTCTACTGTCCTGGGAAGTGTCTACTGCTCTCTGTGTGACCTGAATTCCCCCTGTCCTTTGTGTGATGCTGGCCATGTTTGCTGTTCCCAGTATTAGTTAAAAAGCAGCCTGGGGTTGTCTGCAGCAGTGACCCGTCTTCTCTGTCTGTTTCCTAGGCGACGAGGGAGGGGAGGATATGGTGTGTACGATATGCCAGGATGAGTGCTCCGAGGAGCCCAACGAGATTGTCATCTGCGATAAGTGTGGACAAGGTAGGTGCTAGTAAAAATCGGATGTTCCTTCTGTACCACAACAACAATGTTTGGAATGTCAACCCATGCTACATGTCTGTTGGTCATATCGAAGATCAGGTCAGGATTTGTGCATTGTTTTCCCAACTAGGTGAACATGACACTGTTTAAGGGGTCTGCATTCAGTTTGAAGTTAGTTTTAGAGTATTTGTTTGACTAGCTTTGGCGGATGGAATGGAAGTCTATGGGAATGCTTGTGCTTGTTGCCTACCTGAAGCTTTTGGTTTTACATGCTTTGTTATTTGTAATGTAAGCAGATTAAACCTAGGAGTTGAATGGTTTACAAAACTATTTTATGGGCGCTAATGCCAAACAGCCTGGGCGCTAATGCCAAACAGACAGGGCACTTATGCCAAACAGCCAGGGCACTTATGCCAAACAGCCTGGGCGCTAATGCCAAACAGCCTGGGCGCTAATGCCAAACAGCCTGGGCGCTAATGCCAAACAGCCTGTGCTACCTGCTGTTCCATATTCAGTCTTCAACGGCCTTCTTTTTTCAGGTTACCACCAGCTCTGTCACTCCCCAATCATCGACTCCAGTCTGATTGAAACAGATGAGAAGTGGCTCTGTAGTGACTGTGTATTTGCCACCAAAACAAAGGTACTCACAGTTATACATGATTACTTACTATATAATATTTTACTTTTTATCTAGTAACTTAGTATGCAAGGCAACTTCAGTACTCTGTAATGCCATACGGAATAATACAATGTGAAAACTGAAGATACTACGTTTTGGTTACTACTCACACACTCACACAATTAATGGTATTTCGACAATTAAGCTTATAAGTGTGTTTTGTGTGGTTGTTCTGTGGCAAAAGGGTACTCTGCCTTAAATCGTACAGGACATGAAGCTGTCTCTGCCTTGTATCGTACAGGACATGAAGCTGTCTCTGCCTTGTATCGTACAGGACATGAAGCTGTCTCTGCCTTGTATCGTACAGGACATGAAGCTGTCTCTGCCTTGTATCGTACAGGACATGAAGCTGTCTCTGCCTTGTATCGTACAGGACATGAAGCTGTCTCTGCCTTGTATCGTACAGGACATGAAGCTGTCTCTGCCTTGTATCGTACAGGACATGAAGCTGTCTCTGCCTTGTATCGTACAGGACATGAAGCTGTCTCTGCCTTGTATCGTACAGGACATGAAGCTGTCTCTGCCTTGTATCGTACAGGACATGAAGCTGTCTCTGCCTTGTATCGTACAGGACATGAAGCTGTCTCTGCCTTGTATCGTACAGGACATGAAGCTGTCTCTGCCTTGTATCGTACAGGACATGAAGCTGTCTCTGCCTTGTAGGACATGAAGCTGTCTCTGCCTTGTATCGTACAGGACATGAAGCTGTCTCTGCCTTGTATCGTACAGGACATGAAGCTGTCTCTGCCTTGTATCGTACAGGACATGAAGCTGTCTCTGCCTTGTATCGTACAGGACATGAAGCTGTCTCTGCCTTGTATCGTACAGGACATGAAGCTGTCTCTGCCTTGTATCGTACAGGACATGAAGCTGTCTCTGCCTTGAATCCTACAGGACATGAAGCTGTCTCTGCTTTATATCATACAGGACATGAAGCTGTCTCTGCTTTATATCGTACAGGACATGAAGCTGTCTCTGCTTTATATCATACAGGACATGAAGCTGTCTCTGCTTTAAATCGTACAGGACATAAAGCAGTCTCTGCCTTATATCATACAGGACATAAAGCTGTCTCTGCCTTATGCACTGGAGGACCTGGTGTGGGACCAGGGACACAGGACCAACATCCAGCAATGTTATTGCTACTGTGGTGGGCCTGGAGAGTAAGCAACATGCACACTATATATGTGTGTGTGTGTGTGTGTGTGTGTGTGTGTGTGTGTGTGTGTGTGTGTGTGTGTGTGTGTGTGTGTGTGTGTGTGTGTGTGTGTGTGTGTGTGTGTGTGTGTGTGTGTGTGTGTGTGTGTGTGTGTGTGTGTGTGTGTGTGTGTGTGTGTGTGTGTGTGTGTGTGTGTGTGTGTGTGTGTGTGTGCGCGCGCATGCACACACATGTATGTTCTCTATCCAAACCCTGCTCTTCACTCCCTTAGCTGGTACCTGAAGATGCTGCAGTGCAACCGGTGTAAGCAGTGGTTCCATGAGGCGTGTATTCAGTGTTTTAAGACACCCATGCTGTATGGTGACAGGTAAGTGACCAACTCCCCCTGAGACCATAGCCGCGGTCGGCTACCATAGCCGCGGTCGGCTACCATAGCCGCGGTTGGCTACCTTACCTGTAGTCGGGCCGGCTACCATATCTGCGATTGGCTATCTTGTCGACTAGCTGTGACTGGGCTGAATCTCTGCATCCCATGCAAGAAAATAAATGTGCTATTGTGCTTATTTCTCACCAGGTTCTATCTATTTATTTGTTCAGTTTGCAATAGTGGACCAGAGTACCTCAAACGACTGCCTCTTAGATGGTGAGCAAAAACTTTTTGGAAGAGATTTTGGTTTGAGATTGATTCATTGGTTGCTATATTGTATTGGTTCCTGGAGCAGTTTGTGTAGCTCAGTGGTAGAGTGCATGCTTTGTATGTAGGATCTGCTGGGTTCAATTCCCAGCTTTTCCCGAGGTCGCCGTTGCAAATGAGAATTTGTTCTCCATCGGCCTACCGGGTTAAAGGTTAAATAAATAAAAGTATCCAGTAAATATGAAATGGTATCTTTTGACCGGAGGTAACTATAACTATATTTTCATTGCGTCAATTTGGAACTAGTTTAATCTGGCATAATTGGCACAGATTTATCAATATTAATAATATTAACCATACAACTTTTACAGTGTGTTTCATAGAACTTTAAAGCACTTTAAAAGCAAGAAACAAACAATAAATGGTCAAATTTAATTCTTAATACATATTTAATAGAGGAATCTAGAAAACCTCCAATCTCTGAAAAATAAGTGTCCTATTTGAATTACCCAGCATGATTCTAACAGTGACTCACATTGTCCTGTTTCTGAGGCACTTTTCACTTCCTGTGTTTCTCTGACAGGGTGGACGTGGCACACCTTAGCCTTTATAACATGAGTGTTATTCACAAGAAGAAATACTTTGATTCTGAAGTGGAACTGATGTCTTACATCAACGACAACTGGGAGCAACTCCAGCTTGGGGAGGTGGGACAACCCTTTGACCGTTGAATGGACACGGCCACATACAGCCCTTTTTGTCTTTTAAGTTTGTTAGAAATCTACTGTTTGATTAAGTTTGTGGTGCATTTGATTACTTACTTGTTCCTGGTTCCAGCTTTCAGCCACCTGTCAGTCAGACCGATATAAAAGTATTCTGGAAGCACTGAATAGTAACCACAGCATGTGAGTTATGCTCTCTACCATCATTTTACAGTTTATTTCTCCTGTCATGTCGGCCCAATCGTATTCACAGTCCTCTGTTTTCTTTCTACTATTCTCATGTGTGTGTGTCTCCCTTATTTCTCTATCCTTTTGCCCCCCCTGTTTGTTCCTTTTCCCAGGTTCATGTCAGGGAAGGAGATAAAGAAGAAGAAGCACCTATTTGGGCTAAGGATCCGTTTTCCGCCTGGTCCCCAGAGCTCTGACCTGTTGGCTGAGTGGGAGGAGCCAGAGAGGGTCTCTAAAGAGGTCAAGATCAAGGGCAGGAAGACAGGGAAACCTCTGACCAACAGCAGGTGGGTGCTTAGGGGAAATCCTGCATTGTCGATATCCTTGTTTTATTATGTTTTCGATGTAATCTGGACTGGTTTGCTTTGGACAGAAGTTGTGCTGTTCCAAGTGACAGCAGAGTTACCTACACGTTTATTTGTCAGTACGCTGAGAATCTTTAAATGTGACTTGTGGTTGGACAGTGAAGTAACCAATGTCAGCGTGACGACGACGGCCAAGGCCGGGAGGCAGCACAGAGGTCACTCACCGGAGACTCTGGCCAAGCTAAGGCGCTCCAGTGAACTCTCAACTGAGGTGTGTGTGTGTTGTTTGTGTAAGCAAAGCAAAACCTAACACAAAGTTTAAACACAGAGTTTAAACACTCTTTGCCCAAATGTGAAGTTTTTATAAGCAGGTGATTTACCCATTGAGATGTGTCATGTTTTTCTATCGCCTCTCCAGCCATCAGATTCCCACTCATTGGATTTCCTAGCCTCCAGGAGGTGAGTTGTCAAAAAGAGAGTTTAGTTTGTCTTGTAAAATGGCTGAATTGTGCTGTGACCAGCATGCCCTTTCCTCCCAGCAGCAAAAGTGACCGATTTCTGCCATCCTCCAGTACCTCCGATCTGGAGTCCATTGATGCTGCCAGTGTGGCTGAAACTACCTCAACTGCCATCTCCAAACAGTCCAGGTACTGTTGCATATATATAGGAAATATTTACTGTAGATATTTGCACATTAGTTTACGCATATTTCACTTTTTACTGCTCTTATTGCATTGATAAGCGATTTAGCAATGATTGATCTTAGGCGTTTCAGGTATATTATCAATATATCAGTTCATAGTTGGTATATATTGGTGATATACCACAGCCCCTAGTGTCTTATGTTAGGATTATATCAACCTTCAAGATACTCATGAAAGCTATTTGTATCGTTGGTAATTGGAGGTGCATCATAAATGTGTTTTTTTTCCTCCCACCTGTACCTGGTCCCTAACGCCCCACCCCCCAGCCTGTGCAGCTCCAACAGGACACGCCCGGGTCGTCCCTGGCCCAGCGCCAAGTCCTCTTTTAAGCGTAGACGGGGACGACTGCCACGCGTCCCCCTGCAGCCCCCGAACCCTGAGATCCCTCTCCCCTGTCACTCAGAGCCCCCCAGTCCCACGCCAGGACTCCACTCCGCAGACATTGTGCACGGCCTAGTCCAAGGTGGTGGCCAGCTGTCCCACCTGAAGAGCACGATCAGCAGCTACTTTGGGGCTGCGGGCCGGTTGGAGTGTGGGGAGAAATACCGGGTCCTGGCCCGCCGGGTCACCCTGGACGGCAAGGTCCAGTATTTGGTGGAGTGGGAGGGAGTCACAGCGTCCTGAGGTTCCCACAGCGTCCTGGGGATCCCACAGCGCCGTCGTCCTGAGGTTCCCACAGCGCCCTCGTCCTGAGGTTCCCACAGCGCCCTCGTCCTGAGGTTCCCACAGCGCCCTCGTCCTGAGGTTCCCACAGCGCCCTCGTCCTGAGGTTCCCACGGCGCCCTCGTCCTGAGGTTCCCACAGCGCCCTCGTCCTGAGGTTCCCACGGCGCCCTCGTCCTGAGGTTCCCACAGCGCCCTCGTCCTGAGGTTCCCACGTCCTGAGGTTCCCACAGCGCCCTCGTCCTGAGGTTCCCACAGCGCCCCCACGGCTCGTCCTGAGGTTCCCACAGCGCGCCCTCGTCCTGAGGTTCCCACCCTCGTCCTGGGCGCCCCTCGTCCTGGGTTCCCAGGTTCCCACAGCGCCCTCGTCCTGAGGTTCCCACAGCGCCCTCGTCCTGAGGTTCCCACAGCGCCCTCGTCCTGAAGTTCCCACAGCGCCCTCGTCCTGAGGTTCCCACAGCATTTGAAACACATTTAGGCATTTATGTTTGAGCATTATAAAGATTGCAATCAAAAATCGGCCCTGGTTCTGGACATTAGATTATTTAGAGAATATTTTTCTCATCAAGTCTATTTTTGTCATCCAGTGATGTGCGCTTTTTTGTGACTTGTTGACTGGTTTTGTGTTTCGGTTTTGTAAACTGCGAGGGACAAGTTTGGGCAGAATGTCGGTTGGTGTTCAAATGGCCGGGCCCTGATATGCTAACAGTGTGTCTGTTGGCCAGTTGTTGACGTTGGAGAGGTACTCTAGCGACAGAGATAAGACGATGTGCTGCTGCAAACTTTTTCATTTATATTTTTGATTATTAAAAACGCCTATTTACCTATCTACCTGTATTCACTCATGTTTCAGAAATGTTCAGCAAGGACAAATTCCTTTAAAAAAAGGTATTGGATTGCACATTATGTTACGCAAGTTTATATGGCAGTTCTCCTGAAATCATTTTTTTTGGTTTACCAATTGATTTAGCAGCATGAATATGAAGGATTACTTCACCCTGCAAAAAACTTGTAACTGGTAGCTCCCACATCTGAGTCATGTTGTTTTGCAAGTCTTGCTACGAATAGTATTATGTGCAGTGTTATAGTCCATATTTACAGATTGATTGAAGTGGTGAATTATTTTTTTTAACACATCCTCAGTTATCTACACGGGTGGCGTTGGAATTGAGGGCTTAGCTTGTGGGACAAAATGTAAGTGAATGAATGCGTCATGTGATTGTACAGTTAATACATTTTTTTTGTTATTATAGTTAAACGTTTCTGAGTGATGTACACCAATTTTTTAAGTGTTTTTCCAATGTATGTCCTGAAGATTGTTCCGAAGATATAGTTTTGGCTGCATTTATATATATATATTGTACATTTGGTTATTTTCCAGTAACATTTAACTGCCTCAAAAATATGACTATTGTATTACTTTAATTAGTTAGCACAAACACTGAATAACCTCAGACTTTTAATTAAAAAAAAAACTTTAGTTCCTATAGTCACCTATGCAAGTCAAACCTGCGGAAAACTGTTTTTTTGTAAAATCACTTGACCGCAATTTTGACGTCAGCAGCACACGACAATATTTCAGTTACATCTGACGCTGGCTCTTTTTTATTTTTCAGTGCAATTCATTTCCATTTTACTTTTCAAGTATGTGCCCTGAGTCAAAGTTAAGCTGGTAAAGCCATGCTTAGCTAGGCCAATTCAGACCCACTCAGGATATTGTCATTGTAGTCATCATGTTTAAGGTGTTCGTGGTACTCCAGCAGACATTTGGAATGTAAAATGGAGGTATTAGAAAATGTTATGGGGTGGCAGTATATCCTTGACAGGTGAATATGTTGGCATTCTTTCTAAGGTAGCTTTGTCTGGGAGAACAAATCAGAAATGTGACAATTATGCTACAGGGTCATGTTGATCTGTTCTCTTTCATTTATCTCTGGAAGATACTGCAATTTTCTGTAGTTGGTTAAGAGTTGAAGCAGGTAAGGCTTGCTAGTTGCATTTTGTTATTATAAAATGCCAATAAGCAGTGAAATTGGATCTTGACCTTGATACCTCTTAGTATAAAACAGAAGTATTTAAAGCTTTTCTCCTGTATGCCGCTGTGCCAGTGTTAGCCCTTTCATCTTTGTTTTATACTGGCTTTGTGCTTATTTGGCCAAAGAATAAATATCTAAAAGACTACATATGCTGTTATTGTTGGTTCTTTTGGTTTAAACAACATTCTGTTATTGGGGTTATTTCAGGTTCTGACTTGGACAAGAAATCTTAGCCTTAAAGTATTTTTGTCAGACAATACGTTAAATAAGATTGCGGGTACAAGCGGCCGAAATGGGTTTTCTCAGGTGGCTGGCCTCTCCCTTAGGGATAGGGTGAAAAGCTCAGTCGTCCTAGAGGAAATCAGAGTAGAGCCGCTGCTCCTTCACCTAGAAAGGAGCCAGTTGAGGTGGTTCGGGCATCTAGTAAAAATGCCACCTGGGCGCCTCCCTAGAGAGGTGTTCCAGGCACGTCCAGCTGGGAGGAGACCACGGGGAAGACCCAGGACTAGGTGGAGAGATTATATATCCACACTGGCCTGGGAATGCCTCGGGATTCCCCAGTCAGAGCTGGCTAATGTTGCCAGGGAAAGGGAAGTTTGGGGTCCCCTGCTAGAGCTGCTACGTGACCTACCCCGGATAAGCGGTTGAAGATGAGATGACGTTAAATATGCTCCACACTGTCAACCATATTGTTAGTAGTTATTGAATGGTTATGTACATCCCTAGCTGTTATTTAAAGCATTTTTGAGATGAATTTTTGAATATCCTTGATCTGACCCTTGTGCAAACCAACAACTTAAATTGCTAGCAGTTTAAGACAATTTCTCTTTCTGAGATTAGAAATGTACTAACTGGTCATTATACACCTCACAATCATACGCATAATAAAATGTTAAACATCTTAGTAGTCTTCAATTTGTTGAAATGCTTAATTTGAAGCAGAAAGCCTTGGTAGAAACAGAAACCCTTTTCTGTACATGTTGGGGACACGCTATTGCGTCACTAATGTTTTTATGACATCATCATTTTACTGGCCGGCAGTTCACTAAGGTGTTAGTCAGTCTGTCGCCGCAGCCAGGACTCAACACCCGCTCCGACTTCATTTGATCAAGTCAGAGGTAACCCAATAGGTACTTAATTTAGATACCAGTGTGTAGAAGTTCAGGCGCTTGCGGAAAACTGCAAATGTGTTGCTTGCTAAAACTGCAGGCTTCGCTCACAATATTGATGGTAATCAATCGGATCGTTTCGGGTCGTACCATAAAAATAACGATTCGGCGGGAGTGAGAGATGTTCACGTCGTTTTACATACAAGTGAGATGTAGATACATTTTATAGTTAAACACGTTATTTTTAAAGCAATAATAAAAAAAACATTGGTATTAGCATCATATCGCTAGCAAGATGCTTCAGCGATAGAACGACTCCTAGTCGTAGCAACAGTAACTATGAGGCGAAATGAGTAGCGAATCAGCATTCAGAACGTTGACGCGTGACCCAGGTAGTGGACACGTAACTCCGTTCGTCAAGTCAAATGTTTGGCTAATCAGCAGCTAAATACCACCCATTTGCGGTGACTAATATTGGCCAAATTATGATAAAACAATGAAATTAGTCAATTTGCCATGAGATTATAAAAAAGCCTTTATATGAAAAATATCTTATGAAAGAAAAAAATAAGCCATTTATAAATACAATATATAATTACAAAATGTCATAATATTGTTTTGAAAAGTGGCACTATGACAACAGATTTTATAATAATGTGACTTCATTATTTAATAAATGATTTATTTATTTAATTTAGACTTGCACTGATTTAAGCCTACTTCTGAAATAACTCGACAGAAACATTTATAATCCGCCAAACAATTCTCAGCTGGATAGTATACCGCATATTTATTTCCTTATCAAAACCTGTTGGAGTGGGAAGTAATAAGTCGGTTGGGTTTAAGAACGTAACACAAAGATGGATTGAGATATATACAATTAAAGATCTATCATAACATCCATAGATTTCTTACTTTCCCTTGACCTTTTCTAGAAGAACATTCTATGCACAATAGGACTTGATAGAAACAATTTCTTAGCTTGAATGTCTATTCATTGTGCTAAATTAATTTCTGTTTAACTTCAGGCCACATCGTTCTAACAAAGTCTGACTCTGATGGAGAAAACTGGATGTGAGCAGTGTGCTGATGCCCCTAAGAAGTCCAGGTATAGCTATTTTTAAGGCAGCACAGATACAGTATCTTAATTGACACTCAACAACCACTAATAACCACTGGCAACACTACGCAACCAAACGCCAATCGTTAATATAGACATGCTGTGGCCCACAGGAACCTGGCTCCTAAACACAATGGCCTGCCGCCTGCGACAGATATGGTCATCCTTGGAGAAAGGAAAGACCCTGTAAGTAATGACTGTCAATCGACTTTACTGTCACACGATGAGATGCCTAGCTTCCTGTATCTACTGATGAACACTCAATCACAAGAACACTGCAAAAAAATGGAAGCAACTGAATGTCCTGAGAAAAAGACTGAACGGGTCAATTATCAATTTGTGGTGCATTTCTCCAAAATAATGATCCAAGGAGCCGGTTGTTCCTGCTTTAATATTTGCTATTTTACTCGGTGTAGTGGTGTGTTTAAAGAGCCACTTAATCAAGTCAGTGTGCTTTTAAATGTTTTGATATTATGTTAATTATTTACATTTGACAAGGTTTAATAATGTCTCCAAATAGGAAAACCTAAGTTCATCTTCTGCTGGAGGCTCACTCGGATCTACGCCAAGCTTTGACTCCGGTCAGTGTCTAATGACTTCATTATGTTACTGTAGCCATGTCTAATGTGCTAGATACAGTATGTTTGAGAGCTTTGATCTCCGGTATTTCTTCTAGTGTCCCTCAAGTGCTCTGTGCACTCGGGTAACAACTCAGGTGTCAGTCTTGAGCAGCTGCAGTCCCATGAGGGGCTGAGGATGGATGAATCGGCGAAGGAGAAGACCAAGACGTTTAGCACTAGTGTGCGGGCACCCACTCCCTACCCGTCAAGGATGTGAGTTAACTTTGTGTTAGTTTGTTGTTAAAAAGAAAATCACACCTTTGTAAGACTTAACATTTGGTCCAAAACTGGTCTACACTGGTTAAGCCAGTATCTGATTTAAAAACAGAAATTAATAAATATAGAGAAATTCGTTCGAAATTCGCTTTTTGGGACTCAAATTAAGAATAATTAAAATCTTTGTATGTTCCAAACAATGTTCTCCATGGTCTGTTGCAGATCCCACGCTTACACTGAGACACGCGATCAGGTTGCACACAACGCAATGATCAACCAGTTTTACCAGGAAGTCCTGACGGACCCTCTGTTGGCGTTTTTTGGCATCTCTCAGGACATTGTTTACACAGATGTTCAGGATAAAGTGCTTCAATTTCTGCAGGAGAGGCACTCTGTGGCTAGCAAACAAGAGCGAGAAGACCTCCAGAATTTCTCTGCCAGAACGATTGTCGAGGCGGTAGTGCAGCAGATCAATGCCGCTCTGTCACAGGCTATCCAACAATGCCTTTCAGGAACACAGTTTCTTGCATTATTGGAGTCTTCGGAGGACTACGGCGAAGACGGGTCATTAGCTGGTGTCAGTCCCGAGGATCCTTTGATCACCCCCTCAGCAATGGGCAGACTAAGATTGCTGAAACTTCGTTTCAACTGCGCCATTTGTGGAATTTCCGAAAGAGTAAGGAACATGTCCAGTTGTCTCAAAGTGACTTACAAGAAAGCACAACAAGAGCAAGGACTAGTTGTTGACCTGCCAGCACCTGCTGATAAGGGAACAGAGGTTTCATTGGAAAAAACGGCTTCTAGTAAATCTTCTGCCACAGCCATATCAGAGTGGAGTCTGTACCACCAAGAAGTTGTACCAGACAGTCCTGTCTGCTCAGAAACAAGTGTAGCTAAAAGCAAAAGTGACAGCGCTGCAAAGCTTTCAGATGCAGAGGCTTTAAGTTTGTCAGAGCAGGCTGTGTCAGGGATACCATTGGAGAGTGAGGATGAATTGTCACCGGAAAGACGCCTAGAGATCCTTCTCTCAGGCATTATCCGTCCTCACACCAACATGCTAGTGAATCAGCTGGGCAGGCTTTTGCTGGTGAGTGGACCACCTAAAGCCTCTTCCGTGGGTGGGCACTCACAGTCGGATTCTGCTCTGCCGGCGTCCAGAATGACAGGTGAACCTCAAACGGAGATCTCTAAGGAGGGTTTGCTAGCGGTAGCGTACGCCCTCACAGAGAAATCCATCCAGGCCCTTTTGGAGCGGTTACTCATTGCTCTCCTTCCTCCGTCTCCTGTGGTTGAGTCTGCCACGTCTTGCCAAGACATCGGGCCAGCTGCTGCCCAACAACGGATCGGTTCTGAGGTCAACCAGGGGTGCTGCAACCCTCTCTCAGTGATTTGCCGCACGATCATAGATATCTGCAAGATCTCAAGGCAGGTGGCTGAGGCGGTCAGTGAAGTGGATCTGGGTCTGCCTGTTGAGAACGTTGATGAAATGTTCAGTAGCCACACGGCATCTGTTCATACAGATTCAACCCCTTCAGTCTCCTTGACCAAATGTGACTGCTGCAGCTCTCTGCAGGACAAATCAAGCAGCCAAGTTAAGACATCAAGGTTCACGTTTCCTAGCTTGACTCTCAATAAGGTACAAACCCGATCCTTATCATCAGGGTAATGTGTAAAAGTGTTGGTATTGAAAAGTAGCATTATGTTTTCGTATTGGGATTTACATCACAAACCACTTTGAGTTTCGTTGGCATATTTTTAATTGTTCTTCTCGTTTAAACCACCAGTTCAAGAAAGTGAACCAAGTTGGCGTTAGTCCACTTCCGACTATGCAGCATGAGGAAACCGAATATCCTGCAGAAATCAGCTACTATAGTATGTAGCATATAGATTCCTAATCTTTTTCCATCTAAAGCATGGCAGTGAAGGGCATGAGTCGTTTCTGAAATTCTGTTATCTAACACCATTTCCCGTGTTCACAGGTTCATTCACTACTACAACACCAGACATGGCATCTGAACAGGATGAAGATTGTGACTCCTCCAGGATCCAGAGGAACCCATCCTTTTTAATCAGGATATATTCCACCATTGAAAAGCCTTAAGTTGTCCTCGTGGTTATGCTGGCACCACTAGTGGACCATCTTGCCTGCTACTCCAAAATGAAATGCATCATTTGACTTTCTTCAATAAACTGTGGCTGTTAAAAACATGTCTTCTGTCATTTTAGGATAATACATTTGAGTTTTTATTCAGCAGACGCATTAGGTTGTTCTGAACGCGCACTGCAGCATATGTAAATACGCGCTCTGGGGCCAGCGATTGGAACTGGTTCCACCGTGAATGTGCCAGGATGTAGAATAATTCTGACAGCACGGATGGGAACTGCACACTCAAAGCCATGGATATTATGATAAATGTGCCTGCAATTAGCTAGTTGCATGACACTATCATACTTTTTCGTGCGAGTAGTACACTTCAGTCATTTTCAAAAGTTAATAAATAGCCCATTTAGCTATCACTAAAGTTGTAAAACGTGGGGACTAACTTATGAATCCGCTTCTGATATAAACAAATTGCTCTAATATTTATATTCACGAATAAGCTACTATATCAATCAAGGAAAACGTACGACCGAGACACACACTTGTATTTTTTAATCCATGTTAGAAATGGATTAGTAAACGCGCCACCATTCGCGGCCTTTGCAGTTCATGCAACCAATGACTGTTAAGACCGTTCCCTCTCGTCCAATAGGAAGACGCGATGTTCGGAAGTAGTCATTTGTGTTTTTTGGAGTTTGTAAATAAGCGATTGGACTGTCAAGCGGTAAAACCGAACCACATATGTGTTGCTATTTCATTGTAAAACACTTTATTAGGGAACATCGCACAAGTTGCTATTTTGTTAAGTAGTAGACGACTTACTTAGTTTACCAGAATAGATTTTCTGTGACTTTAGTTAGTTGGAAACCTGTTGATTGATGAATCCTGCTAGAGGTCTGTTGAATTTTACATTAACTGGCTGCTGCAAATGACAGCCACCAATGTTTAACAGTAACGATGAGGATCTTGTCGAAGATGTGGCCAGTATAAGGAATCAATTGCGATTGACAGAGATTAGTTTGCAAAGTTTGGGAGAACAATTAAGGTAAGCGAAGCTACTTTAGCCAACATGCATTCAGGAAAATAAAATACAATTATGCGTATGGCTAGCTATATAAAATAAAGGCCTGCCTAACTGACTAACTCTTACCCATCCTCCAAGTCACTCTGGACATGATATTGATAGTCATAGCGAGAGGTCTGACAACAGTCCAGGACATGGTTTGCCTGGTCGCCTGACCCTAGAGGACCTGCAGCAACCTGATGTAACTCGGCCTTCACCTTGCCACCAGAGTCTGGAAAGATCTAGCAGGACTGAGTCCAGGGTGAGAGGAATGTTTTTATGTGAATGGGAGAGCATCCCAGTTTGTCTGTATGGCAATGTGTGTCTTTATCGGTTTATATTTGTGTTTTTCATTCGTGCAATTGTTCTTCTGTGTTTTGACCCTGACCTTTCCAGTTTCTAAATGTGTGAGATTACTAGATTACATTAGATTACATTCAACGTAATTGTCATTGAACAGTAAAAGTACAGTATAACGAAATGCAGTTTGCATCCAACCAGAAGTGAAAAGAGCAGTGCAAAAATGATATGCAGGGCAGTGTGTCAATGAGCCGATGTATGAGTCAAATGAGATGGAGTACACTGTAAGGATGTGCAATTGACATGGATAAGTAAATGTGCAGGTATTCAGTTCAACAATGTAGCAATTTACAAATGTGCAGAGGGTAATACCAGCGGAAAACATCTGCGCAAGTGGTAAATGAATAGTGCAAACAGTAGGCATTGTGCAAATGGCATATCCAATAATTTAGGTTGCAGTGTGCATGCAAGGTTACCGAAGGGTTTCGGAGTTCAGCATGTTAACAGCAGTTGGAAAGAAACTGTTTCGAAGCCTGCTGGAGCGGGTGAGTAGAGATCTGTAACGTTTGCCCGATGAAAGGGGGCAAACAGTTTGTGGCCTGGGTGTGAGGGGTCCCTGATAATGCCACACGCTCTCCACAAAGAGCGCTTGTGCTGGATGTCTTCTATGGCATGGGTCTAGGCACAAAAGTTGCGCTGGGTGGTTTTCACCACCTGCTGCAGGGACTTACGGTCAGCCGCAGAGCAATCTTTGTACCAGACTGTGGCCAAGGTGGTTATAATGCTCTCGACCATGCAGCGGTAAAAGTTTTCCAGGATTTTGGTAGATAGGTGGGCCGGTATGTTTTCTCTGGAGTTTTCTGCAGTTAACATTGACAAGTAGTCGCTTAGTTAAAAACACATGACAAACAAAAATGTATTTCCCCAGCATGCAACTGGTTTGTGTCTGAATGTGACTAATGACATTTTGCTTTTAAATCACCACAGATGTTTTGTATTGTCTTATGATTCAACATTAGTTAATATTTTCCTACTTAGTTGAGTATCATTGGTCTGGGTTTTTTGCATCTGCCGGCCTTTTTAGCATGACAGATTATGCGTCCACATTTTAGTCATTTAACAGAAGTTGTTATCCAGAACTGCTTTGAGTCTAACAGATCAATGTGTTTATGGTTTAATCACTAACCCCAAGGCGACGAGCTTTTTGAAGTTAACGGGTATCCATTGCCTCTGCATATTTAGTACATGTTGTTACATTTTTCCCTGTGTTTCTGTCTCTCTTCCTCTACCACTCACCCAGAACGCCTCATCCCGATCCAGGGGAGTAGAGATGGAGGCTCTCCCTCTTAGGAAGAAGCTGGGTGGCCTACGTCAGGAGAACGCCTGCCTGGCCATGGAGAACCGACAGCTCATCAGTGACCTAGAGGCAGCCCACGTTGAACTTGCCAGCTCCAAGTCCAAGGTATTACTGAAAACTGCCATGAAGGTGAAGATCATTGACCTTCTCTAGTGGTTATGCTGAGCGGTCTGTGTGGTTCTCTGCCATTCCACCCTCCCAGGTTCGTCTCCTGGGCAACACGTTTGGAGCTAAGGCCTCCAGTGTGAACGTTCTGAGGGAACAGATCCTTGGCTTGGAGGCTGAGGTGGAGGCTCAAGCCAATGAACTCCGGTAATTAAGGATCTTTTCACAGTATGTAAAGCCCCCAGCAACTATACACTTGTGTGCACTGAAAATCTGTACGTGAATCTTTCCGGGCTAATACATTTCTGTGTGGTCTGTGAGTACTGATCCTCTGTGGTAATACAATTACCATCAGAATCAGGTTTATTTGCCAAGGCTGTTTCCCCAAAGAATTTATTTGCCAAGGAATTTGTTCTGACCCATAGCTGCAGCATTTAGAACACACATTATTCGCTATTGTAACAGCCCAACTGTTATCATAAAAGATATCGTAACAGTAGGGCTTGTAACCTCAGTGTTTTGACTACATTTTCAACCTGGCCTTATTACCATGCTGTTCACCTGATCATCAAGCTCATTCCTAATTGGCCTATGTCCCACCTCACCTTTCTAGCTGATAGTTGATGTGTGTGTGAAGAGTTTTTGGTTGACACTCATCACCTAAGGCCGTCTGCATGTTATCCAATCTGGTTTCAGGGCTGCAGAGCTCAAGGCGGAGCAGAGCCAGCAGGCAGCAGCTCAGAGTGAGAGGCTGGCGTCTGTGCTCCGAGACGAACTGAGCATGCTCAGAACAGAGCTCACGGACACGACCAGACAAGGGAAACGGTAACCTTTTAATCTGGTTTCCCTCACATTACTGACTTCTACTACCTTGGTCTCCTCTGGTCTAGGTGCATTTTTGCTTTATTAGTTAAATAGCACCGATCCAGGATGTTCATTGAAGGCCTGTGTTCTCCGGTCTAAGGAAGTGATCTAGGAGTAGCATAATGAATTAACTGACACTACTAGCTATTTTGATTTGTGTTGTTTCTCTGTTGTATATGGTAGTAGATGTAATGTGAGGGAGTACTGACTGGTACTGAGTACTGGGAGGGAGTACCGACTGGTACAGAGTACTGAGAGGGAGTACCGACTGGTACAGAGTACTGGGAGGGAGTACCGACTGGTACAGAGTACTGGGAGGGAGTACCGACTGGTACAGAGTACTGGGAGGGAGTACCGACTGGTACAGAGTACTGGGAGGGAGTACCGACTGGTACAGAGTACTGGGAGGGAGTACCGACTGGTACAGAGTACTGGGAGGGAGTACCGACTGGTACAGAGTACTGGGAGGGAGTACCGACTGGTACAGAGTACTGGGAGGGAGTACCGACTGGTACAGAGTACTGGGAGGGAGTACCGACTGGTACAGAGTACTGGGAGGGAGTACCGACTGGTACAGAGTACTGGGAGGGAGTACCGACTGGTACAGAGTACTGGGAGGGAGTACCGACTGGTACAGAGTACTGGGAGGGAGTACCGACTGGTACAGAGTACTGGGAGGGAGTACCGACTGGTACAGAGTACTGGGAGGGAGTACCGACTGGTACAGAGTACTGGGAGGGAGTACCGACTGGTACAGAGTACTGGGAGGGAGTACCGACTGGTACAGAGTACTGGGAGGGAGTACCGACTGGTACAGAGTACTGGGAGGGAGTACCGACTGGTACAGAGTACTGGGGGGGGAGTACTGTGCGATACAGAGTACTGAGGACTCTTGTTTGTTATAGAGCCGAGCAGCAACGGAACCAAGCCCTTCACAACGCTGAGAAGCTCACAGATGCCTTCAAAGACTACAAGGCAGACATCTCCATCAAGCTGAAGAAGGTCACTCAATTATCCCTGTTCACATAAATAATCAGAGAAAATCTGGGATCCTAGATCCACCCGTTGACACTAAATTGCTTGACTGTCGTCTCAAGGTGATGGAGAGCGAGAGCCATCTGAAGGAGAGTCTGATCGAGTGTGACAGAGAGAGGGAGGAGCTGGAGAACAAGTGCTGCGCTCTGGAGAGGGAAAGAGGAGAGCAGGCCCAAAACATCAGGTCACTCTCCTGAGACTTTGTGCTTGGTTGTCCTTAAGCCATGTTGCTGCATTTTAGAACTCTTCCCTAGTGGAATACATTAGCCATATAGCATGTAGTTTATTTCACATAATGACTCACTCCATCCTATGGCAACCACTTGGTTTTTCCGGGTCAGATGAGTTGATGACAGGGGAGTACTGGAGAGGACTGACGTTTTACACATTTAGAGAACTCTACTGAACTGAAGTGCTGACTCAAAGTGGGATACATTGATATGGAATCAGTGATACTGATTATAAATTGAATATTGATAAAAATATGTATTTTATTCCCAAATTCTCTTTAGTAAGTTAACAGAGGAGTTAACCCAGGCACGAACGTTCAACACAAAAACCGTGGAGCTCCAGGGTTGTCTGGAAGAGGCTGCCCAGCGGACATCACGTCTGGAGATGGAGCTGGGTGAGCGGGCCTTTGCATCCAGGGACTTGGCTGCTCTCCGCAGAGAGACAGAGGAGCTCCGGGCCCTTACCCAGAGCCAGGAACAGAGGTTGGCCCAATGCCACAGAGAGGCCCAGCAGAGACAGGCTGAAATGACTAGTCTAGAGAGCATACTAGCCCTGCTGCATCTTAGAGAGGTATAGAGAACACACACACACACAAACACAGGATAACTACTCGGCCGTCAGTTGTCTTGGAGCTACTAACTGTAAAATGAATGTGGATGTTACAGGACTCCAACATACCTGTCTGTGGGAAACCTTGTATGCTGCCCATAGTGGATTACACTGCAGACCTTAGAACCAAACCAGGTACAGTATTACACTGCAGACCTTAGAACCAAACCAGGTACAGTATTACACTGCAGACCTTAGAACCAAACCAGGTAGAGCATTAAACTGCAGACATTAGAACCAAACCAGGTACAGTATTACACTGCAGACCATAAAACCAAACCAGGTACAGCATTACACTGCAGACCGTAGACCCAAACCAGGTACAGTATTACACTGCAGACCTTAGAACCAAACCAGGTACAGCATTACACTGCAGACCTTAGAACCAAACCAGGTACAGTATTACACTGCAGACCTTAGAACCAAACCAGGTACAGCATTACACTGCAGACATTAGAACCAAACCAGGTAAAGTATTACACTGCAGACCATAAAACCAAACCAGGTATAGCATTACACTGCAGACCGTAGACCCAAACCAGGTACAGTATTACACTGCAGACATTAGAACCACACCAGGTACAGTATTACACTGCAGACCTTCGAACCAAACCAGGTACAGCATTACACTGCAGACCTTAGAACCAAACCAGGTACAGCATTACACTGCAGACCGTAGACCCAAACCAGGTACAGTATTACACTGCAGACATTAGAACCACACCAGGTACAGTGTTACACTGCAGACATTAGAACCAAACCAGGTAGAGTATTCCGCACAGATTGGCATTAACAACTGAATAAAGGCCAGTCTTTGAACTTATTTTCCCCTTCCGCTCCTGCAGGTGAGCATTACCAGCAGCTCCTCCCGGTGCTCCAGGCTGTAGAGGCTGAGCGGGCCAGACAGAGCTCCCTGGCCACCAGGCTACAGGAGAGGTTATCCAAAGCCCAGGATGAGATCACTTCTCTGCACAGCTCCATGGCTCAGAGGGCCTCCCACTACCAGCACCTCCACAGTGAGCTGCTAGACAGGGCCAGCCAGTCTAACGATGCCCAGAAAGAGGTGAGCAGGCTGGGAAAATAGGATTGTTCCACCTCTGTACTGAAAGTATAGGTGTAGTGGTGAATGGAAAGGTATTGTGTTGCCACTGACTGTCTCCCCCTGGTGGCTTTATTACAGTTGAAGAAGAAGAGTGCTCGTGTGTCTGCTCTGGAGAAACAGCTACAGGAGAAGTCCTCAGCTTACTCTCAGGCTGCGCTGAAGAACAGTCAGTTAGAGCAGGAAATTCTGGTACACACATGCGCACCCCACACACACACACACACACACACACATGCACAATCCTGTAATCTGACTCTGCTAATCCTTTTATTTGCTAGAGAGATTAAACACTTTAGTAAACATACACTTATGGAAACAGCTCCTCCTCAACATGGCATCATTTTAACATATTTAAACTATGGTCCTCTCGATCAGTAATGTTTATGGATGTCTGCAGTTTGTATCAACATGTCAGTCACGTCTGAAAATGGACACGTCCTTATGAGCACAGTATTTATTTACTCACAACATGGACAACACAGATGGTTGCATTTGAAACATGTAGAAAACAAAAGTGGTCTTTGTGAACAGATTTGCCTCACACATTACAGTAAAAGGCCTTTTCTGTGCGATTGGGTAATGTCTGTTTGATGTTCCCTTCCTCCGACAACAGGAGAAGGCCAGTACTATTCAGCACTACCAGTCTGTGATGGCCAAGAAACAAAGAGACTTCCAGCAGGCTCTGGAAAAGTGTCATACGAACCGATCTGACCAGAACCAGGAACTGCAGGACAAGCTGGATGTGGTGAGTGTTGTGTTAGTCCAGAACCAGGAACTGCAGGACCAGGTGGAAGTGGTGAGTGGTGTGTTAGTCCAGAACCAGGAACTGCAGGACCAGGTGGAAGTGGTGAGTGGTGTGTTAGTCCAGAACCAGGAACTGCAGGACCAGGTGGAAGTGGTGAGTGGTGTGTTAGTCCAGAACCAGGAACTGCATGACCAGGTGGAAGTGGTGAGTGGTGTGTTAGTCCAGAACCAGGAACTGCAGGACCAGGTGGAAGTGGTGAGTGGTGTGTTAGTCCAGAACCAGGAACTGCAGGACCAGGTGGAAGTGGTGAGTGGTGTGTTAGTCCAGAACCAGGAACTGCAGGACCAGGTGGAAGTGGTGAGTGGTGTGTTAGTCCAGAACCAGGAACTGCAGGACCAGGTGGAAGTGGTGAGTGGTGTGTTAGTCCAGAACCAGGAACTGCATGACCAGGTGGAAGTGGTGAGTGGTGTGTTAGTCCAGAACCAGGAACTGCAGGACCAGGTGGAAGTGGTGAGTGGTGTGTTAGTCCAGAACCAGGAACTGCAGGACCAGGTGGAAGTGGTGAGTGGTGTGTTATTCCAGAACCAGGAACTGCAGAACCAGGTGGATGTGGTGAGTGTTGTGTTGGCCAACGTTCAGTCTGTCTACCTCATTCTAATTTACCAGTTTAGATTGTATGGTGAGTGTCTCCAATCTGTTTGACACTTCTGGCTTGCTGTCATTTCCTCTCAGAGTCTCTCTCTCCTGCTGACGTTGCTAGCGAGCAAACAGTATCTCCCTTTCTATGTATCGATTTATCAATCCTTCTTATTGGGCAAAATATGTGTTAAAATAAATCAATCCCCTGGGCAAAATATGTGTTAAAATAAATCAATCCCCTTGTTTTGCCAGGTAATTATGCTTAGAACACATTCTTATTTATAGCGGGGTTAGCTGAACATTAGTATTCTTAGAACACATTCTTATTTATAGCGGGGTTAGCTGAACATTATTATGCTTAGAACACATTCTTATTTATAGCGGGGTTAGCTGAACATTAGTATTCTTAGAACACATTCTTATTTATAGCGGGGTTAGCTGAACATTATTATGCTTAGAACACATTCTTATTTATAGCGGGGTTAGCTGAACATTAGTATCTAAATCTGTCTGGGAAGACAACATGACCTCATCCATGTTTTGAAATAATAGCAAATTAAATTCTCAATTTTTCTCTCTTTTATGGGTAGTTGCAGTTGTCTCTAGACCGGAACCAGGCACGTGTCTCAGAGCTGGAACAGGCTCTGAACTTTGCCCAAATGGAGAGTCACGAAGCCCAGAACACAGCTGTTTTTCTACAGGCCTCACTTGACCAGCTGACACAGGTCAGAGCCAACAAAGGTTTACAGAGTTATAGATCACAGCCTCTAATCTGTCATTATTATGCAAGGAAAGATTGGCATATTGTTCCAGAGAACATACTTAATCGCAGATAATGAACGAACAGTAATCCATGGATGTTACTGTAAAGGGATTAGCCATCCTGGAATTGAATATCTTGCTTGTGCTCTGGCTTCTTTTTCACAAGACGTTAATTTACATCTGGCTCTTTTTCTTTTAATACATTTTTAAAAAAAGGAAAAAAAGTGAAAGCAGTCTTCTGGTTGTTTGCCGTTGTTTCACCAGGAGAGGGAGACCAATGTGAGGAACAGTGAGGAGGTTCTCCAGAGAGTCAAAGAGCAGCAGGCGGAGTCTGTCATTAAGGTCAGTCACTGGGCACAGTCAGGAGGCGGAGTCTGTCATTAAGGTCAGTCACTGGGCACAGTCAGGATGCGGAGTCTGTCGTTAAGGTCAGTCACTGGGCACAGTCAAGAGGCGGAGTCTGTCATAAATGTCAGTCACTGGGCACAGTCAGGAGGCAGAGTCTGTCATAAATGTCAGTCACTGGGCACAGTCAGGAGGCGGAGTCTGCTACCAATGTCAGTCACTGGGCACAGTCAGGACGCGGAGTCTGTCATAAATGTCAGTCACTGGGCACAGTCAGGAGGCGGAGTCTGTCATAAATGACAGTCACTTGGCACAGTCAGGAGGCGGAGTCTGCTACCAATGTGATTCACTGGGCACAGTCAGGAGGCGGAGTCTGCTACCTAGGTCAGTCAATGGGCAACATATTGCAACACATTAAGGTGTGGACAGGTCCAAGCAGGTTAATTATTTTGACAGCCACAGTAAAAGCATTATGTACAGTGTAACCAACGTTTTTATGACAGAGTTCTTTGTTTGTCAGGTGAGGCAGCTGGAGACCGCCCTGTTGTCCTGTCGAGAGGAGCTGAGCACCTCCCTGCAGCAGATTGAGGAGGCCCAGGAGCGCCACCAGAGACAGATGGACCTGAAGAGCCAAGAGGTGTGTGCTTGTGTGTGTGTGTGTGATCAATCCGATTTAAAGAGTCCCAGTATAGGGCTAAATTAGTTTGTGTGTCCACATGTCGTTCTCCATAGCTGTTGAGTCTCCATGAGGAGTTGCGTAGCAGCAGTGTGTTGTGCAGGCGCTCCGGGGAGCAGTGTGCCCAGCTCCAGACCTCTCTGCTGCAGCAGCAGGGCATGTTACAGGAGAGCACCTCACGCGTGGCGGAGCTGGAGGACAGCCAGAGTCAACTACAGGGACAGGTACAGATCACTGACCAGGAGGAGCACCCTGTCTGGGGGAGCATATATTATCAGCTACAGGTACAGATTACTAACCAGGAGAAACACCCTGTCTGGGGGAGCATATATTATCAGCTACAGGTACAGATTACTAACCAGGAGAAACACCCTGTCTGGGGGAGCATATATTATCAGCTACAGGTACAGATTACTAACCAGGAGAAACACCATGTCTGGGGGAGCATATATTATCAGCTACAGTCGTGGAGACTATTAAAATGTCTCCACGATTCACTTTTTCGGAAATATCGTAGAATCGCGCTCCAGTGCACATTCTATTAGATGCAGATCTATGGTGTTTTTTCAGCTACGTAACAACATGCAATGCGCGGCGCGCTAGATGTTGGCGTGTTAACACTAGAAGCGCCAACAGCCCACGCCCGCGGGCGTTGCTGTTAGTAATTAAAATAAATATATAATGTTGAAAAGCTACAGCCTCGTTCTTCCATGACTTTTCCTAAATACGTGCATTTTACCTTGTCCCGTTTTCAGAAACTGGACGCGTTTTGGTCTAATCTCGTTTTGGTCTGATCTATATTGGACTCGTTTTGGTCTGGTCTATATGAAACTGGATCCGTTTTGGTCTGGTCTATATAAAACTGGACGCGTTGTTTTGGTCTGGTCTATATGAAACTGGATATATGTAACGGATTAATTTGCTGCGGTCTCATGTGCACTCATAACATCACTAATGAACACTCTGCGCAGTGCAACCGGTTAGTATGCGTGTCCTGCTCAGGCAGACAAAAGCTGCGAGATATACATAGATAATAGATTGATTGGCTTGGTTGAATTTGAATGAACTACCGGTAGAAAAAAGAGGTAGGCCTACGTTTATAAAGAAATATATGTTTTACTAAATAAACAGAACGAAAATATAAAACAAAATTGATTAATGTATCTACCGGGTAACAGCAGAAACCCGACCGTGACCAATATACAAACTGTGTTGTAAAATACGTGTTTCATTGTCTACAGTGCCTTAGTTACAGGACTGTAATTACTATAGGCTAATACATTTTACAAATGTAAATGATTGAATTATACACTGTAGCCTAATTTTTTTATTTCAAGAGTCTGTGTTGCAATATATACGGCCAATCATGCGCAAATCATTTGATTGCGCGTCGCTTGTGATCTAAAATGTTTTAGCATTTATTACATCAAAATAGGACATACAGTTTGATGGATTTTCATTTATTCGATCTTTAGATCTTTAAAATCATGGTTTTAATTTTGTATTGTATGGTTACATAAGACAATAAATAGGCTACATACTATTTTAGTAAAATGTTTTACTTCATAATTCATTTAATTCAGGATGATAACACAGTAGATGATCTGATGCTGTAGATGGATGGCAGGTTACACAGTGAATGAATGGTGAAGCTGCAGATGAGAATGTAGGTGCTTATTTGCACAGTTGCACTTCCATTAAATATACACGTGATTAAAATATGCTATACTTTAACATTTTTTTCCCTTTTATGTTTTGTTACCTTGTATGGCTATATTTTTTAAATGGAGATATAATTTGCTTGTATTGCGGCTCAGTAATTTGCAAAATAGTCTTAAAAAGCAACATGAAAAAGAATCGTGATAAAATCGTGAATTGTGATTTTTCCTGAAAAAATCGTGATATGATATTTTTCCCATATCGCCCACCCCTAGCTACAGGTACAGATTACTAACCAGGAGAAACACCTTATCTCTAGAATAAGCCTTAAGCCTGTTTTCTATTATAAGACAGAGACATCATGTATGCAGTGAGGGCAGTCTTTCTAGTGAGATCCAAAGTGAACAATCTACATTCGTCAGACCGGTTCTTTATGGTTCCGGTTTTGTTAGTCCCATTATAGCAGTTTTATCCATAGAGATTAATCACTTCGGGAATTGACCTTTGATTAAGGACATTTCATAATTTCTAAATTCAGGCCTTCATGTTGCAAAATATTGTTTACAATGTAGATTATCAGACCAGCGTTTGACCCCATAGTCGTCTTTCAATCATATTAATTCACAGTTCCAACTCTGGCATCTAAGACATTGCTTGAAATGTCTCATACTGGGGCTAAAAGCTGGTATGGAAACGCTGTTTTCTTAAAGGGAACGGCACTAGAACAAGAGATTGGCACCAACACACTTGTGTTATTAATTATTATTAATTTAATATGTATCGCGTAATCATTTATTTTTATCTTTCTGCCAGTTGATAATCCAGTTTTGTGACATTTGATTTAATATTTTCCTTGTCTTCTTTTGATGTTAATTTGTTCTTATTTCTCTGACAATTATTGATTGTCAAACTTTTATTGATGTGAAGCACTTTGAGCTCCATTTCCTGTTTGAAAGGTGCTACATAAATAAAGGTTTAATATTATCATTGTTATAGGTGTCTGCATTGGAGCAGGATCTGGAGCGAGCACGCTCATCTCTGGAGGAGGATCGAAGGAGGAGGGAGAAGGAGCTGCAGGATGCTGACATGGAGGTGCAGGAGAAGAGGAGGCAAACGGCACAGCTCTCTGGTTCTGTCACGTGAGGCCACTTCAGATATATATATCCCATAAAAGGCCTCGCTCAGTTCACCGTGTCGACGGCTAAGTGTTTAATTTAGCCATTTCAATGGGCTTCTGTGTCCATGCCCAAAACAAGCAGTTTGTTTCGCTGATAACCCTGTAGTTACAGTCGTTGCCACACGGAAACATACCCTGCTGACTAGATACTTGATAAGACCTCACAAAATCCCCTCTGTTCACTCCAGCTGTTCACGCGTGTTCTGCTAGGTCGTTTCAGTTTAGTCCGAACAGCACCAGCTCCCGCCCTGTATCGAGACCGTCTTAAACCCTACGGTGCTGCCCTGAATGGACCGGTCCCATGACTCTGGTGCCACCACAACCATCCCATCTCCACCCCCCCACACACACCACACTCCTCCCTCTCTCCTCCCTCTCATACATATATACATCCTGCCCTCTGGAGAAGTCTTCTCAGGGATGGAGTGTTTTCAGAACACCTATGGTTGCGTAGCACGAAGGTGCTAGGAAGGAACTTTGGGTTAGTTGTCTGTATGTGTTACAGTCAGCTGTCATCTGAGATACTAGCATGCTAATTCACTGTGTGTGTTACAGTCAGCTGTCATCTGACTGAGTTACTAGCATATGCTAATTCACTGTGTGTGTTACAGTCAGCTGTCATCTGAGATACTAGCATGCTAATTAACTGTGTGTGTTACAGTCAGCTGTCATCTGAGATACTAGCATGCTAATTCACTGTGTGTGTTAGTCAGCTGTCATCTGACTTCGATACTAGCATGCTAACTAACTGTATGTGATGTGTTACAGTCAGCTGTCATCTGAGATACTAGCATGCTAACTTACTGTGTGTGTTACAGTCAGCTGTCATCTGAGATACTAGCATGCTAATTAACTGTGTGTGTTACAGTCAGCTGTCATCTGACTGAGTTACTAGCATATGCTAATTCACTGTGTGTGTTACAGTTAGCTGTCATCTGAGATACTAGCATGCTAATTAACTGTGTGTGTTACAGTCAGCTGTCATCTGACTGAGTTACTAGCATATGCTAATTCACTGTGTGTGTTGCAGTCAGCTGTCGTCTGAGATGCTAGCATGCTAACTAACTGTGTGTGTTAGTCAGCTGTCCTCTGAGATGAGTAAGTGTCGCGGTGAGCTGCTGGCCATGGAACAGGATCTGCAGAGGCTACGGAGTGATGCCAGCATTAAGTCCTCCCAGATCAGCCAAATTGAGGAGACGCTGCAGAAGACCCAGGGCCTCCTGGAGAAGAAAAACGATGCAGGTAGGAGACACAGGGGGAGGCGCAGAGGGTTCAGGGATTCTGCTTTCCTCTTCTCCCTTAGATTAATGTATGTATACTGTTCAAATCCCTTCATCTACTGCTCTCCACCCACTGTCTGTTATGTCTGTCCACTCTGTGCTGTCAGGTTTACACAGAGCGAACTAAGCTGATTGTAGTGAAATTATTCATTTATTCGTTAGCATTGGTAGCATTTTTGAATGTTGAAAAATGTGATGAGTCCAAGTTGGATTAAGAAACTCATGCAGGTGGGAGTGGTAGGTTCATTATGCATGGTTCTTTGTCCAATAATATGTGGGTTTTATTTAAATGATATAGGAAGTAATATAGACTGTTCCCCCACCCTCCTCCTTTACCTTCAAGTTGTTGGCTTGGAGGAAAAGCTCCACGTCTGCGAGCAGGACAGGCGGAACTCAGTTCACCGGGCGACGGTTCTGGAGGGACAGCTGCAGGATGTGCGCACTGAGATGCAAGACACCTTGGAGAACCTGCAGGAGCTGAGAGACCTTCTGCAGCGCACACAGGCCACTGCTGATGAACGACAGGTCTCTCTGGAGAGACTGTCCATCGAGCTCAGGTGGGCCTTCGCCAAGTGCAGTCCTACACACACAAACACACACACACCCACACACACATAGGACTCATAAAATGAGCTGTACAGTTGTTATACGCAATATGTCTCTCTGTGTAGATGGGAACACAGTCCTTTTTAAACATCCTGTTTTCTGTTCCAATTACCGTATTACTTCTACCTGGCTGTTAGGGATTTAACTGCTTCTCTCTGGCACCGACCAACCTGTTACGTTTGCTGAACACCCAGTTGTTTCACACCCAACATGCTCCGGGCCAATATGACTAGAGTTCAGTGTCACCACCTAAAGTCACTTAAGGCGATTAAATGTAATAGCTGTTCTTGTGAGGTTTTGACATGTCGTTAAAGGTGTAGATTATATTTCGGCCATAATATGACAACTACAGAGCCCATCCTTTCAAGCATGTATGTAATAGAATTAATGTAAAAGCATAAAAAGGACCAGTTATCTGAGCTGAGTATTACCAAGACAATAGTTAAGGAAGGACGCGGGTTCTTACCGTGTCGTGGGTTCTGACTGAAACGTGATGTGAAATGACATGACCGCTGAAACGTGATGTGAAACTGCATGCCTGCTGAAATGGGATGTGAAACGGCATGCCTGCTGAAACGTGCTCTGAAACAGGATGTGAAACGACATGCTTGCTGCACATGTGTTCAGTGGGGCCTTTTTTGTGAATTATGCAACTTTGAGTTTTACATAACATGAAATATGTACTGTAAGAACGGTATATTTATAACAACTCAGCACGCACGCACGTCTCTGATAAACAGGTTTCTTCACAGTTTACTCCTTTTGGGATTCTTCTCTGAATGTAGGGCGTCTTAGAACATCGTCATAGAATGTCCCTAACCTCTTTCCAGAGGGTGGAGGGTATCATAGAATGTCCCTAACCCCTTTCCAGAGAGTGGAGGGTATCATAGAATGTCCCTAACCCCTTTCCAGAGGGTGGAGGGTATCATAGAATGTCCCTAACCTCTTTCCAGAGGGTGGAGGGTATCATAGAATGTCCCTAACCCCTTTCCAGAGGGTGGAGGGTATCATAGAATGTCCCTAACCCCTTTCCAGAGGGTGGAGGGTATCATAGAATGTCCCTAACCTCTTTCCAGAGAGTGGAGGGTATCATAGAATGTTCCTAACCCCTTTCCAGAGGGTGGAGGGTATCATAGAATGTCCCTAACCCCTTTCCAGAGAGTGGAGGGTATCATAGAATGTCCCTAACCCCTTTCCAGAGAGTGGAGGGTATCATAGAATGTCCCTAACCCCTTTCCAGAGGGTGGAGGGTATCATAGAATGTCCCTAACCTTTCTTTCCAGAGGGTGGAGGGTATCATAGAATGTCCCTAACCCCTTTCCAGAGGGTGGAGGGTATCATAGAATGTCCCTAACCCCTTTCCAGAGGGTGGAGGGTATCATAGAATGTCCCTAACCCCTTTCCAGAGAGTGGAGGGTATCATAGAATGTCACCAGACTGGAGTCAACAAAGGTCCCTAGCATCTTTCATCTAGACATACCGACATCAAAAGTAAAGCAATGACATCACTTTGTTCCCCAATACATGTTTCCCTTGTTCTGCTGTAAATAGAACACGCACATACATCTCCTATTCAAAACTTGAATATATATATGGCAATATATTTCCACAACATTTTTCTACCATAAGTAACAAAAAGCGCTTTTTGTGTGCGTGTGTGTGGATGCGCATGTGTGTATGTAGGGAAAGCCAGAGGGAGTTGGAGGAGAGGAACCACGAGGTGTTGGACATGGACACTGCCCTGAAGGAAAGACAGGGGGAGCTCCAACAGAGAGCGCAGCTGGTACACCCCTGTTATTTTCTGCTTTACTCTCTGTGACTGTGTGCAGATTAATGGCACGCAATGTGGTTTTAGGGGCGGCAACTCTACTGTCTCACTGAAGTAGGATAAGAACTGTGTCTGTCTCTAACACTCTCACACTTTTTCATATATAATGTTACAATAAAAAACATACACCTCCTGTCAAAGCTATTTACCTAACTTGGACCTTGGCACATTTTATTGTGTTACCACATGAAATAAAAATGGATTTCATTATGCGTGTTTGCCCCTGACATACTTAGAAGCTTCTCATGCGGGCACAGCAATTGTTTCCAATTGGCCTTTGCAAAATTGCTCTTGTTTTGTGAAGTTGGATTGGGACCTTGGCGCAGAGCAAATTTTTACTCTTTCCAAATATTCACAATTGGATAAATGTCTGGGGCACTCAGCGCATTAAATGTTTTGTTTTTATGCCACCCCAATGTGTCTTTGGCTGTATGTTTGAGGACATTGTCCTGTCGAAAGATGAATCTTCTCAAAAGTCTGAGGTTTTTCCCCTTCTATTCTGCATTTTTTTGCCTTTTTTCTTCACTAGCCTTTCAGGCCCAGATGCAGGGAACGGTGTGACGATAGGATGTTGTGCAGCGTTGAGGCCAAATATATGTATTTTTGTTTCGCCAGACTTAACAATCTTCTTCTTGGTCTTATGGTCTCCAACGTGCCTGATGAAGTCATAGTTGAAATTTGTTTGCATTTCAACAATTGCTTTTTCTTTTCTCCCCCTCCTATGGCCATTTGTGAAGCACCCGGGCTGTGGTTTCAGTAAGCACGGTGTCTCCCAGTTCAGCTGTGTAACACTGACTCCTTTAGAGTTGCCATAAGCCTCATGCTGGCCTTCCTGACTATATACTCCGTACAACTTCCTCAGATATTTGCATACAGGAAGGTGTCAGAAAGAAAACATGCCAAAGTAATGTGATTTACTGTTTTTCCACTATTGCATAGATGCATGGGCACAGTATTGTACCAGCGTCAGGTTTTGGGCACGCCTAACCACACTGGTGATTTGTTGTAAAGTTATTAGTTCTAAAGAAAACACTCAGCGGAAGATCTACTTCCTCCATTTCCTTATGTGCAAGAAAGTGTTGTTATCAGAATGTGTTGTTACACAAGGATTAGGCAACACGGGACTACCCAGACTTGTGCCCTCTGCATACTGAGCCTGTTCTAGATAGATTCAAAGCTGTGCCCTATTCTCTTCTTTTAATGATAGACTTGTGCTTTTAGGGATATTCAGTGCCTTTGTAATATTATTATATCCATCCCGGGATTGGTGCTTTTCCTCCGGATTTGCTTTGAATGTTCCTTCATCTTCATTTCGTTTGGAGTTGTTCAAACTAATTGTGGGACCTCCCAGTGACCCGTGTATTCAACTTGTCATGTGAAAATCTAATATCTTTAATATCTTGTGAGGTTTTGACATGTCGTTAAAGGTGTAGATTATATTTCGGCCATAATATGACAACTACAGAGCCCATCCTTTCAAGCATGTATGTAATAGAATTAATGTAAAAGCATAAAAAGGACCAGTTATCTGAGCTGAGTATTACCAAGACAATAGTTAAGGAAGGACGCGGGTTCTTACCGTGTCGTGGGTTCTGACTGAAACGTGATGTGAAATGACATGACCGCTGAAACGTGATGTGAAACTGCATGCCTGCTGAAATGGGATGTGAAACGGCATGCCTGCTGAAACGTGCTCTGAAACAGGATGTGAAACGACATGCTTGCTGCACATGTGTTCAGTGGGGCCTTTTTTGTGAATTATGCAACTTTGAGTTTTACATAACATGAAATATGTACTGTAAGAACGGTATATTTATAACAACTCAGCACGCACGCACGTCTCTGATAAACAGGTTTCTTCACAGTTTACTCCTTTTGGGATTCTTCTCTGAATGTAGGGCGTCTTAGAACATCGTCATAGAATGTCCCTAACCTCTTTCCAGAGGGTGGAGGGTATCATAGAATGTCCCTAACCCCTTTCCAGAGAGTGGAGGGTATCATAGAATGTCCCTAACCCCTTTCCAGAGGGTGGAGGGTATCATAGAATGTCCCTAACCTCTTTCCAGAGGGTGGAGGGTATCATAGAATGTCCCTAACCCCTTTCCAGAGGGTGGAGGGTATCATAGAATGTCCCTAACCCCTTTCCAGAGGGTGGAGGGTATCATAGAATGTCCCTAACCTCTTTCCAGAGAGTGGAGGGTATCATAGAATGTTCCTAACCCCTTTCCAGAGGGTGGAGGGTATCATAGAATGTCCCTAACCCCTTTCCAGAGAGTGGAGGGTATCATAGAATGTCCCTAACCCCTTTCCAGAGAGTGGAGGGTATCATAGAATGTCCCTAACCCCTTTCCAGAGGGTGGAGGGTATCATAGAATGTCCCTAACCTCTTTCCAGAGGGTGGAGGGTATCATAGAATGTCCCTAACCTCTTTCCAGAGAGTGGAGGGTATCATAGAATGTTCCTAACCCCTTTCCAGAGGGTGGAGGGTATCATAGAATGTCCCTAACCCCTTTCCAGAGGGTGGAGGGTATCATAGAATGTCCCTAACCCCTTTCCAGAGGGTGGAGGGTATCATAGAATGTCCCTAACCCCTTTCCAGAGAGTGGAGGGTATCATAGAATGTCACCAGACTGGAGTCAACAAAGGTCCCTAGCATCTTTCATCTAGACATACCGACATCAAAAGTAAAGCAATGACATACTTAGAAGCTTCTCATGCGGGCACAGCAATTGTTTCCAATTGGCCTTTGCAAAATTGCTCTTGTTTTGTGAAGTTGGATTGGGACCTTGGCGCAGAGCAAATTTTTACTCTTTCCAAATATTCACAATTGGATAAATGTCTGGGGCACTCAGCGCATTAAATGTTTTGTTTTTATGCCACCCCAATGTGTCTTTGGCTGTATGTTTGAGGACATTGTCCTGTCGAAAGATGAATCTTCTCAAAAGTCTGAGGTTTTTCCCCTTCTATTCTGCATTTTTTTGCCTTTTTTCTTCACTAGCCTTTCAGGCCCAGATGCAGGGAACGGTGTGACGATAGGATGTTGTGCAGCGTTGAGGCCAAATATATGTATTTTTGTTTCGCCAGACTTAACAATCTTCTTCTTGGTCTTATGGTCTCCAACGTGCCTGATGAAGTCATAGTTGAAATTTGTTTGCATTTCAACAATTGCTTTTTCTTTTCTCCCCCTCCTATGGCCATTTGTGAAGCACCCGGGCTGTGGTTTCAGTAAGCACGGTGTCTCCCAGTTCAGCTGTGTAACACTGACTCCTTTAGAGTTGCCATAAGCCTCATGCTGGCCTTCCTGACTATATACTCCGTACAACTTCCTCAGATATTTGCATACAGGAAGGTGTCAGAAAGAAAACATGCCAAAGTAATGTGATTTACTGTTTTTCCACTATTGCATAGATGCATGGGCACAGTATTGTACCAGCGTCAGGTTTTGGGCACGCCTAACCACACTGGTGATTTGTTGTAAAGTTATTAGTTCTAAAGAAAACACTCAGCGGAAGATCTACTTCCTCCATTTCCTTATGTGCAAGAAAGTGTTGTTATCAGAATGTGTTGTTACACAAGGATTAGGCAACACGGGACTACCCAGACTTGTGCCCTCTGCATACTGAGCCTGTTCTAGATAGATTCAAAGCTGTGCCCTATTCTCTTCTTTTAATGATAGACTTGTGCTTTTAGGGATATTCAGTGCCTTTGTAATATTATTATATCCATCCCGGGATTGGTGCTTTTCCTCCGGATTTGCTTTGAATGTTCCTTCATCTTCATTTCGTTTGGAGTTGTTCAAACTAATTGTGGGACCTCCCAGTGACCCGTGTATTCAACTTGTCATGTGAAAATCTAATATCTTTAAAGAAAAACACTTTATATATTCCTGTTGTTTTATCTTATTATGGAACTCTGTCTGGGTTCTACAGAGTTTGCACAGCCTTTTCCTGTGCCTGCCTGTTTCCTGGGCAAAGCTGTGGTCACCAAGCGTGTTCCTTTGATCTGTACTCGTGTTCAAACAGTAGTGTACTGTTGATGTATGACCAGACAGCACTGCATTGTTTTACTTACACACACACACGCACGCGCACACACATACACACACACACAGGGTGCCACTTTCATGCAAGTAGTTTTTATTCAATTAATGGACTGTGTCACAAGGAGAAATAAGGGCCTTCTCTATGTCACCGTTGCTCCTTTTCCTAAGCTGGGCCAGTTGGACGTGACCATCAGAGACCATAAGCTGGAGATGGACAAGAAGGTCCGTTCCTTACAGGAGGCTCTGGACCGTAGAGCGAAAGAGGTCAGAGATAAAGATAAACAGGTACGCGTTCACATAACACATGGCTTCCTTTGCTTTGTCTAATTGTTGGGTCTTTGTTGCCCATGGAAGTCATATTGTTCTAATCTATCACCTAATGTTCTGTTTGCACAGGTAGCGTCTTTGAGTGAGAAGTTAGACCTGCTGAAAGCTGACCTACAACTGAAGGAGGATTTGGAGAAGGTATGGTTGGATGAGAAGAGGAAATAAGAGATGAGTAATAATGGTTGAATGGTTATATGGAGGGATGGCAGCCAGGTCTTTTGGAAAGCATTTTAACTGTTGCTTTTGACAGAACTAATGTGGTTTATTCAATGGAATGCAAGCGATCTGAGATTTGTTACTTGATATTTGTATTTTTGCAGAATATGTGCAGTTTCTCGACTACTACAATGATTTTATACATGCGCTAAAGTGAGGTTTAGCAGCTGCAGTTAGCAGTACAGTTAGCACTACATTGAGGTTTAGCAGCTGCAGTTAGCAATACAGTGAGGTTTAGCAGCTGCAGTTAGCACTACAGTTAGCACTACATTGAGGTTTAGCAGCTGCAGTTAGCACTACAGTTAGCACTACAGTCAGGTTTAGCAGCTGCAGTTAGCACTACAGTGAGCACTACAGTGAGGTTAAGCAGCTGCAGTTAGCACTACAGTGAGGTTTAGCAGCTGCAATTAGCACTACAGTGAGCACTACAGTGAGGTTTAGCAGCTGCTGTTAGCACTACAGTTAGCACTACAGTGAGGTTTAGCAGCTGCAATTAGCACTACAGTTAGCACTACAGTGAGGTTTTGCTTTACAGCTGCATGAAGCTGTGGCAGCCTGGACGCCATTGGTCGACGCTCTACTTGACAGGAATGTTATGTCTTGATTAAGGACATTCACATTTCCCCCTTTTTGTAATAACTCAGAACCTCTCCTGACTATGATAATATGGTCACTTCCTTATGAGCCGTAATATATATCCGCAATGGTGCCCAATTGTCTGGCGACAAGATTACTGATTAACCATGTAGCTTCCTGTAGCTTTAACCTCTCTTTCTTTAACCTTTGACCCAAGGACTCACTGGAGCAGGGCCAGAGTCTGCGTACGTGTCGGGAGCAGCTCCAGGAGCTCCGGGGTCGCTATGACAACCTGAACAGAGAGCTCAACAGCCTCAGCCAACATGCCAACCAGAAGGTGAAAACTGTATGGTCCCTCATTTTGTTAGTTTACACCCACCTCTACTGGTTTGGAGAAGACTTCTGCCTCTACAGGGTTCTGTTAGATTTGAACGTGGGAGGACGGATGTGGGAGGACTGAGGTGGTTGTGGGTACTTTGCCTTTTTTATTTTGACATCATATCTCCTGTAGGAGGTTCAGGTGAGGAGTCTGGAGGAGGAGCTCTCTGCCAGGGGGAAACACTGGGTCCTGGGTGAGGCCAGGTTCCAGGCCACTATCACCTCCCTACAGCAGGAGCTGGAACAGGAGAAAGAACAGCACAACAAGGAGGTACAATTGACAATTTTTTTCATTGTCAACATCCTCATCCTTCATCTTTCTCCACTGTTTCCCGGTCCTCTGCCTCATTTCCACCTCCCCGGTCCCACGTCATTTCCTTTAATCACTACTTGATTCAGACTTGGTAGTTCCTCCACTGTGGGTTATTAACCAGAACTTCTCCTTCCCTTTTCCTACCTCAACTTCACTTTTTTCCCATGTTCCTCTGTCATTTGTCCTCTGTCCCTCCCTCTCCACTACTCTTCAACCCGTGACAACCCTCCTACCTTCCTCCAGGTCTCCAGTTTGCAACAGACACGCAGCCAGCTGCTCAAGGTGTCAGAGCAGATGAGCTGCAGCCTGCGAAGCTCCCAGGAGCACCTCGCCTCCAGGCTGCAGCAGACCCAGCTGCAGCTGGAGCAGGCCAGGGTGCAGGGGGCCCACCTCCAGGCCCAGCTTCACACCACCGAGGCCAGCCTGCAGAGCACCCAGGAGGCCCTGCTCATCAAGGTAGAGTACAGTATAGGCCTTTGGTGGTTGGTGGTGGTACTCGTAGTTCTACTTAAGTGGCTCTTGTCTTCCTACAGGAGTCGGAAGTAACTCGGCTGCAGGCCAGGATGTCCAGTCTAGATAGAGCCACTGAGCTCCACCGCACCAATTCCTACCTCCACCCAGACCCCAGCCAGCCCTCATCCCCTCCCACACGTCGCTGTTCTCCCCCACGCACTCACTCGTACAGCCCCTCAGGTCAAAATCACACCCGGACTCCTCACAGACTCGCCAGCAACTCTCCTCCTGCCACCCCCGACTCAGACCAGCCTCCACAAACCCACACCCCGGACTGTTCCACCGGTGCCAGTATTGTGGACTCCTCCCTGGACCTCCCCGAAAGTCTGAAGGACTCGTTACGAGGAGTCCTGGGTCAACACCTCCCACGGGGCTCCTCCCTGTCACGTTCCCCCACCCCCCATCACCCAGACCTCAGCTGGCAGGGCCTCAGCCGCCTGGACGCCACCTCCTCCGACCTGTCCTTCAACCCGCTCACCTACATGGTGGACGACAAGGGCGTTGTGGAGGAGAGAAACGGAACAGGAGGAGAGTCGCTCCTCGGGCGGCAGACCCAGGAGGAGGTGGACATGAGCTCCCTCACAGGCATGCTGAGGTTTGTCAATCAGACGCTGGCGCTGCAGGACGATCCGTCCCTGTGGGGTTCCTCTGGGCTCCCAGAGTCAGAGCACACCCTCACGCTGAAGGTTAGCGCCCCCCACTGACGGGAGTTGGGTAGTTCCACCCGTTCTTTATTAATGTGTTTATTCTTGTGAGAGTGATTGGTCAGTGCTTGTTTTCAGGACTTTTGAATAACTGCTTTTAAGTATGAAATAACTGATTATTTGTCCTCCTTGACCCAATACAAATAGCAATTTCAGTAATTAGTGTTTTTCATATACAGGGCGACTTGAAAGAAGGTGGATGCTGTTCTCCAGGGAACGTATAACAGTGGGATCTATTTGAAATGTTTAGGACTTGCGTGCGTACGCGCATATCTTTGTGTGTGTGTGCGTGCGTGCGCGAAGGTGCACATTTTACAGATCAAGTCAGGACCAGAAAGAAAAGTTAAAACATAGAAAGTCCTCCATATTGACAGCTGAGGTTCAAGGTCGGGCAAGGTTAGGTTTAAGGTGAAACTCACTAATACATTAAGGCTAGGCATAAATGTTAGGTAATTGAGATTGAGGTTTTGGCTATGTTAGGAAACTGGATTTTCTGGTCCACACAAGGATAGAAATACAGGTCTGTTTACGTATTGAGCAAAAGGTCCTACATTGAGTGTATTGGTCAAATGAGAACATTTGAGGATGTGAGAACCACTCTGTTTGGGTTATGGCTGTTTAGCTTCATGATCATTCAGTTAAACACATGTGTATATACTGTATAGTTATACTTTTTAAATTCTGTCTACTGTCCCTTGTAATTTATTTAAATTTCTCTGTAGAATAAACTTCTAGGTGTTTAAATCTCTTGTAGTGATGTGTGGTTTCTCAGTGTGTTTGTGCACCAGGCAGAAACAGCAGCTGAGACCAGTGGATCTCGACCACAGAAACAAGCGTAAGAATATTCTGACATGTGACCACAATAACAGAACTGGACATGTTTATTCACTGTTGACAGCAGACAGAAGATGCTTTGTCCTAATTGTATTTTAATATATTAGAACATAAATGATGCCTGCAAGTTGAAAGTAAAATATTCAAAGGTCAAATTCTTCATATTTGATTGAGCCATGAAATTGAAATGTGACATTGGCGAGTCTTGCTAGCTTCCACTTTAGTACTACCTGAAAATTCAAAGTACAAGCGAGTCGTGTATTTTGGACCACTGCCCACGGTAGGAAACTACAGAAGAAAGGTCACAACCAGAGTGGTTGTAGACGTTCTGACTAAGGTTTCTCTCTTAATGTGACAAATTATAAACTACTTGTAATGTTGAAACATGACCGCAGTCCTATTTACGAGTCAGAGAGGAGTTCATGTTACAACAGTATTAGAAGTGTACAATTGGGCACTTTAAGATGGAAACCTTAGTTAGATCGTCAACAAAACAGTCCCCAGCTAAATCTGCATTTGGAACAAAAAGTTCTGTATTTTATAATCTAACTGGACAGACAGAATTGTACTGGCCACCCCAGAGATTAAAGCCCCTCCCCCTCCCCCACACAGGTTTTGACACTTGCTCAACTTGCTTCCTCTTTGGGGTTTCAGACTTAGGTATCTGTACAAGCTCTTTGTGACAACTGATAATGTCAAATGGCCCTTATGAAAAACATTTGGTTAAATTTAGACAATCTACACTTCAAAACCAAAACAACCTAGGGTCTTTCTAGATACCTTTTCTTCATGTGTCAAATGTCCAATTGCAGAAGACACACTGCTCCAGTAGTAGCTTTGCCCCAAAGCTCTAACTTTCTGAGCTCCAACTTTCTGAGCTCCAACTTTTTGAGCTCTAAATTTTTGAGCTCTAACGTTCCAGTTTGCAGTCTCGCCAGTGACCATTATGGGCATATTGGCTCTTCAGTGTATATGTCGTTAATGCCCAATAAAGGTTGTAGCAACGTATCGTTTGGCACTGCAGCGATTTCCACTACAAAATAATCATCGTCTTAATTACAGAATGTTATTGATTTAAACTGTAGTGATTGGCTACCACTAAGAAGGAGCGGTAACCTCCATGTCGGGACGTATATTGTCCTTCTGTGTATTCACAACACACAACCACACAATACTCGCAGTGCAGCTGTGTGTGTTCTCTGTTTGGAAATAAGCAGCCTGAACACGAAGATGCCTGAAACGAACAAACAGCCTGCTAGGCCAATTAGCTTACATTGTGTTTCTGTTTGTCTACATGCCTGCTTGCTTTTCTATGTGTCTGTGTTTGACCAGTTGTCTGCATTTAACCGATGTTTCTGTAGGTTGTATAAAGTATATATTTTTCTGTATGGAGGCGCTGCGGTGGGTAGACCTATGTTAAATGTCTGTCATCTATCTCCGAGTTAATTCGTACAGTTCTCTAACTGTGTCTTCTCTCACACATCTTTTCTCGGTCCAAACCACTCTGGTCGTCTTCAACCCCCACTCTCTCTCTCTGACTCTGTCAAAGTTGTAGATGACAAAGATTGAGGAAACGCGTCTGCCATGCTCCTTTAGGAGGATGTGGTGATCTATATATTTACTTAACGCGTCTATTTGACTGCACAGGATTTAGCGCAGTTTTGTACATACAAACATAACTTTACCCAGATCTTTCACTTCTCCACACAACGACTTTCAGTTTGAGAAAAGTTTCTGGCTGACATTGAAAAAGATCACAGCTGACGGTAAACAAACACCGCTAAATGCTAAAATATATTTGAAAAAAAGCAGAATGTGCATGGGTGCATTCCAAACAGTAATGGGTGTCGAATTGCCTAAGTTAAGATTGAATTGTTGTGCGTGCCAGATGAGGAGGTTGAGTAGAGATGGTGGTGTAAAATGTGGTTGCTGTTCCGGACCTCGTCTGACGTGCGTTGCCCTCGTTGCCCTGCGTTACAAGGCACAACCCCGAAACCACTGCTCTGCATCAAGAAAATCAAGAGCAGATATTCAAAACACATCCCTTTATCCCTTGACACGCTACCTGCCTGCTTTCTACCATATTCAATTTAAACCTTTTAGACCCCATTGTATTAATGGGACTGTAATCAGAAAAATGGTCAATTCTCATTTTATGGTGTCAACCAAGACTTCTTAATGGTATTCCTCAAGGTTCAATTTTTGCTCGTCAGCAGAGGAAACAACTCCCCCAATTCTTTTAAGTAAAAAAAACATTCAAATGCTATAACATCTTACCATAAAACAAATACAGTGGATATAACAAGTCTACACACCCCTTGTGCCAGGTTTTGTGACCTATAACCTGAACAATTCAATTGAAAAACAAACTAAAATCTTTGAGGGGAATAAATTGAAATCTTTCATGCGAAGCATTACAAGTGTAAAAACTACACCAAGTGCGTGGTATGAGGAAAGTTCAGATTAAGATGGATCAATTTTAAGGGTGCAGGTCAGTTGATCAAACCCAGTCAACAGAATAATGTGTAGTCACCAAAAATGCTGGGCGAGCCTGGATTCTGCGAACAGGTGTTTGTGCTAAGGGGATGGTTGTTCTATGTAGGGACTGGGATTCTGGTCCGGACTGATGACAGGATGAACTGGAAGCAAAATAGAGATGTCATTGAAATAAATCTAATCCAGTAAGACTAAGGTGAAGATTCATCTTAGAGCATGACAACAACCTGAAAAAGCCAAGAAAATGCTGAACTGGTTTTACCCAAGAAGACTCAAAGCTGTGCTCAATGACAAAGGCACTTCTACAAAGCACTGAACGTGTCTGAATACCCAGGTTCAAGAAATATCGCCCATGTTAGATCTGCCATGGTCATCTGTGAGTGTTGTAATTGTTAAGTGGAGCGTCTAGGAGCAACAACAGCCCAGCCACCAAGTGGTTGACCACGTAGACGAACATAGCGGAGCTGTCGAGTGCTGAAGCGTTAAAAGATCACCTGTCATCTGTTGCATCACTCACCACAGAGTTCCAAACTGCCTTGGAAGCCACGTCAGCATGAGAACTGTGTGTCAGGAGATTCCCCATATAACCGCACACACAGTGTTGGAATGGGATATCTTCAAACCCTGCAATCCCAGGAGTTCAGGGTGCCCGCAGCAGTAAGGGGAAACATCTGGAATACTTCATGTGATTGACATCTGATAAACAGGGGGAATTACTTCTGTTTAACTGGGCTGACTCTGGTCTAGTCACAGTCTTGGCAGCCATTGGCTTGACTTGAGTGTATTCTTAGATGGACTCCAAAATAGTTTTCATATCAGTAATTCTCACTAAACCAATTTTAAGCATGTCTGCACACACAAAATCCGCAGGCATCTGCATTGTTTGTTAAAATGTATTTATTAAGACTTATAAACTCAGTGATGCCAGTCAGCATTTGGGACTGATGTAGTACACGAGGGACAATACAACCACCAGCGACGGGCGAAAAGTTTTCTTAAGAAATGGGTCTAGGCACCACCCGGTGTAATGGAATGGGTTTATGATGGGATGTGAGCACTGGCAGATACCCGACCCCGCCTCGCTGCTTTCCTCTTCGGTCTGCCTGGCACAGCATCAACTCTCTCATAAATGTTTGCCCACAACCTCACAGTTCCGGGGCAGATAGTTAACAATGATGTGTCCCTCCCTGCACGGAGGAAATGTGCAAACTGTCACCGTGGTGCCAACAGCCCCCTCAAAAAAGTCAACACAACAATGATCAGGACTGTTTACTCTAGAAGGCAGAGGGCGAAACACGCCCCGATCCGAGTCAAAAGTCAACAGTTGTTAGTTCCTTAGTGTTCACCCTGCAGAGGTCCTGGGCCGTTAATGGCACCAATGCTATCGGTGAAGTTCAACACTGACTACTCCTAGAAGAGATCTAAGGGTTCTGACGTTCCACCCTGAGTCCTCTCTCCGATAGCTGTCGCATTACTGAGAGGATTCTGGTACAGGCACTTTTCCAACCGCCATCAGGTGGTGGAGACGCCCAACACACAGACGGAGCTATGCGTTATGCAATGCCTATTGACAACGTTCTCCTGGACTCGCGGATATACAAAGAGGCTTGGACGCGGTGTTAAGCACCTGACCTGACTGTCTACTGCACTGACTCTGCTGGTCACAGAAGTCGGCAAACATTCATTTATGCACAGTCACACATATGAACACACACACTGTGTAAACATGTACAGTATAGACTGTCCATCATTAGGTCGGCTACTGCGTTATGTTACTATTGTAACTATTAATTCCTTGATTTTAAATGATATTATTTGATGTACTACTCCTGATATTATCTAGGTCAATTATTATTGTTAGACGAAATGTTATTAATGTTATTATTCTAATTACTATTATTATTAGTGAAACATTAAAGGTGTTGTCTCTAGGTGTTGTCTCTAGGTTCCACTGAACCAGTTTAGCTTGTTAAACATATGCAGACGCATATATTTTCATAACCCATTCCCAAAGTGGTATTACCAGTATACACTCGCTAACAAACACAGAGTCAACCCTATTCCTAACCCAACCCCCTTTCCTTAACCCAACCCCCTTTCCCTAACCCAACCCCCTTTCCCTAACCCATCCCCCTTTTCCTCACAAGAAAAAGGGACCCTGTTTTTTGTGTTCTCCATCTGCCAATTGGCAGTTAAACCAACATGTCATTTAGTTTTATCCTCAGGCAATACCTAGAAAACAGTCATTAAAACACTCTCATGCAGGGTTTAGCAAAAAAGGTAACCAGTTAAGACGTCATGGCGCCGTTGCCACGGTGCCCATCGACAAGTCTTTTTAACGGGCATTGTGTTTAAAGACCAGAGGGAACTATTGTTGGGATATTACAACTGGAGAAGAGATAACACTGACCTCTGCCAAACCAGGGCAAAACGATTCCATTCAGACAATGACATGCGAAACTGTGAGGCCATCGTGCCGATAATTTTGGGAGCCTTCATTGTGAAACAGGCTTTGCTAAAATGTTTAGACAGGCGATTGCTTGGCCTTCAGTTAGTGTGGCAGTTGCGGTTATGGCTAGGAGGAGCTGTGTAGTTAGGATGTTACTATAACAGACGGCTATAGTGCAACGTTTGCCGTTATTAGGTCATATAATAAGTCAGTTATCATGATCAGTGATCAGATGCTATTCGGCATTTTAAAGGCTGAGGGGCTACTGACTACATATGTTTTAATTCCCTGGTTTAACAGTTAACTTATTTAACGGTCTTTGCAACACAAGCTATGTTTTCCTAATATGAGTCTAGAACACAACTACGTTTAATGAATACCCCAGCTATATCGGGATTATTTAGCAATTTCCCTGTTGGTGTGTTACTAAATTTCCTGTTACTGACTAGTTAGCACAAAAAACACTTCATAACAATCCATAACAGTCTATAATATAGATTTTTTGTATTGTAAAATTGTATGGCAAAATGTAAAGACGATAACTTGGAAAAAAATAAAATGTAGTACCTTGTTTGTCAAAGTGTACGCAAATGTTGAGCTAAAGTTAAAAATGTCACCTTTTTACAAACTCCACATGCAAATTGTCCCATAGACAGATTTTTGTGGACTGCAAACAACCCTTAAACTGTGCTTTAAGAGACTTCTTTGTGTATTTATTTTTAGACACGTGTCCATCACACCATCACACCTACGTATATGAGCATGTTGGACATCTCATTCAATAACCAGGAAACCCTTTTGCAGCTCTAACAACCGCCACTCTCCTGGGAAGGCTTTCTACATACTTATAGAGTGCTTCTACTGATGTCGGAGAAAGAAGGCCTAGCTTACGATTGCCGTTCCATTTTATCCCAAAACTGTTCAAGGGGGTTGAGTTCAGGGCTCTGTGCTGGCCACTCAAGTTCCTCCACACCAACCTGGGCTAGGCCTTCCACAATTGTCTAAAATGTATTTGCATTAACTTGCATTAAGATGACCTTTCACTGGAACTGAGGAGCCTAGACAAACCCTGGCAAACAGCCCCAGACCATTATCCCTCTTCCACCAAACTTTACAGTAGGCACTATGTAGGCACAACGTTTTCCTGACATCCGCCACACCTAGATTCGGCCATCAGATGCCAGATAGGGAAACATAGTTTGTCACTCCAGAGAACACGTTTCCTCTCCTTCAGAGTCCAGTGGTGGTGTGCTTTACACCACTCCAGCTTATGCTTGACTTTGAGCATGTAAATGTGACGCCTGCATACAGCTGCTATTAGAAACCCATGTTGTGAATCTCCTGACGCACAGTTCTCGTGCTGATGTTGCTTCCAGAGGTAGTTTGGAACTCTGTTTTGAAACTGTGATGGTGATGCAACAGATGACAAGTGATTTTTAGGTGCAAACTGTGTCCGATCTCAGTAGCCACGCTTTCTGTGAGTTTGTGTGGTCAACCACCTAGTGGCTGGGCTGTTGTTGCTCCTAGATGCTTCCACTTCACAATTATGGCACTTACAATTAACCAGGGCAGATCTAGTTGGACAGACATTTCACAGCATGATTAATGGCAAAGGTGGCATGACCCACCAATGTTTGTCAACGGAGATTTCATGCCTGGATTTCATGTGCTGGATATCATGCACCTGTGAGCAATGGGTGTGGCTAAAACACCTGAAGTAAATATTTTGTATGGGTGTTCACATACTTTTGGTCATATGGTGTACAAGACAGTCAGCGCTTTCTACCACTGTCCGGTTAATCGTAAGGTATTTCACTTATTTAGAAGTTAGTCTAATGAATGGTTCGGTCAATTACCAAAAGGTCGCTGGATTGAATACCTAAACTGACAAAAGAGTAAAACAAAAAACAGTATTTCTATTGCCTTTGCCCTTGAGCAATTCACCCTCAATACACCCTGTTCCACATTTAATAAAAAATGATTATAACAAAGGAATATTTACACAACACAAAGGGACAGAGAGCTACGGGTGCCGTGAAAAAACATTTGCAAATGTAGAGCTTGTAGACTACGCTAAAGAAAATGCCATGTGTGCTTAGTTAGTTCATAATCACATAATAGGTTAAATTAAATAATAATAACCAAGGTATTTAGCTGAAAAGTTTGATATTCAAATATATGTGTGAAGTATTGCAATATGTAATGATGCGGTTGAACTGGTTTGCAAAGGAAGGCCCAGTTTTGTTTTTCTCCAATTATATTGTAACAGTAGCATTAGCGTACTTAGCCGGTATAATTCTTTTGGGCTGAGTTATAGGCTACTGTAGCACAAAACATTTTACTAAATCAGTCAACAGTTTTAAATTGACCTCAAGCCGTTTTTAAAAAACAGTGACAATTGTGGAGCATTTTTAAGTCTTCACGTGATCTGTTCCAGGATTTAACTTCAGAAGGCTTTTCTGCCAGACAGAATGTGTTTAATGAGCCAAACTGAGTTTGGTCAGAATTGGGTGATTCATTCTTTCACGGTGAGACCATTACATGGGACCTTTACTTCAGATCTTTGAATTTTTGGAATCGTTCGTCATTCCGGGTGGAATGTCTGGGCACTGAAACCAAACACCGCTACTGATGCTGTCCAACTGCTTTCCCATAGGCCACAGCATCATTACTTAGTGGGTTTCCTGTTCTCTCTTCCGGTTACTTCTATAATGTTTTACACAAATACTTGTTACTACATAGAAAACATAGGAGCTTGTGCAGTTCTCTAGTACGAGGCACTGGTCGTACACCGTTTTGCTTTCGCAGGCGAGCATGGTATAGTATAGTGAGTAACATCTGGGCCAAAAAGTGGCAAAAAGCATTTGGCCAAAAAGCAAACATTTACTGGAGCAAGAGTCCACTCTCCAAAGGCATCACTGTGAAAGTGGGATATCAGCCCAAAAACAAATGTCCTATTCACACTACAGTAAAATGCATATTGTTATAAAAGCACAAAGATCCCAATCACATTTATATTTCCATTAAAATGATGTGTCGCTTAAAACAGCATGAACAGGTAACAACTTTGGATTTGGGTGGGGAATGGATTCCGTCTGTACTTGTTTTAATCAAGGAACCAAACAGGTTGTTAAACCCTGAGTTCTCTATTGTCCGGGCTAATGGGTTTGGCTACCCGCCCATCTGCATTGTTGCGGTTGCCATGCCAAATTATGTTTTGTTGAACTGAAACACAACGTTTGTAAAATGGTCTTTAACATGTCTATTATGCATGCGTGTTGACGGTCAAAACAACGCACTGGACCTGGACCTAGATTCACATTGTTTTCTCACTGTCTCGTAAGAATGTGTAGCGTCGTCCAGTGCCGCCCATTTTACCGTTATGAACAGAGATTATTATATATTTTTTTGAACCCATAATCCACATTTCAACTGTGAACATTTAGATTTATCCTCCAATTCATGAACTTTATGGAGCGCGCCAAAGCAAGGTTTTACTGATATCAGAGCTTTGATGAGAAAAATACACTGGCAAATTACACCCCCTCTAATGACTGCACAACGTCTATGCACAGTTGACATAACAACACTGACATAACCCCAGCCCTGTTTAGTCGTTTTAAATCCTGTCTGTCTGTCTGTCTGCCTGCCTGCCTGTCTGTCTGCCTGTCTGTCTGCCTGTCTGTCTGTGTGATCTGGTGCAAGTTTGATCACTTCCTGTGAAGCCAATTGTCAAAGTCTAAGTATTTAATTTGTCAAATGCACTAAATCACATTAAGTGTCATTCTGAACAATGAAGATCTTGTGACATGGCCTGCAAAAACTACGCAGTAATCATTCAAAAAAATATAAAGCAATGATAATAATAGCAAATACAAAAAAGATTGTATAAATATATATACATACAATAACAAACTAAAAGCAATTTTAGCAAGTGTAGAAATTGGGAGTATGGATAGAAATTGTGCACATATAAGTTTAGTATAGTGTATATATGGTTACATGAAAGTACACTTATGTGCATTGAATGTACATAGAAAGTGTCACGTCTGGGCTCACGGGCAGGTTCAGTGGGTAGCAGGTAGTGGACACAGGCGCAGAGGATTCTTACAATAATGTCTTTATTCCAAGACTCAATTAACCCCGACACTTCGGGACGCACAAAACAATAAACGGAAGACCGTAAATCACCGAAAACCCCCACATGGCAAACAATGTTCCGACATCGACAGACAGAAAATACAGGACTTAAATACCCAGCTGATTAGCAACTGACAACAGGGGCGGAACATAACCTCAGGTGTCATTAATGTCTCTGATTGATCGTTTTCGCTCCGCTGACAGGAGGGGAGTGCCAACACTGGCATAGAGAGGGGCAGAGGGAGGGAAAGACCTCTGGTTCTCACAGAAAGTGACTAGAGCATAAAAAATGTTTGGCGTTTGACAGAAATGCTTTTACATTTTTTCTTTCCCTAAAGCCTTCTTCAAGCTAAAGATTAAACTGGACACGGGTGTAGAACTGCAAACAATTGAAGACTAAACTGGACACAGGTGTAGACTTAACTGGACACAGCTGAAACCAACCAAAGATCATAGAAACCGAAACAAAAGACATTGAACATAGAAATGTTACATCCAGAATGTCCCATCCAGAATGTCCCATCCAGAATGTCACATCCAAAATGTCCCATCCAGAATGTCACATCCAAAATGTTCCATCCAGAATGTCACATCTAGAATGTCACATCAAAAATGTCACATCCAGAATGTTACATCCAGAATGTCACATCCAGAATGTCACATCCAGAATGTCACATCCAAAATGTCACATCCAGAATGTCACATCAAAAATGTCACATCCAGAATTTCACATCCAGGCACAGGCAGTGTGTTTCCACTGACGTGTTCCGCTGCTGGTGTGAACGCAGCAATCTCATGCTAACAGTACCACGGGTCAAATCAATGAAGTGACCCTGAAATAAATCTGAATAATCTATACCTAAATATTTTATTCTTGCATTTTGAATGTTTTTAAAATCCAATCGTTTGGTGTGGATCTCAAAGAAGAAAGCATGCTGCACTGTTACAGTAGTAATGGCACTGCTATTGTCACATCAAGTTGGCTGAGTTGCCAAATAAATATTTGTAATGTGGGTGTGAATCTATTAAGATCTCCTTGAGACATCTGTTTATCTTTTGAAGACTACCGTCTGCCATTTCAGGGGCAGTCTTGGATGGTACAATACAAACATGACAATATTTGAATTCGATGTGTGATTAATCATTGTGTCTTACTGAAAGGATGCTGCTTTGTTGTTGCTTGAAACGCAGATTTCCCTCCTTTAAACATTGTGTTTACATTTTTTACATATTTGTGTAACTTCTATTATGCATGCCCGTGTACCTCATGTTATATATTGTATTTTTCACTTTGGGCAGACATTCTACAACAATCCCATGAACCTAGGTATTTATATGCATAACCACAATCGAGTGAGCCACAACATCGTCACTTAGGTATGCCTTCAAAATAGAAGTCCACATATTAAAGCAATGGAAAAAGATATAAACAATTGTTATCGACATATTTAGAAACATAATTGAATTATGCTATAGATATCTTATACTGCATAATTGCACCGACAGACTACTAACATACACTGAGTTTATATTGCATATAAGTGGTATCAGCATTACTGACCACCAGGACCAACTAAGAAAAACAAATCACAAGACGCGAGATTTCGTCCGTACACAATCTCGAAAATCCTCATTGTGACCAGCTATTCAAAAATGTAATAAACGAGTTACGACGTCAATATCTGTTCACATATTTCACATTTTTACTCTAGTGTCACTGGATAATTTGATGCCCCCTATCATTCGTGTAGCATCTCGGTTGTACAACAATTGTGGACCTTTATTTAGAAGAGGTTCGGAATTCACTAATGTTCATGGGTTCTTAAAAGAAAAAGCGCTAGCCTCTAAATAGAGTAGACGGATCGACCTCCACATCTGGTTTCACAAGACTATTCACTCATTCCACTACACTGCTAAACCGTAAGTTTTTTTTGCATTATCTTTTGGTGGACTTCAATTATTCCTTATAATTTATATTGGCTGTTTTTAAACTGCAATAGTTATTATGGACACTTCATATAGCTTGAAACTTTGTATTAAAGGTCTACATTGAGGTGCGCTATGTGATACCAGTGTTTGTTAAACCGGTATTCCGTGGGTTAAAAAAATATTTCATATCCAGATGTGTGTTGCTGATGGACTTTAAATTCGCGCTTTTCATGCAAGGTCTTTTGAACGGTGCTTGAACTATAACAACGCGGTTGTAGAGAGGTTTAAAAACATATAGCCTATTAAAATAAAAAATAAATGAGTGTTATAAAGTCTCAAAAATAGTGTAAGTCGTGCACGGCATCTTGATAACATTCCCTCACGTACATTTCTGCTGCGTAAGTTACTTAATCGATGAGATCTTAATGCAGTAGATTAGGAGTTAATAATAATAATAATGCAGTAGATTAGGAGCTAATAATAATAATAATGCAGTAGATTAGGAGCTAATAATAATAATAATCCAGTAGATTAGGAGCTAATAATAATAATAATCCAATAGATTAGGAGCTAATTAATATAATCCGACTATTACGTTGTAGATATGAAACACACTCGCGTGAATGTCTCTATAGGTTTTGAGAGATTTTTGCCGTTCAGGCTTAAAAAAGTTACACTCACTACACTTTTTCATTACTTCATGTTTCACAAAAAACTGCATTTCCACTCAAGCAAAGAATTACTTCTCACCTAACATTTATAATTAATCTTGTTATTGTTGATTAAGTGGAAATAGTTTCCCATTGTGTACTTCGCAGATGCTCTTACAACAATTTACAGCAGATTTTCGGGTATCAACAAATCTTTTTTTCTCGGCCACTGGATTACAACCAATGACCTGCCCAGCACCACTGGGGTATCAGCCTCCCTCAGAGAGTTAATCCTACAACCAGACAGATAGTTAATGCAAAACGGAACAATTTAATGAACTCCAAAAAGTTGCTTTCAAAAGTTGCTGTAACATCTTCACGTTGATCCAAGGCACCGGAACTAATAGCGTCCATGATCTCACCCGAGCTGTTAATTAATTAATTAATCAACCGAGCAAAATGAACGACAGAATTGGTACCAATGATACTACTGGAGGACTACAGATAACAATATCTTGAATATAATTTTGCATTCGTGACACTGATACATTTATACACAGACATCATACAGGAACAGAGAGACCTGTGACCTGTAAGGCATCGGCTACATCACACGACCAACCACTAGAAAACAAATCATAAAGCCACTAGAAAACAAATCATAAATCCCCACATCATATTTTCTCAATGAACTGGTCATTATTAACTCATGCTCAATGATAAGAGTGTGATAGTAGTAGAGGTGTGCATGGGCTCTGTGTTATAGGGTCATGTGTTTTACTGTGTAATCAACCACGCCCGTCAATGCCAACGAAACATTGTGAAACCACTGACAGGTTTTGTTTCCGAGTCACCTATTGCTGTGCCTGTGGAGACAGAAATGAGGCACTATTGACAATACTTGTGTGTGTATGTAAAGGGATAGTTATTAAAATAGTGCAGGTTTACAGAGAATGCAACACCTTTTTATGCTTTGTGGTCGCCTGGTTAAGACAAGAGTTATTTTGAACCAGTTATCACCGCAGTAAGCCAGGTACCTCAATCCAAGACTAACAAACCCAACCAGAAGTCCTGTTGAGATAAGCCAGTTCACCGCCCTATCAACCCAGCACTGGTCACACACACAATGGCTGATGACTGAAGCTCTATCTCTATCCTGTTCTCTCGGTTCATTTATGTCTCTATTTTAAAAAAAGTTGTAAAACTACAACCGACATCAAAATTCAGACCACACTGATAATAGAATTATTGAGAAACAGGAAAATGTTTAGAGGAACAAGGAGATAATGATCCAATTGTCTTAATTTCATTTCCTTCCCTTTCTCTCTCTCTCTCTCTCTCTGTCTCTCTCTCTCTCTCTCTCTCTCTCTCTCTCTCTCCCTCCCTCTCTCTCTGTCTCTCTCTCTCTCTCCCCCTTTTGCTCTGTCTCTCTCTCTCTCTCCTCCATTCTCTCTCTCTATTTCTCCCTAATCTCCCTAACCTCCCTCCATCCCTTCCTCAACCCCCCTCAGAGCCATCATGGTGCACCATAAGGAGTTCGACACAGCGGGCAAGCAGCCAGGCCTGCAGGTGTGGCGCATTGAGAACATGGACCTGGTGCCTGTTCCCAAGGCGTTACATGGCAACTTCTACACCGGAGACGCCTATGTGCTCCTCTACACCACGCCAGCTCCCTCTTATTACATACACATGTGGATGGGTGAGAAACACACACACACACACACACACACACACACACACACACACACACACACACACACACACACACACACACACACACACACACAGACACACACAGACACACACACACACACACACACACACACACACACACACACACACACACACACACACACAGACACACACACAGACACACACACAGACATGCACAGTGCAGAAACACACACACACACACAGACATGCACAGTGCACACACACACATTTTTGCAGAGTGCGCACACACACACACAAAGACATGCACAGTGTACACACACACACACACACAGACAGACACACAGACACACACACAGACATGCACAGTGCAGAAACACACACACACACACACACAGACATGCACAGTGCACACACACACATTTTTGCAGAGTGCGCACACACACACACAAAGACATGCACAGTGTACACACACACACACAAACACACACACAGACACACACACACACACACAGACAGGCACACAGACACACACACAGACATGCACAGTGCAGAAACACACACACACACACACAGACATGCACAGTGCACACACACACATTTTTGCAGAGTGCGCACACACACACACAAAGACATGCACAGTGTACACACACACACACACACACACACACACACACACACACACACACACACACACACACACACACACACACACACACACACACACACACACACACACACACACACACACAGACAGGCACACAGACACACACACAGACATGCACAGTGCAGAAACACACACACACACACACACACAGACATGCACAGTGCACACACACACATTTCTGCAGGAGAGGATTTTATTTATTTTTATAACTACTGGGCAGATTTGGCAAGTTTACAGACTACATATACAATGCCTTTGCACACAGATGCATGAAGGAGAGTTTACGCAGATTGTTGTCAGGAACTATAAGTCCTACAAAACACTGTGTACAAGTGATTTGTTACTCATCAACAGTAACAGTAATCAAATCAATTTTAGTTCCTCAAAGACTTAAACGATGTGTATTTCTCAGACATTATAGTTTTTCATGTTGCTGATTCAACGTTTCTCAACAGATCGAAACAACGAGAACTCATTAGGGCGTGTGGTATAGAATCCCAACCGTTGTAGGACACCAATACACTAGAAAAACTCAACATCAGATGGCTATATTGCTCTTGTTATTGATATTTATATTTACATTCCTTATCCAGAGCACAATACTGGAGCACTAAGGGTTAACTGTCCTGCTCAAGTACTGAGCAACGGCATAACAGCCTGTTGGTTACAGGTCATCTGCTGTGTCATGCTGCTAGACCAAATGGCTGGGGTTTAGTTGAGATGAAATGAGCATTGAAACACTTCACCTTAGACTCGTTGGTGTGTGAAATATAACATTTGTGATAGTGTTTCCACAGCCGGTTTTCTGACTTGATTTTCTTTTAGCTTTCTGGACAGAGTTATTGCAAGAACCTCCAGCTCCCTCACCCCCCTTTCTGTTTCTCTCTACGTCTCTACATTCAACTTCTCTCTCTCTCTCTATCTGTACTCTCTGGAAACAAAAGGTTTTGTCTATTTCAGTTTACGGACAAACAAATGAAACAGAGATTCAATGAGCGTAGTGTATGTGTGTGAGGTGTGTCAGTCTGTCGTTACGGTTGGACAGACAGGTCTGGGTGTGGACATGTCTGTGGGGTGTCCTGCTAGGCTGCTCTGCTCCGTTGGCAACCCTGCGGCTCAAACATCGGTGCCAAATCTGAGAGGGTTTCACTGTATGTCATGTTTGAGCCCTGGGGACATCATCTGACTATACTTAGTCTTGTTTTATGAGAACAGTCTTTGAACTCATATTTGTTTGTGGACCCTGGGAAAATGCCTTCTGCTCGCCAATCATTCAGGGATTTGGAGCCAAATGAGGCGATTACCTGGACTATTCTTTATGATTCAAACTAGGACATTTAGAATACCGAACAGCCATGGTCAAAGCGGGTCTCTGCAGGACTTTTAGCCGATCGTCTGTGCATGATTTGTAACTGTACTCTCTTCTCTCCAGGGAATGAGTGCTCTCAGGACGAGAGTGGCGCGGCAGCAATCCTAGCCACCCAACTGGATGACTTCCTGGGCGGAGGGCCGGTCCAGTGCAGAGAAGTCCAGAACAACGAGTCTCTTATCTTCTTAGGCTACTTTAAGTCCGGCATCAAGTACAAGGCAAGCGGCTTCGCGCTATTGGTCAAAAGATATGGCGACAGAAGTGAACACATTTCCTCAATTTTATGGTCTCCGAACAACATTCTGAGTGCAGTTATTGGGCTGTCGACAACAAGGAAATGGTTTTGTGGTGCAATAGAATCGCCTAGGTTAGTAACAACCTGTAGCACGGTAACATAGTTGCTATTGCTCCTGTGTAGGGAAATGTGACAGGCTTGCTAGGCAATAGGATTACTGCATGGACATCCATGGACTGACTCGTTCACTACTAGCTTATGTTGATCAGATTTTTTTAACAGGACAGGTGGATAGAAAAACTGGATGCGATAACCCCCAATGTAGCAAATCAGTGGCCATGTGAACATGCACATAAAAACGAACAAACTGCACTGGTTTAATCATTGGCAAACTCAACTTTATCATTAATTAAATGAGTCTAAAGTTCAAAGATCTCAGCCGACGTGTTTACATTCTAATGTATGCTTGTAAAGCACTGTTCTCATGTTGCTTGGCAACCAGATGCCATTTTGAAGTCCCTAAAAATACAGCAGACATGGGTTTTTGAGTGTTTTTCTTTGTGTTGTTCCTCTCAACATGTGTTTTACATTTTCACAAACGTGGTTTCAATCCCAGTAGTTAACTTGGTCCTGTAGCAAATTGCCTTTAATTTTAGAATTGCACGCTGACTTTAAGAAAAAGTGAAAAAAAACACATACAAAGTAAGAGAAAGTGGTGAATGGAAAGAAAGACATTGGGGTATAAAGAAGGGAGAGAGTAGGGGGGGAGGGGGTGTAAAGGATTAGGGGACCAGGCCAGAGCTCTTTATCTGAAAGTTTAGTCTGCTCACTGTCATACAACATTCGTTCCGTAAATATCGACCCTATTGTGCCTGCTAGATTGCATGGAAAGTTCTTTCCCTCAGCCCGGACCTGTTTCATATTACGTGAATATTCATATATAAACACAGCACTGAAACAAGCTTTGTATGTCCTTGAGAGGAAGCGCAATAACTAGAAATGGCATTGTGAGAAACAGCTTTTTCACATGTGTAAATGAAACGCATTGTGTCATTATAATGTTGGTTTCAACTGTGATATTTATGGTTGCAACGCATCACATGATGCTCACCACCAAACCAGCTGCTTATTCTCTCCACTCTCTGGAACTAATTTGACTCCTCCTATTACAGCAAGGAGGCATGGCTTCCGGCTTCAAACACATCGTGACCAATGACGCTAACGTGAAGCGCCTGTTACACATTAAGGGAAGGCGGACCATCCGAGCCACAGAGGTGGGCCTGTCCTGGTCCAACTTCAACAAGGGAGACTGCTTCATTGTGGACCTGGGAAAGGTAGCACTGAAAGTCACATACGCAATCTAACGCAACCAGCTGACACTGGAAACACTGCATCCTCTTCATGTTGTCCGTCTCTCTGTGATTTCTTCTCAGGATATCTACCAGTGGTGCGGCAGTGAGTGCAACCGTTTTGAGCGCGTGAAGGCCTCCCAGGTGTCCATTGACATCCGGGACAATGAGAGGAACGGTCGGGCCACCATCCAGATGGTGGAGGAGGGGGCGGAGCCAGATGCAATCATCAGTGTGAGGCATTGGAACACACACGGGCAGACACACGGGCAGACACACACACACAAATTCTTCGTGTTTTACTACCCTTGTGGTGACTGTCTGGTTCCCATGACTACAGTTAAAGCTCTACACACACACACACACACACACACACACACACACACACACACACACACACAGAGAATAATTCAGACGCGATAGTCTCTAGTTAAACTGTGTCCCTGATATGAGAGTGTGTTAATGGCCTCACACAGTCTAATAAGGGGACAGAGAAAGCTAGAGAGACTGGCTTTAGGTGGTTCCAGGCTGTGACAGGGCTCCTGTGTGTCTCTGTGTGAAGCTAATCCTCCATTTTGGATCTGCCCTAGGCACTGGGGCCCAAAACCAGCATTGCCCCTAGCATCCCGGATGATGACAAGGTGGAAATCTCTAACAAGAAGAAGGCTTCCCTGTACATGGTAACGGATGTTCTGCGTCTATCCACCTCGTGATGAGTCCATGTTCATCATTTGTCCTTGTACCTTCCCTTTTGATGTCTTAGTTCTCAACTCATCGTTGATCTCTCAAGTGTCGCTGTCGTTGTGACTTTATGACATTATTGGCTTTATTTAGTTGTTTACTTGATTCAGCAATTCCTCTATATTTAAATTAATTTGAGAGGAACACGTTTGTTTGCTGTCACTACATGTAGATTAGTATGTATGTAACGGCTGATACGTTTTCTGTGTGTTTCGTAGATTTCCGACGCCTCTGGCTCTATGAAATCATCCATTGTAGCTGAATCCAGCCCCTTCAAACAGGCCATGTTGTCTCCTGAGGAATGTTACATTGTGGACAATGGAGTGGACCAGAATCTCTTCGTGTGGAAAGGTAGTCCTCTCAACAGCTTTACGAACATTTTGACAGGAACATATATTTATTAGAACATATCGTGGCCAAACCGTAAAGGGAGCTACCCCTCTGGCGAATCTCAACCCCCCGAGTCTGGCCGTCGACACTCTCGACAGAGACTGTGATGAGTAGCACAATTTAATTAACAGTTGATACAAAACGCCACAGAGATTCACAGGGACATGTGTCCTAAAGAGCGCCCTCTGTTGGGGGATCTAGGGTACTGTTGAGTTGTTTTATCATTATTGTCCAACTTCATCCCTCCATCACAGGACCCAAGGCCAGCACATCGGAGCGCAAAGCGGCCTTCTCTGCAGCCCAGCAGTTCATCAAAGACAAGGGCTACTCCAATAAGACCCAGGTACACAGAAAGAGCGCACGTCAGCCGTGTCTACTGTTAATAGAAGTCTCATACACTATAGAACCATGGTGAAACAATAAGGAATATAGTGTGGTTTAGTCCTCTATAGTGTGGTTTAGTCCTCTATAGTGTGGTTTAGTCCTCTATAGTGTTATAGTGTGGTTTAGTCCTCTATAGTGTGGTTTAGTCCTCTATAGTGTGGTTTAGTCCTCTATAGTGTGGTTTAGTCCACTATAGTGTGGTTTAGTCCTCTATAGTGTGGTTTAGTCCTCTATAGTGTGGTTTAGTCCTCTATAGTGTGGTTTAGTCCTCTATCGGGTGGTGTAGTCCTCTATAGTGTGGTTTAGTTCATAAGACCTCCATTGGAATCTGGTTGTTGGGGCATCGGCACCCCTGACCCCAAGTCTTTGGCTTGTCCCTGTAGATCCAGGTCCTACCAGGAGGAGGTGAGACCACTCTGTTCAAGCAGTTCTTTAGTGACTGGAAGGACAAAGACCAGACTACGGGCCCCAGCAAGGCTTACACCATTGGCCACATTGCCAAAGTGGAGAAGGTGCCGTTCGACGCCTCGACCCTCCACTCCAACAGCAATATGGCGGCCCAGCATGGCATGGTGGACGACGGCAAGGGCAAAGTCCAGGTGAAACACAACGCACCGTATTAGGCCGGGAATAAAACAGGGGAATTAGACCGGGAATAAGACCGGGGAATAAGACCGGGAATAAGACAGGGGAATTAGACTGGGAATTAGACAGGGGAATAAGAGATGGAATTAGACCGGGAATAAGACAGGGGAATTAGATCGGGAATTAGACTTGGGAATTAGACCGGGAATTAGACAGGGGAATTAGACCGGGAATTAGACCGGGGAATAAGAGATGGAATTAGACCGCGAATAAGCCAGGGGAATTAGACCAGGAATTAGACAGGGGAATAAGACCGGGAATAAGACAGGGAATTAGACCGGGAAAAATACATGGGAATTAGACAGGGAATAAGACAGTAGAATAAAACAGGGGAATTAGACGGAATAACAGGGGAATTAGACAGGAAATAAGAGATGGAATTAGACCGGGAATAAGACGGGGGAATTAGACAGAGGAATTAGACCGGGACTAAGACAGGGGAATAAGACAGGGGTCGTGAACTCCCTTTTCCGTGTCTATGTTCTATAATATCAGGACAGCTCTTCTAGAACACATCGGGGCAGCTACATGCACATTCCATAATGCTACCATCTGCGCCCGATATCGTGCGCACCCTAACTTCTGCTTTGGTTTCAGATCTGGCGCGTTGAGGGAGGTGATAAGGTGACTCTAGAGCCCTCCTCTTACGGTCAGTTCTACGGAGGAGATTGTTACCTCATCCTCTACAGCTACAAACAGGGAAGCCGGGAGCAACACATCATTTACACCTGGTCAGTATCTACGACATCATATGTTAACACCTACACGGTTTCATCTAGGCATGTCATTGACTTGACAACTGGTAACGATATGTTTGACGTCTTTTAACCTTTACGGTTAAAATCACATCCTCTAGCTCTTGACTAGTCATATATTGTACACCTAAATGTGCCGTATACACATGAAATCATCAGGTGACAGAATATATTAACACCTATACAGGTGTACCCAGGCCAATCAGCTACTTTACATTTGGTCCGATCACATGACATTGACACCCACTGTTTACATGACAACCATCTATATATTGTTTGAAAGTCCTTAAAGGGTCACTGCAAGCCCTTGTTCTGTAAACATTTCTATTCTCCAAAACACCAAGCAAACTTGACATTTGTTTACCTTTAGAGGGTTTCCATTACAGATTAACACCTGCATATAATTGTTTACATTGTGTTTATTGACTTGTTGACATTATTGTGTGTGTGTGTATCAGGCAGGGGCTGAAGTGCACACAGGATGAGCTAGCAGCCTCAGCTTTCCTGACCGTGAAGCTGGATGACTCCATGGGTGGAGCTCCTGTTCAGGTGGGTCTGAATCACAACCTAAAAAGCCCCTAAATCACAATTACATTTATTTGATCGCTTCCTTCAGTCATTTACATGTGTTTTACTTATGGTCTTGCTGGGGGTTCAAAACCTCAATGTTATACAAAGGTATACATACAATTCTTGATATAAGACACAAGGTGTTAATAGGCCAAAGGTTGTCAAGCCAGACATTTATTGCGCTTTATACGCTTTATGCGCTTTTTCACACAGCCAGTAAACTCTCTAAAAAATGATGTGACATTATCCAATCTGGCACATTTTGTCCCGTCTCGACTTTTACTAAATGGTTTTGTGTGTATTTTTGTCACTGTCCTGCAGAGGGCAGTCACACTTATTTTCCCTTTTAATTTTGTTGTGACGTTCAATGTCTTTTATACTCAGTTAAAAGACACCGAATTGAAATCACAGCTTATTGAACAAAGCAACGACATTAACAAGATTTAAATTTAATTACCAGACCTGACGCCATACTTTACATTTTCCCTAGAATATTTGCATTAAGAATCTGTGTTTGTCCATGTCTGTATTTGTCTGTCCATGTCTCTTCATGTCTGTCCATGTCTCCTTCAGGTGCGTGTGACCCAGGGTCAGGAACCGGCTCACCTGATGAGCCTGTTCCAGGGAAAACCCATGCTTGTCTACTTGGGTGGGACGTCCCGTAAAGGAGGACAGGCACAGAGTGCCGGCACGCGCCTTTTCCACATCCGTCAGTCCTCCAGCCGTGCTACTCGGGCTGTAGAGGTGAGTTCTCTGAGTGTGTGTGGCCGTGTGTTTGTGAGGGCGTGTGTGAGTCTGTGAGTGTGTGTGACGTGTGTGAGCGGCCATGCCTGCCTAGGTTTGTGCTTGGTTTGTTATACTTCACCAAAAGTCCTCACAAGAATTGGAAACCGTGGATAATATGAGTGAGCACATTTGACAAGCCCTTATAGTTTTTAATTTAAATTAATTCAATTTTGAATACATAAACCATTTCACACCAAGCAGCAAACAAGCACACAAACAAACACACAAACAAACACACAAACAAATGCACAAACCTGTAAGCCTCTAGGATATAAACACAACAAAGATCAAGTCTTGTTTTTATTGTGGTCCTCAGAAGTATCACAATACCAATGTGTGTACGTGTTTAAGTGTCTGTCAAGTTGGGTCCACACTGTTGTGTGTCATTGTTTGTGTGTGCTAGTGCTTGAGGAAGTGTGTATGATGGGGCACAATAAAAATGAATCAATAAAAATATGACCGCACACCTCCTGACATCTTCTGTGCCGTCTCCCCCACTCAGGTGAAGCCTGTGGCCTCCGCCCTGAACACCAACGATGTGTTTGTGCTAAAATCTCCCGCTGGCACGTTTGTGTGGAGTGGTGTGGGCGCCAGCAACGAGGAAAAGGCTGCATCCAAACACGTAGTGACCACCCTGGGTGGCAGTGCCACAGATGTGTGTGAGGGCAAGGAGCCAGGTAAAGATTCACCTGGTGATCCATATGTTTTGTATTCATTGGGTGCATCTCAATTATCCAACTTAGCATCTTGTTTTTCACTAGTTTAATCTTGCCCGACAGCTTCTCCAAAACTAGGCCAATTGGAAAATGTATGTGTCTTCTTGATTCCCTCAAACCCCCTTTGAACACAGGCAGCAAATTCAGACTTATACCAGGCAGTAACCAGGTAGTAAATCGGACTTATGACAGAGTGGCCATGGTCAGGCAGTAAATCAGATTTACAAATAAGTATCGGTAAACCGTCTAACAAAAAAAGGTCTTTAGACACTTTACATGTCCCCCTAAATGAGTCAGAAAGGAGACAACACACACCCTAACGTATCACAACGGCAACATACTACAACAAAACACTGAACAGTTAAATCAACAATATATACCAATCTTGGTCTTTCCTGTCCTAGCTGGGTTCTGGATGGCCCTGGGAGGGAAGACGGACTACCAGACCTCCAAGAGTCTGCAGAAGACGGTCAAGCCCCCACGCCTCTTTGGCTGCTCTAACAAAACCGGACGCCTCACGGTAAGATATGATTGGTCGCTGAGTGTGTAGCGGATCGACGAACACTCAACCCCATTGGCCCGTTGAGTGTCACTCATGAGACGCGATACGATGCAGAATATGTTACCAAGACGAATTAAACCATGACAAGGTGCAATGTGCCAAAGTTTCACAGCGCCGCCGTGTTGTAATGAACTCACTAAACAGGTGGAGGAGGTTCCTGGAGACTTCCAACAGTCTGACCTGGCCACTGATGATGTCATGTTGCTGGACACCTGGGACCAGGTGAGAGAGGCTCGCGTGATTCTTCACCCGCTAATCATTGTCATCTGCCATCTACTTCTACTCAGTTATTCTGCCAACCAGTCATGTTCTGCTCTCTCCCACAACAACGTCATCTGCCTAAGGAGATCAGGAGTGAGACAAGTGGATTAGAAAAGCCATGAGCTAATAGCATTTCTGGCCTTTCCTCCAGGTTTTCATCTGGATCGGCAGCGAGGCAAACGATGAGGAGAAGAACGGCACACCGAAAATAGGTATGATGTCAGATACGGATACAGTCTGCACCGGACTCAGACTGGGGCTGTGATGTGTGCTTTCTACCCTGATAACATTGAGGACTCAGACTGGGGCTGTGATGTGTCCTTTCTACCCTGATAACATTGAGGACTCAGACTGGGGCTGTGATGTGTGCTTTCTACGCTGATAACATTGAGGACTCAGACTGGGGCTGTGATGTGTGCTTTCTACCCTGATAACATTGAGGACTCAGACTGGGGCTGTGATGTGTGCTTTCTACCCTGATAACATTGTCTTTACATGCATGCAATGTGTTTCATCCCGAAATGTTTGCATGTTTCCGCTCTCATGAGTTTGAAATAACCTGACCTCTAGAAGAAATATATTCTGAACATATGAGTAACCCTTGTGATATGATAGCAGTACTGTTATGGTCAGTGTCTTCAGCTGAAGACACAGACTGTTATTAACCAGGAGAAATGTTTACGCATTATGTCTTCATTTATGTCTTCATTTATGTCCTTATTCTCTCTTCAGCTAAGGACTATGTGGACTCAGACCCATCTGGACGCAAAGGACTGGCGATTGTCACCATCAAACAGGGGGCTGAACCCCCGACCTTCACTGGGTGGTTCCAGGCGTGGGATCCCAAAATGTGGGAGTCAGATCCTTTGGCTAAATTTCGTTGCTAATTATCAACCTCAACTGCTCCACCCCCGAACCATACGTGCCAACCTGATCACGCCCATGCCAGCCTGACCACGCCCATGCCAGCCTGACCACGCCCATGCCAGCCTGACCACGCCCATGCCATTCCCTTGAACTGTCTTTTTGGATGGATCAAAGAACCACTGCCACTTAATGTATCTCTTGGCTGCTTTTCTTCTATAACAGTGCTGTGATCTTTCACTCTCGCTTTAGAAAGAGTCCGCCATGTTGTTGCTTTTTGACTCATAGGAAACATTTACTTGGCATGTCTTTGTTGTTTTTCGGTTGGAGATGAGACGAAAAACGCCTTAATGAACGAGCTGTTGTTTACTCCGATAGATTGAATCGACTGCTGTTTTATTGCACTTTGTTTTTCTTTTGTAAAGTCGTGACATGTGATGGCCACATAGACTGGGCTCTTACTTGATGCATGCTGCATTTTAACAGGATTTATACAATACCAGTCATAAGTTTGGTTTTGAATATTCAAGTGAGTAGGTAATTGTGCCCAAACTTTTGCCTGGTACTGTATATCAAGGGGTAATACGCCTGCTCTCTTTTTATAACTTACTTTTGATGTTTCTAAAGATCTACTGTTGGTGGCTTTTAAATAAATGTCTGATGGATCATTGTTTAATGCTATGGACTGTGGTTCGTGAACTCAAGAAACGAGGATGTGCTTGTGTTTCCGTGTTATAAGGTGTTCATGTATACGAGTTACAGCAGTTCAGGTCGGGATATCACACTTTAAACACCAGATTAACTGTTTGGATGTGATATTTCTACATTCTCTCATTCTGGAAGTTAGTCCGGTGGGGGATCAGACCTAGAACAGCGATGGATTATCCCCTTACGAGGATGCTGTCTTCTCACGCACCACCTGGCTTAGGGCGCTTGTCTTCTGCCAGATCCCCAGTTGCTATGTGGGCGTGGCTTAAATGAACGGTGCCCTTGTTTGAACTGCTCATCAGGCGGTCTTATGGGAGCCTGGGAGGACAGCTCCTTCCTGGCAGTCGTCAGAAAGTGAAAATGGGTTGTCACTCTTTTAAATTCAAGCTTTTTGGGCTGTATATGTACAGGATCGTCACAGATAGTCAGGCCTACAGGGGCCTCAGGCGAAACTGAGAGAGGTTTTATGGAGAGAATAAAATAGGAAAGCTTTCTGTACGTTTTCTGCAAGAGAGGACTGGACCCACAGGTCATAAGTGAGTGACTGGGCCATGGCTGTTCTGTAAAGACTCGTAAAGGCTGAGTGTCTTTTAATAAAAGCATTTGGTTAGGCTTACATCCAAGGATTTGAAACTGTAGGCTTTCAATCCTGGGCACATCAAAACAATAGACGATATCAGAACAAATGTATATAGCTCAAGTGTTTTTTTACAAACAAGAAATCCATTTTGGCAAGAATATATAATTTACTGACATTATATAGCAACAGGATATATATGTGGTGGAGATAACTACATATTTTGTAGTTTCAAATCACATCCCACTGACCACTGTTCTTTTCCATGTTCTATTAATCCCAAAAAAGGACATTCAAATACACAGTAGGTCTATCATAATCCCAAAGAAATAAATTACAATCAAGATTCAATGGCATCCAGGATTAAGGCTTTTTTTTGCAAATTCAAAACACATACGTTTTGGTAATGCATCGTAATGTACCCTAACAAAGCGTAACATAAATAATTTGTGTGTCAGAGGTTTATATATAATATCTACCGTATTCCCCTGAGACAAGGTTGATGTGGCTATAAGCTGATCCCAATAATGTGTGTTAAATGCAGTCCCGGATCTTCGCTGATATTCAGAAAAGAAAGTAAACATTTCACTGCCTCGCCTCAGTCAGATGTTTACAAGCTTGGTGGTGTTTCTGTAACCACTGCACGCATCGCTATTTCACAAGATCAATACCGAAGTGACGATGACTGCATTTCTGCCATTCCACAGGCTGAACTTGCACTGTAGTAGGCCTATTTCACTAGTGTTTTGACAACAAGTATAACTGATATGCACATCCGGATAAGAGAGAAGGATAGATGCAACTCATGGTTTATTTCTGAAATATCTAATGCTATTCAATACATAAATGTGGCACGGACAAGAAAAAGCTGTTTAGGCTTGGAGCTGACTCAGAAAAATGAATGAACATTGTAAGTATGAAAGTTATGTATAAGGACAACTATACTGTATAGGTACACTTAAGGAAAATCCTGCCACATTTTGGAACACAGTAAAACCCCTAGAACAGTGCTCCCACATTGCCACAACAGACAGTTACTACTGATCAAACTAGTTGATTAACTGCAACTTCATTGAAGCAAGCAATCTGTTAAAAAACTCTACACATAACTGACATGAGAAGAGAATGTATGAAAACCAAAGCTATGAAGAAACACTGATATAAGAGACGAAGGTTCCTAGAAATGCAACAATGGGCCATATTACCCCATGAGTGTATGTTTAATTTAGAATTGTATTTGTACTGACTCCAACATGTTTTACATAGAACTTAGTATTTGTACTGACTCCAACATGTTTTACCTAGAACTTAGCCTAACAAAGAACACTTGGCTTTCAAAAGGTTTCTAAGATGGATTTTTTCTTTTTTGGAGGGGGGGGGGGGTAGAATACCATCGCTTTGCAAAGAACCCATTTAAAATACGTTTTTAAATGTAGCACTTCCAAAATGTTGCAGAGCAATCAACGCATGCCATTTGATCATTTGCCTCCGTGAAGATATAATTAACCTAATAAAGTATTCACGATTTGCACGAAATATATTGAACGTATAGTCTGACATTATACTGACATGTATAATGTGAGCTCATGGAGTCGTTGGCATTTCCAGTGACGAGTAAAATGGGTTAATATCCGGATACAAACATTCCTGGGCACAATATGCAAATATAGCAATAATATAATAATAATAAATAATAAAGGTAACCTGCATAATTTAATACCACTATGCAATGCGGCGGTGGTTCACTGATCCCTTCATTACAGAGGAGAGATATAGTAAAGGGGTACTAGTCGGTCATGTGATTGAGCTTTTTCCTCCTTCGTCGAAGTTGAAAGGCAAGCGAGGCGGTGCGGGGCCAGTCTTCCTAAATCTCGGCGGCTGGAGTGCTTCCTAGATGCGGTGACTCTTACACGGACTGACCGTATTCTTCGCACTCGGTGGGATTTTCTTCAACTTTTTAAGATGGCCGGGGCCATTATTGAAAACATGAGCACCAAAAAGTTGGTGATCGTGGGAGTAATTCTGCTTTTGTTCCAAGCGTTTTCATTCATGGTCGGTGGTTTGATTGGTAAGCATGGTTTTTTTCTTCAATTTTATTAGCTTTTGTTGCAACATTTGGCTCTGTGATCTCTGCGGTTTATTATTCATAATATATCAACAACCTATTTATGAAGTAATATGAAAAAACTTATATCTTAGTCTATTGTTTGAGAGTAGGATTGGGAAATGTTAATATCACTGCTGTGATTTGTTATAAAATAGGACAGTATGGCGACTGCATGTCTGTGCAGGATTTATCGTGTCTTGTTAAAAGTAACCTATACTACATTTTTAACAATGTATCCTTAAACGAACTCTAAAACCGATCAAACACTCTCTGATCTCTTCAAAGTTGATTGAAAATATGTGGTGATGACTGATACTGGATGTAACCCGAAACATTGTAACATTTCCACAACTTCGTAACATACCTTTAAACATATGTTGGGTAATTTCACGTTCATTCCCCACGTTTGTTCCCAATAGTAATTGAAAATATTCCTGTGAAACATCTTACGAATTGTTATATAGCCTTTAACTTCACATTTCTCTAGAGTGTTTTCTGCCTCACTTGTCTCCTCGTTTGTCTCATTATGTGTCTGTCTGCCGCCCCAGGGACAGACACCATCTCGGTCTTTCCCTCTTTCATCTCACCCTCTCTCGCCAATACCCCAAACTCATTCAGCAGTGCATATCTTTCTCTACCTGTGCCAGTTATATTTGTAACGATCTTCCACACACAAACACTCAGCATTCAAAATGGTGTACAGCCTCAAAGATTACAACAGCGTTAATGACTGCTTTTTCCAATATACTTTAACACACCCCACCTAGAATTCAATGCTACAATCGTTCAGTTCAATGAGGCCTGATGTTACAGATCCATCTCAAGTTAGTTTGAGGGGAACCCCTCCCCTTTTACCCTGCCTTTTTTGAGTTAGATGGCTGCTGACACATTAGCTGGTTCAATGTGCTCCTGCCTGGGATAGTTTTAATGAATCTGGATGCTTTTGTATTTGCTTGGTGGCTGGAGCCGGCCAGGGTAATTGAGTAGAAATACATTTGTCTCCCCCTGTTATTTGACAATGCTGACCCGGCATGAGGTCCCTTGACGAGGTGGTGGCCATTATTGCAGACACACTGAGGCAAAGAGTTGTGTGTGTGTGTGTGTGTGTAGGCGGGCACCTGGAATCTCGGGGCCACAGTATAATTGAACTCTGTGGGTTTCAGTAGAGCTGGTTTAATTAAATTTGGTTTGTCTGTGTGTTTCTTTTGGAGTAGGCCTGAAGGTACATTGTGAGGTTGCTCTGGTGGGCCTACCAAAGACATTGACACACAACTGCTTTGGGTTTTTAGAGCGGCGGCTTTTATACTGTTGTTTGGTTACCGGTTACTCAACTGAAAGGAGATAAACAGGCTTAACCTCGGCAAGTAATGGAGACCATCTGTTTGTTAATGTCCAACAGTTATGTTGGACATTAATGTCCTTAACTTGTTGCGGATGAAGTTGTTGAAGTATTATATGACATGATTCTGATGTTACCAAGGTCCAACTGTGCATTGAAAATGTGTCAGATTCCTTCACTTGGTAAAGATCATATGGCTGCATTATACTGAAGGTTGGATTCTGAAAAGGCCCATCAGTGGAGCTGAAACGATTCATCGATATAATAGTAATGTTTGATCTCATAGACCCTATTTTAAGTGCCCTCCATAACGTAATTTGTGTATTGTACTGTATTGTAGCTCTCTCGTATGCAATTCATAGAGGAGAAGTTGTATTGCTAAAATGTCTAAAATGCGCTTTAATGTCTGCGGGCCAGCGTAGCAGTCACGTGTGAGAAAGTTTCACCAAAGTTTAAACAACAAATGATCTGTAATGCGAGTAAGGGAGTTAAACTCAGACTTCCGGTTGCATCCGGTACGTTCATGTGCGCTAAAAAGTATCCAGAGGTGAAAATATTGAACTCAAGCGGCATACGAGTCGCTAGGGCTGTAGCGATACACTAATCTCACGATACGATACACGATATTCAGCTCACGATACGATATATATCACGATATTCAGCCAACGATACGATATAATTCGATACGCTTACATCATGTTCTGATAGATTTAAAGGGGACAGAGTGATTTTGGTGACATCTTGTGAGTGTTTCATTTACTTGGATTAATTAATAAATGAATAAGTAATAAAAAACAAAATAAACCATTGAAAAGTAACCACACACTAACCTGGTAACTACTAGGGGTGGGAATCGCCAGAGGCACCATGATACAATATCACGATACTAAGGTCACGATACAATATTATTGCGATTTTAAACATATTGCCATATTCTGCGATATATTGCAATTTATTACCTTTTTCCAACTTCATTATTATGTCCCCGAAGGAAAACTAACCCTAACCCAAATAATGGACCAATTGCGTGACAGCACAGTGGTTATCCACCAATCACAGCACAGCGGTTATCCACCAATCACAAACATTGAAAGCCGGTCTCCATTATAACGGGGCGGGTTCAGTTGAAGTGTATCAGCTGTAAGAGCGAGCACGGAGCACCTCCTCTTCTAGTGACGAAGAAATCACCCAGAGAAAGCGAAGCGATGTTTCTGATGTAATTTGGAAGTTGTTCGGCTTTAAAAAGTCCGATATTGAGCAAATTAACGGTGTGTAAAATTTGGCGAAGGCCATTACTACTAAATACAGCAGTACAATCGATCTCTACCGTCACCTAAAACCGAAACACACGGTGGATGAATGCGTGAAACTATGAGACGCTGATTGGGTCCCGAATCAACATGTCTGTTAAAAGACACATTAGGCCTAAACACTAATAGTGTCCCGAATCCAAACATGTGAGGTTAAAAGACAAATAACCATATCCTTTACAAAAGTCATCCCTTATGACAAGAAAAGTTTGAGTTGGAAGGAGATAACGCGATGCATTGACATATTACATTGTGAAGCCGGATATGCTGCCAGTCTTAAGTAGAAAAAGACCGGCTTTAAAAAGGTGCAGTTGACCGTAAATATCAGCTGTAAATATCAAAAGCCCTACCGCAAATATACACTGATACGAGCAAAAGACTATTAGAGAAGCTGGCGAATATCTTTTTTGACAGCCATTTTCTCACGGATACAGCCGTATCGTCAGTGGATTCCTGTATCTGCATCCTCATGCATGCTGACCGTCACGTCACCCGCTGGACTGAATACGCAATTAATTTTATTATTCTACTACCAAAAAGTTAAATTCACATGTTCAATTTAAATAGTAAAATATCGATACTTGGCGTCTGTGTATCGATAAAGTATTGCCACGGGAAATATCGAGATGTTATGCTGTATCGATTTTTTCCCACACCCCTACGAGTCGCAGACCAGTACGACGTTCCCAACGCCTTGTTTGTTTCAGATCCATTGAGAATGAATGACTTCCGGCGTAATGCAATGCATTTGGTGGTCACGCGGCCTTTCGCTGTATTTCATGCATAGAAACGCTGTACCAACACGTCCGCAAACAACAGACAGATGGACAGTTCAGTGTATACAACCATTGTTATGAGACACATTATCTCATCTCTCATCTCATCTTCAACCGCTTATCCGGGGTCGGGTCGCGGGGGTAGCAGCTCTAGCAGGGGACCCCAAACTTCCCTTTCCCGGGCAACATTAGCCAGCTCTGACTGGGGAATCCCGAGGCGTTCCCAGGCCTGTGTGGAGATATAATCTCTCCACCTAGTCCTGGGTCTTCCCCGAGGTCTCCTCCCAGCTGGACGTGCCTGGAACACCTCTCTAGGGAGGCGCCCAGGTGGCATTCGTACAAGATGCCCGAACCACCTCAACTGGCTCCTTTCTATGCAAAGTTCCTCTCGGATGTCTGAGCTTCTCACCCTATCCCTAAGGGAGAGGCCAGCCACCTTTCTGAGAAAACCCATTTCGGCCGCTTGTACCCGCGATCTCGTTCTTTCGGTCATGACCCAGCTTTCATGACCATAGGTGAGGGTAGGAACAAAGATTGACCGGTAGATCGAGAGCTTTGCCTTTCGGCTCAGCTCTCTTTTCGTCACAACGGTGCGGTGAAGCGAATGCAACACCGCCCCCGCTGCTCCGATCCTCCGACCAATCTCCCGCTCCATTGTTCCCTCACTCGCGAACAAGACCCCGAGGTACTTGAACTCCTTCACTTGGAGTAAGGACTCATTCCCTACCCGGAGTAGGCACTCCACCGGTTTCCTGCTGAGAGTCATGGCCTCAGATTTAGAGGTGCTAACCCTCATCCCAGCCGCTTCACACTCGGCTGCGAACCGATCCAGTGAGTGCTGAAGGTCACCGACCGATGAGGCCATCAGGACCACATCATCCGCAAAAAGCAGTGATGTGACCATCAGCCCACCGAACGGGAACCCCTCCCCCATGACTACGCCTTGATATCCTGTCCATGAATATTACAAACAGGATTGGTGACAAAGCGCAGCCCTGGCGGAGGCCAACCCCACCTGGAACGAATCCGACTTACTGCCGAGGACACGGACACAGCTCATGCTTTGAGCGTACAGAGATTGGATGGCCCTGAGAAGAGACCCCTCACCCCATACTCCGCAGCACCTCCCACAAAAGATCCCGGGGTACCCGGTCATACGCCTTCTCCAGATCCACAAAACACATGTAGACTGGATGGGCATACTCCCAGGCCCCCTCCAGGATCCTTGCGAGAGTAAAGAGCTGGTCCGTGGTTCCCCGGCCAGGACGAAAACCGCATTGTTCCTCTTCAATCTGAGGTTCGACTATTGGCCGAACCCTCCTTTCCAGCACTTTGGAGTACACTTTACCAGGGAGGCTGAGGAGTGTGATACCTCTGTAATTGGCACACACTCTCTGGTCCCCCTTTTTAAAGAGGGGAACCACCACCCCGGTCTGCCACTCCTCTGGCACTGTCCCAGACTTCCATGCAATGTTGAAGAGGCGTGTCAACCAAGACAGCCCTTCCCCACCCAAAGCTTTTAGCATTTCTGGACGAATCTCATCAGTCCCTGGGGCTTTGCCACTGTGGAGTTGTTTGACTACCTCAGCGACTTCCCCCAGGGAAACTGACGATGACCCTCCATCAGCCTCCAGCTCTGCCTCTGTACTAGAGGGCGTGTAGGTCGGATTCAGGAGCTCCTCAAAATGCTCTTTCCAGCGCCCGATCACATCATCAGTTGAGGTCAACAGTGTCCCATCCTTACTGTACACAGCTTGGATGGTTCCCGTTTTCCCCTTCTGAGGTGCCGAACGGTTTTCCAGAAGCATTTTGGTGCCGACCGAAAGTCCTTCTCCATAGCTTCTCCAAACTTCTCCCACACCCGCTGCTTTGCCTCTGACACGGCAGCGGCTGCAGCCCTTCGGGCCTGTCGGTACCCTGCAACTGCCTCCGGAGTCCCCAGGGCTAGCATATCCCTGAAGGCCTCCTTCTTCAGTCGGACAGCTTCCTGACCACCGTGGTCCACCACGGTGTTCTAGGGTTACCACCCCTTGAGGCACCTAGGACCTTGAGACCACAGCTCACCGCCGCAGCTTCAGCAATAGAAGCTTTGAACATTGCCCACTCAGGTTCAATGCCCCCAACCTCCACAGGGATGCCTGAAAAGCTCCGCCGGAGGTGTGAGTTAAAGATCTTTCGGACAGGGGCCTCCTCCAGACGTTCCCAGTTCACCCGCACTACCCGTTTGGGCTTACCTGGTCTGTCCAAAGTCTTTCCCCACCCTCTGATCCAACTCACTACCAGATGGTGATCAGTTGACAGCTCTGCCCCTCTCTTCACCCGAGTGTCCAAAACATGCGGCCTTAGATCAGCCGATACGATTACAAAATCGATCATTGACCTTCGGCCTAGGGTGCTCTGGTACCATGTACACTTATGCGCCTCCTTATGTTCGAACATGGTGTTTGTTATAGACAATCCATGACTAGCACAGAAGTCCAATAACAAACGACCGCTCGGGTTTAGATCAGGGAGGCCGTTCCTCCCAATCACGCCTCTCCAGGTGTCTCCATCGTTGCCCACATGTGCGTTGAAGTCTCCCAGCAGAATGATGGAGTCCCCTACTGGAGCCCTATATAGGACTCCCTTCAGGGTCTCCAAGAAGGCTGAATACTCCGAACTGCTGTTTGGTGCATAAGCACAAACAACAGTCAGAGTTTTCCCCCACCACCCTTAGGCGTAGGGAGGCAAACCTCTCATCCACCGGGGTAAACTCCAACACCACCGTGCTCAGACGTGGGCTCGTGAGTATCCCCACACCAGCCCGCCGCCTCTCACCCTGGGCAACTCCAGAGAAGAACAGAGTCCAACCCCTATCCAGGAGTAAGGTTCCAGAGCCACGGTTGTGCGTAGAGGTAAGTCCCACCAGATCCAACTGGTATCGCTCCACCTCACGCACAAGTTCTGGCTCCTTCCCCCCCAGTGAGGTGACGTTCCACGTCCCCAAAGCAAACTTCTGCCGCCCGGGTCTGATCCGTCGAGACCCCCCACCTTCACTGCCACCCGTATGACAGCGCACCCGATCCCTGCGGTTGTTCCTGTGAGTGGTGGGCCCACAGGATGGAGAGGAGAGAGATGCCACGTATCTCGTTCGGGCTGTGCCCGGCCGGGCTCCGTGGCAAACCCGGCCACCAGACGCTCGCTTTCGAGCCCGCCGTCTGGGCCTGGCTCCAGACGAGGGCCCTGGGCTTCCTCCAGGCAGGGTCTCGCTCCTTTTTCCTCGATCTTTCATGGGGTCTTGGTGAACCATTCTTAGTCTGGCCCCTCGCCTGAGACCACTTTGCCTTGGGAAACCCTACCAGGAGCATGAAGCTCCAGACAACCCAGCCCTCAGGTTCATAGGGGCACACAAACCTCTCCACCACGTTAAGGTGATGATTCCCGGGGAGGTGAGACACATTAGACATAGATAATTAGAATAATTGTTAGATTACTATTTTAGCCTTGTTTGTGCTCTGGGTTCCGGCGACCACCTCTGGGTCTGGGGTCCGGCGACCACCTCTGGGGTTCGGCGACCACCTCTGGCCCTGGGGTCTGGCGACTGGCTCATGTTCTTAAGTATTACCAACGCATCCTGATCCTTTATGGCTGGAGGATTGCGTCTGAGATAGAATGGACTGCCTCACCATGGCTGTCAGTGCTCTCCTGAACACGTGAGCTGTCTGTTAGCTGCTGTTAAATCGATTTGACCTGTACATGCACCTTAGTTTCACAGAATACTGTTTTTGAATAATTTTCACATCCCTTCCTCATACCTGTAGGCTCACATTATCCACACTGCCCCTTAGCTAAACACAGGCCAGCTTTCGGGAATATTTTTATTTTCAAAGCAACCCGTGAAATCCGATGAGTGTGGCCATCGCCATCTGGCTAGTGTTATATGGGTCTGAGGACTTCCTGGCAATGAGCTTCAAAGAAAGCTGCGGTTGCTAGGGCATTATGTGAACATAGTTACAAATAAGTGGCACTTTGTTTACCCTCGATCTGGCCATTGCTCAACTGAAATTTTACTTGTTCATGTAGGATTGCTTTTTTGGTCTGGATGTCTGCCTGACTTTAGTTGAACTCCTGAGTAAAGCCATGATAATGGAAATGTACTGTTTTCAGACTTAATAATCTTAGCAAAAAATTCACTGAGAATATATCATTTTTGTTATTGAAGGACACACTATACATCTAACATTTCTGCATTTGTGCACAATGAGTAATGAGAAAACACACAACCCAGTAATACTAACTATCTGAAAATAAATATATTGTCATTAACCGAAAATTACAGTTCACTAAATATTAAAACAATGAGCCTAACTACCGTAATATTGATTTAAATCGTTGAGGTGTCAACCAAATGAAGGTGTTCACCCGGGTAGTTATTGTAACGTTCTGGCAGTAACCTGAACCCGCTGACATGTCATTTCCTCTGTCTGCAGCTCCCAGCCCGACCACGGCAATGTCCTACCTGGCCACCAAATGTGTGGACACGGTCAAACACCACCAGAGCACCAAGTGGTTCATGCCCTGGGGCCCCAACCAGTGTGACAAGATCCAGGACTTCGAGGAGGCCATGGCCAAGAAGATTGAAGCCAACAACATTGTGTTCGCCGTCCACATCCCGATGCCAAACATGGAAATGAGTCCCTGGTTCCAGTTCATGCTGGTCGTCCTGCATGTTGACATCGCTTTCAAGATTAATAACCAGATAGGTGGGAGAAACTGCTGCCAGGCATTCGCTTTGGCTTGTCGCCGGTCGTTGTATGATGATTGTGCCTCGTCTCACGTGTTTGTGACGTTTACGTTTATTTGAGCTGTTTATTATACTGTCTCTGTCCGCGCCATAGTTATGTAGCCGCATTTCTGTTGTAGGGATCGACCGATATGGTTTTCATGACTGGTATACATGTCGTTATTGACCAAGGAGACCAGTGACAGACATATATCTCGGGGGCTGATATACATTTGTGGTAATTTTTTTACTGTGACGTTTAAAGTAGCACAAAAACCAACACTTCCTTACAAAATGCGTTTAAACGTGTTTAAATAAATACTAGAAAGCAGATACTTTAAAGATATAAATAATTAAGTGCAGGGAGCACGTATCAGCATGTCTTGTAAACGTCACAGAAATTGTAAATAGACTAAGTAGTTTAAACAATAGCTCGCCAAAACAAGTACACTTTGCTGTTTGCATCTTTGATTTCTCTTTCTGTTAAATTTTTTTTCAAAATGAATAACTTTTCTCTACGCCCCTGTTCCCAAAAGCTAGTACTCCCAGATCAACAGCTGGGCAGCACAAGTGCAGCAGAGCAACCAATCAGAGCAGAGCTCCCTTAAAGGGGGACCACCCAGTCAAGTTAAAAAAAATCTGACAACTATCGGTTAATGTTGTTTGTTTAGTAAAGATAGGCAACATAATTTTGTCACAAGTTGGTGAAAGTTAAAAAATCTGCAACGTTGACTTTGCTAAACCTTCTAACATTAGCTAGCTACATTCTACTCTGTAGTCGCGTTAGCACAGACGCCGACGTGACGCAATATCGCTGCATAAATAAAAACATGTTATCGTCAGTTGTCTTTTACTTCAACAAAGTGCATTAGTCAGGGATTCCGACCAAAAAGGTGTGACTGATTTAAAAGCCATTGCTTTGGCCTCTGGATTAATTCTCCTATCATGTTTGCCCTATTAAAAGGGGATAAAATGTCACTTTCCAATGTCTCTTTTCTGCCACTAGGCTACATCGTAACATTAGTTCACATCAAAATCAAAACATGTCATAATATCAATAGATCTGAATAATTTGTGATGTTTGCTGCAACTTCAACAGCGGTCAGTATTCTTACCTCTAAGAAACAACCTATCGCCTCAGCCATCTCTCAGTTGCCTCTTTCCCTCATCTCACAGAATATGGCTTCAGTGTCGATTGGCTATTCACTCTTTGGTTTTCCCTAATTAAATAATACATTGAGCTAGACTACAAGCAGAAACCTTTCAGAGAGCTGGTACTGCATCTGAATAAAATAGTAATTTCTCGGCTATCATATTAGATGAACTAACGATTCATAAAATATAAGTAATCTATTGGATCTAGTAATGGCCCAGGCTGATAATCAGTATTGATATTGGTCATCCTGTCCAGGATGTGTGAGGGTTTATGTTTAGGTCTTCCCAGTCCTTTGACCTCTGCAACATGAATCTCCTTTGTCATTACACTGTTTCTGTGATTCCAGTAATTGTGTGCTGGTATATATGGTGTTCAGGTAAGTGTCCCGGTACGGTTATTGCCTGTTTGTGTCCTGCCTACGCCAGAGCACCCAGAGGAATGTGCTGCTGCTTCTCCGTACTGATGCCCGCTCCAGGGCTCTTTGTCATGGACATGTAGTCCCTCCAGAACTGTTACTGGCTGTCGCAAGTTAGAAGTTGATAGCCTTAATATTCAGTGGAGTTATACTGCTGGGTACTGATGTGTATCGGCCCTCAAGCTATCTAAGGCTAATGTTACCACTGTGTTTTGTACACTACTCTGGAGTTAGGGAATTTCCCAATCATTTTGAAAGGCAGTATGGTGTTGAAAATGTTTAACAATGGCGAAGCAATCACAAAAGCTCCTAAGCACGAGAGACTTATTCTGTTAAACCGATGACATCCCACACTGTCCTGTGTCCTTATCAATTAGTTTATGTGCCGATCACGAAGGGCTTATCCCCATCTGAACTGGCTGCTGATCTGGGCCCAATTTCAGTCCAAACCCAATACACTTTTCCACTACACAGAACCAGCTCGCCTCAGCTCGACTCTGCTTTTTTGGTTTTCCACTGGGTAAAAGTTGTACCTGTACTTGCTTCCAGGTACTTTTTTTCGTACCACCTCAGGCGAGGTTCTGAGCGAGCTGAGGCGATACTAAAATGTGACGTGAAAACAAGGCAGACTGCTGAAAACAAGGCAGACTGTGACGACCGGGTACTATTGCGCAGGTACTATCTGCAATGGAGAACGGAGCGAAAGCGAGCAGAGTCGAGCTGGTTCTTTGTAGTGGAAAAGCGCCATTACTGTACCTATTTATATGTATGGGTGCAGGAAGTTCCTCCATCTTTCTCACACCAACACATTATTTTCTCTCACCTCCTCCAGAGCAGCCCTGGTTGGGTGTGAGCGGGGCGGGGGGGTTTCAGGGCAGTGACTGGGCAGATCGGTGCTTTTGCGGGGGGTAGTGTCTTTGTAGTGTCTGGGTGGATTGGCACTTGGCGCTGCACCAGGTCTGGGCTGTGAATGAAGGGATTAGAAGAATTACAATGGGAACTGATTAGGGGGATTATGGGACGGGCCGTCCTGGGAAAGTGATCAGTACACAGACTTCCTACCGGTTCTAGGGGCCCTCGCCCATTGGTTCTAGGGGCCCTCGCCCATTGGTTCTAGGGGCCCTCGCCCATCTGTTCTAGGGGCCCTCGCCCATCTGTTCTAGGGGCCCTCGCCCATCTGTTCTAGGGGCCCTCGCCCATCTGTTCTAGGGGCCCTCGCCCATCTGTTCTAGGGGCCCTCGCCCATCTGTTCTAGGGGCCCTCGCCCATTGGTTCTAGGGGCCCTCGCTCAGTGGGAATATGAAGAGGTGGGAGCAACTTCTAGTCAGCTGAGGGTTTTGGGCATTTGGAGCCGTATGTGAGTCTAATTTCCTCCACTCGCTAAACAGCTGTTGCGTGGAGAGTTTTAGAAAGTTGTGCAGCATTTTATAGAAAATATGAATCTCCAAATGAGTTTGTGATTGTTTATGTAATTCTAGAAACTATAGCTCAGTGAATTTCTGCAGTCACTGAAATGTCTCATCGCAAGCAGGAAGTTCCCGGGGGTTGTTTACAGCTGCCGCTGCCAGACCAGTGATTCACCTTGCTTTAACAACCCCCCCCAGCCCCGACAACCCAGATGCTTTGAAATGGGACCGTTACCTACCACATTCTGAGACTTTGGGGCCTCTTGGGCCATGCCAAAGACCGGCTCTGATCTCCTGCCAGAAGTTTTAAGGTGTGTAGCCCTAGAGCCTGAGGCAGAGTTTCAACAGGGGTCAAGACCGATCACCTGGGCTTTTTCAGAGTCGGTTGGCATGCGGCTGCGTATCATATTACATATTTGGTGTCATCACTGGAAATGTAGCACATCACAAATCACATTTATATTGTCCCTGGAACTCAACAGAGGTCATGTGGTCTTAGGCTTTCCACAAAGGGTATCCGTGAACTATGTTCTGTTTACATGCAGTACTGTGCCGGTTTGTTGAAGGAAGAGTGCTGTTATGTCTAGAGCTTTTTCAAATGTTCTTGCTCACGGCATCTCCTTGCGTAATGTATATCGGATTAATCTGTCCAACCGGACAAAATGGCAGCAGTCTGTTTCACCCACCCAGAACCACTTTCTTTAGAAAGTACCATGCCGAAGGTATAAGGATTTTGCTCTTCAGTGAGACGACCCCTACGGAATGCCTAAAGGAGGCTGCCAACTGCACCTTGCCCTCCTCGTGCTTTAAAGCTTGTCCTGGAGATGAATGGCCCCCCTTTCTTTACCCCACCCGCCTCACCCAGGCTCCAGCCACCCCTGGCAGGGGTCCAGCAATAACACAGCTGTTGAGAAGGCTTAGTCGCTGTGGTGACGGGCACTGGGCCGTGGTGGAATGTTTGTGGACATTCAGGATCTCTCTGGCACTGTTTACTTGAGAGGGGATGGATATACAGGTTCCTGGCGACCGTAGGGGCTAGAGGAGTGCTGGTAACCCCTTCCTCTTTCGTGTTCCTCATCCCGGTCAGGCCACCAGGTGTATTTCCTGGTGCTTCAGTTGGTTACCAAACCGCCCTTGTCTCTTCAGAAGGATGGCGTGCCCAACACGTTGCTCAGCAATGTGATCTATATCTGGTCTTGGCATTCTGGCGGCCATTTTGTTTTTTAGACTGCTTGGAATTGGTTCTGCTCCAGAAGCAGAACCAAACTATTCTACCATGACCAACGCCTCATGTCTAAAAGGACTAATGACTTGCATTGTTAAGCTTTTTGGATGATCGTCATGGCACTATCAAGTTGGTGAGGTGAACTTGCCCTTTAACCTTCAAAGTATGTGAGGGGAAATTATATTCACGCAGATGCACAAAAACGTCACATCTGCATTAACATAAGTTCCTCCTACATACTTAAAGTTAAGTTACAGGCGGATTCGCCTTACCAACTTGATTGTTTCTCTGTTTTCCTACATGAAACATGGTCTAAAGGTCCAGTTGAAAAGACAGTGGAAACATGCAGCCCTGGGTCTGTCCACCACTTCATCAGCTGTGGTTTTGTATATCTGCAACCAGTCAGTCAGGTGGAAACATCAGACAGTAAAAATTTAAACCCAAACAGCTGCAGCATGTGTTGGAGGCAGTGGCTTAGACGGCTGGAGCAGACATGGTCACGCCATTTCAACCAACCTGACAACCTCAGAAAACGCTGCGTCTCTTAGCACAGGTTTTATGTTTACCAGAAAAGGTGAAAGTGTGGTGCGCTGGTGACTGCAACCATTCCAGACCGTGTGGTGCTTCTGCAATAGGCCACTACTGTATGTCGGTCAGTCAGCCATGGTTTGCCAGACGTAGTGATTTCTACATTAGGGAAGTGCAGATGTAAATGGACAATTTGATTATCTCTGATGGCAAATCCTCCCTTGGTTTGCTTGTTTAGACATGCGTAGTCAAAACAGGTCATGCAGTATGTGCTGTGGTGTAACATGGTATTGACTTTAACTTTGGTGGTTGGCACATTTCCTACACCTGTTGGTCATAATGCGTTTGATCATTTGACAATTTCCCCTCGCAGAGGAAGGAGCGATGGCCACCATTGATGTAGGTCTGGCTTACAGGGACGACAGTCTCAGCGAGTGGACAGAGATGGCCCACTCCATAGAACAGAGGAAGCTGAGCTGCAACTTCACCACATCTAAGGTAAGCTCAGAGCTTCGTGGAGACTTCTCTTCCTTCTGAGGTAAAAACTTCAGGCCAGAAGGGTTGTTGTGGAACTTGCTTTCCATTCTCCTTGTCAATAGATTTTTTTTTCTTCAGTTCTTACAGGGATAGTACACCTTTAATAATTGAAATACATTGGTTTTCTTACTCTGTAACCTGTTTGGACATGGTTGGGTAGAAGTCTTGGTTTAGTTTCTTTTTTTACATGCTGGTGTTATGGCATTTATGCCATAAATTCCTTTCAAGTCTAGTGCGAATTATCTTCAATAATTATCTCAATAAGTGCCTTTTGTTTAGCCTTTATAGTACATTTTAGATACTTTTAGGACTTTTTAACATTACATACTAGGTCATAGAATGTGTGGCACAAATGCTAAATCTTTGAGCATTCGCAATTAGAATGTTTTAATTGGTCAACGTTTTGGCTCATGAGATGTGTTTTTACGAAAAGCATGTTGGTTTAGTTGGTGTCGCATCAGATATTCATGAGTTTCTTGTGTCCTGTAGACGTATGAGAATGAGGGCCGTTACTATGATTGTGAACTGCTGCCCTTCATGGAGTTGGGTAGTGTGGCCCACAAGTACTATCTCCTCAACATCCGCCTGCCAGTCAGTGAACGCAAGAAGATCAACGTGGGCATCGGCGAGGTCAAGGACATCCGTCTGGTGGTGAGCGATTTCTTTTTTTTTCGACCAAATTCTGAGATTCTGTCTAGGTTTCCTACAACTGTTTATTCTGTTCTCCCCACGCTGCACAATTAATCACATCCGTATTGAAATCATAAATATTTATGCACTCCATTTTAAACTATCAGTTGTGTTTAAAGTCTGTTTTATAATTTGATTCAGGTTTTCTTTTTTGAGGCTGCATTCCAGCTACCACAGTGCTCACTTTCTTTCACTTTAAGCAATGCAAGTTCTGTTTGCTGTTATGTTCACTACTAGTTAGTAGGGGTGGGACGATACGGTTCTCACACAATTCGATACGATATTCAATACAAGGTTCACGGTTCGATATTTTTCGATTCGATAACAAAAATTGAAAACTCTTTATTTATATAATTGTTTCAAATTATGTACATTGTAAATGTCTCTTTAGGAATAATTCTAATATAAAATAAAAAGTTCACTCAGAAGACACAAACCTAAAATAAATCTAGCAAATGCCTTGTGTATCAAAACATTATATTTATTTTTATAAACTAGTTGCAATTAAATAAGACTGTTAATGTCTCTTTAGGAATACTAACTTCTAATATAAAATAAAAAGTTCACGCAGAATTCACAAGAAATTCCTCATGTAACAAAACGTACATGTCCCCTCAAAGGGACATATTTTTTGTAAGAAGAATTAAGTAGTCAACATTCTGTCGGGAAAGAACGGATCTTTGAGAAGTAACAATATCTCCCGACTCCCGCAGTGGAAAAGATCCGTTCGCTGCTCAACTGCCCTGCAAAGCTTACAAATATTATTGTTCCTGTCCACTACTCGCTTATCATTCTCATACTTCACCGGAAAGCCAAAATGCTTCCATACTGGCGAACGCAGCGAACATATAGCATCCTCAATGTCGAGTGTTTCGCGACCACCTGCAGCCATCTTTCATCTGTTCTAAGCGCGAGCAATGGCACAAAAGACGAGGATCGCGCCCCCTGCTGTATATTTTAAAATAATAATTGCATTTATTAAATGGTGATTTAGACATACGAATTGGATTCAATGTAACATGTTTTTTCGATTTGTTGCGAATTTGCCCTCGATATGAATCGTAAAATACTCCTATCGCGATCGATCGAAATTCGATTATTTGTCCCACCCCTACTAGTTAGTGTGTTTCGTTTAGTCACCCGATTGTTTCAAATCTCTCTAGTCATTCAACTTCTATGATTCCAGCACTTCGACAAACTCTAACCACAAACTAATAGAGGGATTTTTCAATAACTTCATAATTTTAACGTATGCGAAACTGTGCAACTTCTTAGTGTTCGTTTTCTAACGTTGCCTGATCTTATATGCATAATGTTGATCCAAACGCTGAGGTGATCTGTGGCTGACATTTAATTTCCGACCAGGGTATTCATCAGAACGGTGGCTTCACCAAGGTGTGGTTTGCCATGAAGACCTTCCTCACGCCCAGCATCCTCATCATCATGGTGTGGTACTGGAGGCGGATCACCCTGATGACCAGACCCCCTGTGCTGCTGGAGAAGTAAGACCGCTGTCTGGTTCGCTGGAGAGGGAAAGGGGCGTTTCCCCGTCGCACACTTCCTGTTAGACGGAACTCGGCCGACGTGTGTGTGTGTGTGTGTGTGCGCAACTGAGCTCTACCTTCCAACACATGGATGTCTTTGGTAATGTCCAACACTTTTAACCTCTGCACTGCTATGAGAGCATCTCCATGTGTGGCTGTATAAAACCTCACAGAAACGTTTGACACGTAACAAGCGCTTAACACAGTCTTCTAGCACACAAACACTTCCACCACAACCTTTCCTCGTTCTTTATCCATGAATTCGTCTTCCCTCTATTTGTGGATAGGACCATTATTTTTTCATGCTGTGAGAGTTTTGGTGACGTTGTTTGGAGTCATGCTAGTCCTTAGAGGTGTTGAGATGGGAAGTCTTATTGGATATCTTTTTTTTTTAAACAACAAGAGTGTCATCTGTAAGCTGTTTTTAATGCCGCTGGAACAATGTATATTTATTTATTTATATTTTTTAATAGAAATCACTACCTGCGAACTGGTCCATTATAACAAAAATCTGTTATATAAAGCCAGCTGTTGCACATTTCAGCCAGTTATCTCTGTAAAGTTCACTGCAGGTGAAGTCATGCTGAGATCCTCAACGTTCTCGATCTCTGGGTGAGTTTGTTGTGGGTCACAACATCGAACACGACAAAGGAATGTCAAAAGTGTTCATAATCTCGTTTTAAAGTGCAGCTTTGGCACAGGTTCACAACGCAATCTGTCCACTCTGCAGTCTTTTTAAGCAGGCCTGTTTGGTTGATGGAGAGGCTGGGTTTTTGGGTGTGGTTCCGGTTTCCTACTTGAGACCCATATGAACCTGTATGCCCTCTACATGGTGAATGAGTTATCTGTACAGCCGTCCCTGATATCTTCACTCCCCCGCCATTTTATCTCTCAGTTTTTCCTTTGTTCCTCCCATCTCCTCACAGCTTTTCCCAGTTGCCCTAGAAACATTCCACACGTTTTTCGATTTTTCATGCGAGTTGTTAAGTGGTTTACACCAAGTATTGTTTTTATTTTTTACATGAAAGCAGGGCTATTCAACTCTGGTACTGGGAGGTTGAAACACTTCTCTGGTATTTTTCTACCTAACAAGTAACTAAATCAGAACTGGGATACCAGTTGTCTGTTGTTAACTGCCTGTTAGTAACAGAAATGTTCCAAGCCACCACAGCAATAGTTTACCACCGCTAACTAGCTTGTTTTTGCCTAGTTTGTAGACTGAGGTGTCTTTTTTGTCCCCAGTTGGGGAGTTGGTTTAGTTTACTGCTGTTCTTTAAACACCTCCGGTCTGTGTAGTTGCATTGCAAGACATTCTCCGCATACCAGTCCAATGTGGCCTCACTCTAGTCGCTCCGTAGAAAATGCCGGAACGGTTCTCGCTGCCGACTCCTTTGGAATGTGATTCATGTTTTTAGTTTGTTGCAACACCACCCCTCCATTAGCACCTGTCTGACTGACACCATATCCCCCCACTGTCTGTCTGTCTGACACCATATCCCCCACTGTCTGTCTGTCTGGCACCATATCCCCCACTGTCTGTCTGTCTGTCTGACACCATATCCCCCACTGTCTGTCTGACTGACACCATATCCCCCCACTGCCTGTCTGGCACCATATCCCCCACTGTCTGTCTGTCTGACACCATATCCCCCCATCTGTCTGTCTGGCACCATATCCCCCACTGTCTGTCTGTCTGACACCATATCCCCCCACTGTCTGTCTGACACATCGTCCCACTGTCTGTCTGTCTGACACATATCCCCCACTGTCTGTCTGTCTGACACATATCCCCCACTGTCTGTCTGTCTGACACATATCCCCCACTGTCTGTCTGTCTGACACATATCCCCACTGTCTGTCTGTCTGACACATATCCCCCACTGTCTGTCTGTCTGACATATCCCCCACTGTCTGTCTGTCTGACACATATCCCCCACTGTCTGTCTGTCTGACACATATCCCCCTGTCTGTCTGTCTGACACATATCCCCCACTGTCTGTCTGTCTGACACATATCCCCCACTGTCTGTCTGTCTGACACATAATCCCCCACTGTCTGTCTGTCTGACACATAATCTGACACATACTCCCCACACTGTCTGTCTGTCTGACACATAATCCCCCACTGTCTGTCTGTCTGACACATAATCCCCCACATAATCCCCCACTGTCTGTCTGTCTGACACATAATCCCCCACTGTCTGTCTGACACATATTCCCCCACTGTCTGTCTGACACATATTCCCCCACTGTCTGTCTGACACATATTCCACATATTCCCCACTGTCTGTCTGACACATATTCCCCACTGTCTGTCTGTCTGACACATATTCCCCCACTGTCTGTCTGTCTGACACATATTCCCCATATTCCCCACTGTCTGTCTGACACATATTCCCCACATCTGTCTGTCTGTCTGACACATATTCCCCCACTGTCTGTCTGTCTGTCTGTCTGTCTGTCTGACATATTCATATTCCCCACTGTCTGTCTGTCTGACACATATTCCCCCACTGTCTGTCTGTCTGACACATATCCCCCACTGTCTGTCTGTCTGACACATATTCCCCCACTGTCTGTCTGTCTGACACATATTCCCCCACTGTCTGTCTGTCTGACACATATCCCCCACTGTCTGTCTGTCTGGCTCCATATCCCCCGCTGTCTGTCTGTCTGACACCATATCCCCCACTGTCTGTCTTAAACCCCCTCCACCCAACACCCTCCATTTCCCTTTCATCTTGTACTGGCATGCAGTGGCATGTAGCCATTGAACAGAATGGTGGATATGTCTGCTTGTACATACTAATGAGTTGGCAAATTGCTTTAGTGGGTGGAGCCTTGGGCCAGTGCCTAAGTGGTTGCCGGTTTGAATCTCAGATTTGAGAAGATAAGAATGTGGTCGTGTCTTTAAGCATGGTACTTTACCTTTCTTCACTCTGTAAGCCATTCTGTATGAGATAAATGTGAAAGAGTTGTGGGCATAGATGACATTCTAATGACGTACTAGAAACACTGTGGTCTGCGAGTTACTGCAGCCCTTATATTTTACCTAGTTGTTACACTTTAGTCAGGTTATTTTTTGAATTCAGTGTTTCTGTCTGAATTGTCTTTATCTGTGTGGAGTCAGCGAGCGGGACGACTAATCGATCGAATGTCGAATGTAACCAGTTTTGCTGATTTCATATGAATTATGGCTACCGTAGTTCTATTGATGGATTGAGTGGTCATTAAATAGTATGTTATTAAAAGGTTCTTGAAGTCATGTTGATAATGAATTGTGTTGTTGTCGTCCTCCAGGGTGATCTTTGCTCTTGGCATGTGCATGACGTTCATCAACATCCCCGTGGAGTGGTTCTCTGTGGGCTTCAACTGGACCTGGATGCTCCTGTTTGGGGACATCCGGCAGGGCATCTTCTACGCCATGCTGCTCTCCTTCTGGATTATCTTCTGCGGAGAGCACCTCATGGTCCGTCTTATCCACGGTCGTCCTCTCAACAAAGATCAACCTCCGATCCTTGGTCTTTATTAATCGTCATGGTGACGTCTAAGTGTTCTTTTATCTGTTCCTCCTCCCCCCCGTCCAGGATGAGACGAAGAGGAACCATTTCTCAGTGTACTGGAAACAGGTGGGACCCATCGTCATCGGCTCCTTCTGCCTCTTCATCTTCGATATGTGTGAGAGGTGAGGCTGAAACCTGTGTATACATCGTGTCAATGACAACACAACACAGCACATGTCAACACAGCTCACAGCTCTGCATGGCTGACTTTTTCTGACGTTTTGTTCTCTCAACAGGGGTATGCAGTTGAATAATCCTTTCTACAGTATTTGGGCTTCTGATGTGGGCACAGAGTTGGCTGTATCCTTTACTCCTTAGTCCTAACCCTAACCCGTTTTGTCTCACAGAAGGGCATGAACGAAAGGAGGGGGAAAAGTAGTTTAATTAACCAGCCAATTTATGTTTTTGTACCAAAATCAGCCCAGTGATTGATAAGTAGGTACCAATCAAATTTGAGTTATATTCAGTTCTGACAAGAAACAGCCGGGTTTCCGTGCACCGCTGTTTGTGTTTTGTTTGTGTCGGGCCGTCTCATATCAGCCTCCTCTTTTTCACAAAACAACACCATTTATGGCTTTATAATCCTGTCAGAACTCTGAGGAGATGCATGAGGATGATTGTGATTTATGTGGCATTGAAGGACATGAATGTAATTATGCTACAGACAAATGTGTTCAATGTGACTTAGTGGTCATATGTGGTCTTACATAACAGGCCCATCTATTGGATGTGCAAATTTATGATTGAAAATGTTTTAACCAAGAAAACATCACATGCATTTGTCACATACCTCAAGTCAAGTTCTTTTTTCCATTTCATTGCAAACGAGGGCCAGATTGTATATAAATATTTGAAAGGAATGAATATTAATTAGGTCTGTCTCCTCTGTTAGTTGCACACAGCGTCACAGGCAATCCCTTTAGGTTTTAATATATTCTGTGCTTCACTTAGGAAAGCAGAATAATTCAGGTTGCTGCTGGTGTGGGGAACTGACTTTTGGTTCTCCTCTCTTATCACCTCCTGCCGTCTCCTCTCATGGCAGGGCGGTGTAGCAGGAAAACCCACAGGTCTTGGTGATGTATAATTAATCAGTTAAACCCACCAGCCCCCACTCTCTATCAAATACCAGAGTCACACAGATTTTCTTGTGTTCCCTTTTTTCATCTTCACTCTCTCTAGTCATCCTCCTTCTTTCTAGCATGCTTTCCAATGCTGTAGGGTGTTGTCTCTGTCATGCCTGAACAAGTACACAACACCAGCAGAATGTTTCAAAAATGTTGTTTAATGTCTGAAACAAGAAGTGGTTGTTGGCTCAACAATTGAATGGTTGTTTGAATAAATCTGTACTGAGGATTACTTTTTCTTAAAGTTTAAGGAACTACCTGACATCAAGTTTTATTTGTCAAAATGATTGTTGTGCTTCTTGACTAAGACCAACAGATGGCATTTATCATCGTAGCCGGGATCTGTGCATGTCTCTACTTCCTTTTTTTGTGTTTTATGGTATTTCAAGTTTTCCGCAACATCAGTGGGAAAAGGTCCTGCCTGCCTGCAATGTCCAAGGCTAGACGCTTGGTCTATGAGGTGTGTGTGTACATTTCTGTATTCATGTATGTATAGCAAAGGAATAAATTATTTTATCCCCTGCTGATTTAGTACTTGCCCACTGACAAAGACATAATCAGTTTATACTTTTAATGGTAGGTTTATTTGAACAGTGAGATTCAGAATAACAAAATCCAGAATAATGCATTTCCAATTAGTTATAAATTGATTTGCATTTTACTCTGTGAAATAAGTATTTGACACCTTTACCACCAAGTACTAAGTCATGTTTGGCAAACCCTTGTTGGCAATCTCAGAGGTCAGACATTTCTTGTAGTTGGCCACCAGGTTTGCACACATCTCAGGAGGGATTTTGTCCCAATCCTCTTCGCAGATCCTCTCCAAGACATCAAGGCTTCGAGGGTGACGTTGGGCAACTCGAACCTTCAGCTCCCTCTACAGATTTTCTATGGGATAAGGTCTGGAGACTGGCTAGGCCACAGGCCCTTAATGTGCTTCTTCTTGAGCCACTCCTTTGTTCCCTTGGCTGTGTGTTTCGGGTCATTATCATGTTGGAATACCCTCTGGCTGAGAAAAGGGGGTTCTCACCCAAGATTTGACAGTACATGGCCCCACCCATTGTCCCTTTAATGCAGTGAAGATGTAATGTCCTGTTAGCAGAAAAACACCCCCAAAGCATAATGTTTCCACCTCCATGTTTTTACGGTGGGGATGGTGTTCTTGGGGGTCATAAGCAGAATTCTCGCTCCTCCAAACAGCAAGTTGAATTGATGCCAAATAGCTTGATTTTGGTCTCATCTGACCATAACACTTTCACCCAGTTCACCTCTGAATCACAGATGTTCATTGGCAAAGTTCAGACGGGCCTTTATGTGCTTTCTTGAGCAGGGGGACCTTGCGGGCTGCAGGATTTCAATCCTTTACAGTGTAGTGTGTTACCAAATCTTTTCTTGGTGGATATGGTCCCAGCTGCCTTGATTCCTCACTGTTTTCATGGTCATTGAAACTCCACGAGGTGAGATCTTGCATGGAGCCAAAGACCGATGGAGAGTGACAGTTATTTTGTGTTGCTTCCATTTGTGAATAATCGCACCAATTGTTGTCACCTTCTCATCAAGCTGCTTGGCAATAGTCTCATAGCCCATTCCAGCTTTGTGTTGGTCTAGAATCTTGAACAGCTCTTTGATCTTGGCCATGGCAGAGATTTTGGAATCTGATTGATTGCTTCTGTGGACAGGTGTCTTTTATAGAGGTAACAAGCTGAGATTAGACCTGCCTCCTAATCTCAGTTTGTTACCTGTATAAAAGACATCGGGGAGCCAGAAATGTTGTTGATTGACAGTTGATCAAGTACTTATTTCACCATTTAAAATCAACCTACCATTAAAATGATAGACTGATCATGTCTTAGTCAGTGAGCAAATGTAGAAAATCAGCAGAGGATCAATAATTCCCTCCTGCACTCTACCTACCTGCTCTAGGGGGTGTGTACCATTCTGTATTCATGTATCTACCTATCTTTGCTTTCAGTCTGTTGGCACCCCCTTTCTGTTAATAAATGGTCCTAATTAAGTTTTTTTTATGAATGCTGGGTGTGTGGTAGTTGTAGTAGATTGTTGTTGTTGTTGTAGTAGATTGTAGTGGTAACAAATGATTTGTTCTTAGGGTCTCATCTTCCGGTTCAAGTTCCTCATGTTGGTCACTCTGACCTGTGCTGCCATGACGGTCATCTTCTTCATCATTAGTCAGGTGGGTGGGGCTTCCATTGGGTCATACCTATTGGGGAAATCAGCAATAAAATGCTAACTCATCGAAAGCAAATGTTTATTGCTTTTCACAGTTATTTGAATGGATGTTTAGTTCCATCTGTTTGTTTTCCTCCATGTCGTACCAACCTAACGTGAGCCTTACTGTGATCAGGTGAACGAGGGCCACTGGTACTGGGGTGCCCACGAGGTTCAGGTGAACAGCGCTTTCTTCACGGGGATCTACGGCATGTGGAACCTCTACGTGTTCGCCATCATGTTCCTCTACGCTCCTTCACACAAACGCTATGGAGATGAGCAGTCCACTGGTGAGCCCTTAAGTTTTATTTAAGGTTATTTATTATTTGTTTTTCCCACTTCTGTAACTGGGAAAGGCCGTGTTCTTGGGATTTCTTGAAATCACAGCGCGTATCAAGTTTGGCAACAGCATTTGATCGAGAGCTGAGGTTTAGCTGGACTATATCTTATGTCCAGAACCTTCCATTTTTGTATGAGCCATTCTCTTGTTGCTTTGCTTTTGTGCTTTGGATCGCTGTCCTGTTGCTAGAACCATATTCTCTTCAGCTTTTTGACATGCCTTACATCCTTCTGAAGATTTCTGTGGTACACGTGGAATTTCTGATTTACTCACTGATGCCGAATTGGTTTATATATAGCGGAAATATCAATGTTTTCATAAATTAAAAATACAACTTTCCAGGGGGTGTACATACTTTGTATGTTTGCCTGAGAAATAATGCGTCTGGTTTAGTGTTTTCTCTCTGGAATGGCACCTGGATCTTCTCTCTCCCAGTTTCGCGCTCCCACATTCTGTTGTGATGTAAAGCAATTTGCTCACTGTTCTGAACATGGCGCAGATGACGCAAGTGGATGGCTGGCAATGTTTACTAATGTTTGTTTCCCTCTTGTAATGTGTCCCTGCAGGGGGCGCTGGGGCCAGTGGAGAGGACATCCAGCTCACCACCACCATCACCCATGCAGACGGACCCACCGAGCTTTACAAGATGACTGGCAAGGAGGCCCAGGAGTAGAAACCCACCTCCCAAAGCCCCTTTCATGGACTTCCAAACGCCTGTCACTCGGACCCTGGTTGTGCTTCCATTTCAAATGCCTACTCCATATTTACTCCTCCCTAACAGTTCTTGATGTTCAGGAGCAACCCAGTCGTAGCCCTGGTGTCCTTTCATTTCATTACAGACAAGGGGTCTGAATGCTAACCATGTCACTAACAATTGACAGTTTGTTAACTATCAGTGTTGTTGCACATCTGTGTTCTTATGAAGTCCAGATTGTTTTGCTCGAGGTGGAAGGCAGTTGAAAAGGCTTTGTACGCCGTCTGGTGGTCATAACAGGCAGTTGGTCTGGATCAGTTTACCATTCCCAAATACTTCGCCTGTTTTGTTAGCGGGACACTTTTTTTTCTTGCTCTCGCTTGTTCACCTCCATAGAACTTTCTAGACTACTGGGTTGACTTGTCTGTCTCGCTTCCAACTGGATGATTTCTGTGTTTTCTTTGTATTTGGGGGGAAACGTACGAATCACCGGGCCGATTTTGGAAACACAAACTTATTGTGTTACAATGTAGATATATTTTATAAAGGGCTCATTTTCAACTGTATGAAATATGTGCATATGCTGTGTCACTTACTGTCTGTTGGAAGAAAAAAACGACAACTTTTCAAAAATGTAAGACTATTGTATTATCACACATGTGGGAGTGTATTTTGTGCTTTTTATGCTTATTTAAATAAAATGTTTACTTAATGAATATACTTCATATATTTTCTAAGTACACAGAGTCTTGTGCAAAGACATAAAATACATCCATCTAATTTTTTTGTCACAAAGCAGATTTGAAATTGTATTATTTCCTCCTATTTACACCGGGGGCCTGTACCATGAAGCTGGTTTTGGTGGCTAGCCAGCTATGTTTCAGTTTAGTTTCCCCCAACCCTGGGTTTTAGGTACCATGTAAGTAGCTCGGCTTCAATCAGTATTCGTTGCCATGGTATCTGACGCTGCAAGGCTAACCTGCTCCGGGGCAGGTTATGTTCTGCATTCGAGATCTAAGTCAGAAGTTGGACCAATCAGCGGTGACCAAAGACACATATAGGTGACGTAATTAATTCCTAGCTTCTGATCTCTGTTGCAATGGCTTCACATTTTACACACATTTATATATCGCCTATAAAATGTATTTCTTTAACTTAGGCATTAACAATCAGCAATGATCCTCCAAGATTGTTCTCTTGCTTTGGCAGCAGAGACGGTGTTACTGCGTGCTTGAAAAACATTTTTATATTCATATTTCTGAAGATTAATTTCTTGCTCCTCCGCGGAAAAAATATATTGCTCTCGCCCTATCCATATCGAACGTGATTGGTTGTTCGGTGCCGACGTTACTCTTTTATGTGCACGCGCGCGCGGAGTAATCCGAGTTTAAGGATCAAAGCCTGGGTTGACAAAGTAAGTTGATGAGCTGCTTCATGGTACCAATAAAGCCTGATTGCGTCGGTTTGATTTTGTCAATTCTGAACCAATCCTGGAACCCTGAGTTTGTTCAACTACCATCATGGTACAGGCCCCCGGTTTCTGAACTCCACTTTGTCGCAGCTACACTAAGTGTATGAAGGCCCAATCCGAATACTCCCACTTACCCCTTCCCCTTAGCCCTACCCCTTAGTTTACCCCTACCCCTTGGCCCTCGAAACCGAGTGGTAAGGGCTACGTTCCCCTAGGAATTGGGACGCCACTCGGTTTTGGCTACGTCATCATACATCGTCGCTAGCTGGCTGCTACGTCACCAGAGGCGACACAAATGTTGATCTCAAACTTCGGAGATGCAGTCTGGAAAAGTGTGTATGTTGTCGATTGCGTGGATTTTAGTTATGTTTTTGCGATTGTCTGCAACAAATCGCAGAAGAGGTCTACGACGCCTACGAATGATGGTAGTTTAACTTATGGTATGTATCGATTGGTTGCAAACAACATTATCGTATTGTATTTAAAGTTCACGGAACTAACCAACAAGGTAGCAAACATTTTTCCCAACTCAGCCATTAATGGTGTAAAATTGTTTTATTTTCCAGACTGGTGGTCCAACAAGATACTGTGCCATAAACCCCAACACGTCTATACTGCGCATATGGTTCGATGTATGTAGTAGTTATTTTATGTTTACTTTGGTGGCGGTGCATATGGATGCAGATGTTCTTCTGTGTACTATTGTTTTTAATGTTTTTGTAAAGCACACGTGCTATATAAATAAACCTGCTTGCTTACTACTGAAGGCTGTTTTCAATAAATAATTTCATCCACATTGCATTGTGTTTTGTATATCTGTTTCAGTGATCACTGTTTTGAATGTCATTGATCGATGTTCAGAAACCCTTAATCAAAAGCAAAGTGCAACAACAAACAAACTACAGTTTATCAAACATTTTTTCAAAGATGTCCAATAACCTCCCTGTCTTGGCCTCACCAGTGTCCTGTATCATATCCAAATTATGTTGTACACCTTCATAATCTACAGTCTATGGTTGTACAGCATGAAACTTCGGTTCATTTTCTGCCCGAAAGCGAAATATTTGCCGGGTTTCCTCCGGCGTCCCTGTGTGATTCGGGACGGTATGTAAAGCACTTTTATCGCTATTCCAAAAGCAACAGGTTATGTTATGCACTGATATTAATTATCTGCTAAAAGAGTTAACTGTAGAAAAACATGCATTGAGTAAAGGTAGTCAGAGAAATACGGGACAAATTAGCAATGTATCTTTGGCGTTGAAAACTGGCAAAAAGAAGCGATTTAAAAAAACTTCAATTATTAAAATTGTTAAAAATATATACAGGACTGCGTAGATCACAAAACAATTGTCGTAATTTTTAAATTCGTTATTTAATCCGAAAATACTACATTTATGGGTCTCTTTTGCTGATCTAGCAGCCATTGTTGACGTCTCGCAATGTGTTCTGGGTACCCCTTGGTTTCAGGTCAGCTCTCGGAAAATCTTGATTTCAAGGGGTATATAGCCCTTCGTCTTGATCAAAATGAGTATTCGGACAGCAGTTGGTGTCGCGCGAACGCGCAAAACTAAGGGGAAGGGGGAGTATTCGGATTGGGCCGAAGTCAGGCTCCACCAACCACAGATGACCTCACTACAGCGCATAAGTATTGCTACGAGCGCATGGCTTGGTTGACCTAAATTAGTTCGTACATACAGTGCCTTAGCAAATCATACGTGGACATTGTAAAATAATCAGGTTAGACTTGGTCCTGATAATTTGGCTCCAGAACTGCTGTTTTAAATTGATTTTGATTGCTTTAGACCAATGATTTGTTTGTGGTGGAGGGGGGCGGGCTCCTGACTGTTGTAAACAGGCCTGTTTACACAATGGCTTCGTGTGTTTCCCAATGCCCACACTGAACACTTTGCCATAGAATAAATAGTACAAATAATGTTGGAATTCAAAAAAGCCATGAACGTACCCTGATTTATTACATTGTCTTCATCATATATCATGTTTCACATATTATAGTTACACAAACGTAAGCTGTTAGGGAGTGACTTTAGGTTACAGTGGCAGTTAAGCGTCACAGCATTGGGAGTTAAGATTTGTCAATTTCCATTTATATGGATTCCACTGAGTTGTATAATGCCTAACAGCATTATCTTGAACTGGAACAAAACTAAGACTTCATTACCCCGGTATTAGCCTCTTTACTTTGGCTGCCTGTTAGGGTAGATTTGAACATTTTATTGTTACCTATAAAGCATTACATGGATTTAATCAAAAGATGCTGGCCTAATTGTACCTAAAATTTCGAAACAACCTATTGTGGCTGTTGGACAGGTCAGGCATCTGACCTGGACTGTTTCACAAGACTTTGGACATGTCACAAGATGCATAAAGTAATTATTAAATGATTAAAAGTTCACATGGTGTCACGAATCAGGATGGGTGTAGTGCAGGTTGAGCCAAGTGCAGAGCCGTATGATCCGTTTAACAGGTTTTATTTAATGGCGAACACAAAACAAACCGTAAACGGCGAAAAGACTATACTGTGACATGAAATAAAAGTGCGCATATAGCGTCTTATACAAAACGTTCAACAACAACAGTACATCTCCCAACACTCACCTCTAATACCAATGTGACTTGTAACAATGAACAGCAACGAGTGACAACTAGCCATCCCCTTTATAGCCCAGTGATTACAAATCCCCAACAGCTGTAACCAACATAAACCAGGAAAGGGTGCACCCGAAACCAGACGGTGCAATACCCTTACTCACCACTCGTGACAGTACCCCCCACTTAAGGCTAGCTCCCAGATAGCCAACAATAACCAACATGAACACACAAAAAAAAAACAAGGGAGCAACAGGCAAGGACCCACTGTCACACCCAAAGGGTTAGTCCAGGACAGCAGGTCCAGCCCTTAAAGGGCCTTGGTGGCCCGACCGCCTTTTTGTGCGGCGTGGCGTCCGCCACCGACGGTGGGCGTGGCGGCGGCCGCTCTGGGAGCTCTGGCAGGCGGTGACGCTCTGGGAGCTCTGGCAGGCGGTGACGCTCTGGGAGCTCTGGCAGGCGGTGACGCTCTGGGAGCTCTGGCAGGCGGTGACGCTCTGGGAGCTCTGGCAGGCGGTGACGCTCTGGGAGCTCTGGCAGGCGGTGACGCTCTGGGAGCTCTGGCAGGCGGTGACGCTCTGGGAGCTCTGGCAGGCGGTGACGCTCTGGGAGCTCTGGCAGGCGGTGACGCTCTGGGAGCTCTGGCAGGCGGTGACGCTCTGGGAGCTCTGGCAGGCGGTGACGCTCTGGGAGCTCTGGCAGGCGGTGACGCTCTGGGAGCTCTGGCAGGCGGAAGGAGGTGACGCTCCGGGAGCTCTGGCGGAGGAAGCAGATGACACTCCGGGAGCTCTGGCAGGCAGGGACGCTCTGGGAGCTCTGGCGGAGGAAGGCGGAGCCACTCTGGACACTCACGCTTAAGTGGGAGGGGCTGGTCCGGGCACTCACGCAGAGGAGGGAGGAGTCGCTCAGGACACTTAAGCAAAGGTGGGAGGGGCTCATCTAGGCACTCACGCAGAGGAGGGAGGAACCGCTCAGGGCACTCACGCTGGAGTGGGAGAGGCTGGTCCTGTAGGGTGAACCACACACCCCACCATCTCCTAATCACCTCGGGCGGCTGGCACTCCAGGCCCTTAGGTGGTCTCTGGGCCCTGGAGGTTGGTGGCCGGAAAGGGTCATAGCCCTGTTGGAGCTGGGGTTTTGGCTTCAGCTCCATGGCTTTTGCTGGCCCTGGCTGCAGCACCGGAGCAGTGGGGGGCTGCTGTGGCAGCACCAGGGTCGTGGGTGTTCTCTCCGCGGACCTCCGTGAACACCCCGTTAGCTCCCCCCCAAAATTACTTGGGGCGCCTCCGGGATGTCCTCTTGCCTTCATAGAAGGCCCGCGGACTCATTGTCACTGACCCTAAATGCTGCAAAGATGGTTCGTATTCAGCATACGGCCGGAGACGTAGCCACCGCTCCTGTGGTGTCTCCGGCCGATTCCACTCCCACCGCTCCGTGGGGTGACGGTGAGCTTCATCCGACGGGGCGCTATAGCTTGCCCCCCCGCAGAATCCACTCACCGTCCGACTCTGCTGGCTTCGGTGGCTGTTCATTCTGTCACGAACCAGGATGGGTGTAGTGCAGGTTGAGCCAAGTGCAGAGCCGTATGATCCGTTTAACGGGTTTTATTTAATGGCGAACACAAAACAAACCGTAAACGGCGAAAAGACTATACTGTGACATGAAATAAAAGTGCGCATATAGCGTCTTATACAAAACGTTCAACAACAACAGTACATCTCCCAACACTCACCTCAAATACCAATGTGACTTGTAACAATGAACAGCAACGAGTGACAACTAGCCATCCCCTTTATAGCCCAGTGATTACAAATCCCCAACAGCTGTAACCAACATAAACCAGGAAAGGGTGCACCCGAAACCAGACAGTGCAGTACCCTTACTCACCACTCGTGACAGACGCTCTGGGAGCTCTGGCAGGCGGTGACGCTCTGGGAGCTCTGGCAGGCGGCCACGCTCTGGGAGCTCTGGCGGCGGTGACGCTCTGGGAGCTCTGGCAGGCGGTGACGCTCTGGGAGCTCTGGCAGGCGGTGACGCTCTGGGAGCTCTGGCAGGCGGTGACGCTCTGGGAGCTCTGGCAGGCGGTGACGCTCTGGGAGCTCTGGCAGGCGGTGACGCTCTGGGAGCTCTGGCAGGCGGTGACGCTCTGGGAGCTCTGGCAGGCGGTGACGCTCTGGGAGCTCTGGCAGGCGGAAGGAGGTGACGCTCCGGGAGCTCTGGCGGAGGAAGCAGATGACACTCCGGGAGCTCTGGCAGGCAGGGACGCTCTGGGAGCTCTGGCGGAGGAAGGCGGAGCCACTCTGGACACTCACGCTTAAGTGGGAGGGGCTGGTCCGGGCACTCACGCAGAGGAGGGAGGAGTCGCTCAGGACACTTAAGCAAAGGTGGGAGGGGCTCATCTAGGCACTCACGCAGAGGAGGGAGGAACCGCTCAGGGCACTCACGCTGGAGTGGGAGAGGCTGGTCCTGTAGGGTGAACCACACACCCCACCATCTCCTAATCACCTCGGGCGGCTGGCACTCCAGGCCCTTAGGTGGTCTCTGGGCCCTGGAGGTTGGTGGCCGGAAAGGGTCATAGCCCTGTTGGAGCTGGGGTTTTGGCTTCAGCTCCATGGCTTTGCTGGCCCTGGCTGCAGCACCGGAGCAGTGGGGGGCTGCTGTGGCAGCACCAGGGTCGTGGGTGTTCTCTCCGCGGACCTCCGTGAACACCCCGTTAGCTCCCCCCCAAAATTACTTGGGGCGCCTCCGGGATGTCCTCTTGCCTTCATAGAAGGCCCGCGGACTCATTGTCACTGACCCTAAATGCTGCAAAGATGGTTCGTATTCAGCATACGGCCGGAGACGTAGCCACCGCTCCTGTGGTGTCTCCGGCCGATTCCACTCCCACCGCTCCGTGGGGTGACGGTGAGCTTCATCCGACGGGGCGCTATAGCTTGCCCCCCCGCAGAATCCACTCACCGTCCGACTCTGCTGGCTTCGGTGGCTGTTCATTCTGTCACGAACCAGGATGGGTGTAGTGCAGGTTGAGCCAAGTGCAGAGCCGTATGATCCGTTTAACGGGTTTTATTTAATGGCGAACACAAAACAAACCGTAAACGGCGAAAAGACTATACTGTGACATGAAATAAAAGTGCGCATATAGCGTCTTATACAAAACGTTCAACAACAACAGTACATCTCCCAACACTCACCTCAAATACCAATGTGACTTGTAACAATGAACAGCAACGAGTGACAACTAGCCATCCCCTTTATAGCCCAGTGATTACAAATCCCCAACAGCTGTAACCAACATAAACCAGGAAAGGGTGCACCCGAAACCAGACAGTGCAGTACCCTTACTCACCACTCGTGACACATGGCACATCCAGAAGAGGACTTGCCACCCTTCAGAGACTGGTTCCTCAAGATTTCTTCGACACGTATTGCAAAGTGAGAAAGAGTGATAACATCGAAAGCTGCATATGCTATAACATAATTACATCTTATAATTAATTAATTTTCCAAACTGTCGAATGTCCGTTGAATGTCTGTTGAACGTGAATGTGCGAATATAAAACCAAGTTTACCTCCTTGCTTGACTTTTGAACTTGATCAAAACTAGCCTGCTCAAGGTTTATTCTTGATAAACATTTCACTGTTTAGCAAGTCATTATCAATAAAGTTGGAAATACTTTAAGTTATATACTAGGTGTATTGCTAAATATTTATTTAATGTATACGACTCGAGACGAGTGTAGCATCTATGACTTACCTAGCAACAATTTAACGTTAGTCATATATAATTACGTTCGCGATTATGGACATTTCTAAAACAAACTTAACCCCAAATAACATTGACATTCAACTATAAACCTATGTAATTATTAAAAACAGTGAATGAATACATACCAACAACGCTGTAGTTATAAATGTAGGCAACTATTGGCTTTGCTACACTACAACCCTAAATGAACCGTTAGTTTGTAATTCGTTTACTTTATATCGCTCACGCGACAACGCGTTTAACCAGCTGAGAATATTGAAGTGACAGCAACACCAATATTTGAGGCAAATAAACGTTTAACTTTTTAACATCTTATTTTTAACAAAAAAATGTAGGCTACATTATAGCAAAATAGTATAGGCCAGGAAACGTATTATAATTTCATGTGATACAGCACTTTGTTCATCGCTGCATGGGAATAGCGTTGTGGACAGTCTAAAGTTCCAACCAATCAGCACAAATGCCGACTTAAGCTTAGTCGGGCCAACGATGGCAAACAAGCTGATTTCCAACCGTGACTAATACAACCAATGCCAACTTACAGCCAACTTTGGGCCAACCCATCATTGCTACTTGGGATGTTTCTAATCACCAGAAATGACATGGACCTTCCCAAGTAATCATCCAAGTGTCGGCCCAAGTGATTAGTATTGGTGTGTTGACGCATTGCACCAACAGGGGGCGCCTGTGAGACACCAAAAACAACCCCCAGCAAAACGGAATCCTCCACCCAGTGGGGTTCGTTTGGTTTCGTCGCGAAGCTGAGGGGAGAGTGTGTAGCCTGCTCCTACGTGCAAGTAGGTGGCGAAAAGAAAAAGTAAACGAAATAGACGATAAATCCACGGACGAAGCCACTGAAAAAGTATAAGTGCCGTGAAACCGTCGCCCGATCTCCCTTTCATACGTGCCTGTGGTTATTGAGTGAGGTCTCCTCCTGGTTGGTGACGGATACAGGAGGCGACTCGGGGAGACCAGCCTGTACATTATCCTGTACATTATCCTGACCAGGTAAGTGTGTCGTGTCAAATGTACCATGGAGGTCAGCGGTTAATCAACAGGCCTATATAGCACATTCACTGTTAGGAATTAACGCGCTAGAAATCGTGCAGAAAGATAACTGTCGCCGTTTAGATGTTAGTCTTATTATATCAAGCCCAGTGTCACCGGTATCGAGTACATATAGACCCGGCTGCCAGGATTGCGTGCTTTGAGACAGAATGTAGGTGACGAAGATGCGCATAACATTATTTATGCGCCTTATCCTGTTATTATTATTATTATTGTGAGCATTGTATGCTGTGCCACTGTACGTGTGGATAGTAATTGCTCATCCGGGCAATAAACGATTTGCTATTTATAACCCCAGACTATATTTGCATAAACAGCTGCTAAGATTGAAGCAGAAGGTTCATTTTGCGGTCAATCCATCGATTGGGTACCCGACACTTTTCGACTTGTTCGTGCAGTGATAATAGACCTGTTGATAAAAATGCTTCTCCATAGATGTCACAGAGCAAGAAAGCAGAGTCAGCTTCAAAAAACACGATACATTGTTATTATATTGCCCCCCTAGAAACCCTACATGTTATCTTAAAATTAACATTGTTGACTAAATGCAAACAGCAAACAATCATATTTGGCATAGAAGAACCCCACTACAGTAGGCCTAAACCAGCTAAAGGGGACTGTTTAATTCTTGTTACACTGAGAAGTCAAGCAGCCATTAGGCTCAGGGTACATGACAGCTATATGACCGGATTCCATTTTGGCCTTGTTAAAGGAAACTGCATATGTGCATTTTCTTTGCTCCCTAAGGTCAACATGACCTACCCGTCTTCAGTTCTGCCCAATGTGTAAATGTGTAACTTATTGTAGCCAGTGGCACCTAGTGGTGAGATGAGGTGATCTATTTGCGTAAATACCTGAAGCAAAAAAATTTAGGAGACAGTTGGCTTCCTGTAAGACAGGGAACAGTTTCTGTGGAAAGTTCATACTGTGGGTGAATCTCAAATGGTTTTGCTCTCCTCCGTTTCTCTAGCTGACATCTCCTTGCTTGTTTTTCCGGATTCTTAAAAGTACAGATGGTGACGGGTATAGGAAACGTGGAAACGAATGTGGTTCGCTCCCCTCCTTTGTCATCAGACTAATTACGTTAACAGGGATGGTTCCGAACACGAAGAAGCAATAAAACCGACGTACGCTCGTTGTGCAGTAAATTTAGGTTTCACAGATTAAAAGATAAGTGGTGTATTGTCTTTCTTTTGTCCTTTGAGTAAACACCAACTAAGGATCTCGTATTGTAAAACACTACTGCTGTAGAAGTTGCAAGGCTCAAAGCCTTGCAGAGACGTGGGGTGAAGGGCGTACAGGGTGGGCCCCACTCCCGTCGCCCTCTAGCGCCTACTTGTGGTGGGTCGGGTGTCTGCTAGCTCAGTCGTGGTCGTGTTTGCACTCTCCTCTGGATGCATGCAGGTTCTGGTGAATACTTCCTTGTTTTGTACACATCTGTCACCACACAACCAATGATGTCTGTAAAACATGAGTACATTGGTATAAACACCAAACAGTCGGTTTAAAGTGTGTGGAAATCTATCGTTGAATACATGGACTGTTTTCATAATAGATATTCTTTGGCACCCAGTTTCTATCCCATGTCCAATCAAAAAAGCAATCATGACATCTTTCAAATACATGCAAAAGATGTTAAATTCCAGCTTAGTAGATGTACTATGAAAAAAGAAAAGCAATTGAATACATTAAACAATATATCTTTAAGCACTGTTTAGTTGGAGACTGTCCATAGCTTGTCATTAACAACACAGTCGTGGTTTTCATTGTTTGTGCACCTGGGGGGGAAAAGCTTTTGTGGTGAATCCATGCCTGAAGGAAGGTGGTGTGCTTATGGATGTGGCAATTACACATTGTCCACCTTTATTTAAATAATGTATTCTGCTGGTGTAGTTCTGCTGGTGTAGTTCTGCTGGTGTTGTTCTGCTGGTGTAGTTCTGCTGGTGTAGTTCTGCTGGTGTTGTTCTGCTGGTGTTGTTCTGCTGGTGTTGTTCTGCTGGTGTAGTTCTGCTGGTGTTGTTCTGCTGGTGTAGATCTGCTGGTGTTGTTCTGCTGGTGTAGATCTGCTTGTGTTGTTCTGCTGGTGTTGCGTAGGTCCTGTGTGGCTCATGTGCATTGTAACCTAGCCCCCCGGTCGGGTCTAATGTCTGTCACTGTGATCAACAGACCGATTGCTATACCACGTGATGCGGTTAGTCAATACTGAAAATAGCTATCCGAAAATTGTGAGATCTGATATACATCTGAGCAGAGTCTTCTCTCACATACACGCGGTTGCTATCATTATCATATTCCCAGCACGTTCTTCCACACAGAGATTCTTTTCAGGATTATTTTTACAGTGTGTTTTGCAAGTGCCTGGGCTTCTGGGGATCTCCACCTGTGCAGTCATTTTAATACAGTGCAGTCAGGGAATAAATATTCCAACTGTTGTATTTGTTTACGTTAATGTCCTTTAGCTGGATCACAAAAATAATTAGATATCACTTAGCAAAGTAGGGTAAGGTGGCTTGATGTTGTGGTTGTTAAATCATGTTATTTTGCCTTCACGCTCAGGTTTTGCAAGATATTTGATCATGTTACGGAAAAAATAGGAGACCTGACATGGTAAATATTGGTATTTTTTGCCTATAATGGTTAGAAATACTATATCAGTTATTATTGCGTAAGACTAACAGGACAACATAGTGCAGAACATCAGTGGTTTGCAGGTTGACATCAGGGAATGCACACCTCATTTGTCCATGTCACATTTGGGTTCGTTCATCTGCTGATCACTCCAGTTTCCAGTTTTTTTAGAATATGTGACTACTGTGGTGCCCACTGGCCAGCTGAGAACTGGACTGGTGATTTCCTGTGGCGGAATACCAATCGACAAGTGTTTGTAAAATTCTCACATATTGCCCATTTAAGGCTTTAGACCAGGGAAATTACGATTTTTGAATGTTTCTTTATTTACTTTTTGGTAATAACCCCTATAGACTCCTTTATGTAATACACAGGAGACATCTATGACTGGTTGTTCTATACAGGAGACCTCTATGACTGGTTGTACTATACAGGAGACCTCTATGACTGGTTGTTCTATACAGGAGACCTCTATGACTGGTTGTACTATACAGGAGACCTCTATGACTGGTTGTACTATACAGGAGACCTCTATGACTGGTTGTACTATACAGGAGACCTCTATGACTGGTTGTTCTATACAGGAGACCTCTATGACTGGTTGTTCTATACAGGAGACCTCTATGACTGGTTGTACTATACAGGAGACCTCTATGACTGGTTGTTCTATACAGGAGACCTCTATGACTGGTTGTTCTATACAGGAGACCTCTATGACTGGTTGTTCTATACAGGAGACCTCTATGACTGGTTGTACTATACAGGAGACCTCTATGACTGGTTGTACTATACAGGAGACCTCTATGGCTGGTTGTTCTATACAGGAGACCTCTATGGCTGGTTGTTCTATACAGGAGACCTCTATGACTGGTTGTTCTATACAGGAGACCTCTATGACTGGTTGTTCTATACAGGAGACCTCTATGACTGGTTGTTCTATACAGGAGACCTCTATGACTGGTTGTACTATACAGGAGACCTCTATGGCTGGTTGTTCTATACAGGAGACCTCTATGACTGGTTGTTCTATACAGGAGACCTCTATGACTGGTTGTTCTATACAGGAGACCTCTATTACTGGTTGTACTATACAGGAGACCTCTATGACTGGTTGTACTATACAGGAGACCTCTATGACTGGTTGTTCTATACAGGAGACCTCTATGACTGGTTGTTCTATACAGGAGACCTCTATGACTGGTTGTTCTATACAGGAGACCTCTATGACTGGTTGTTCTATACAGGAGACCTCTATGACTGGTTGTACTATACAGGAGACCTCTATGACTGGTTGTACTATACAGGAGACCTCTATGGCTGGTTGTTCTATACAGGAGACCTCTATGGCTGGTTGTTCTATACAGGAGACCTCTATGACTGGTTGTTCTATACAGGAGACCTCTATGACTGGTTGTACTATACAGGAGACCTCTATGACTGGTTGTACTATACAGGAGACCTCTATGACTGGTTGTACTATACAGGAGACCTCTATGACTGGTTGTACTATACAGGAGACCTCTATGACTGGTTGTACTATACAGGAGACCTCTATGACTGGGTGTACTATACAGGAGACCTCTATGACTGGTTGTACTATACAGGAGACCTCTATGACTGGTTGTACTATACAGGAGACTTCTATGACTTGTTGTACTATACAGGAGACCTCTATGACTGGTTGTACTATACAGGAGACCTCTATGGCTGGTTGTTCTATACAGGAGACCTCTATGACTGGTTGTTCTATACAGGAGACCTCTATGGCTGGTTGTTCTATACAGGAGACCTCTATGACTGGTTGTTCTATACAGGAGACCTCTATGACTGGTTGTTCTATACAGGAGACCTCTATGGCTGGTTGTACTAGACAGGAGACCTCTATGACTGGTTGTACTATACAGGAGACCTCTATGACTGGGTGTACTATACAGGAGACTTATATGACTGGTTGTTCTATACAGGAGACCTCTATGACTGATTGTTCTATACAGGAGACCTCTATGACTGGTTGTTCTATACAGGAGACCTCTATGACTGGTTGTTCTATACAGGAGACCTCTATGACTGGTTGTTCTATACAGGAGACCTCTATGACTGGTTGTTCTATACAGGAGACCTCTATGACTGGTTGTTCTATACAGGAGACCTCTATGACTGGTTGTTCTATACAGGAGACCTCTATGACTGGTTGTTCTATACAGGAGACCTCTATGACTGGTTGTTCTATACAGGAGACCTCTATGACTGGTTGTACTATACAGGAGACCTCTATGGCTGGTTGTTCTATACAGGAGACCTCTATTACTGGTTGTTCTATACAGGAGACCTCTATGACTGGTTGTTCTATACAGGAGACCTCTATGACTGGTTGTACTATACAGGAGACCTCTATAACTGGTTGTACTATACAGGAGACCTCTATGGCTGGTTGTTCTATACAGGAGACCTCTATGGCTGGTTGTTCTATACAGGAGACCTCTATGACTGGTTGTTCTATACAGGAGACCTCTATGACTGGTTGTTCTATACAGGAGACCTCTATGACTGGTTGTACTATACAGGAGACCTCTATGACTGGTTGTACTATACAGGAGACCTCTATGGCTGGTTGTTCTATACAGGAGACCTCTATGGCTGGTTGTTCTATACAGGAGACCTCTATGACTGGTTGTTCTATACAGGAGACCTCTATGACTGGTTGTACTATACAGGAGACCTCTATGACTGGTTGTACTATACAGGAGACCTCTATGACTTGTTGTACTATACAGGAGACCTCTATGACTGGTTGTACTATACAGGAGACCTCTATGACTGGGTGTACTATACAGGAGACCTCTATGACTGGTTGTACTATACAGGAGACTTCTATGACCTCTATGACTGGTTGTACTATACAGGAGACCTCTATGACTGGTTGTTCTATACAGGAGACCTCTATGGCTGGTTGTTCTATACAGGAGACCTCTATGACTGGTTGTTCTATACAGGAGACCTCTATGACTGGTTGTTCTATACAGGAGACCTCTATGACTGGTTGTTCTATACAGGAGACCTCTATGGTTGTTCTGGTCTATGGCTGGTTGTACTAGACAGGAGACCTCTATGACTGGTTGTACTATACAGGAGACCTCTATGACTGGGTGTACTATACAGGAGACTTATATGACTGGTTGTTCTATACAGGAGACCTCTATGACTGATTGTTCTATACAGGAGACCTCTATGACTGGTTGTTCTATACAGGAGACCTCTATGACTGGTTGTTCTATACAGGAGACCTCTATGACTGGTTGTTCTATACAGGAGACCTCTATGACTGGTTGTTCTATACAGGAGACCTCTATTACTGGTTGTTCTATACAGGAGACCTCTATGACTGGTTGTACTATACAGGAGACCTCTATGACTGGTTGTTCTATACAGGAGACCTCTATTACTGGTTGTACTATACAGGAGACCTCTATGACTGGTTGTACTATACAGGGGAGACTTCTATGACTGGTTGTTCACTATACAGGAGACTTCTATGACTGGTTGTTCTATACAGGAGACCTTCTATGACTGGTTGTACTATACAGGAGACCTCTATGACTGGTTGTTCAATACAGGAGACCTCTATTACTGGTTGTACTATACAGGAGACCTCTATTACTGGTTGTACTATACAGGAGACCTCTATGACTGGTTGTTCTATACAGGAGACTTCTATGACTGGTTGTTCTAGGAGACCTCTATGACTGGTTGTACTATACAGGAGACCTCCATGACTGGTTGTACTATACAGGAGACCTCTATGACTGGTTGTACTATACAGGAGACCTCTATGACTGGTTGTTCTATACAGGAGACCTCTATTACTGGTTGTACTATACAGGAGACCTCTATGACTGGTTGTACTATACAGGAGACCTCTATGACTGGTTGTACTATACAGGAGACCTCTATGACTGGTTGTACTATACAGGAGACCTCTATGACTGGTTGTACTATACAGGAGACCTCTATGACTGGTTGTACTATACAGGAGACCTCTATGACTGGTTGTACTATACAGGAGACCTCTATGACTGGTTGTACTATACAGGAGACCTCTATGACTGGTTGTACTATACAGGAGACCTCTATGACTGGTTGTACTATACAGGAGACCTCTATGACTGGTTGTACTATACAGGAGACCTCTATGACTGGTTGTACTATACAGGAGACCTCTATGACTGGTTGTACTATACAGGAGACCTCTATGACTGGTTGTACTATACAGGAGACCTCTATGACTGGTTGTACTATACAGGAGACCTCTATGACTGGTTGTTCTATACAGGAGACCTCTATGACTGGAGACAAAGCCAACCACACAGATGTATGCACACATGACAATAAGTGGCATATGTTATTATCACAGGGCTGTTTAGTTTGTAATATAAGTGTTATGATTCCACATGTATTCATTGCATAATCATGGTAATTATCACACATGTGTTAATGAGCTACTGACAGTGTTTTACCAGTGTTATTATATGAGTGTGCTATCCTACGAACACAGTGAATAATTGTTAATTTGAGTATTCTGCTGGTAAGCATTATGTGTAGTAAGTACAAGCCGGGCTTATCAACCCTCTCCTCGAGTTCCCCATGATACTATAAACATTTATTTTCAAATATATATAATTTAAAGGTCAAAGAATAATTTATGTATTTAAAAAATACTTACCAGAAATCAAATACGTACCAGAAATCTAACACAAAAGTCGATAGTTTCACCTTGTTTTTACCCGGAACTGGCACACCTGATTTAATTAGTCAACTAGTCAAGACGAATATCAGTTTTTTCTAGGATGTTGATAAGTCTTGAGATTTTGATCTTGATGTTCTAGGATGCTGATAAATTTTGGCACAACGGAAGATGACGTAGTAGTGTTTACGTCATCATTATTGCTCTCGTATGGTATGGGCACAAACTTGCTGTAAATAGGAATGGGACTGCACATTATCAGGTTACCTTGACGACGCTGAAACATGTTGCATGCTTTTTTGTGTTAGGAGCTTTACATTTTCTTTTACGTGTTTCTTTCTTCCTTATGCCAACATAGCACAAACTTGAACCACAGTGCGCTTTGTGGTTATACTGTGTACTTAAATGTACATTATATGTTAACTTTTTCAACTCTTGCATATTTTTTACTGCACATGAACTTAAAGGGTGCAACCAGAAGTCTGAAATATTTAAGTAATTTTGTTGTAGATTACCCCACGATTGCTGTATAAGACTGTCGATTGAATATGAACATCCAAAATGTCCCTATTTGTGCGAAAAAAAACAGGTACACTATATAGTTTCGAGGATAACTGTCTGTCTATTTTGTCCACCACGAGACCAAATTTGAGGATGCTAATTGTTCCCGGTAGCAATCAGACCTCTCCTCAAAAACAGCGGGTCACTCGGTAGTTGCGAAGTTTCTCATCCATGTTGTGTGTGCCTTGCAAATTGTATAGGCATTGAATACAGAAAAATTGATATTGGATTGGATATTTGTGACGCAGTTGGTCGGAATCCGACGTGAGTCTAAGGCCCAGCACGGAGACAACACAGGCATGGCATTGATTAGCCCCACTTGTTTGCACACTGTTGTCTCACTAGATTGCTGCTGGCATACCGGTTTAAAACAAATAGTGGCGCTCCGGCTATACAGACCATCCTGGTCAAATGGCTGCACTGGAATACCGGTACAATTACGGTCCAAACAGAACATTGGTCGAAACAGAACATTGGTCGAAACAGAACATTGGTCCAAACAGAACATTGGTCCAAACAGAACATTGGTCCAAACAGAACATTGGTCCAAACAGTCATTTGTCACAATTGCAGTGTTTAAATAATTCCAGTTACCACTAATTTCATATAGAAGGTTAAACTCTTAAGACTATAATATTATGAGATCATGCTTTTTTGACAGTGAAATAAATTAAAGTGGTAAAGTAATGCAATCAAATAGATTCACTTCATTGAATTTGAATGCATACACAAGTGCGGTCAAGTCATGATTTTGTACGTGTCATCGAAGTGTTTGTCTTTATAAATGTTAGCGAATGCTGCAGATCTTGCCTGGCAGCCTTGGTTACTGTATAGAATAAACCTTCCTGTTTAAGAGGAAGGCAGAGCATAGAGATTTTCGTATGTCTTTTCAGGGGTTAGGGTTTGCCTTCGCATACTGCAATAGATGCTATGCAATCTTTGCTTATGGGTTTGCATGTTCTGCTATATGCCCGCAGGTTAGTACAGTTGAAAACAAATTGTCTGGTCAGTGATTCAAAAGTGAATCGAACAGTATCCACATGCATGGGCATGTGTATCCACACACACACACACACACACACACACACACACACACACACACACACACACACACACACACACACACACACACACACACACACACACACACACACACACACACACACACACACACACACACACACACACACACACACACACACACACACACACACACACACACACACACACACACACACACACACACACACACACACACACACACACACACACACACACACACACACACACACACACACACACACACACACACACACACACACACACACACACACACACACACACACACACACACACACACACACACACACACACACACACACACACACACACACACACACACACACACACACACACACACACACACACACACACACACACACACACACACACACACACACACACACACACACACACACACACACACACACACACACACACACACACACACACACACACACACACACACACACACACACACACACACACACACACACACACACACACACACACACACACACACACACACACACACACACACACACACACACACACACACACACACACACTCCACTTAGTTCATGTGCATGTGGATGATCAATGGATGTTCATCTATCAGTAGTATTAGTCAGAGGATATGACTACCTCAATCTCCAGCCAAATGTAATCTATCCAAGACAATATCCTGATGCACTTACTCAACAGAGCATGGAATTGACACATAATGTGGAAACGAGTCTTTTGCCATCACTCACACAATATTATTTGACATTAACTTGACCCTTCCCAAAACAGGCCCACTTTTATCTATTTTTATGAATCCATTCGATAAACACCGTTAATATATTCAATATTAATTCATTCAGGGTTCTTTAGTTGAATGGAGGTACTTGTCACGAACCAGGGTGGTGTAGTGCAGGTTGAAGCCAATTGCAGAGCTTGAATATTCGTTTCGTGCCATTTATTCAAATAACACAAACACGATAACGAACGGTGGAACAAACTATACACTGTGTGAAACAAAAGTGCACTTACACAAAGCGACAACTACAAAACTAACACAGCGACAAATCCACATAGACAAACACTCACCGACCAACATAACTGTGTGACATAGAAACAATGAACAGCAAACAGTGACATCTAGGCAATCCCTTTATAACCCAGTGATTACAAATCCCCAACAGCTGTAACCAACATAAACCAGGAAGTGGGCACCCGAAACCAGACAGTGCAGTACCCTAACTCACCACTCGTGACAGTACCCCCACTTAAGGCTAGCTCCCAGATAGCCAACAACAACCAACATTAACAACAACACACAAAAAAAAAAAAAACAAGGGAGCAACAGGCAAGGACCCACTGTCACACCCAAAGGGTTAGTCCCAGACAGCAGGTCCAGCCCTTAAAGGGCCTTGGTGGCCCGATCGCCGTCTTGTGCGGCAAGGCTTCCGCCATCTTGGTGGACGTGGCGGCGGCCATCGTGGTCGGCGTGGCGGCGGCCATCGACGTGGGCGTGGCGGCGGCCATCGACGTGGGCGTGGCGGCGGCCATCGACGTGGGCGTGGCGGCCCATCGACGTGGGCGTGGCGGCGGCCATTTCAGGCGGCGTGGCGGCGGCCATTTCAGGCGGCGTAGTCTCCGCCATTTCAGGCGGCGTAGTCTCCGCCATTTCAGGCGGCGTAGTCTCCGCCATTTCAGGCGGCGTAGTCTCCGCCATTTCAGGCGGCGTAGTCTCCGCCATTTCAGGCGGCGTAGTCTCCGCCATTTCAGGCGGCGTAGTCTCCGCCATATCATGCGGTGACGCTCTGGGAGCTCTGGCAGGCGGTGACGCTCTGGGAGCTCTGGCAGGCGGGGACGCTCTGGGAGCTCTGGCAGGCGAGGACGCTCTGGGAGCTCTGGCAGGCGAGGACGCTCTGGGAGCTCTGGCAGGCGAGGACGCTCTGGGAGCTCTGGCAGGCGAGGACGCTCTGGGAGCTCTGGCAGGCGAGGGACGCTCTGGGAGCTCTGGCAGGCGGGGACGCTCTGGGAGCTCTGGCAGGCGAGGACGCTCTGGGAGCTCTGGCAGGCAGGACGCTCTGGGAGCTCTGGCAGGCAAGGACGCTCTGGGAGCTCTGGCAGGCAAGGACGCTCTGGGAGCTCTGGCAGGCAAGGACGCTCTGGGAGCTCTGGCAGGCGGTGACGCTCTGGGAGCTCTGGCAGGCAGGACGCTCTGGGAGCTCTGGCAGGCAAGGACGCTCTGGGAGCTCTGGCAGGCGGTGACGCTCTGGGAGCTCTGGCAGGCGGTGACGCTCTGGGAGCTCTGGCAGGCGGTGACGCTCTGGGAGCTCTGGCAGGCGGTGACGCTCTGGGAGCTCTGGCAGGCGATGACGCTCTGGGAGCTCTGGCAGGCAGGGACGCTCTGGGAGCTCTGGCAGGCAAGGACACTCGGGGAGCTCTGGCAGGCAGGGACGCTCTGGGAGCTCTGGCGGAGGAAGGAGATGACACTCCGGGAGCTCTGGCAGGCAGGGACGCTCTGGGAGCTCTGGCGGAGGAAGGAGGAGCCCCTCAGGGCACTCACACTGGAGTGGGAGGAGCTGGTCCGGGCACTCACGCAGAGGAGGGAGGAGCCGCTCAGGGCACTTAAGCAAAGGTGGGAGGGGTTCATCTAGGCACTCACCCTGGAGTGGGAGAGGCTGGTCCTGCAGGGTGAACCACACCCCCCACCATCTCCTTATCACTCCGGGCGGCTGGCACTCCAGGCCCTTAGGTGGTCTCTGGGCCCTGGAGGTTGGTGGCCGGAAAGGGTCATAGCCCTGTTGGAGCTGGGGTTTTGGCTTCAGCTCCAGAGCTCTTGTTGGCCCTGGCTGCAGCACCGGAGCAGTGGGGGCTGCTGTTGCAGCACCAGGGTCGTGGGTGTTCTCTCCGCGGACCTCCGTGAACACCCCGTTAGCTCCCCCCAAAATTACTTTGGGCGCCTCCGGGATGTCCTCTTGCCTTCATAGAAGGCCCGGACCATTGTCACTGACCCTGAATGCTGCAAAGATGGTTCATATACAGCATACGGCCGGAGACGTAGCCACCGCTCCTGTGGTGTCTCCGGCCGATTCCACTCCCACCGCTCCGTGGGGTGACGGTGAGCTTCATCCGACGGGGCGCTATAGCTTGCCCCCCCGCAGAATCCACTCACCGTCCGACTCTGCTGGCTTCGGTGGCTGTTCATTCTGTCACGAACCAGGGTGGTGTAGTGCAGGTTGAAGCCAATTGCAGAGCTTGAATATTCGTTTCGTGCCATTTATTCAAATAACACAAACACGACAACGAACGGTGGAACAAACTATACACTGTGTGAAACAAAAGTGCACTTACACAAAGCGACAACTACAAAACTAACACAGCGACAAATCCACATAGACAAACACTCACCGACCAACATAACTGTGTGACATAGAAACAATGAACAGCAAACAGTGACATCTAGGCAATCCCTTTATAACCCAGTGATTACAAATCCCCAACAGCTGTAACCAACATAAACCAGGAAGTGGGCACCCGAAACCAGACAGTGCAGTACCCTAACTCACCACTCGTGACAGTACTGGTCTCTTTAAAACAATATTTTCTATGTGGGGAAACCCGTGTGCACACAAATACCCTCAAATAAAAGCTGTAAATCGACACCTATTGCATAGTGATATACATATTACGTAATAAGATATGAACGAGGACGTTTGTACTGAAGGGTCGCTCGGGCATTATAACAACGATTAAAACAACGATATAAAGTCTTAATAAGCACTTTAAAATATAGAGTTTAATGTGATTAAACACATAGTTTAATGTGATGTTTGTGGTTCAGAACTGAAGAACATAGATGAACCAACACGAGTGTTGACATTACGAATGTACAGTAGTCACACCCATAATGGATGGTTCAACAATATATCTACTTCAGATGTCGTACGATGGAGTTCTGCTTTTAATTTTACAAACAAAGATGATTACATTTATCTGACTGGGTCAGGGTTATGACAACGTTTTTGAAGTTTTTTGTTTGTTTCCTTTTTTGATGGGTGATTAGGTTTTAAAGAACTAGATATTACTTCACAGGAAATGACAATATCATAGATAAACTAAACTTCCTCTTTGCAGGATGCAATAGGTGTTTCTTTTATGATCGATATTTTAATCTGATTTGAATGGGACCAAACGTGGGCTGGACACTACTCAGGGGTTGTCGTAGCAACTATCTGAGTTGGATTAAATCCAAGTGTCTTTTCGGTCCTAATTTGTTTAGTCATAATTTATGGTGACGTGTCAGATGTTGTGTTCAGCTCTATGTGACACTTTCCAGTGAATCAGATGTGTTTCCATTCATTTGTCTCTCATCTCCATCAGATTAATTTACACAGTAGCCTTGTAGTCTAGAGTGTCAGTAGTGAGCAAAGGTTTGCTAGTTCTAATTCCAGAGCCGGCATGTGAAGAAAAGCTGTTCTGTCCCTGAGCAAGGCTTTCTTACTGGTTGTTGCCTTAATATGAATGTGTTTGGTAGATACTAGTAAAAGACGTCCATGCCTGTTTACATCTCTGGTTCACAGATCAGCCCATCTGTCCCAATATTCTATCATGTTATTGTTTCCTTCTGCAGTTCATCCCTCTGTTCTACTGTGGTGTCTCACAAAGGTCAGGAACCAAAAATGAATATTTTCCCACAGTGCACCGCTGTTTCCTAATGCCTGACCACAGTGCCGTAACTGGTCAGGCGATAATATTGGTGCTGTCCAGCGCTCAAACTATCTGCTAACACTGTTGGACTTGATGGCAGAAATGGAAGAAACGTGTAATATTATTAGGTCATATACAGTAACAGTGGACAGCCACTGGTGGGCATGAATAAGCTATTCAAATGAATGGGCAAAACCAGCATCAGTCAGGAGTAAGGATCCATCTTAAAGAATTCAGCCAGTTCAGAAGAATACTTTTTATCTGTATGTCTATCTTAATATTTATAAATATTATTAAAATTTTGTCTCTTTCTATGTTTCGGTAAAGTTGTAGTAGAATAGTAGAATGGCATGATTCTGCTATTTTAATGGCATGATAATTCTACTATTGTAATGGTGTGATTCTGCTATTTTAATGGCATGATTCTACTATTTTAATGGCATGATTCTACTAGTAATTGTGTGATTGTACTATTATAATGGTGTGATTGTACTATTATAATGGTGTGATTGTACTATTATAATGGTGTGATTGTACTATTATAATGGTGTGATTCTACTATTCTAATGGTGTGATTCTTTTATTGTAATGGAATAATTATTTTCTTGTATTGGCGTTTTTACTATTGTAATGGTGTGATTCTACTATTGTAATGGTGTGATTCTACTATTGAAATGGTGTGATTCTACTGTTGTAATGGTGTGATTCTACTGTTGTAATGGTGTGATTCTACTATTGTATTGGCGTGATTCTACTATTGTAATGGTGTGATTCTACTATTGTAATGGCGTAATTCTACTATTGTATTGGCGTGATTCTACTGTTGTAATGGTGTGATTCCACTATTGAAATGTTGTGATTCTACTGTTGTAATGGTGTGATTCTACTATTGAAATGTTGTGATTCTACTGTTGTAATGGTGTGATTCTACTATTGTAATGGTGTGATTCTACTGTTGTAATGGTGTGATTCTACTGTTGTAATGGTGTGATTCTACTGTTGAAATGGCATAATTCTACTATTGTATTGGCGTGATTCTACTATTGTAATGGTGTGGTTCTACTGTTGAAATGGTGTGATTCTACTATTGTAATGGTGTGATTCTACTGTTGAAATGTTGTGATTCTACTGTTTTAATGGTGTGATTCCACTATTTAAATGTTGTGATTCTACTGTTGTAATGGTGTGATTCCACTATTTAAATGTTGTGATTCTACTGTTGTAATGGTGTGATTCTACTATTATATTGTCCCACACATATGATGAGTGCATGGGTCACATTATTTTACCCCGTTTAAAGGTTCCTTCATAAGCATGATGCCTGTTTCCAGGGACATTGGTGTTTGTTTTAATTAAACATCTGAACATCTAAATTTGCCATATAAATGTTTGCCACCTTAAGGTGATTATTCATGGTTCATCAAGGCCAATTGCCTGGAGGGTCTTGACCCGGTTGAAACGACCCGGTGTGACGTTGAATGCAGAACCCTTCACAGTGGACAAGCTTTATCCTGCACCTGGTTCTCTGTCTATCCATCTCTCTCTGTCTCTGTCTTTCACTCGCATGCACACTCACACACACTCCACACGCACAGACGCACTCCGCACATCCTCCGAGTGAGGCTAGCGTCAGTGGGTGGAGTTCATACTGTGCCTGATAATTATAGTCCCACCTTTAAAATCCATCTGATTGAGGCTAGCAGCAGTGGGTGGTGTTCATACTGACTGAAAATTATAGCCCCACCTTTTTAAATTAATTTGGGTGGTGCCAATCAATGCAATTGGCTTGTGCGCTGAAGTGTGTATTAATACTAAATTCAGCACCATTGATCTGCTTCACAGAGTCACATGTAGGTGTAGGTGGCCTGCTGTTATTCAACTGAAGGTCACGTCCATGACCTCCATCCGCGGCTGAAACCCGTTTAGGTGGACAAAGTGGCTCCCGGGGACATAACAGCGTTACTTCTGACGCCACTCACTGTGGGATTGGGAGAGATTGAGACAAGAAGGGTTGGTATTACACAGCACACTGAGGGAACAGGTTGTGTCAAGCTCTGTTCCTACTGTGATTTAGAGCCCCTCAGGCTAGTACAAAATATCCAGTCCACCACAGACAGCTCAGGAAGTGTGACGTTTGTTCCCAGAAGACAAACATGTTGAACTCGTCCGGGGCGGATGAAATATAGCTTTCTAGTTTTCTCCTTCTTTATTTGTCTCCTTTTAGGACTATTGAGTGTTCGCTAGTTAGCGGGTCAGGCTAACGTTGGGTTAACACAACATCCTTCTGTTGTCGGGCTAACACTTCCATGCTTCTGTTGTCGGGCTAACACTAACATCCTTCTGTTGTCGGGCTAACACTAACATCCATCTGTTGACGAGCTAACACTAACATCCTTCTGTTGTCGGGCTAACACTAACATCCTTCTGTTGTCGGGCTAACACTAACATCCTTCTGTTGTCGAGCTAACACTCACATCCTTCTGTTGTCAGGCTAACACTAACATCCTTCTGTTGTCGGGCTAACACTAGCATCCTTCTGTTGTCGGGCTAACACTAACATCCTTCTGTTGTCGAGCTAACACTAACATCCTTCTGTTGTCGGGCTAACACTCACATCCTTCTGTTATCGCGCTAACACTAACATCCTTCTGTTGTCGAGCTAACAATAACATCCTTCTGTTGTCGAGCTAACACTAACATCCTTCTGTTGTCGAGCTAACACTAACATCCTTCTGTTGTCGAGCTAACACTAACATCCTTCTGTTGTCGAGCTAACACTAACATCCTTCTGTTGTCAGGCTAACACTAGCATCCTTCTGTTGTCGGGCTAACACTAACATCCTTCTGTTGTCGAGCTAACACTAACATCCTTCTGTTGTTATGGAGCTTCCCTTGGATGCTCTGGCCTCAAGCCTTGACTTTATTTTCCTGGGCCGGAATTCAATCCGAGCCGTGTTATAGAACAGGGCAATGCTCTTGGTAATTCGTTTGTTATCTGACATGTTCAACGTTTTCTCTGAATACCACCGGGTCAGCCTTTTTTAATCCGGGGGGAGGAGGCAGGGCCAAGCAGGTGAATGGAGTTTGTTATGAAAACATTTTTATCATCTCATCTCAATTCTGTTTTCTGTTCCCAAAAGAAGAATATTTTAAGAAAGAATGGCTGTATGTTGGCCATCTACCACACATGTACAGCACGCGAATGACATCACAACCAGTTCATAATGGCAATTGGACATCTTGTATGTTTGTGGTATATCATAACGCGTCTTGCATAAGAACAGGTCCTAGTCGTGGTATAGTGGCCTAATACCACCCCCTTGTGTCCTATTGTTTACTTTTATCTTTATGACCTGCTCATGGTTATATCCCTATGACTACGTTAGTTAGTCCCTCCAGCGAAGAAGAATCTGCTGCCCCCTGCTGTTGATAAGGTGGGACTGTCGCTTGCATATATTTTTAAATAGTGACCTTGTTTAGACGATCTTCGCCTGGCTCAAGGCTCAAGCCTCATTCGACCCGTCCAGGTGGCCTCAGCCTGCATTTTGTTATGCTCCAACGGAATGTGACATTGCAAGATCAGAGTAGTCGATTGTATGGCAATATTCAGGTATTAACATGAAGAATCAGAATCAGAAAAGTGTTTAATCGCCATGAATGTGTGTACAGACAAGGAATTTACTTTGGCAGGAAGGTGCGTACATAAAACATATGAACTGAACAATATAAATTATACTAAGGGGGTGGCGGGGGTATATGGATAGTAATATACAAAATGCTAAACAAAATACAGAATACAGATAACTAACGTAGTGCAATAGTGCAAATGGAATGGGTATGAGTTCAAGGCTTGTGTGCACCCCTGGCCTTGTTGAGGAGGCCAGTAGCACATGGGAAGAAACTGTTCTTATGGCGTGAGGTTTTGGTCCTGATGGACCGAAGCCTTCTGCCGGATGGGAGTGGATTGAATAGTGAACGCGTACAAGCTATGACAGCATCTCTGATGTAACCTACAACCACACCAGGAGGGTTCTCACCTATCCATAGTTAGTAATTGTTCAAAGACCGCAGTATTCTTTTTTTATCAGCTGACATGGCGAGATAAGTATGCCATTCTTTGCATGTCAAGGCTCATACAGGTGGCTACTTCTGTCTTTGGCCACATGGGGGCACACTAGACCACATTTCCGTCTGAAACGCTGATATAGAGCATGTGTCCTGATTTCAATGGGTCAGCGCAACAAACAGTGTTTTTACAAAACGTACATCACTTGGAAGTTGTGCATGTGTTCAAGCGTTCAGAAATGTGAATATGACTTTTTAGCACGTTAAATGAATTTATTTAAATAAATGCATGATTGAGTAGAAAGCGTCTAACGCCTCATATTTGAAAGAAAAAGCTGCATTGTTTAGTTCAGTTAGGAGAGAGATAATACGCATTAGCTGGTTGTAGACTCGTCATGGGAAGAGATGCATTGTGGGTGTACTCCATGTCACTTGGAAACAGAGGCGAGGCGCTTTACTAAAAGCTCCAGCTGTCTGGACAATAACCCTCCCCCTGCGTCAACTTGGCAGGTGCAGGTGGGAGCTGGAGAGTGAGCCGACTCATCCCACAGCCCTTTCATTTTTTCCCCCCTATTCATCCTCTGTGTGCGTGCGTGCCTGCGTGCGTGCGTGTGATACAGTGATCTGTGTGTGTATTATGCAAACGACAGTCGAGTTTCTGAGGTAAAGTTTACCCAGCGTCTCCGGGCAGCCTGGCACCATTGACGTGTCCTCTAGGTACTTTGCAGTGTGTGTGGAGTGTGTAAACTGACAGATGTGTGTGTTTGTTGCAGAGGATTGCCCAGATGGGCCATCTAGTTATTGATCCCACTACACTGTCAACAGATCGGGTACAATTCTGGTACATTCTGGGGCGGCAGTGGCTCAGTGGGTTGAGTCGGTTGTCTATCAATCGGAAGGTTGGTGGTTCGATGCCTGTTTTTTTTTGGATAAAAGCGCAGCATTTACCATTTACCAGTACTTATATAGTATTTATACAGTTCTGGTACATCCAGGATACAGTTCTGGTACATCTAGGATACAGTTCTGGTACATCTAGGATACCGTTCTGGTACATCTAGGATACAGTTCTGTACATCCAATTATTAACCTGAAATTGCCAATGAGATCTTCTGTTTTTGTTTTAGGCTACTGTAGTTTGTAACTTCGGAAGACACCATTTATAAAGACACCATTCCTCCACCGCCTGCACAAAACAGTAATTATTTAACCTGTCCATCACAAAAATTCATAGCCCATGGGTCCTTATTTGGGCATTTCCCCGGCATTAAAAGTGGGAGACACCTCTAGACCACGCCCACATCCTGCCACACAGGTAAAGTTATAGAAGGGCAACACGGACTCTCCGAACCTGCATTCCCACTTTTAATTTCAGAATGCTGGTTAGTCGTTTTGTGTGTCAGGTGTGTCCCTGTAGCCCTTCCCATAAAGGTAGACGTCAGTCAGACGCTACAGGAGAATTCCTCTGGGAGGGGCCAACGAGGAAGTAGTATTAATAATAACAGTGACAATGCATTTTCTTTAATTGTTCACATTCTAGAGTAGAAGGTCAAAGTGCACGACGGTCAAACTGAATAGAGCCTGGCCAACGACAAGGGGTACAATTGTAAAAAAACAATATATATATATATATATTCTCATTACCAAATTGCAATGTTGTCCTCTGTAAGTGGTTGTCTATTGCGGAGCTCAGAACTGGTTGGTCTAATGATTTTTTCATTTGTCTAGAGAGTGCTCCTGTAACACAAACACGGAGAGGGATTGGGGGTTATTTCTGAGTTCTTGTTAAGGACGGCTTCAGTTTTATCTGTCTGTGTGGTGAGAAATGAACTGCGCAGCTGTGTGTTCACGTGGGCATGCCTGTATGTGTGTGTAATGTATGTGAGAGGGAAACTCCCCCGCATATTGGGCCCCACAAAAGTTTTAGTCCTTTTTGTTCCTTCACTGGCGAGGACGCAGGTGTTGGAGAGATACACAGAGTCACGCTGTGTGTCCATCTCAGCCTAGGCCAAAGTCAGGTGCTGCATTCACATTCAAAGTGCATAAAACTTTATTTGCATCTCATTTACAGGCTAATAGAATGCATTCCGTTGCGTTAACCTTCCCCAGAGGAGAATGTCCACCAGCACACTGGTGCGTTGTGCAAGTCGAAACCCAATCTGTGGATAAAGGTCGCCACCTTTAACTAAAAACTAGAAAGGCCATGCCTCTTTATGGATGTGTTAAGGAAGAAAAGGAAGGGAGTGTAAAGAGGGGTACAGGAACGTTTGGACAGATATCAGGGTGGCCTCTTCTGGAAGTGACCTGAGTTTGACCCTGTGGTATCAGACGCAGACACAACCTCCTCCGTCTCTTGGATCGCTGACATCTCAGACGGATCGAATTACTGGAGGAGAAAGAAGAGCCAGATACACATACAAGCTTTCATCTGGTGTCTAGACACTACTATTACTAATACTACCACTACCAATAATACTACCACTAATACTATCACTAATACTACCACTACCAATAATACAACCACTAATACTACCACTAATACTTATACTACCACTACCAATAATACTACCACTAATACTTATACTACCAATAATACCAATACTTCCACTACCAGTAATACTACCACTAATACTTATACTACCACTAATACTACAACTACAAATAATACTACCAATAATACCACACGTAATACTAATACTACCACTGATACTTATACTACAACTAATACTACACTTAATACTAATACTACCACTAATACTACAACTAATACTTATACCACCACTACCAATAATACTACCAATAATACTACCACTGATACTTATACTACCACTATTACTACCACTAATACTACACTTAATACTAATACTACCACTACCAATAATACTACAACTACCACCACTACTACCACTAATACTACCACTAGTTGTCTGTCTGTATCTGATTAGTTGTCTGTCTGTCTGTCTGTCTGTGTGTGTCTGTATGTATCTGATTAGTTGTCTGTACTTTAGGTGCTGATGCAAGAGAGGGAAATCATGGTGTTTCATTAGTTGTCTGTTTGCATGTATCTGGGTTAGGGTTAGTTGTCTGTATCTGGGTTAGGGTTAGTTGTCTGTATCTGGGTTAGGGTTAGTTGTCTGTATCTGGGTTAGGGTTAGTTGTCTGTATCTGGGTTAGGGTTAGTTGTCTGTATCTGGGTTAGGGTTAGTTGTCTGTATCTGGGTTAGGGTTAGTTGTCTGTATCTGGGTTAGGGTTAGTTGTCTGTATCTGGGTTAGGGTTAGTTGTCTGTATCTGGGTTAGGGTTAGTTGTCTGTATCTGGGTTAGGGTTAGTTGTCTGTATCTGGGTTAGGGTTAGTTGTCTGTATCTGGGTTAGGGTTAGGGTTAGTTGTCTGTATCTGGGTTAGGGTTAGTTGTCTGTATCTGGGTTTTCCCTTTCATTGTCCTTTTCTATTTTCATGCTCCTGCTTGGTTTCTCGTTCTCTTTTTGTCTGAAAAGGAAAACCAAATGTGGAGTTGTAGGGACTTACATCATGTATTTTCCCCTCCGAGACATGGAAAGGGTGTTTCCCATTATACTGTAATATATGCGAGACCTTGAGCACGGGAAAATAGGACCTACTCTCCCATACATACTTGCCTTCAAACATAGATTTTCCCCTTATTAGGGGTTTTCTGTTTGGACTCATCATTTCAACCTGCCCGGTCCTTATCTTAGAAGCAAACAAGTCCTTGTCCTAGAACCTGTCTAAACAGCTGGAAGACGGTCGACCACCAGCGCCGTAACTCCCAAGTCACGTTTTGAATATGTGTGAGTGGGATCCAATTGGTCACATTGCTTACAGCTGTCACTCAGCCCTGGGTTTTGGTTGTGAAAGTGTAACTTCCAACCAGCTTCTTATTGTGACACTTCTAGAACTTTATAAGTGTCTAATGGAGGTGTTGTATTTCTTTTGCATATCCCAACTCCCCTTAAAAGGCCAGGATAAGCCGTCGTCAACGGCGACCGTGAAGCCATTTGAGTTAAGTGCTTCGGTGTCAGTTCATTGAGGAGTGGCTGTGTTGCTTTGTTCCTCGCCACATCCAACACTGTCAATACAGAGCGTGTGGCAGAAACAGATATCCAGTCCAGTCTACTGAGGGAATTTGACCTGTAGGGCCAAAGGCCAACAAACTATTGACACTTGAACTGGACCCAGGTGATGCTGTTTTATTATGTGAAGCTTCTCCAATGTCCCTAGAAGTAATTATGCCATTAAATCGTGTTGGCAGCGCTCTTGTGTAAATGTGTCTCACAGACACACACACAACCACACAACCACACACACACATTCTGCCAAATTGACAGGTACATTTGCTCTTGCAGAAGAAAATGGCTGAACATGGAAAAATGGCCAATCTTTTAGTATTTGTTAACCAATCAACCTGCTCTGTTTTCATGGTTTATGGGAAACTGGTTTTTAGGGAACAGGTTTGTTACCGTATCATTTGTAGATATAACTTTCATGGCCCTGTTGGCGACGTGCCCCGCTGGTATATTAGCAATACACAACAAACCCCCAAGATGCCTTTGTGCTTACCAATGCAATTGCAACCGTAAAAAGATGTGTCATACTGCTGCTGCTATTTTAATTAAATAACAATTAGACCAGTTTTTGTTTGCTATGTAACAGGTAAAAGTGCTGCACTTGAGGTAACATAAAGTGGACAGGCTACCGTCTATCTTCCACTCCCACTTTCTAGATCTCCCTTTCGATTCCATGCACGTCTTAATAGTTCCTTATTGTGTTATGTCATGAATACGGCGGGGTAATATGCCTGAGGTTATCAGGCAAAATGCTGTGGAACGAGTTAGAGCAAACGGTAAAAGATCAATTCAGTGATGATGTGCGTTAAATTACATTGTTGTATTTTTTCATGTATGTTTCAGCATTCTACACCAGACAACTTCCTCTTAACTTAAAAAAATAACAATATATATATATACATTTAACGATGTTCCCTTTTTTGTCCTAATGCTGCTAGTATGACGTGCTCGGTCCATTATCTCTCCGTTCCCCTCCGCTCTAACACTTTATCGTGTCGCAGGCAGGGGGTGAGAAGTACCAATGGAATGCAGGGCGCACGTGGCCCTTTAGCGTTATAAATGCCCCCTACTCACTCTGGAAACACCAAGGTAGTCATGTACACGACGCTCGCTGGCCTGCTGCCTCCGAAAGTGGACAGGCAGCAATACTGTGCTCATTGTTGCATACAAACAGGGTCTGTTCGGGCGAGTGGTGGAGATTGGTGTTGAATTGCGAAGTGTAACTCCGCCTGTGTCCTGAATAGCGCTATTCAGCAGGAGGGAGGCCGGCGCGGGAGGACACAATAGCAGTATGTTTTATTACAGTGTCACTGTTGCCGTAGCAGCTTTTGGCAACGTGCCCCACATGGGAACTCGCACACAGATGCAGCGCCCCTGAACTCGACGTAACTCTCTATTTTCTGCATCCACTACGCGTTTTTCACCCTCTGTGCCCGTTTACAGCTCAGCTCCATTCTCTCGAATGCCCGTTGTGTTGAGCCAGTTCATGACAGCATGGCCGTCGCAACAATGCCATTTGTTTTTTAAGATGTCGTGGCTCTGCTCCTCAGCCTGTGTGACTCCTGCGTGCCTCCCTCATGCGTCCGCAGTGACGTCTGAGGAGGAATTATCTCCTATGAGCCTCTGTTTGTTTTGTGCCGCCCAGGGGCTGTTAATGGCCCCATTACTGGAAAATTAGAGCTGCTGTGCAGTTCGCTGGAAGATCCAGCATCTGTAATCTGGATCCCGTCCAGCTGGCAACTCCTCCGGTTGCCACGCTTAATCAAAGTTAGCTGGCCATCTAGGCCGTCCAATGGGTTATTTTTAGGGCCGGTTTCATGTCATCAAGTTGGCTGAGTTCTGTATCAGCGCTCTGCAGTGACATCGGGCGCTGGATGTCCCATGTGCAAAAGTGGCAAAACGTGCAATGAAGAAAAGACGGTGTGTTTATGGACAGACTAATAATTAGCGCGACAAACATACAGGTGTCTGTTTAAAACAGGCCCAATCGGTGGAGACCAATCCGTCGTAAAAAATTATTTAAACAACTTACCTAAAGATTGTGTCAGTCAATACAGGCGGAAAAAGCTAAATAAATTCTATAGAAATTCTCACTGGTTTGCACTCTCCTTCCTTCCTGTTTTTGTATTCTGTCCTCTTAATCATTGTGATCTTGTGATGTGTGACAGGTGATGAATTCCCCTCTGAGGTCATGTAGAAGGTCAGTTGACAAAGGCTATTTATAACACTTCCATTTATGGTTCAATGAGTAAATTACATGCTCTGAATTCTTGTGCAATCATTCACTGGTCCTGAAGTCCTCTCCAAGGAAAAGAGGAATCGCTGCAGCTCTGGTATGCTCCCATTGAGTTATTTTGATTCATAAATTTTTCATCAGGTCATTTCAACAATTTTTCAACAAAAACAGTGTAATCCCCACATCTGAGAAATGCGATTATTCACGGAAACGAGATCTTGTCTGCACTGTCTTTCTGGTATGGATTTTTATATTTGTTCTAGAAATTCCAGGTTTGGAATACTGAAAGGGTGAAAACTTTCTGTTGCTAATACCCCTATTAAAGAAGGATTTTTAAAAGACACGCTTTTGTGTTCGTAATTAACAGGGCCTAGACTTAATACTCTGTGGTCAGAATAGCATTGTGTCACATGGGATGGGCAAAGTCCGACGTGTTACTGTTAATTCGTGGCTAATTAGGTCATAAGTCAGAACTGGGTGGAGCTTAATCGACACATTCCACAGGAGTGATAGCACACACGTGGTCACAATCTAATCGATAGCTTTTTTTATATCGCCCTTTTTACATCAGCACTTGTCACCAAGTGCATTTACAAAACACACAGCCTGAAACCCCACAGTGCTATAAACAACCGGGTTAATGCACAGTTTCCAGGAATAACTCCCTAAAGGGGTTCAATCTTAGGAAGAAGCCTTGAGAGGAACGGGGCTCTGGCGGGGCTGTGCCGGGTGAACATTTTAAGAGTACAAATAGTAATAATGTGTAAATGCATGTGGGCTGTGTCCTGAGTCTATACATCTTCAGACAGGTCCAACAGGCAGGAAGTCAACCCACCTACTTGGCCATGGGCCATTCACACGCTATCTCTTCTAGTGAGTCAGTCAGACTCCAGATACTGTATGTGCTCTTCAACTCTGTACATACACAGTCCACTCCTACTGTTTGTACAGCACAGTACAGAACAGCACCGCGTATGCCATGCGATAAAAAGTAAATAATTGGTTCTTATCGCATGCGAGTACATCAAAAACTAGTTTCATCCTTTCTAACATGAAGCAAGGCCAAGACGAGTTTGAATCGAACCGTAATGTTTTTTTTCTCGTCAGGACGACGTTCTGTTTCCTCCTATAAGCCCGCAGGCCATTTCACTGCCAAACCTTTTGCAATGAACAGTTTGCAGCAAAGGTTCAGAATACAGACATCATACTGTTTCATGCATTGTCTGGCTGACAGTCTTCCTAGAGGCTGGCTAGAACCGTCTGCCTCTACTTGAAATGTCAAAATATGAATCGAATCGACGTATCTTTGCCACGTGCACAGGAGAGCTGAAACTGTACACAGTTTCTGTACTGGCCCTTTAATGCCGTTTCAGTGTGCATGTAAATCATCGGGGGACTAGACTAAAACATCATTGTTAGCAGGAGTAATAATGATAAATAGGAGGTCTGTGCAGCCTGTTGTGGAGGGTGGTGCTGTTGTGATGACACTAGGTGCCGGCGCCAATCAAGAGTCTTATCTTTGAGTAGACGCTGAATAAATCTCAGCGGCCACCCCGAAACTCTTTTGTTACCCGAGGGAGAAAGAGGCGCTGGTGTGGCTTCTTTCAGGGCAACATGGGGCTCAGTCTGCTTCGTCAGCGTAGACTCAACGAGAGCTGCAGAGCCGGTTCCAAATGAGCCCGTGGTAATTACATGGGAATTTGGGATTTGTGGATTCCCCTGAAATGAGTTCAGTCTACAGGCAGCTGTCTAGACAGAACTGTGCTGTGCTGCCGGACCCGAGCTTACAGAGCTTTGGGTGAAACCTCTAAAAGCAACAGGACAGTTTTCAGTCAACAGAGCCGTTGTGTGTGTGTGTGTGCATGTATTTTCAACATGTGTGCGGACAAGGGAATTACTGTAAGTGTACAGTACTGGACAAGTGTCTTTTGTGTGTGTGTGTGTGTGTGTGAAACCCAAATATCTAGTAATCTCCCACGATGAGTGGAGGTTGTTCAACGGCACCGAACTTGCATGACGAAAAACCAAGTCTGAAACATGAATACTTGTGTTGTTTGCTTCCAGAGGTCAGCAGGTCAACGCCGTCTTGGGGTTCATTCAGAGCCACCAGAGCAATATTTACATAATGTCTTGCTTTACTGTATTCATTCCACGCCCACACACTTCTAATTTGGAGGAGTGAACCCACAACTCTCATCCCTGGTAGAAGATGTAGGTTTTCAGTACCCGAGACCATTCTAGGAGTTGGGCCAGGTTTTCATACAACACCCAGGACCAGACTGAGTTATTTTGACCGTGGGTAACAATAATTGAGTCTGTGGTTGTAGGGCGCCAGGGTTAATGACTACTGAAGCGTTCAGCTCTCCAGCCACCAACACCGCCACCAGACTGGGTGGGGTCGTCGTTGGAGAGTTTTCTCTGCAGCCACGCGCTCTTCGCTGGGTGGTTCGCTTTTCCTTTCTCCCCTCACAACAGACACCGTTGTCTCCTGCGTCTCAGCTCGACTGCTCTCCTCCATTTAGTCAACCACGTCGTTCTGCAGGCCCAGATTTATTCCTGGTCGTTTTAATTGTACCGTAACGTTCTCTGCGCTGAAAGCTCAACACTGGCCGGTTTCAACCAGGCTGTCTGGTTGCCCCGGGTTGCAAAAAGTGTCGGAGAAGCTGAGCTGGTGCAGTGCCAGCTGGTGGGCATGACAACAGTGGCAAGGCAAGCTAAAGGTGCCCTCCTGGTAGTGTATCTGGTGGGAATAAAACTATGTCATGCTCTTCATCTGCTCTACGCCCCCAATGTTTCTCACACACACACACGTGCATTTATCGTCAGCAACTTCTCTGTTTCTCATTCATCGAATCGTAAAGCCTTCTCCCTTTAGTCAGCGAAACCGATGGCGCCTCTGTTATGGGGTTTGATGAACTTAGTAACCAAGTTAACACAATCAAGTGTTTACAGTAAATAACAGGTTGTCGTCAGGGCTGATTTTTATTTAGCTGTAATGTGGGTCCTGTAATAGAGAACCGTTTTCTTTCACTCACATAAAAAGCGCTGATACTGGGAAAAGTGTAACAAGCTACTTTTAGCTTTCGCCTGCAGACAAGGGAACTCCTCTTACAAGTGTTGTGCGTGTGTGTGCGTGTGGGCGTGCGTGTGTGGGCGTGCGTGCGTGTGTGTGTGTGTGGGGGACAGGGAGAGAGAGAGAGACAAATCAGCACAGGGCTTTCAACCCTTAGAAGTTCAACCAGCATGTCTGTCTAGACTCCAAATATCACAGACTTTTTCCATCCTTTTAAAAGTGAAGACACTTTTGCGTCACCTCTCGTCTGGCAGTGGGACATCATTTCAGTGTCCTGTAGAGAACTTACTGTATGTGAACACATTTCGATAAGCTTTTGTTAGATACAATCGTGCTGACATTACATGCGGTTGTTTTCTATTACAGATATGTTTGTTCTTACGAGTCCTGGGTTGTACACTGAAACATACAATCACCAGAGTCAGAAGACGTGTTGAGCGGTCATATCTACTTTATCACACTGTCAGATATTAAAGGACCACACAGCTCTTCTGATGCCAATGCACCAAACCTATTAGTCTGCAGTGGCAGCATTCATAGTGGCCTGACCGTATGACATTAATCAACAGCATTGATTCAGTACGAAATACATTCTTTCTAGTGTCTCGTGAGGACTTCCAAGCGTTGTGCTTTCAATATAATGTTAATGAATAGCATGTGTGTCTGTGTGTGTGTGTGTGTGTCTGTGTGTGTCTGTGTGTGTGTGTGTGTGTGGTGTGAAGTACAGTTGTGGCCTTGCTGTATTTAGTGCTGTTGGTGGTCCTGTTGAGGTTATCCTATAAGGGTTGGAGAGTGCCGGTCGGGTGGTCTCTCTCTCTCCCTCTCTGTGTCTCTCTCTCCCTCTGTCTCTCTCTCCCTCTCTGTGTCTCTCTCTCTCTCTCTCTCTCTCTCTCTGTCTCTCTCTCTCTCTCTCTGTCTCTCACTGTCTCTATGTCTCTCTCTCTGTCTCTCTCTCTCTCTCTGTGTCTCTCTCTGTCTCTCTCTCTCTCTCTGTGTCTCTCTCTGTCTCTCTCTCCCTCTCTGTGTCTCTCTCTGTCTCTCTGTCTCTCTCTCTCTCTCTCTCTGTGTCTCTCTCTGTGTCTCTCTCTGTCTCTCTCTCTCTCTCTGTGTCTCTCTCTCTCTCTGTGTCTCTCTCTGTCTCTCTCTCTCTCTCTCTCTCTCTCTCTCTCTCTCTCTCTCTCTCTCTCTCTCTCTCTCTCTCTCTGGCTCTCTCTGTCGCTCTCTCTCTCTCTCTCTGTGTCTCTATCTGTCTCTCTCTCTCTCTCTGTCTCTCTCTCTCTCTGTGTCTCTCTCTGTCTCTCTCTCCCTCTCTGTCTCTCTCTCTCCCTCTCTGTGTCTCTCTCTTCCTTTGTCTCTCTATGACTCCCTCTGTGTCTCTCATCCTAGGTGGTAGACCATTGGGTATTACAGCTGGGGGTGCAGCTGGGGGTGCCCACCCAGACTCAATTACGATGCTAGTTGGCGTCAGATCAGAGGACTTTCCAGCCTGACTCAATAGGCCATGGCTGTTAGGAAATAAGTCATTGATATTTAGCGGGCCTGTATACTCGATTTCCGTTGAAACCTAAAACCACATAAGGGTTTTCTAATGGGGAAATGAAGGGTAAAATAAATAAACCCAACAGATGCGTTTTTTTTGTGGACTCTTACTATAATAATATGGTTAACCAATCATAACTTTTCAACAATACAGAATATTGCACTCTTCTGGCGCACTTTTCTGCACACTCTTCTGGCACACTATTCTGCACACTCTTCTGGCACACTCTTCTGCACACTCTTCTGGCACACTCTTCTGCACACTCTTCTGGCACACTCTTCTGCACACTCTTCTGGCACACTCTTCTGCACACACTTCTGTCATACATTTCTGGCACACTCTTCTGCAGAATTTTCTGCACACTCTTCTGCAAACAGTTCTGGCACACTCTTCTGGCATACTCTTCTACACACTCTTCTGGCACACTCTTCTGCACACTCTTCTGGCACACTCTTCTGCACACACGTCTGGCACACACTTCTGTCATACATTTCTGGCACACTCTTCTGCAGAATTTTCTGCACACTCTTCTGCAAACAGTTCTGGCACACTCCTTTGGCATACTCTTCTGCACACACTTCTGCACACTCTTATGTCACACTTTTCTGCACACCCTTCTGCACACTCCACCAGAAGTCACAGGGTTTCTGTACAATTGCTCATTTTCATTACATGGTTCCCAATCACAATAGGTGAGTGCATGTATTGTTTTTGTGTTGCTTAGATGCACATCCCTGTCTGAGCCTCTATATGCCACCTCAGGTGTTTTAAATGTCTCCAATGGACCAATCGGAGAAGGGCAGATCCGCCTCAGCCAGGTCAATACTTTTCTCTGTCCTGGTGAACTTGGATTTCGTTTTTACATTGTGGCTAGTAGCGGGGAAATGATATTTGGTTGATGTTTACTACACACAGTAAGGATATTTACTTCCACCAGTTATAGCCGAACAATGTTCTCTATAATGTTGACTGTAAACAGGTCAGGTTGCTTTCATCATGGCACAACATCGTGGCCTGATGGATTAAAGGTCCGAAACTGCTGGAGTCATGCAATGTCTACGATAAAGAGCTAGTCATTTATTACCAGAGTATGGAGAAACGTGTGTCTGGCAAGTCTGTTTTATTCACTATAGCAGATGCTCTTCTGCAGAGGAGAATGTTTGCCTCTTTTTTTAACCACAGAGCATTTGCAGTTCAGCTCTGTCGGCTTGTGTCATTGTTTCTGTTGAACACCAGGAACTGACCCAACAGAAACCTCACACGTTGGGGAGAAGGGGAGGGGGGTTCTCAGAAGTCTTGGCTCGAGGTGTTGTTCCGGAAGAATTCATTAGACACATAACTGTGTTGAATGTTTTCAGTGTTAGGTCAAGTTTACCGGCATTAACTGTTGGCATGGATTGCATTATGTTTCCCTTTGGTCATATTTTCCTGAGGAAGCAAAATTAAGAACGCCTGAAAGAATTGGACATGTTGAACATTTGATTCAGGTCTGACAAAATGCGACAATAGGTTCTGCAGCTCTATCTTTAAGATGCACATTTTATTTCTATGTTATATACAAAATACAATTTGACCGAGTCTTTTGTCTCTTATTTCAAAGGAATTAATTTTATTCTGGAATTTCCCGTGTGTTTTAAAAAAAAGCCAATCCTGCAATGTTTGTGATCCGAAAACACTTTATTGAGAAGAATCAAGACTAGAATTAGACTCAATCTGGACAGTGACAGTGTTTTTAGACCCTTACAGTGGCAGGATTGGATTGGTTAAAGAATTGTGTCTCAAGGCATTCAGAATGAGGCTTCCATGTTAAAAAGATGTAGTGTTCCAATTATGTGGGCCACTTTCGCACGTGGTGTTTTAGTTTTTACACAAAATGTTCTGAGAGAAAATTGGCTCAGAGCTTCCTGTCTTTTACAGTAAAAATTGTGTGTGTGTGTGAGGAAGGAGGGAGCTAGGGAGAGTGAGGGAGGGAGGGAGTGAGGGAACAGAGAAGGAGGGAGGGAGCAGTGAAGCCGGGAGAGGGAGTGAATTAGACACTGAAACCAGAGATTAGAGGAAGCCGAGAGAGAATGTGTCCGGGCATGTTCCCATCATCCCTGTAAATAATTACAGCACGGAAGTGGAATTAGACCTCAACTTGAACGCCTCTTCCAGCCAACTGTGTACTTTACGGTCACTGTTCACGGCCACGTGCCGCTGTATCACCGTTCCATTAACTGAAAGCGTGTGACTCTGCTCACATTTAAGCAGTTTCCACCAGCTAACCTCGGAGCCTGAGCATTGCTGAATCATTTGGTAACGGTTGCGTTAATCCTCCCCGATCGACCAATCAGCAGCTACACAGCTTCATTGAGGCCGTCCACCCAATAAAACAGGGATTTATCCTGAAATAATTACACAGAACTAATTAATATCAGCAAGAGGGACTCCTTGGTTCCATTATTTGTTGAATGGTTAGTTGCATGGTTTTCTGCTGCAGCATTTCTCAAGATGCTGCCGTTGTGTCGTAACAGATTCTCATGCGTCATTGATGTGTTGGTCTTTACCGTCAGACACTAGGATGTGTGTCTGGTGCAAGATCAGGAAGCGTTCTGCAATGCTTGTCAGCTCATTCAAACTGTTCTATCTTGTCAATTTTTGCAGGTTCATCCCCCAGATTACGTAAAATTATATTTAAAAAATAGAAAAATAGGTAAGTGTGGTTACATTTGTGCACACAATTGCTATGCTTCCCTACTTTACTGACAAGCTTTTAAAGGGGAATCAAAATCATTATTCCGCATCAGAATCCCAATTCTCAATTGTGTCTTTGCATTGCGTTTTAGTTTAACTGTGAATCCACGCATGAATAACATACTGGCACCTGGTTGTAAATGGAATTCAAAACGCATCCTTAACTCATCCTTTACTCATCCTTTACTCATCCTTTACTCATCCTTTACTCATCCTTAACTCATCCTTAACTCATCCTTTACTCATCCTTAACTCATCCTTTACTCATCCTTTACTCATCCTTTACTCATCCTTTACTCATCCTTTACTCATCCTTAACTCATCCTTTACTCATCCTTAACTCATCCTTTACTCATCCTTTACTCATCCTTAACTCATCCTTTACTCATCCTTAACTCATCCTTTACTCATCCTTTACTCATCCTTAACTGATCCTTAACTCATCCTTTACTCATCCTTTACTCATCCTTTACTCATTCTTTAATCATTCTTACCTCATCCTTACCTCATCCTTAACTCATCCTTTACTCATCCTTTACTCATCCTTAACTCATCCTTAACTCATCCTTTACTCATCCTTTACTCATCCTTAACTCATCCTTAACTCATCCTTTACTCATCCTTTACTCATCCTTAACTCATCCTTTACTCATCCTTTACTCATCCTTTACTCATCCTTAACTCATCCTTTAATCATTCTTACCTCATCCTTAACTCATCCTTTACTCATCCTTAACTCATCCTTTACTCATCCTTTACTCATCCTTAACTCATCCTTTACTCATCCTTAACTCATCCTTAACTCATCCTTTACTCATCCTTTACTCATCCTTAACTCATCCTTAACTCATCCTTAACTCATCCTTAACTCTGGAGACATACAGTATGTCTGAGGGTTTGTTTGACAATATGCATTTTGGGTTTGGTGGACCAAGGGTTGAACTACCACAAAAACTTTTACTTTAACGTATTCAAAATGCTTCCCTACACCCCTGCCAAATAAGTTTTTATGCATTATATTACGCAGAAGTATATTCATTATTTTAGGCAGAAGTATATTCATTATAATCAGAAGTATATTCATTATAATTGTTTGGTCTTTCTGCATTTTGCCCCCTGCAGCGGTTTGGAGGTCGAGACATCATCGAAGATGCCGGGCTCTAGCAACATAACCCAGGCCAGAAGGACGGTTCAGCAGCTGAGAATAGAGGCCAGCATCGAGAGGATTAAGGTATGGCACATATCACATGGCACATATCACATGTACGCTGCATGATTGTGATGAGAGGATTAAGGTATGGCACATATCACATGGCACATATCACATGTACGCTGCATGATTGTGATGAGAGGATTAAGGTATGGCACATATCACATGGCACATATCACATGGACGCTGCATGATTGTAATGAGAGGATTAAGGTATGGCACATATCACATGGCACATATCACATATACGCTGCATGATTGTGATGAGAGGATTAAGGTATGGCACATATGGCACATATCACATGCTGCATGATTGTGATGAGAGGATTAAGGTATGGCACATATCACATGGCACATATCACATATACGCTGCATGATTGTGATGAGAGGATTAAGGTATGGCACATATCACATGGCTGCATGATTGTGATGAGAGGATTAAGGTATGGCACATATCACATGGCACATATCACATATACGCTGCATGATTGTGATGAGAGGATTAAGGTATGGCACATATCACATGGCTATCACATGCATGATTGTGATGAGAGGATTAAGGTATGGCACATATCACATGGCACATATCACATATACGCTGCATGATTGTGATGAGAGGATTAAGGTATGGCACATATCACATGGCACATATCACATGTACGCTGCATGATTGTGATGAGAGGATTAAGGTATGGCACATATCACATGGCACATATCACATGTACGCTGCATGATTGTGATGAGAGGATTAAGGTATGGCACATATCACATGGCACATATCACATGTACGCTGCATGATTGTGATGAGAGGATTAAGGTATGGCACATATCACATGGCACATATCACATATACGCTGCATGATTGTGATGAGAGGATTAAGGTATGGCACATATCACATGGCACATATCACATGTACGCTGCATGATTGTGATGAGACTTTGCATCTGGCAATAGTGGCAAACCCATCTGTCAGGAGAAATACAGTGTGCTGGTCCCTGACCTGTGTCTCGCTCCAGACACATGATGGCCGAGACATCAGCTGCAGAACAATACCATGGAAATCTTAGGTGTGATTCAGAGTCGGATCAAATGCCTGCACATTCAGCAGCTCCCCGGGCGAAGGGGCTGATGTGTGTTTTATGCTGTAGCCGAGCATAGCAGGTTTTCAACTTGGTCCACTGATTTAGAGCACAATGTTAGGAGATGGCAGGACTATGGGATCAGACACTATAGTTAGTTATGCCATTAATCTGGTGTACAGGCAACATGGCTTGGTCCCTCACTCTTCCTGCTTCTGCAGATGGGAGGGCAGCTAGCACCCCACACCCCCCCAGGCGATTAATCTGGGAGTCCCAGCTGCTTTTGGGTTGCACACATATACTGTATATATATATATATATATATATATATACATGTGTTAATATATATATATAAATCTGTTGTTTTATGGCTTAAAGCGTCTGCTTAGGGACAAAACTGTAACTACTTCCATCTGAGGAGAATCCACACACTCGGCCACACACACTCACCCACACACTGGGCCACACACACTCATGCACACACTATGCCACACACTCATTCACACTTATGCACACACTCATCCACACACCATCACCCACACAGCCACACAGCCACACACAGCCACACACTCATCCACAATCATCCACCCACTCATCCACACACTTACCCACACTCTCTTATATGTCTGTCCTGTAGGTGTCCAAGGCCTCTGCGGACCTCATGCACTACTGTAGTGAACATGCCAAGTATGACCCCCTGCTCATGGGTGTCCCTGCCTCAGAGAACCCCTTCAAGGACAAAAAGCCCTGCAATATATTGTAGTGAGCGCCTCGTCATGTATCTGTTTGCTTCTTAATGTTGCCTGTATTTTTTTTATCTGAGGAGAACTGTGATATAAAACCACTACTCATCCATCATGCTTTAAAAAAAGCCTGTAAAGTTACTCTTTGACGAAAGCGCTATATTTTATCACTTAACTGCCATAGTTACACATATTACATACATAGTGTCTAAAATACCTTGGGACAGCAACTTTTTAAGAAGATAAAGGTTCCTCGCTCTTAGAGATCTCTATTGACCAAGATTAACTGTAATGAATACATGGTTTAGCTTTTATATATATTATTATTATGTACACTATCGTTCGAATGTTTGGGTCACTTAAAAATGTCCTTGTTTTCCAACGACGTGTTAATTCTCAGATATCTGTTTCTTGGCAATTTCTTAAATAGAATTGCATTCATTTCTCAGAACAAAACAGACCTGACGATTTTCAAAAGTAAGTTCTTTGTTTCTGGACATTTTGAGCCTGTAATTGAAAACACAGATGCTGACGCTCCAGATGCTGTTCTCGTCTAAAGAAGGCCAGTTTTATTGCTTCTATAATCAGCACAACAGTTTTCAGATGTGCTAACATCATTGCAAAAGGTTTTTTAATGATCAATTAGGCTTTTAATGTGATGAGGTTAGATTAGCAAACACAACGTGCAATTGGAACTCTGGACTGATGGATGCTAATAATGGGTTCTGTATGTCTATGTAGATATTCTAGTAAAATATCAGCCGTTTCCAGCTATAATAGTCTTTTACCACATTAACAATGTCACTGTATTTATGATAAAATTAATGTCATTTTAATGGACAGAAATGTGCTTTTCTTTTGAAGACAATGACATTTTAAAGTGATCCCAAGTGCTAGTGTAAGTCATGCAATTCTACACATTTTAACAATGGAAATATATACTTTTCTTCTTTACATTTCAACAAATTGGCAGACAGAAAATGTTTACATGTGGTAGTAAATGTGATTCATGTTTATTTATTCTGCTGTGCGGCAGATTAATAGCCACTTTCACATATGTTTTCTTCACAGAACGTTCTTATTTTGCCATGAAGTTGAGAGTGAGTTTATCACTTGAAAACAAATTTCCAGTAATTCTGTAGCGAGGTTTATTAATTGGTAAAACCCAATTCATATATTAGTGACGGGAGCCTGTGAGAATGTTAAAAAAACATGAACTCAACTACCATATTTGGATATTACTTTAAAAGCGATTTGGCCAGTTAAAACCAGCTCAAACGTTACTTCTGCCTATAGACCTCTTTAAGAGTTTGGAACCGTGTAACATCAAGTGTTTGACTTAACATAATGGGTTTGCTATGGTTTCAATAGGTTTATTTTATGTCGTTCATTAATCTTCTCAGCTGTCACTTGTATTACAATGACATGATTTTAATGTATTTTAGTCTTTTTAATCATGATTTAGACTGTATTGTCGTTTGCCAATTGACTGTTCTATTATTTACTTCCTGGTTAGGCAAGATGTCATCTGGGGTGTCAGTGACTGGGGTTCGCAAAAATCCCAATCTTGACCAAAACCCTGATTGGCGTATTCTGTTTTTCCTGCTTTACTTTTTATTCCTCCAAGAATCTTGGATAGTTACTGTGATTTTGCCACCCTATCCATGACTAATGCAGAAAGTATGTCCGGGGAGAAATATTTCCTAAAATAGATATGACCCAAAAAGATATGTTAAAGTGAAGTATTTAGTTAGTGCTGAGTGTAACTCAATGCCATTTGTCAGATGTGAAACTACAGTGTACGCCTGACGCAGGTAATTCACCTAGACAACCTTAGTATACAGCACTCCACCCAGCCATTCAAACTAGGTGTTGCATAACAGAACACTGTGAGCCAAGTCGCCTTACTTAACACAATATGATAGATATCATATAATCATTGCGTAGGTCGGTATCATAAACAGGGGGTTTCAGGTCCAGGTATTCCATTGGGAGAGACCATAGATGCAGGTGCATCAGCTGGTTAGATGGGGGTTATAAACTATGTAATAAATAATTTTCACTCCAACCATATGCACTATTCGATGTATCCGAGGCTGATGCCAATGCACTCTGTGTCCTGTTGAACGTAAGGAATAGACGGTCCCGTATTCCCTGTAGATCAGCTGTTGGGAACATGTTCCCTGTTACAGATGTAAACTAGGTGAACCGGCTGTATCTGGTTTAACATAGATAGGCGGCAGCACTATAAAGTAGTGCACACCGAAAAGATAAAACCATTTATGACTGAATTGTGCCATTGTTGTCTCGGACTTGTCACTGAAAGAAAACGTCTGTCTGTATTTACTTGGTGCTACTGTTTTATTCGTGTTAGCCTCTTTCCTTCAAAAGGCACGTATATCGCAGAGGTCTCGTAATCAGAGGGGGTAGCCAGTAATCCATTTGAAATTCTTTAGCGATGACAATTAAATATCCACGGCTTTTCTCTCCAATAATGGGTATTATTGCCTAACACTTTCAGTATGCCAAATTAGGCTACTGTGAATTAATGTGCCACTGTGTTACAATTCTGATACAACCAGCATACCAGCAATGGCCTTAATGTGTACCTTTGGGAGACTCTCACGTGACCTTTCTCTGACCCTTTGCGAAGACAGTGTGGATTAAAGGCATCTGTCTGTATGTGGCTGTGTGTTTTTCATCAGTGATGGAGCCTTGGTTCTCTGCTATTGTGCGGTCTTTCCTACTGTCATTAAACTGATTTATTAACGCAACGTTGTTGTGTCTGCTTTGCTTCTTTGAGAACTGTGCTCTCTGTCATGTTTTCCTGATGTTAATATTACGTGCAACCTGGATACCAATATTTGTGTTTAAGTCAGTTGTGCCGATCTTGTAAAACATCCGTAAACCATTTATTTTTCTGAAAACGCTCCGTTAATGTGGTAGCGACAAAAGGAAATGACTTTTAAGGTGCAGATGCAGATGAAGTTCTACTGCAGGACTCCCACTGATTCAACAGCATGCTTGAGCTCCGTCCATGTAGTTCAAATAGAGCTACTCAGAGTTATCTATGACCTAGTCTTTCTTCCTCTAATTACGTGGGGTCCGGTGGAGATGTATTTATAACTCACCACTAAGAGGATATAACGGGCCTCTGCCCACATCCGCCAGGAACCAGTGAACAGGAGAGCTAAAAATAGCAGGTGCTGAATGCCAATTTTCCATGCTTCTAGACGAACAATTTCACAGAATTGTTGGCCTAGCCAAAAGCTCGTTCCCCCATGTTTGCTGATCTTGTTTTAGAGCAGCTGGTGGGTAAACATGTTTTCTCCTCTATGAGGAAATATCTGGATTGTCTTTGTTCCTTCTTGCATCATTTCTGGAGCTGGGAAAGCCTGGTATCATGTCACCACTCAGACCGTGGAGGCCCCTTCAGGCGCTGTGCCCTGCAGACGTCTGGCTGTCCGGTAACCATGCACAGACTTGCACAGGGGACATTAAAGCACAGCGCCTGAATCCTGTGTAATCCTGGTAAGCACAATGTCTTTGTGTTCCGGGGCTGGCCCGGCAGGCATGTTGCCGAGTACCGACCAGCCCACTGTCCTTGTGCCTCGCTCTGTGTTTGGCAGTTACAGTGTCAGTGGGATGGAATGTGCTGATGTGGGGCAGCTGGGTGCAGAAGAGGAAGCATTTAGCGTGCACAGTCTTCTGCACAGTCCTGCTTCTGCACAGTCCTGCTTCTGCACAGTCCTGCCCCTGCACAGCTCCTCATCAGACGCTCACTTACCCATTTAGCAATGCAAATGATCCAAAATGATCATACATGCCACTCCCGGTGCGGAACATAAAGAATAAATAATAAAATATAAGTCATTGATAAGTCAATGAGTCTTTTAGGATTACACCCCCCCTCCCCGCATTCCTTTATTCACCTGATTGTTCAGTGCAATAGATAATTCTATACACAAGTGAACAATCAAAAACCCATGTGTCCTGTGTGTGTGTGTGCGCATGCAGTACTTTTCCTAGCCAGGCCGTGGGCAGGTGTGATGCATTCAAAGAGGTATGTGGGAAGGGCCATCAACTAAACCGAGAGCTGAACTCAGGACTGGTGAAAAGGGAAGCTGTCCGGATGAATACGCTCAGTCTTGCTGACCCAGGCAGAATCAAGCTGGAGCTGAGGGGGGCTATTGTCACCCGGCACGAGAGTGTCACTGAGTCCATGCGATTGCCTATACAGGTGTTGACAGGTCAAAGTTCAACCAGCTTTGTAAAATTTCCAGAAATGCTAAAGAGAAAAAAATGAATGAGAAGGACCATCGAGTTCTAGCTTCAAAAATACTATTTATTGACCACTATAACACATCTGTGCCTTTGTAGAGAATGCAGATAGATAATGGTAAAAAATGCAAACATAAATACATTTAAATATTGTAGGAAATAACTTAAACTGTAATAAAAAACTAATAACCTCAGTAAAAAAAACAGTTGGCATTGGAAACACTGACTGAATTCTTAGTATTTCACTGTCCATTGGATATTTAGCTCTTCCCTTTTTAAATAATTATATAACAATAGTAACAAACACGTCAACAGTGTGAATACAAAATTAATTTGCAAAAGTCCAGTGTTTCTACAAGTGCTCTGAATCCACAGAGGGAGTTGATGAGAGTGCTTAAGAACAGCTCCACTTTTTGTTTCTCTCACAGACTTTAATTCCCCATTAGGTCAAGTGCTCTGCCATACATGATAGTGTTCTTCTGTACGGTGTGTCCGTCGTCCATTAAATGCACAGACATAGGTTCCGGTTTCGTGGCCACACGCTAAAAGTGCCTGGTCATCGGGACTCAGTCGGCCTAGCCAAGACCTCAAGTCTGCCCGTTCCAGTGGAAATCCGTCCCCTTCTGTATCCCACCTAGACAACAGGACCCGACCGTATCTCACCGAAATGCCTTTTTTGTTGTTTTTTTATCTTCCTTCTTCCTCCTTTTAGGAATTTTTCCAGGGTAGTGTGTCCATCGGGGATCACAATACTCCTGTTTAGAGACGGTCCCTGGCAGGCCTAGTTGGTGATGTTTCATCGCTCTGGCAGGTTGATGATGGGAACCCATTGATCCATACGCCGGCTCTCCCTGCAGAACCGGTTCACTTTGCTGAGGGCAGGGTCTTTCCAGGACGATGAGTGTGGGCTCTGGGAAGACAAGTGAAGAAAAGGTCAATTGTTGCCCTTGAAACACACATCTGCATGGGTCAAATAAGATGTCATGTGTCAGTGGAGATGTTCTATGCATCTACAACATTAATTCCCTAAATAAATACTTTGTCTAATCCCAAAGCTAAGATTGAGTGGTGAGATAGTGAAACCTGAGCATGTTCTGGCAAATTCTGAGCATGAAATTTGCAATTGCGCCAGCAAAAGAGAAGACACTTTTAGCCTGCTTCTCTCTTTAAAAGTCACCTGGACATCCAGCATTTTTAGTGAGTGGGAATAAATACGTACAGTGACTAGTACACAGTGCAGGTCCATAGGCTCTCCCCCCTGTTTTCCACTCCCGTCGAGGATCTCGGCCAGACGTCTGGTGTTGTTAACTCGCAGGATGTTGATGTCATTCTCACAGCAGAATGCCTGGATAAGGGTGAAGTGGATCTGAAGGGCCACGTCCTTCACATCTTCATCATCCGTAGCCAGGATGCACAGAACCACATTATCTGGATCCCTGGTGAAAGAAAAACAGATCTTTATTTAGTGACACCGTGACAACACATGCTTTTGTAAACCTTCCACAGGGGCATGCACATTTAAATATGACATTTGCAACGTGTCACCTAATAGAGTAACCTACTTACACATTTAAAGACTTGGCTGCTTCATAAACCCCGACTGTTATGCATCCTTGAGGTAAAGCCGACGACAGAACCTCTTCCAAGGCTTTTGCAACCGTGTCCATCCTATAAGGAAGCACTTGTTAACTACAGAAACTAACATCAAACTCACAAAAGCTTTCACACAATCATCAAGTATTATTTTAAATGGCATACCCTAGTCTTTTAGTTTGCATAAGCTGACTAGCTTGCGGCACTTTCCCACTCAGTTTGCCGAGTCCAACTGACTGATTTGCAGGGCTGAAATCGCGTTTGTTTTGTGGTGCATGGCACTCCACAACTGATCAAATACTACGACTAATATGATTATTAACTATACACCAGTGTTTAATTCGGTTCTACACGAAATACCCAAAACGTAAGATAGTTGACAGTAATAATACAATTATTATTAATAGTAGAGACCGGCTTGCAGACGGAAGAACTCGAGAGCTCAACAGAATAGCTGATCGTGCATAACTGTACTAACTTGCTGAGCATTACTGTAAAACTTGTCAAATCACTTAGATAATGTTACTGTAGTTACTTATGAAAATAAACAGGTTTTTTTTTGCGCATTCTTTTTTGAAACAATAAAGCATTGCACGTTCGCTATAAACCGACACCAGTAAAGCAGTGAGGTGACCGCAACATGCACTAGTCGTAAAGTATGTCTTATAATAGCATAGTATACCTTTCTGCAGAGTAATCCCCACTTAGTTCCTCAAATGTCATCTTGCAAATAAAATCCAAATCGAAACGATAATATTGCGTGCCGATCTATTACTTCGAGTCCCGGTGAATGTTTGACTGACTGTAATCCGTTCACCTTTCTGATAGAAATGCATCGATTTCAACTGGTGCCAACAGTTAAATTCTTAAGAACAATGCTAGCGCACGCGTATGACGTCATGTTCAATATTTGCATACTTGCGATCATTGGCCCTTTCGGATTCCGGACGTGTGTAAAGACAGTAGCAACAGAAATGAAATAACCTGATTGGGTCATTCTAGATAGGCGTTTTTTATCGCCAGCTGTTGCAATGTCTCTAAGCGGAGGCGCAGTAACACCGTACACAACCAGTCTAAAGTAAAGTGCTATTGTTTTTCAGTTAGCTAGATTGATAATGGTTGATTCGCATTCCTATCTGTCGGTATATAATAGCAAAGTTGGAAACAAAACACTGCATATAATGTACATGTTCTATACCTGGACCTCTTTTGATAGTTGATATGCCCACTGCCCACATGATAAAGAGTCCCACACGATAAACCTCACAGGACTACATGTCTGTCAAGAGGTCACGCACATGAACCATAAGGGAAACACGTTTAGCTATGAACTGGTCTACTCTTTTGGTGATTTGGTGATTGGATAGCCTGCATTTTGGTAAGAAAAATCATATACCGGCTTACCTGGCATGAGAAAACACTGGATCTGGAGACTGCTACGACCGATGCTACTAGAGAGGTTTTGAATGGACCGTCCGCCGAACGTGCGAAATAGCTCCTCCAGTGCAAAAAGACGGGCGCGAGAAGGGTGCGACTGCAGTTCAAAATACAATTGCATGGTGTATGGGTCAATTCATTATGTTTTTGTTTAATATTTCCATGAGTTAATAAGTGTGAGTACGAAATGTGCATTGTTTGTCATAATATAATCAATTAAATTGGAACCAGTGGCCTAATAAATATGCGTTTGCCGTTGCTTTTAACCATGCTCTTTCCCTATTTAATAGTGGCATGAAACACATATTTGTGACTGCATTTGACATAACGAAGCACAAGGCTGTGAATTCATCACGAGTCCATGTATTATTATGTCACTTCATTGCCCTCCGCTGTGTAAAAAGGGAATTTCACTAAGTCAGACCCGGAAGCTAAAATTACTACTTTGCATATGGGTGAACAATAAATAAAACATATTTAATGAGTAAAAAAATCTGGAGCTTGAGTAAATCATCTTGCCCCAGGACTAATTTTTGCACTTTAATCAGTAGCAAAGGGATATTACGTTTTTTCGGCATTATAATTGCTTGTAGTTAAGTTAAAGTTTGTTTTCACTCCCTCCTGTAATATGGCTTTTTAGACACTAGGGGGCCACAGAGCTTCACTGATCATAGAGCACTACTGTAAGTCCTAGAAAACCACTGTGATTAATATTAGTTTTTTTTGCGGTTAATGTCTTCGAGACTACCCCAGAACATTACATGCCTGACTATATTTTCACTCATTGTAAAACATACGGTAGAACACATCAATGTAAATGACAATTTTACTATTTAATAACTATAACAATTTAAATAATTTATTTGAAATTAAATTACCACCAAATCGTTATAACAAAGAATATGTGTCGACAAGAAGAAAATAACAGTATATATTATAATCATTTATACTATTATCCTTGATATTAAACTAGAAAACGTACAATCCTCTATAAAATAGATAACGCAGTCATGTCTATACAGTGTTTGTGTGCCAAATTTTTTATCCAGGTGCATTAATTTAAAGAACCTTAACAGTAGTGAGAGTCATACACTTTAATATATTTTAATCCTAACCTACAGCCATCGTTGGAAACTGAACGGCCCTTTATATAGGAGTGAGATACAATGAAAATATGACAGCAAATCACATGCATGTCATTATGAAAGAGAGTCCATGAATACTATCTAAAACATGAAGCTATAATAAATCTCCTACAATCTCATATTTGGTGTTGGCCAAAAGCTCAAAGCTCCTTGTTGAAGTTTGTTTATCAGGCTGGTCTGTATGTCCACTTTAGGGAGGGGTGTGTTTTTTGTTTTGCTGCTGAGTGTATTTTATCTATTCGACACAGGGGAGGGTCGTTTATTCCCCACATGGTTTATAATTTTCTACATTTTAGGCAAATGTCTTCATTGGACCACTACCCAGTTGTGTTTGGGGCTTTCTCTTGGCACAATTGTGATGTCAACTCTGGCAACAACTATAGCAAAAGTCAATGTACAGTCCACCACCTAGCTGTCTCTCCTGTGCTCTATCTCCATAATATTGCTCTACATTAACACTGCTGGTACTGTAGGTTGACTGTTTGCTAGACCAGCAATACCTTAACTTGCCATTATATTTTATCTACATCAATTTCCCATATTATTCCTCCAGAACAAAGAATAATTGCTGATAGGCTGTCACGAAGCAAAGACACAAACCACAGTTCAAACAGCTCCTCTATTTATCCTGATTAGGGATAGTGAACTTATAAATAATAATAAGTCTAGCATGAAACAACACACATTTGTGCATTGTCATTCTTCCCAGTCATTCAATACCACATAAACGTATGCTTCCAGGAGGCACAGGTATTCCAAAAACCTTAAGGCCTCCCTTTCAATCAGTGCAGCTATTCGTTGGCCACTGCTTCAAAAATATGTCATTCTGAAATCTATTACTTTTTATAGATGGAATCAACAGAACGAGACACAACATTTTAAGATGATTACTTCATACAAATGGCTAATTTCCGCTTAATTTTTCCACTCCCCTAGTTTCAGCATAGAGTCTGACGAACGGAAGAGCCGTTTCAAAGCACCAAAAATGAGATTAATGAGATTAATGCGATTACAGATTGTCAAATAAAGGCTTTGATAAGCCAGAGTGGGATTTATTTTCTGTTTGTCCAGATATATCATGTAAAAATATTTTTCTTCACACCTCAAACCTTCCTCCAGCCAGTACATACATGTCCCTCAGCATGGAGCTGTAGTAGTTACTGGAGCCTTAAGGGGCCAGCAAATTCTTACTTCAGTCTTTCCTCCAGCTCACAGCCTGGGACAAGGGCAAGGTTACCACGGTAGCCTGGAGGCTTCACCACACCAGAGAGAGGTACCATAATGTGCTTCCATACAGGACCGTCGGATGATAAATCACACTATTGTTCAGCGCGACCGGCGTCATTTCTACCTCAACCTGTTATATATAAGTGGCAGAGTATTGCTACTACTGAACATTTGCTGTGAGGGCTGTGAGAGAAGCCTGTGCTTGAAGTTGATTTGATTAGCACAAATTAAAAAACATGTTTTAACTGTGAATTGAACTAAATAGGCTGATGAAAGACAAATAATGCCATGCCAAGGAAAATTTGAGAATGAACATAAACATCTATTTATCTCAAATATATATCTTGCACAAAAACATGTAAGGTGCCAAGCTCCGTTTATAGTTCATGAACACATTCATTAATATACATGATTAAATGTGATCAAATGGAAATAGTCTATAATTAAAAACAATGATTTCAATTGTTCCACCCTTTAGCCTCATTAAATAGTTTTATGAATGATTTTTCTTGCACCGGCCGGGTTGTGTCACACTGAGAGAAAAATTGAGCCCGGCGCAGAAATTGAAGAGGATCGGTCTCACCTATGATAAATGCATCAGGGGCTGACACCACTTTCCAAAAGATACCTCACAATAATCCTAATCTGTTTGGTGACAGAGGCACATTAAAACGATAAGCCAGAGGAGCGGGGAAAACAGAAAGGAATGGGATCGCCAGTCTGCGATGAAAAATGTGCTCCCTGCAACAGAGAAGCCATGTACAACATTCTTCCTAATGACCTGATTGCTCAATTAATTCTGCGTCTGCTTCTCGTGCGGCCCTCTTTAATGTGGAAACGGTCATATTTCCTCCCAGATTAGTATAGATACAGGCTGACAGTCGGCACTGCTCAAGGTATTTGGAAGGCATAATTCATTCATAATGCCACAATGCACCCCATCGATCATGTCAAGTTGTTCCATCACCAGCCCACCACCCCCACATCCCCAGCTTCTGGCTCTTTGGTGCGGCGGGATGCAGGCTGGACCCGTGCGTTAGGTTAGAGTAAGGGGCTGGGTGGTGGGGTGTGTTGGGGGGTAGACAAGGTTGGGAGGTCGGCAGCATCGCTTCCGCTGATGTATTAGCTGGCATATGCAAGCGATGAATTACCAGGCGAAGGGAGTCAATTATCCACTGTAAAAAAAATGACTAAAAAAACGAGTGCCTGGGCTCCTGGTGGCCCCAGGGCCCCTTTTCCAATTCAGGGAATGATTTTCCAAAGGCTGGGAAAGAAGAGTTAGGTGCCTTAGAGGAGGAGGGAGAGAAGGAAGAGGAGGAGGAAGTATAAGAAAAGACGTCTTTCTATGCAGTCAGATCACAGATCCAGATCACAGATCCAGATCACAGATCCAGATCACAGATCCAGATCCAGATCACAGATCACAGATCACAGATCACAGATCACAGATCACAGATCCAGACCACAGATCACAGATCACAGATCCAGACCACAGATCCACATCACAGATCACAGATCACAGATCCACATCACAGATCAAGAACACAGATCCACATCACAGATCACAGATCACAGATCAAGAACACAGACCAGATCACAGATCCACATCACAGATCACAGATCACAGATCAAGAACACAGACCAGATCACAGATCCAGACCACAGATCCAGATCACAGATCCAGACCACAGATCCAGACCACAGATCCAGACCACATAAACAGGTGTGGACTGTTATGATGGATGTGTGGTGGTTTTTAAAATGGCTTCCTAGCGGACACCAGCCCCATACCGGGTTCTCCCTTCTCTTCCGCCTTAACCTTGTATCAAAATCAGACACTCGTTGTTATGGAATATTTGCTCAGTCACACACACAGTCCTGACACACACTCACACACACAGACCTGACACACACACACACACACACACACACACACACACACACACACAGTGACACACACACACACACACACACACACACACACACACACACACACACACTCCTCACACACACACACACACACACACACACACACACACACACACACACACACACACACACACACACACACACACACACACACACACACACACACACACACACACACACACACACACACAGTCCTGACACACACACACTGTGCCCTTGCCACTTCACTGTTTCAGTTCTGTTAGGCCGATGATATCACAAAAGTCTTCTTGGAGGGGAGATGGATGGAGGGGAGGGGTACGGCTGAGCTCCTTTGGACATCCGCTAGCGCCCAGACGTTGACTGACACAGGTGACACTTAAGGAAATGAGGTCATTAGCTGGAATTACAGGGGGTTTTGATAGCTGGGTAATGGGTTTTAATGACGGAATTTAACATACAGCGCCACCAGGGACAGACAGCATACACAGACGCACAGGTCGTTTAATAAAGTGAGAGGGACAGAGCGTAGATCCGGGCCTGTGCGAGAGAGGGGAGAGACTAGATCTGGGCCTGTGGAGGAGAGAGAGAGGAGAGACTAAGAGACTATATATCTGGGACTGTGGAGGAGAGAGAGAGGGAGGAGAAATACTATATATCTGGGACTGTGGAGGAGAGAGAGAGGAGAGACTAAGAGACTATATATCTGGGACTGTGGAGGAGAGAGAGAGGGAGGAGAAATACTATATATCTGGGACTGTGGAGGAGAGAGAGAGGAGAGACTAAGAGACTATATATCTGGGACTGTGGAGGAGAGAGAGAGGGAGGAGAAATACTATATATCTGGGACTGTGGAGGAGAGAGAGAGATACTGTAGAGCTGGATCTGTGGAGGGGAGAGTGTAGATTTGGGACTGTGTTTGTGAATATATGAGTGTTATCTGGGGAGAAATCCTCCGGACTGAGCTTCTTATAAGAACAAGAGGAAATGTGAATGACTTTCCAATACGGAAAAATGCCCATTTCCATAAAAAAATGTATAATACCATTTTATAAGTAGGAAAGGTGAATATACACTGTATTAAATATGCACTGATTGTCAATACTGCTTTTATTGAGTCTGAACTTCACCAAACCACCTTTGGCTTTTTGGTAAGTTATGACTTTCTTTCATTCGGTTTCTCAAAAGAAAACGGACAATAAGAAAATATTCTTTAGTTATAAGAGAGGATGCAGACAGAAGCCTAAGAATTTCAAATGAGTAAAAAAAGTGTCAGATAAGATGCAAAAACAAAAGACTGGTATTCAGTATGTAAGCTGCTTAAAAGCTGCCAGTTGGGGTTTTAGTTGGGTAACACTTTACATGAAACACAGTCTCTATAAGAACACATCAGAACTGTTAAATACACAACTGTATAAGTACTCCTAAAAGTAAAAAATCAAATGAAAGCAAAATGTACAATCTACACAATGAAACGGAAAACTTGTCTAAGCTAAGCGACAAAGTTGTCGAACACATTTGTATTAGACTTGGAAGAAAAGGTATTATATCTATACAGTTTTTATTTAGACCATCGTATTAAAAACAGTATTACTTTCAGATCGCCGCTAGAAATAGAATAAAATGTTCTTCTGATAGTTATTCCCGCTGACCTCTATCCCCTACTGGAAGGGCCTTCTGATTGGACAGACCTCTTTTGCTAAAACCCAGGGATTCACAGGCGAGGCGAACAATCCAAATCCCGTCTTGGATAAGGAGAGCTATTGCTACACAGCCCATCTTCATCATCAACCCCCCCACCCCTCTTCCCTCATCTCTCTTTCTCCCTCACTTCAAGGCGAATGGAGAGAAACCCATGAGAATAGTAGAAGAGAAGAAGCCCGTTTGCCCTGGGCTCGGCTGCTTCTAAAAGGGTCTGTCTTTGTAAGACAGAGAACGAGTCCTGACCCAGGCTACAGTGGATGTCTCCCTACATTGTATCATACCCACAGCCGTCCCACTAATCATTTAGATGATTTCCGTAAGTGTTGCACACAACCTCAGGTCAAATCTAGGGCCTAACCAGCTGTAACATAATAGCAGTACTCTGTACAAGCGTCCATGGCGGTGACATAACCTTGCTTATCGTCTCTCTCCTGGGTCTCTTTTATTATGAGAAAGTAAATACCTGAGCATTACAGCTCTGAGCAATAAGGCAACAACAGAATCCCAGAAGAAGCATTATCATATTCCTCTTCGCTCAGGTAGTACGAGGTGCATGATTATTACTAGGGCTTCTGGGAAATTGCCCTCCTATTGACAGAATTACATACATTACATCAGATGTATTCACTCAGAGCCACTCAGTAATACATTGTCTCCTAATGCATTTGCAGCATGTGTTTTTAATGGAGCAGCGTAGTCAGTTTGGTTAATAAAGAGTACAAGAGTTGGGCTTTTTGCCTCAATCGATGTGATGTTGGAATAGAGCACACACACACACACACACACACACAGACCGACAGACTCACACAGACACAGACCGACAGACACACACACTCACACACAAACCGACAGACTCACTCACACATACACACACACACACACACACACAGACCGACCGACAGACACACACACAGACAGACATGCACAAAGAGACTGACAGACAGACAGCCATGCACACACTCAGACTGACAGACAGACAGACAGGCAGACAGACATACATAGTACACACACACACACACACACACACAGACTGACAGACACAAACAAACACAGACAGACATGCACAAAGAGACTGACAGACAGACAGACAGACATGCACACACACAGACACAAACACAGACTGACAGGCAGACAGACACACAGACAGACATAGTACTCACACACAGCATGTTAGTGTTTTCCAACCAGACCAGGAGAGGCAGTAACGGCTTGTTGAGCTGCTATAAAACAAGGCCTGGGGGCTGGCTGAAGCCATATCTCAGAGAATATCGACCAGCTCTGAGCCCTCCCTCCTTCTGTCTCTGATCCTGTAATGTAATAACTGTACTTATGTCATGGAGGTAATTATCATTGATCGGCCGCAAAAGGTGACAAATTTCACTGTTGCTCTGCTCAGTGATTCATGCTCTGTTGTGGTTAGTTGGTCTGTTGTTGGGGTGAATCTTGGCCAAGTCATCTTCAGATGGTGTTTTTGTACTGCATGGTCTGCAGTGATGTTCTGACAAAATAACAAATAATTAACAATATACTATATAGTGTCAATTGGTTCCCAATATGGGGTCTACCATGCAATAGCTTCCTATTAGACTAACATGCAATATGTTCCTTATACATGGACTAACATGCAATATGTTCCTTATACATGGACTAACATGCAATATGTTCCCAGGACGGTCGATCATGTGATTTAAGTTCCCAGTACATATACTGTCTCACAATAGGTTCCCAATATGTATCTAACATACATTTCCTGTCATTTCCAAGCATTTGCATGTATGACTTCAGCAATTAAAGCTCAATCGCAAAACTACCGTGGACACAAGCTAGAGTGAAACCCTGTTCAGTTTGTAGCAAACTAGCCTACTACAAAACCACCTGGGCACAATCATGCTTTTGGATGTCAGAGCAGAAACAAATGAAAATGGAGAAACATGTTGTCAGCCACATGGTCTTTTGGGAGTCCTCATCCCACTTAGCTGCTGGACCTGCCGGCAACAAGTTGACGAAGCCCCGACTGTGTCACATCACACCAAATTAGGCAGACAGGGAAACAGGGGCAGAAGATTGCTACATTCATCATGGGAGAAATCATGTCATCAAAGCCCTCTGCTAACATATAGACTATGGATGAAGTGGCGACAGGAAATACAATGCAGCTACAGGAAACAGGCCTAACTGGGAGAATTGTGCACCACAGATTATATAGAATTTACAGGAAACCAATATTTTGTTTTTAATGTAATGTACCAGAGGTACAGTAAATATGCAGCATATTAATTTGAGCCAGCCAGACATGCAGGTAAATGCATCCAGCAGCAACAGGAACATGGATTAATCTGATTAGACATTGGGTGTGACGGTTGATCTGTTTTCGTAAGAGAAACTCAAATTATATTTTCAAGTTGCAATGGCAAATACTGTTGCTTTGAGTAGACTAGAAGATCAATCGAGTCAATTCAGTCGAGTCGAATCAGTCTGCAGGATGTGTGGGATCATGGTTTCCTTGTACAAGGAATGTCTTGTGACGTGAGGTTATTTGTCCTGACTCTAACAACCTTCCTGACTTGGGGCCAAATTTAAGGGTGAAGTTTTAGTGTAAGAGGTATAATAATGGTCAGAATTAGAACTACAATTAACATATACATCAAGGGTTAAGTTTAGGAGTTTAATGTAAGAAGATTAAGTCATTGAAGTTATTCTCAGATTGTTATGGTTTGTAGGAAACGTCATATACCACTAAGGTCCTCACTTATATAACCATGATTTGTTTGTGCGCGTGCCATGAGTGTGTGTTACATTTTGTGTGTGTGTGTCCTGTGAGTGTGTGTTACATTTTGTGTGTGTGTGTCCTGTGAGTGTGTGTTACATTTTGTGTGTGTGTGTCCTGTGAGTGTGTGTTACATTTTGTGTGTGTGTGTCCTGTGCGTGTGTGTTACATTTTGTGTGTGTGTGTCTCCTGTGAGTGTGTGTTACATTTTGTGTGTGTGTGTGTCCTGTGGGTGTGTGTTACATTTTGTATGTGTGTGTCCTGTGCGTGTGTGTTACATTTTGTGTGTGTGTGTCCTGTGGGTGTGTGTTACATTTTGTATGTGTGTGTGTGTCCATTTTGTGTGTGTGTGTGTCCTGTGGGTGTGTGTTACATTTTGTATGTGTGTGTCCTGTGCGTGTGTGTTACATTTTGTGTGTGTGTGTGTCCTGTGGGTGTGTGTTACATTTTGTATGTGTGTGTCCTGTGGGTGTGTGTTACATTTTGTATAACACCTCAGATAAACGCCCTTTTTAGTAACCTTCCGCGGGTCCAAAGCTTCGGTGGCTCTGCTCAGTGAGAGAGAGAGGGGGAGAGAGAGGGGGAGAGGGGGGGGAGAGGGGGAGAGAGAGGGGGGAGAGAGGGGGAGAGGGGGAGAGAGAGAGGGTGGGAGAGAGAGAGAGAGAGAGAGGGGGAGAGAGAGAGAGGGAGAGCAGTCGAGGGAACAGAGAGGGTGAAACGAGAGGTAGAGGGACAGGCAATCATTTCTCTATTTGCGGGCGGCGGAGCAGGGAGGCGTGCAGATGAAACCCCATTTTCCTCTGATTAAGTCCTCCGAAAATATTCCATTTATCAGTGCCATCGTCGTGGAGACAGGCCCCGGACCATGCGACCAGCCGACTGTGTCTGTTGACTATGTAGCGCTGCGATTTACATCGGTCACTGACAACATCTTCTCACCCGCTAATGTCCTCCTTCACTCCTGTCTACCAGGATACTCACCCCTCCCAAACCTCAACACCCACCCCCTTCCTCCACCCGCCCCCGATTCCTCCCGTCCGCGGCGCTCAGCACCCCCCAACAGCCTATTTCTGCGTGATCTGCCCTCATTGCAAGGTTGACTGCAACCAAAGAGAGGAGAGTAAAGGGACCTGTCTCCGTCATAGTCATTTTCAATGTCATAAATTTCAATTTCCAATCTCTCTTTTTTCTTCTCCCTTTCCCGGTCCAACCTTAGCAGCTCTACCCTGCTGTCTCCCTCAACCCATCACGGACTCTCCCCCTCTCCCCCTCTCTCTTCCAGGCTATCCACACCTATTGCCCATTATCCAGGTTTGCTTTCCCAGGCTTTCGACAAATAGAATGCAATTTCCCCGGTCGCCGTTCTGATGAGACCCAAATGAAAGATCATTAATATTTTGCTTAAAAAAATTGAATTCGTTCGCCTGCTTTTTTATATTGTTTTTCCTCCTTTCCGTCTCCAGGTGAAGTGTTCAATCACACCTCCGTGTGGCACGAATATGTGAAGTCCTATTCGATAATGACAAACCTGCCAGCAAACACTTAAAACAGATTGAAACACAAACTGGCAAATCTCTCTCCCTTTTCAGCGCTTTAAAGTCGAAATGCAGACAGCGGTTGTATGGGCCTCTGTTCCTGTCAGTACAGATAAGACAGAGTGCAGTCGTTAGGACGCCAAACACAGACACAATCTATTGGACAGAAATAAATGTATGAGCTGAAGGGGTATAAATGACGCTCTGCCATACGTAATCTGTCCTACTGGAAGATGTGTCCCCTGCTCTCAAAGACACGTACTGTCTGACAGGTAGATACAACGATTCAGATGTCAACACTTGGTTGTAGTCAAAATTTATATTTGGTTGCCCTTATTGGAGTAAACACACATTTCTATACTGCAGATTAACCCTATACGTTCCCATAATTGGATGCCAGGCCAGAGAGGGTGAACCTGAGATGTCTTAGGGCTGTTTGGATTAAAAAATGTAAACTATAAATAGTCTTATAGCTAGTTTTTTAAACGCTTGAAATCTTATTTTTTTCCAAATAATAATTTGAGTGATGGCTTTATGCTAAATAGATTGTCATTGACCAAATGCACAACCAACACTTTCTGTTGCACCTTAACTCCACATGATGATTCCACTGGCTTCCGGGTTGAGCGAGCAATGTGTAAAAACATGTGTTTGTTGGAGGACGCACATTACGATCTTCAACCATTATTATTTAACCACGTAGACCGATTGACACAAATTACTCATTTGCAACAGCGGTCCAGGGACCAGCTGGGATTTGAACCCAGTATGTCATACACACAGAGCACTCTGCCACTGAGCTACCAACTGCTCCAACTGTATAGCCTATCACAAAACTGGGGAGAAACTCTAAAAACAGGGTTCTTGTTCCTAAATAAAATGCCTTGCAGTTGCTATACCTTTCCTGAAACTAGCAACTATTTTCAATTACCCACATTTAGAATTGTTCACCGTGACTGGCATAGGAGGCTAAAAGGTTTCATAAAGCATATTGTTGTCCCATCATGTGGCTTGTGGTCAAACTTGGTTAGGTGAAACGATCAAGAACAACTGCTTTTCTTACACTAATTGGAAAGAATGGGATTAATTAATGTCATTTATGTTATTAATGTCATTTATAGAGCAGAATTGTATTTTCACGAAAGGAATCAATCTGGTTTTACAAAAGAAGTATGTAATCTGAATGAAAAATATATATGTTTGCTAGCGACATGGGATTATTGTTCAAATGTTTCACTAATGAGATTACATGTCACAGACATGCTCTCCACACCTGGTCACAAGCTTCCACTTGTTTTCTGTTCTCAGTTGAATAATTATTTGGTTCTCCCGGTTTCTACTTCTGTGTCTACAGGAGCAGTGAAGACGGGATAGTTGAGGCTGATGAGAGCAGTAAAACAACAGGGGGAGTGGGGGTGAAAATGTGTGGTACAAAAGAAAGAAAACAACCGAAGTTGTGAAATGTAATTTGGGAATCGATAAGCATCCATTAGCTGCGGGCATTCTCTGCTCGTTTTCTTTCTCATTCTCTTTCAATCTTTCTCTTCCTCTGTCGCTAAATGTTCCCTCTCTCAGCACGGCAGGGTGTGTACTCACTGTTCACTGAAGCGAGGCCCGTTTGCCCGCTGTCTCGCCAGCCCGCTTCCTAACTAAACTTTACCCCCGCCTGCCCCCTCCCGCACCCCACTCATTAGCATTCCATTAGCATGTCATTTGCATGGATTCAATCTCCGCTCTGATTCTCACATCTTCTTCTGTTCTGTTTTCTTTATGAAAACGTATCTTATTTGATTAAATGATGAGATTCAGTCCAAACTGTTGTTCAAAAAGGAGGAGAGTGTTAGGATGGGGTAAAGTTTTTTGGTTAGTTAAGATAAGTTAAAAGATTCAATTACACTGTCCCAATTTAGGAAGTTGAGACCTGGGTATAAACCCACATTCTAGACTTCAGCAACGATAACCAGTTCTCCAAATCAAAGCAATTAAACCAGCATTCTAGATCTCAGCAATAAACCAACATTCTAGATCTCAGCAATAAACCAACATTCTAGGTCTCAGCAATAAACCAACATTCTAGGTCTCAGCAATAAACCAACATTCTAGATCTCAGCAATAAACCAACATTCTAGGTCTCAGCAATAAACCAACATTCTAGGTCTCAGCAATAAACCAGCATTCTAGATCTCAGCAATAAACCAACATTCTAGGTCTCAGCACTAAACCAACATTCTAGGTCTCAGCAATAAACCAACATTCTAGATCTCAGCAATAAACAAGCATTCTTGATCTCAGCAACTAAACCAGCATTCTAGAGCTCAGCAACTAAAACAGCATTCTAGACCTCAGTAATAACCCAGCATTCTAGACCTCTGCAATAAACCAACATTCTAGATCTCAGCAATAAACCAACATTCTAGGTCTCAGCAAATAAACCAGCATTCTAGATCTCAGCAATAACCCAGCATTCTAGACCTCTGCAATAAACCAACATTCTAGATCTCAGCAATAAACCAACATTCTAGGTCTCAGCAATAAACCAGCATTCTAGATCTCAGCAATAAACCAACATTCTAGATCTCAGCAATAAACCAACATTCTAGGTCTCAGCAAATAAACCAGCATTCTAGATCTCAGCAATAAACCAACATTCTAGATCTCAGCAATAAACCAACATTCTAGGTCTCAGCAATAAACCAACATTCTAGGTCTCAGCAATAAACCAACATTCTAGATCTCAGCAATAAACCAACATTCTAGGTCTCAGCAATAAACCAACATTCTAGATCTCAGCAATAAACAAGCATTCTTGATCTCAGCAACTAAACCAGCATTCTAGAGCTCAGCAACTAAAACAGCATTCTAGACCTCAGCAATAAACAAGCATTCTTGATCTCAGCTATAAGATATATTCTGTACAACATGAGAGTTAGTTGTGGTCTGTTCACTTGTCATGCAAAAAAAGCTGAATTGCTTGCACTATTAACAGCCCAATTAGTCAGCCGAATGAAAGGGTCAAAGGCAATTAGAACAGTGACAGCCAATCCAGTGCAGTGACATCAAGGCGTCAGAAGGTGAGAGACTGTATCTGGAACTGTAGAGAAGAGAGGGGAGAGACTGTATATCTGGGAGTGTAGAGGAGAGAGGGGAGAGACTGTATATCTGGGAGTGCAGAGGAGAGAGGGGATAGAGACTGTATATCTGGGAGTGTAGAGGAAAGAGGGGAGAGACTGTATATCTGGGAGTGTAGAGGAGAGAGACTGTATATCTGGGAGTGTAGAGGAGAGAGGGGAGAGACTGTATATCTGGGAGTGTGTTTATGAGTATAGATATTGTTTGTGAGTAAGATATGTGGAGAACTCCTGTGTTCTGAGCTCCTTCTAAAAACAAGTGGAAATGGGAATTACTTTCCAATACGGATAACTGCCCTCACTGAAATTGAAATCATATAATAATCATATAAAATAAACAAACTACTAGGTGTTTTTGAAAAAATGGGGAATAGCCATAGTAAAAAAACTGTGAGAAGTTATATAAGTAGCATGAGTAAATATATACTGTATAAAAAAATGCACTGATTGACATTACTGCTTTTATTAAGTCTGAAATTCACCAAACCACCTTTTGCTCTTTGTTAAGTTATGACTTTATTTAATTAAGTTTGTCGAAAAGACACAGACAATAAAAACATGTTTTAAGTTATAAGAGAGGATGCAGACACAAGAGCAGAATTGCAAATGAGTAAAAAAAGTGTCAGATAAGATTCTAAAACAAAAGACTGGTATTCAGTATGTAAGCTGCTTAAAAGCTGCCAGTTGGGGTTTTAGTTGGGTAACACTTTACATGAAACACAGTCTCTATAAGAACACATCAGAACTGTTAAATACACAACTGTATAACTACTCCTAAAAGTAAAAAAAATGAAGGTAAAATGTACAATCTACACAATGAAACGGAAAACTTGTCTAAGCTAAGCGACAAAGTTGTCGAACACATTTGTATTAGACTTGGAAGAAAAGGTATTGTATCTATACAGTTGTTATTTAGACCATCGTATTAAAAACAGTATTACTTTCAGATCGCCGCTAGAAATAGAATAATATGTTCTTCTGATAGTTATTCCCGCTGACCTCTATCCCCTACTGGAAGGGCCTTCTGATTGGACAGACCTCTTTTGCTAAAACCCAGGGATTCACAGGCGAGGCGAACAATCCAAATCCCGTCTTGGATAAGGAGAGCTATTGCTACACAGCCCATCTTCATCATCAACCCCCCCACCCCTCTTCCCTCATCTCTCTTTCTCCCTCACTTCAAGGCGAATGGAGAGAAACCCATGAGAATAGTAGAAGAGAAGAAGCCAGTTTGCCCTGGGCTCGGCTGCTTCTAAAAGGGTCTGTCTTTGTAAGACAGAGAACGAGTCCTGACCCAGGCTACAGTGGATGTCTCCCTACATTGTATCATACCCACAGCCGTCCCACTAATCATTTAGATGATTTCCGTAAGTGTTGCACACAACCTCAGGTCAAATCTAGGGCCTAACCAGCTGTAACATAATAGCAGTACTCTGTACAAGCGTCCATGGCGGTGACATAACCTTGCTTATCGTCTCTCTCCTGGGTCTCTTTTATTATGAGGAAGTAAATACCTGAGCATTACAGCTCTGAGCAATAAGGCAACAACAGAATCCCAGAAGAAGCATTATCATATTCCTCTTCGCTCAGGTAGTACGAGGTGCATGATTATTACTAGGGCTTCTGGGAAATTGCCCTCCTATTGACAGAATTACATACATTACATCAGATGTATTCACTCAGAGCCACTCAGTAATACATTGTCTCCTAATGCATTTGCAGCATGTGTTTTTAATGGAGCAGCGTAGTCAGTTTGGTTAATAAAGAGTACAAGAGTTGGGCTTTTTGCCTCAATCGATGTGATGTTGGAATAGAGCACACACACACACAGACCGACAGACTCAGACACACACATACCGACAGACACACACACACACAGACCGACAGACACACACACACACACACACACAGACCAACAGACACACACACACACTCACACACAAACCGACAGACACACACAGACAGACAGACATGCACAAAGAGACTGACACACAGACAGCCATGCACACACACAGACTGACTGACAGACAGACAGACAGACAGGCAGACAGACATACATAGTACTCACACACACACACAGACTGACGGACACAAACACACACAGACAGACATGCACAAAGAGACTGACAGACAGACATGCACACACACAGACACACACACAGAGTGACAGGCAGACAGACACACAGACAGACATAGTACTCACACACAGCATGTTAGTGTTTTTTCCAACCAGACCAGGAGAGGCAGTAACGGCTTGTTGAGCTGCTATAAAACAAGGCCTGGGGGCTGGCTGAAGCCATATCTCGAGAATATCGACCAGCTCTGAGCCCTCCCTCCTTCTGTCTCTGATCCTGTAATGTAATAACTGTACTCATGTCATGGAGGTAATTATCATTGATCGGCCGCAAAAGGTGACAAATTTCACTGTTGCTCTGCTCAGTGATTCATGCTCTGTTGTGGTTAGTTGGTCTGTTGTTGGGGTGAATCTTGGCCAAGTCATCTTCAGATGGTGTTTTTGTACTGCATGGTCTGCAGTGATGTTCTGACAAAATAACAAATAATTAACAATATACTATATAGCACTCAATCTCAAAACCACCGTAGACTCAAGCTAGAGTGAAACCCTGTTCAGTTTGTAGCAAACTAGCCTACTACAAAACCACCTGGGCACAATCATGCTTTTGGATGTCAGAGCAGAAACAAATGAAAATGGAGAAACATGTTGTCAGCCACATGGTCTTTTGGGAGTCCTCATCCCACTTAGCTGCTGGACCTGCCGGCAACAAGTTGACGAAGCCCCGACTGTGTCACATCACACCAAATTAGGCAGACAGGGAAACAGGGGCAGAAGATTGCTACATTCATCATGGGAGAAATCATGTCATCAAAGCCCTCTGCTAACATATAGACTATGGATGAAGTGGCGACAGGAAATACAATGCAGCTACAGGAAACAGGCCTAACTGGGAGAATTGTGCAAAACAGATTTTACATTTTTTATGTAATGTACCAGAGGCATAGTAAATATGCAGCATATTAATTTGAGCCAGCCAGACATGCAGGTAAATGCATCCAGCAGCAACAGGAAGGGGTGGCCTACAGCATGGCAGTTAGAACAGTGACAGCCATCTAGTGCAGTGACACCACATCCAGTGCAGTGACAGCCCATCCAGTGCACTGACAGCCCATCCAGTGCAGTGACAGCCCATCCAGTGCAGTGACAGCCCATCCAGTGCAGTGACAGCCCATCCAGTGCAGTGACAGCCCATCCAGTGCAGTGACAGCCCATCCAGTGCAGTGACAGCCCATCCAGTGCAGTGACAGCCCACCCAGTGCAGTGACAGCCCACCCAGTGCAGTGACAGCCCACCCAGTGCAGTGACAGCCTATCCAGTGCAGTGACAGCCCATCCAGTGCAGTGACAGCCCACCCAGTGCAGTGACAGCCCATCCAGTGCAGTGACAGCCTATCCAGTGCAGTGACAGCCCATCCTGCGCAGTGACAGCCCATCCAGTGCAGTGACAGCCCATCCAGTGCAGTGACAGCAACACCACAGAGTGGAGAGAGGAGCAGTCATACCATCCATTTGATAGACAGCATCCTGGAGACCCTCCCCCATAATGCAACAGGAATGTACTGATCTGCTTTTGGATTTCTACATTCCCCATCTCCTTGGCTATTATTATGTGTGATTGTCCTCACTCCTGTCAAACACTGGCAGATCGTTCTAAAACATTTTAGAACAATTACTGTACTTATATCGACCAACAATGCATATATATCGGGCACATTATCCATACAGTCATATCTCCTATTCTTTAGGTTAAAGAAAATCATCAAAAAGGTCAATGCTTTGAATGGTAGACATGGTAAATAGGGTTGACTTCTTTCAATCTTACTTGAAATAATTCGAAAGATATTGTCAGTGGAAAATCGCTCTGTTTTCCACTCTTGCATGCCCAATCACGTGTGTGTGTGTGTGTGTGTGTGTGCGTGTGTCCGTGCGTCTGTGTGTGAATGTGAAAGAGGGAGCGCAGAAGAAGAGGTGAGCGAGAGAGGGAGCGAGACAGAGAGGCTTCAGAAAAGCAGAAGCCATCCATCTTTCTCTGACTGAGTGCTGAGCAGCATGAGTGATGACCTGGCTGTGTTGATATGATATTTGTGTACCGTTATCAATTCAAATCACCCCCTTATTTCCCCCTCCCACACACTCACACAGGCGTCGTGCGGTCGTCTGCGTGACGGACAGACGAGCGGGCGAGGTCGGGCTCACTCAATGGCTCGACTCGATCACCTGTGACAATTATGATTTGATGTCACTCTTTGGCTGCGTCTGCGCCGCCGCCCGTCTGAGCGGTTAAGAGGTAATTGTGTGACATTAGCCAGGAGAGGTGGGGGCTCTCGCTTTGTCTCACATCTCACCGCCGCCACCAATGCGCCAAACCTGTGTTTGCCGGGCTGGGAGGGCTGGGGGACACAAGTGCCAGGCAGTTATAAATGGCCCCTATTTCCCTAGCCACTCCGTTCTCCAGTGTAGAGCGTGTGTCGCCCCGGGGCGGGACGGGAGGGAGGGTGGGTGGGGTACCGTTGGGGTAGCAGCATGGAGTGCAAACACGCCTCTAGATAGTCTGACTGTCTGTCCTGTGTACAACTGGTTGGAGGTAAAGAGACAGAGTGTAAAACTGGATGGAGGTGAAGAGACAGAGTGTAAAACTGGATGGAGGTGAAGAGACAGAGTGTACAACTGGATGGAGGTGAAGAGACAGAGTGTAAAACTGGATGGAGGTGAAGAGACAGAGTGTAAAACTGGATGGAAGTGAAGAGACAGAGTGTACAACTGGATGGAGGTGAAGAGACAGAGTGTAAAACTGGATGGAGGTGAAGAGACAGAGTGTAAAACTGGATGGAGGTGAAGAGACAGAGTGTAAAACTGGATGGAGGTGAAGAGACAGTGTGTAAAACTGGATGGAGGTGAAGAGACAGAGTGTAAAACTGGATGGAGGTGAAGAGACAGAGTGTAAAACTGGATGGAGGTGAAGAGACAGAGTGTAAAACTGGATGGAGGTGAAGAGACAGTGTGTAAAGAGACTGGGATGGAGGTGAAGAGACAGAGTGTAAAACTGGATGGAGGTGAAGAGACAGAGTGTAAAACTGGATGGAGGTGAAGAGACAGAGTGTAAAACTGGATGGAGGTGAAGAGACAGAGTGTAAAACTGGATGGAGGTGAAGAGACAGAGTGTAAAACTGGATGGAGGTGAAGAGACAGAGTGTAAAACTGGATGGAGGTGAAGAGACAGAGTGTAAAACTGGATGGAGGTGAAGAGACAGAGTGTAAAACTGGATGGAGGTGAAGAGACAGAGTGTAAAACTGGATGGAGTGTAAAACTGGTGAAGAGACAGAGTGTAAAACTGGATGGAGGTGAAGAGACAGAGTGTAAAACTGGATGGAGGTGAAGAGACAGAGTGTAAAACTGGATGGAAGTGAAGAGACAGAGTGTAAAACTGGATGGAGGTGAAGAGACAGAGTGTAAAACTGGATGGAGGTGAAGAGACAGAGTGTAAAACTGGATGGAAGTGAAGAGACAGAGTGTAAAACTGGATGGAGGTGAAGAGACAGAGTGTAAAACTGGATGGAGGTGAAGAGACAGAGTGTAAAACTGGATGGAAGTGAAGAGACAGGGTGTAAAACTGGATGGAGGTGAAGAGACAGAGTGTAAAACTGGATGGAGGTGAAGAGACAGAGTGTAAAACTGGATGGAGGTGTTGAGACAGGGTGTAAAACTGGATGGAAGTGAAGAGACAGAGTGTAAAACTGGATGGAAGTGAAGAGACAGAGTGTAAAACTGGATGGAAGTGAAGAGACAGAGTGTAAAACTGGATGGAGGTGAAGAGACAGAGTGTAAAACTGGATGGAGGTGAAGAGACAGAGTGTAAAACTGGATGGAGGTGAAGAGACAGAATGTAAAACTGGATGGAAGTGAAGAGACAGAGTGTAAAACTGGATGGAGGTGAAGAGACAGAGTGTAAAACTGGATGGAGGTGTTGAGACAGGGTGTAAAACTGGAGGTGTTGAGACAGGGTGTAAAACTGGATGGAGATGAAGAGACAGAGTTAAAACTGGATGGAGGTGAAGAGACAGAGTGTAAAACTGGAGGTGTTGAGACAGGGTGTAAAACTGGAGTTGTTGAGACAGGGTGTAAAACTGGAGGTGTTGAGACAGGGTGTAAAACTGGAGGTGTTGAGACAGGGTGTAAAACTGGAGTTGTTGAGACAGGGTGTAAAACTGGAGGTGTTGAGACAGGGTGTAAAACTGGAGGTGTTGAGACAGGGTGTAAAACTGGAGTTGTTGAGACAGGGTGTAAAACTGGAGTTGTTGAGACAGGGTGTAAAACTGGAGGTGTTGAGACAGGGTGTAAAACTGGAGGTGTTGAGACAGGGTGTAAAACTGGAGGTGTTGAGACAGGGTGTAAAACTGGAGGTGTTGAGACAGGGTGTAAAACTGGAGGTGTTGAGACAGGGTGTAAAACTGGAGGTGTTGAGACAGGGTGTAAAACTGGAGGTGTTGAGACAGGGTGTAAAACTGGAGGTGTTGAGACAGGGTTATCTTATGAGGAGTCATAACATGGTGTTTGTACTGACAAGAATGAGAAGTTCACACCATATCGGCTCTAAAGTAAATCAGGGAAGTTTCATTTCAATATGCTCGGTAAAGGTCAGCCTGTAAAAGTCAGTCTGTAAAAGTCAGTCTGCAGAAATAGGTCTGTAAAAATCACTCGGCCCTTTTACCTTCTGAAAGTAAAGGTTTGAACCCACCAGTAACCTTCCTCACAAGAGACCTCCAGAGACCAACTGCTCTTCTTTATGTTGCTTTTTATCAGTGCACATAGCACACATAATCTACATCTAAATCTCCACCCTCCCACCATAGATAGACCCTTATACTAAATATTGATGAGTGTCAATGGGCTGATGTGTCTCTCCTGTCCCCGTAGGCAGAAGTCTGACTGGTGATCAGGCCCATTAAGCACAGCACGGCGTGTGAACAAACATCCCTAATCACAGCCTCTTAAAGGCTCCTAATGACTCAGAGCTAATTAGCGGACCCAGAGTCAATCTTTTCTCTCCCCGTTCTGTTTGCCTGCCTAATTTGTCTGGTATAGATTAGTGGATGAACGGGTAAGCAACGGCAGCGGGTGTTTGTTTGTGTGTATGTGTTTGTTTGTGTGTGTATGTGTTTGTTTGTGTGTGTTTGTTTGTATGTGTTTGTTTGTTTGTATGTGTTTGTGTGCTGTGTTTGTTTGTGTGTGTTTGTTTGTTTCTGTGTGTTTGTTTGTCCTGTGTTCTTGCTAATCATTTGTCTGCAATTGAACCAAATAGAAACAAACGTTCCTGGGGCCTCAAACCTGCGGTCTGTCCGTTCTAGGACATTTCAGAATCAGAAACAGCCATGTCCTGTACGTCAGTCCTACTGAATCACGTTAGTGCACTATGTGCGTATCAAACCGCTGCCTCCGTAAGACACAATAGGCCTTCTAAACCATGACACGCAGTCCCTTTTTCGCCCGTCCAGTCGATTTGAGGCCCAACTCTGGCTCTTCTCGCCATCAGCGTTCAATAATCACCGTATGACAGCTCCCCCCCACACCACCCCCACACCATCACCAACGTGCCCTAAAGTTTACTATGGATGGAGCTCAGGCTCGTGCTTTAAACCCCTCACTTAAATCTGATCAGAGTTCCGGCACTGTTGTGAGGCGATTTGCTCTCTGAAAGTGTGTCTGTGATCCGGCAGCACACTCCTGATTCCCTCCACAATACTGCGTGGATTGTCTGAAATAAACTCCAATCCGCCAGGGTGTAAAGAGCGGAAGGAAAGAGGAAGCCAAGAGGATCAAGGGACGAGTCGGCCAGAAAAACGGACGGAGATCCAGCCGACCGAGTGAAAAGCGGAGTTAGCAAGTTAGTCGCATCCCCGCACCCCCCGTCTCATTTAACAGTATTAAGCCTGCACTTCCTCGTCTGGCCACCAGGTTGTGCTGAGCTGCAGCGATGAGGTACTTGGAGACCAGAGCTGCCGCGAATTGAGAGCTTATCCATTTGTTTGTTATCTCAATCTAGGATTTGGAGAGATACAAAGCTGATTAGGCAACAAAAGCATATGGAGAAGATAAAGGACACTTAGGTAATGGGGATTCACAGCCTCTTTGGCATTCTAGAAAACTCATCCTCTTTCTCTCTTTCAGCTCTAAATATGTTATTCTTCTTCTTCTGCCAATCATTTTTTAAGCAGTGAGAGTTTGGAGCATGAGGGTAGAAGGAGGTTTAAGGGACGGGGTTTAGGAGAGGTCTATAAAACAACTGCAATAAGTGTCTGCGCCTGAAGTCTGCTTTGGGGAAACTGATCGTTGCAATTGATATCACTGAACCCAGTCTTTTTGTAATTTATGTAATTAATTTGACTCTTGTCACCTCACCATCAACATTTCAAAACAACATTGAAAACCACGTTGTAATCTTGCTTAATAATTTTATTATTAACTACAATCTTGACAGTTTTCAACCGCCAATGACTGGAACGAAATACAAAAAAAATTAAAACTAGAAACCCTTATCTCACCTATTGCCTTCAAACTACTTCTGTCGAATCTTTTCTTCCAATCAGTGTACGTGCTAACTGTCATCTGGTTGTCATGGATATCACAGTGGATCATTTTCAGCTGTACTGTTATCATGCCTGTTTACATTCTTTGAAATATTCCATTTGCTCAGGCCTGCTCAAATGCTCTTCCTCCCACCATCTCTCTCATACAATGTGTGCACACTAATTACCAACCTGCTAGATACACTTTAACTTGTACATTCTGTATATAGACACTCCTTTGTATGTTATATAGTTGATTTTGCTCTATAAATGCTGCTCAACTGACCTACTTATACCTCATCCTGTATAAACTGTATATTGACTCTCCACTTGATTCCGTATTGCCATGTGAAGTCCGACTACTATTTGCACTCTTGTATTCTGTGTATTTATTGTGTAACAGTGTATGTTGTCTTGCACGTTTTTTTGCTTTATCTTGGCCAGGTCGCTGGCCCTGACCGGAGCCTCAGAGGAAGTGTTCACTGTAACACCCAGTCTTTCTTCAGACAGACTTGTAAGCTCTTACTCGTATGTATGAAGCAACAAACAAAACAACTTCCCATTGTCAACACACACACACAGGCCCATGTCAGCCTTGCATCATATAATTACCTCCCTCTGTCTATTTCATATTAAAACACAAATACCTACACGAGGATTTGCTGAGACCCTAGAAGACAACAAAATTGTCTTACTCGATTAAACCGGAGGAACAAGAGCGAAGCATAGAGAGACTTTAGTTTAGACGATACGGCGTTCCATTCAATTCTATCTCTGTGATGTGCTGCTATTGAGAGAACGGCAAAAGCCATTACTGAAATGTGTAATTTCTGTCTAACAATATGACATTCTATTAATGGTGACATTAACTCAAGTATTTGTTTACTTCTACGATGATTGAGTTAAGATCTGTGTGTAAATAATACTACGAAAATGATCACCATTATTCGATTTTATACAGAGTACATTATTTTATCAGGCTGTGGTTAGACACTTAGACCGTGTAAATAACAAGCAAAATGGAGACACATCTTCAATAACCGAACTACTCAGAATTATCGCCCCGCGCTAGTGGCTGTTTATGAATACAAATTGAATTTCCACGGCGCCCTTGGTGCCGTCATCATGGCTCATTTGATTTATTCCTTGATGAATATTTCCCCGTTCAACTCGGAAGATGGGAAAAACACTTTGCCTCTAAATGAGACCCGGCTTTATGGGCAAGTAGTTCTGTCCCAATGTTTGGCACCGCGCCGCACCTTTGTGAGGTATGTGATATTCCATTGTTGTTTTGGACTCAACAAGGCTGTCTGCAGTGAAGGTAAACGAGGACCACTTGTTAATTCTCGAAAGAAGTGTTGAACAAACTAGTTCCACTGTAAGACGACATGATTTCCAAACAAAGCAAATTGTAACCCGTAATCAAAGCCAATTAAAACCATGACATTTTCAACAGTCATTTTCTTGACTGTAGTTCATCACGTTGTCCACAAGCAGTGATGGTTTGAGAGAGCAAAACAGGTCACAGGCACCTAAAGCTACATCACTGACTGTCTAATGAAGATGCTAAAGCTATCATCATTTACCAGCTAATGTTATACAGATAATGTGCAATTGATTCGAAGCCTTCTCAATAATGCAGATCCCAAAGTCTGGGCCATGAAGAGTATTTAAATGGTATTGATAAGCTAATCTGCCAAGGTGTATAATGTATGCAGTCACAAAGCCCCACCGCTATTGATCAAAAAAGTGGGCTTGAACTGGAATAGCTCAGTTTGGAAGAGAATATAAAACACACAAAGAGACAGGAGAATGGTGGGAGAAGACAGGAGGAGGGCTGCCTGACGAGGAGTTACAGGAGGAGGGGTGACTGACGAGGAGTTACAGGAGGAGGGCTGACTGACGAGGAGTTACAGGAGGAGGGCTGCCTGACGAGGAGTTACAGGAGGAGGGGTGACTGACGAGGAGTTACAGGAGGAGGGCTGACTGACGAGGAGTTACAGGAGGAGGGCTGACTGACGAGGAGTTACAGGAGGAGGGCTGACTGACGAGGAGTTACAGGAGGAGGTCTGACTGACGAGGAGTTACAGGAGGAGGGCTGACTGACGAGGAGTTACAGGAGGAGGGCTGACTGACGAGGAGTTACAGGAGGAGGGCTGACTGACGAGGAGTTACAGGAGGAGGGCTGACTGACGAGGAGTTACAGGAGGGGATATGCAGTCCATCCCTGCCCGGCTCCCCGTGTTGCCGTGGGGCAACCAAACGAGTAAAGTTGTTAACGAGCTCATCGACAGCGGTGTCATACTGAGAGGCGGTCTATCAGGGGAATGAGACGCGGGCCTCCGTATGTCCTGAGGTGCATTGTGGGAGAGGACACAGAAACTTTGGGGAGATAGATTATGCAACGGACATATTCATACCCTCACGCTGGTGCCCGGGAAATGGAGAGGCACAGATAAGACAGACTCAATAGAGGTCTGAACGTGGGTACTGCCTTTCAGAACGGTTCTATGTCGCAATGAATTGCACCAACATGTCAGGATGTTTTTGACTGTATCATTCGGGCCGCAAGTTTTCATCCTTCTCTTCGCATTTTGTGTATTTCCATTCTATGACATGTTCTGTTCAAATGCATGACTGAAAATTGGCATTTTAACAAACCATCGGATCTATGTGAACGCCATGAAATTGGAATATTTTAGCACTATAATAGAATATGACATGAATATGATTTATACACAGTTCATGTTCCCATCCGGTAGAAATGAACTGTGATAAGGACTCTGTGGGCAGATCGGTGTCTGTGTCTGCTAACAACTGACCTCTACATGAAAACATGAACATATTCATTTCAAAGTAGAGATTAGAAAAGGACCAATGAAATCCACATGCAATATCAATCATTTCACTTCATCCACATATCGGGGAAAAAAAACGAAAAAATGATGTTGTCCAGGACATAGTCAGGGTTTATCAGGACTTAAGCAGCCTGAATGAAATGTCCACCAAAACAACTGGCATCTTATTGATATTATCGAGTAAACATAGGGGACTAAATCTGTTTAGATCAGGATAATGATCAGTAGCAATAAAGCAGAAAAACATGTTTCTCTGACTAGTGATATGCACACTGCTTGTAGAAGGCGTCCGGTGTTTGGTTCAGAATTATATTACGGAGTGGGGGGGTTGGAGAGATTACTGAGCAACACGAGGAACGCAAAGCTGCTAATGTGGAGACCTCAGCAGACACACAGAAACGTACGTAAAATGTGTTTAGTGCAATCAGTATCATTACATCACTACAGGATGCTCCCATAAAAGAGGTTGTGCAACAAGATGCCAAAAGGCAACCAAATCATATCTTTAAACAATGTTATTTCACAGTATTAGTACATTTGTAAGTAATTAAAAAAATAATTTTGCACAATGCATTTTCTCCATGTATAAATAACGGAATATACTAGCAGAGCAAAAATGTATGTTTCATTTCCAACACTCTAATATCCATTTTAATAGCACATCCTAGTTGAGAGCTTCTGTTAGCCTGTGAGGTTTCGTCTTTGCAAATATCTGCCTTCGTTTCTGGTGAATCATATATCTCCTATTTTCAAGAAAAAAAAAATGAAAAATAACAAACTGTGGAAAATAATAATAATGGCTCCAGTAAAAAGGTTAACTATTTTGGCTTTTAATATTGATATCTGAGGGTGAAGGCTGGCATAATTGAATAACGCTAGTCCTAATACCATTCTGCTACTTAGGGGTGTGTCCAATGCTTTTAAGTAACAGCGTTAATGGCAAAATTGAAAGGAGACCGATTTAAACATCAAACACGACCCGAATGGGAGCACTTCCTTCATGGCTGTGGATTTCAGAAGTTCTGAAGTCACTTCCTCTCTGAAGCAAGGCAATCACGTCGGGGCGGCTCAGCTGAAACCAGAACAGCCTATATACTGGGACTGGAGGGGTAATGCTTGTTAGGGTAAGGCCTAGAAGAGAGAGAGCGCCCAGTAACTAAGGATATTGGAAAATAATTAGCCTAGCCCCGGAATCAGCAGGGACATTAAGCCCACTGGGTCCCAACACCCTCCGCCCCTGGACTCGTTTCCACAGCTAATTGAGCCTGAGAAGGGCCCATTAATAAGGTTTCTTTACATGACGGCGGATGCAAATGCAATGGGCGCCTTTTATTGAATTCCAGACATGAAAGATGAGTGCGGCGAAAGGCCAGGAAGTGGTTATTGTTATAATGAAAGGTTCTAAGCGTCGGTATTTCACACAGAAGATAACGGGACGAGGATTGAGAGAGACTTGTTTTGAGAACAGGGACGGACACGCGTTGACTGAGAAATGTAGACTTTAGGTCGAGGTGTAACTTTGAGCGACTCCGACCTTCAGGGCGTAGGAATGGCGATGGCTGTGTGGGTCTCAGGAGCACACTGGACAACGCAATCTCATGTTTGGACCGATCATATCTGTCTGAAATGAAAAACACTGGAAAACAGAAGGTCGGGAGAACAACTGATGTCCAGGTGTCTTTGTTGTTTTGAGTCACTTAAAAACAATAACAGAAAAAAAATTGAAGAAATGACCAGGGACCCCCTTACCAAAGCACCCACACCCCCACCCACTGTAACCTATGTTCTAAACATAGCCAGCGCCCTCCAATCAGAACCAGGTCCCCACTCAGTGAACGGAGCCCCTAAGTGGCCAAACGTCCCCTCAGCCATCAGCAGCTGCTACCTATACCTAGGTCTCGGTCTGGGGCTGCACAGGAAATCTAGCCCCAGGCTGTGAGGGAGCTGCACAGGCCTCAGTGCCTAATCACCCCCTCCCAAGACGGCACTCATCAAGACAGCGGCTCCAACAAATCAATCTTCCTCTGACAGTTCATTTAGACTGAATTAATTTGGAATTAGAGGCCATTACGGCAATTGGCAGGCTCGGAAATTCCCTCAACGCGGGCTGTTATCCCTTCTTCTCCAAGAAAGAGAGAGAAGCCTTTTTCCCGGATAAACTGGATAAGGTGTTTCTCAGCACTGCTCAGATGGGCTGATGAACGAATTGGATTTTCTGTTTAACAAAGTCATCACTGCTCCCAATCAGCAGAAAAAGAGAGTTCTGGGTGCGGTTTTTGTTTTTATGCAATATAGAGGCTTAATTTATTTAATTAGGGATGCTTTTAATTGTCTGTCAATAGGCAATGTTCTTCACTCGAAGTGCGTTATAAGTGTTAATATAAATCTGGACCTATAGGATTTGGTAGTGATGCTTAATTATAACGATAAAGTATAAAATGAACTGGGTCAAAATATTTTAACATATTTTCCCCCGGAAATGTGTAAACAAATACAAAGTCAGAAGGGTTTGTTTTTGACAACATAATATTATGTAAATATTAGTAAATCTAGAAACATTACTTTAGACAGGCTTACCAAATGGACCGGGCTTATCAATAGACCGGGTTTATCATTGGACCGGGCTTATCATTGGACCGGGCTTATCATTTGACCGGGCTTATCATTGGACCGGGCTTATCATTTGACCGGGCTTATCATTGGACCAGGCTTATCATTGGACCGGGCTTATCATTGGATCTGGCTTATCATTGGACCGGGTTTATCATTGTACCGGGTTTATCATTGGATCTGGCTTATCATTGGACCGGGCTTATCATTGGACCGGGTTTATCATTGGACCGGGTTTATCATTGGAGCTGGCTTATCATTGGAGCTGGCTTATCATTGGAGCTGGCTTATCATCGGAGCTGGCTTATCATCGGAGCTGGCTTATCATCGGAGCTGGCTTATCATCGGAGCTGGCTTATCATCGGAGCTGGCTTATCATTGGAGCTGGCTTATCATCGGAGCTGGCTTATCATTGGACCTGGCTTATCATTGGACCGGGCTCATTGGAGCTGGCTTATCATCGGAGCTGGCTTATCATCGGAGCTGGCTTATCATCGGAGCTGGCTTATCATCGGAGCTGGCTTATCATCGGAGCTGGCTTATCATCGGAGCTGGCTTATCATCGGAGCTGGCTTATCATCGGAGCTGGCTTATCATCGGATCTGGCTTATCATTGGAGCTGGCTTATCATTGGAGCTGGCTTATCATCGGAGCTGGCTTATCATCGGAGCTGGCTTATCATCGGAGCTGGCTTATCATTGGACCGGGCTCATTAGTGGGCTGAGTGGGAGTGCTGGAACTGATGACCCTGTGACCTGTTGGATTGATCCCTCACTGCCCATGACCACAAACTTCATGAACACCTCATTATAAGAAGATAAACACCAGATTCAGATAAACACCAGAGTCGGTCGGTCGGTCGCGCACACACACACGCACACGCACACGCACACACACAGACCCACACACACACACACACGCACGCACGCACGCACACACACTTAGCTTAATCTTTCTGTGAGCTGGTCCAGGGATTCCCCCATCCCAATGAATGGGGTGGGGTGTGGTTTGTCTCAATATCTCCCTCGCCAGATTTCAGTCTAGGCCAAAAAGAAAAAGCCCCTGGATATCTGAACAGTTAGTCCGCTGTGGGTATTAAGGATCTGGCTGGCTGTTTCTAATCCAGGCAGTCCCTTTTCTTCTACCACCATGGTCTATCAGTGCCGTTCCTTTCTCAGGTGAACAACGTCTCTGGCTGGGTAAAAACACCAGAATTAAAGCGATTCAATACCTCCCTCCAGAGACATAAAAAAATCTAAAGAAAACCGTATTCATGATTCTTTTATAAACATTGTATTTAGAATATAATCTTGTTACCATGTTTATTCTTCTCTAAGAATCAGAAACATAACACATGTCATTGTGGGAGGGAACATGGCCGACTAACAGAGAATGTGGGAACGGAGAATGTGAGAAAAGAGAACGTGGGTATGAGAACGTGGGTATGAGAACGTGGATATGAGAACGTGGGTATGAGAACGTGGATATGAGAACGTGGGTATGAGAACGTGGATATGAGAACGTGGGTATGAGAACGTGGGTATAAGAACGTTGGTATGAGAACGTGGGTATGAGAACGTGGATATGAGAACGTGGGTATGAGAACGTGGATATGAGAACGTGGGTATGAGAATGTGGGTATGAGAACGTGGGTATGAGAACAGGGGTATGAGAACAGGGGTATGAGAACGTGGGTATGAGAACGTGGATATGAGAACGTGGGTATGAGAACGTGGATATGAGAACGTGGGTATGAGAACGTGGATATGAGAACGTGGGTATGAGAACGTGGATATGAGAACGTGGGTATGAGAACGTGGGTATGAGAACAGGGGTATGAGAACGTGGATATGAGAACGTGGGTATGAGAACGTGGGTATGAGAACGTGGGTATGAGAACAGGGGTATGTGAGCCCTTCTCCAGTTGAGCCATGAGAGCAGAGTCAATATTAACACTGACACACTAATGTGGAAATACCTCAAAGACTTACTGGGACTACGGAGGAAACAGAGGAGGAAACAGGAGGAAACAGAGGAGGAAACAGAGGAGGAGGAAACAGAGGAGGAAACAGAGCAAGAAGAAACAGGAGAGAAGGAAACAGGGGAGGAGGAAACAGAGGAGGAGGAAACAGGGGAGGAGGAAACAGAGAGGAGAAAGCCTCACCCCACACTCTCCTGACACACCCACAGGTTAACCCCACAGACACTCCCACCTTTCTCTCTCACTCCCTTTCACACACCACACACCACACACACACACACACACACCACACACACACACACACACACACACACACACACACACACACACACACACACACACACACACACACACACACACACACACACACACACACACACACCACACACACACACCACACACACACCACACACACCACACACACACACACACACACACACACACAACACACACACACACACACACACACACACACACCACACACACACACACACACCACACACACACACCACACACCACACACACACACCACACACACACACCACACACCACACAAACACCACACACACACACACCACACACAAAGATCAAGAGATGACGACAGATAAGCTTAAAGGAATGGCCTTGAACTGACAGCCTTCAGCATGTAGTTCCTTTACACACACATTAATATTTTGAATGTATTGGTTGAATAAGGTTTGTATTGAAAAATGTCAATGTTTTTTGTTTTTATCACTCATTCCTCTCTTGCCTTGCTTAATAAATCCTCGGTCGAAATATATGCCTTACCTTTCAAATGAAAAAGCGCTGGAGAGTGACCATATTACAGACACATGTCAGAGCTCAGAGTAGACAGAGCTCCTGTCGTTCCTTCTGATTTCAGACCCAGGCAGAATGTTCCACCGACGTGTAAAATATGACAGTGATTACCCCAGGCAGGCTGGGGCAAGTGTGTACACACACACACACACACGCACACACACACACACACACGAGTGTGTGTTGGTGAATGCGAGAGAGCAGTCAGAGAACTGGGGCTAAGGGAAGTTCATGCTAAGCATTTGTCGTCTGGGTGCCACCCTTTAACACTGCCCCGATAATAGAGGACTCAACACTGGTTTAGAGGCTGAATGGTGTTTATGGGGAATTTCAAATTATGTCGAATAAAAACACAAATCCACTAGCCACACTTACCATTGTTAAATCACCTTAAGGTTTTGCATTGCATCAACTTTACAAGAAACAAATAATATTGTGTAAAAAACCTCAGTGTTTAATTAGGCCTCCTTATATACATGTTGTTGCTTGAGGTCTGTGGCAAAGGGAATGTATAAAATGTGCTAATGCAGAACAAATTCATCTACTGCATTATCCTTACGGGCACATTAGCATAATGTCTCCCTTCGTAGCGACGGGATTCAAACCAACAACCTTTCGGTTCACGAGACCAGTGCTCCAACGACTATCCGATGCCTTGCTGCAGGCTTACAATATAACCCAGTCTTAGAAAGCGCGACGTTCATAACGAGTTCATAAGCACTTAAGGTGTAACCCAAATCCCCGTAAGCCTCACCTTTCTCTCCCCCCCTTAACTCTCTCGGTTTCTCTCGCAGCACCTTTGCCCCCACTCCGAGACCTTTCGGCTGTTCTGTTGACTTTGACAGTTTGCTGAGTGCAGTGATGTTTTTCCTACACAGAGCTTCTTAAATGGGTCCCCTGCCACCCAAAAACTGATGCGGCGAGCAAACACACACACAAAGCCAAACGCGCACACACACCGCTGTGAAAAGGCCAGAAGGCGTGTGATCAAGTGCCCGGGCGAGTCTGCGTGGGTCGGGAACAAAGCAGATAAACCCAACCGGCCACGACCAGATCACCAGATAGAGGAGACTGAACGCTCCTGTTCTACATGTCAATGCAGTGTCCAAACGACCAGGACCAGAACCTGCAAGGGGGATATTTTTAATCATGTGTGGTTTGGAGCGGCGAGAATAAAGACTGTTCTGCCAGTAACCGGGTGTGAATGCATGGACCTCATGTCCAGTGTGACTCCCACAGAGGATTTGGGACAAAATCCCAGCTGAAATCCTGGATTTCCCAGTGTTTCCCACGGCAAATCCAGCGATTAGCCGCTAAACACAACCGCTAACGCTTTTAATCTGCAAATCTCACTTGTCAAGAGAAAGTGACATTTAGATGCCAATGGAAAGCTGATACATTTACATTTCGGTCATATAGCTGATGCTTTCATCCTGTTGTTTAAGGGCAGAATAACATGGCTGAACCTGTCCGCTGTGGGATTCAAACATGCAACCTTTTGGTTATTGGCCCAATTCAAACCAGCAGGACAGGATTCTCCAACAGGATTGTTGTTTTTGTATTTATGTATGTATTTGATTGTTGTTTATGTTGTTTATGACATTGATCTGAGCAGATGTTCCACAGTTCCATGATCATAAAGACGTGTCAGTTCCACACAGGCCAGGAAACATGACACGTTCTTCACCTCCACACGTTAATATCATATATCTTTTTGTTTCTCTACTTCCCTTATGTCATCACTCTGGCACACAGGTTGATATTTGTCTCATCCGTCGACAATACCAATTTGTGCTTTGGCACCTTGACCAAACGTAATAATGAAGGGATACTGTCCAGCTATGGAGGGCGCGTTTACATTATAGGCTAATAGATCATATAGGATCATTCGTTTTGGCGGGGCGATATCCGATCCTGCGTTTCTGGCGAGTATCTGACCGATTACGATACTAAATATCCGATCGGTGCATCCCTACTTACAAGCAACGATGATGTTTGTCCAACCGGAAGTCTATTTGAACAGCCATACAGATTAAATTATTGTTCAGCTTTTTGGACGTTTGTAGAAACTGCCCCCAAACCAGTTGCCTTTCTATAACCAGAACTCATTTTAAACTACTGTATATACATTCAAAAGGTAGTGGAATTTCATGTGCAATTAAACCCTTGGTTACACAGCCTGGTTCGACTCCATGGACTCGGTTGACTACTTACTCCGTTGGTTGACTGCTTACTCCGTCGGTTGACTGCTTACCCCGTCGGTTGACTGCTTACCCCGTCGGTTGACTGCTTACCCAGTCGGTTGACTGCTTACTCTGTCGGTTGACTGCTGACTCTGTCGGTTGACTGCTTACCCCGTCGGTTGACTGCTGACTCCGTCGGTTGACTGCTGACTCCGTCGGTTGACTGCTTACCCCGTCGGTTGACTGCTTACCCCGTCGGTTGACTGCTGACTCCGTCGGTTGACTGCTTACCCCGTCGGTTGACTGCTTACCCCGTCGGTTGACTGCTTACCCCGTCGGTAGACTGCTTACCCCGTCGGTTGACTGCTGACTCCGTCGGTTGACTGCTGACTCCGTCGTTTGACTGCTTACCCCGTCGGTTGACTGCTTACGCCGTCGGTTGACTGCTTACTCTGTCGGTTGACTGCTGACTTCGTCGGTTGACTGCTTACCCCGTCGGTTGACTGCTTACCCCGTTGGTTGACTGCTTACTCCGTCGGTTTACTGCTTATCCCGTCGGTTGTCTGCTTACCCCGTCGGTTGACTGCTTACCCCGTCGGTTGACTGCTGACTCCGTCGGTTGACTGCTGACTCCGTCGGTTGACTGCTTACTCCGTCGGTTGACTGCTGACTCCGTCGGTTGACTGGTTACCCCGTCGGTTGACTGCTGACTCCGTCGGTCGACTGCTGACTCCGTCGGTTGACTGCTGACTCCGTCGGTTGACTGCTTACTCCAGGGAGAGAAAGGAGGCCTGGGATCTGGGGGTGTGTAAAACAGAAGTCTATAAAACTCTCTGTGGGGAACAACATGGAACCCGGTGGCCTCCAAACTGTTAAATAATATCAATTAAACTGGGGGATTCTGGGTAATCTGTCCCAAGGGGGAGAGAGTGTAAATCAGAGAGAAAAAACTGGGTTGACCAGGGACTGTTGGATGGGGAGAAGTAGGCAGATCATGTCTGTTGGCACTTCCCACTTAAACACAACTTTGACTAATATGCAGGGGAAATGAAGATGTCATTTGATATAGAAACATTTCATATATGATCAAATGCTTTAGAAATTTAGAAATATGGATATTTCAAATGCCTTCATTTGGATCTTCTGTATTTCGGTTTACATCCCTTTCATAACTACGCTGTCCACGGTGGGACTAATAAATACAATACATGACAAGATGGCACTCCCCTCCAGCAGTAAGAACGCAGAGGAGATTAAGAGGGATTAGAAGAACACAACATGGAATATTATGGCATCATTTAGTCCCATCTGGGGGTGGCAGTAATTGGTTTTCATTTTATTAAAGGACTTGGGCGGGTACACAGAAGTGGTATCACCCCCACTCTGTTAATAAACCTCTCGTTCATTTACCTGTAAAGGGTAAGTTGCTCATCTCATCATGCAAATGTAACACTGTGAATATGCCTGCTGTTATTGGGCATCTCCATATGGCTGCATTTGGGCCCCCCTGTACTTAGAGTCAGTGGGGACTGCTGGGTAATGGAGTTGGGAATTTAGGGGATTATGATCAGTATTAGACCGGACTGATAGACAGAGAAAAGAGAGACAGTGGGTTGCTCCTTCACAATACAGGGACTGTGGGGTCGAGGGGTCGTGGGGTCAGGAGAGGTGGTTTGGGGTCAGGGGTCAGACTGAGACAGGCTTGGTATGGGACGATTGGAGGATCTTCGGGTGATGGGAAGGGATTGCTTGGCTGGTTCTGGGGTGCTACTGGGCTGGTACTGGGCTGGTTCTGGGGTGCTACTGGGCTGGTACTGGGCTGGTTCTGGGGTGCTACTGGGCTGGTACTGGGCTGGTACTGTAGTGCTACTGGGGTGCTACTGGGGTGGACTGGGCTGGTTCTGGGGTGCTACTGGGCTGGTACTGGGCTGGTACTGGAGTGCTACTGGGGTGCTACTGGGGTGGACTGGTACTGAGCTGGTACTGGACTGGTTCTGGGGTGCTACTGGGCTGGTACTGGACTGTTTTTGGGGTGCTACTAGGCTGGTACTGGACTGGTTCTGGGGTGCTACTGGGCTGGTACTGGTACTGGGGTGCTACTGGGCTGGTTCTGGGGTGCTACTGGGCTGGTACTGGGCTGGTTCTGGGGTGCTACTGGGCTGGTACTGGGCTGGTACTGTAGTGCTACTGGGGTGCTACTGGGGTGGACTGGGCTGGTTCTGGGGTGCTACTGGGCTGGTACTGGGCTGGTACTGGAGTGCTACTGGGGTGCTACTGGGGTGGACTGGTACTGAGCTGGTACTGGACTGGTTCTGGGGTGCTACTGGGCTGGTACTGGACTGGTTCTGGGGTGCTACTGGGCTGGTACTGGTACTGGGGTGCTACTGGGCTGGTACTGGGGTGCTACTGGGCTGGTAATGGTGTGCTCCTGGGGTGGACTGGTACTGGGCTAGTACTGGGCTGGTACTGGGCTGGTACTGGGCTGGTACTGGGCTGGTACTGGGCTGGTACTGGGCTGGTACTGGGGCTAATCAGGCGGCCTCTTCATTATGGTGAATGGCTGAGGTGGGCCACAGATTTATAGACATGAAAAACAGTACACTGGTTCTGGTCCGGAGACCTTTAAACTAAAGTCTTCAGGCCCCAAGAAGTAGATAGTCTTTTTCGGAACCTTTTCCTCCAATAAACAGCCACCTTCTAGATCCAAACCCAGCATGTCATTGGATCACAGAGATCCTCCTGACAAACATGCTTTCTGTGAGCCAATTAACCGCCATCTACGGATCAGTCTCGTTTCTCATTCGCCAGCCAAAAGAGGCTTAGCCGGTCGACCCGGCTCCATGTGCCCCCACCCCGTCCCATTTACACGCGCCTTCCAAATTCAAGCCCCCCCCCGTCTTCTCACCACTCCTTTAATTCAGTCACTTTGAAGTGCCCCCGGCTGTGGCTGGAAAGGCACCCAATCAATTAGGAGTTAAATAATCTCCTTATGATATTCTATGGTTTTCTTTAAGAGGTGGCAAAATGCAGTGGAGGACGACTGAACCCAAATCAGTTTTTAGCCGCATCTAAAGTGACAGGAGGAGAATCAGGCAAGGGGAGGCTGGGTAATTAAAGATTATGTCTGACTGTGTCACCGCAAAATCCCTAACCTGATCTGAGACCGAAGAGGTGGAAACTGATTATTCCGAGCCTCATTTAAAAGGACCCAGGTACTTTAACTGGGGTTTGCCTCCTAGAAAAGAACACACACATGGCTGAACATCTATATAACCTAACGGAATAACATACCTGAGAGAGAACACACACATGGCTGAACATCTATATAACCTAACGGAAGAATAACATACCTGAGGGAGAACAGCAGGCAGAAACAAAAGGAGATGTCATGTCACAGCTTTAAACCTGACTTTACTACCTGCATGCATTTCTCTCTCTCTCTCTCTAAACTGTACACACACACACACTAAACTGCCCACACACACTCACACACACACACACACTAAACTGCACACACACACACACACTAAACTGCACACACACACACACTAAACTGTACACAAACACACACACACACACACACACACACACACACACACACACACACTAGACTGTACACACACACACACAGACACAGACACACACACACACACACACACTAAACTGTACACAGACACACACACACACACACACACACACACACACACACACTAAACTGTACACACACACACACACTAAATTGCACACACACACACACACACTAAACTGTACACACACACACACACACACTAAAGTGTACACACACACACACACACACTAAACTGTACACACACACACACACACACTAAACTGCACACACACACACTAAACTGTACACACACACAGACACCAAACTGCTGTGCAGCAGCAGGGGACCTTATGGCTCTGGAGTGGCAGTAAATATGAGCTCAATGAAGTGCGTTATGACACTAATCAGCCACTGTGCCACATTGTTCAGCCAAACCACTCCGACTGAGTCCCGGCTGCTCAGCCTCCCTGGCTGGGATGGGAAACGAGTCACCTGTGGAGAGGTAGGTGGGGAGACGGGGCTTAACAGGGTGGGAACGCCACCACCAGCCGTGGGACTGGTAGGGCTACTGACAGGAGGCTACAGGTGTGGCTACGCAACCGCTGGGTAATTAATAATGAAGGGACTGTATCCCTTAATTATTAGGTTTGGACAAGGAGTAAAGGTAGAGAGAGGTTGATGCAGTGAGACTAAAAATAAGTACACATCATCTGGGAGAAAGAATACTGAGACTACATAAATGATCTGGGTGTTGGGACTACATAAATGATCTGGGTTTTACTCTCCAGCCTCTCCCGTCTCCAGCCTCTCCAGCCTCTCCCGTCTCCAGCCTCTCTCGTCTCTCCAGCCTCTCCCGTCTCCAGCCTCTTTCGTCTCCAGTCTCTCCCGTCTCCAGCCTCTCCAGCCTCTCTCGCCTCTCCAGCCTCTCCCATCTCCAGCCTCTCTCTTCTCCAGCCTCTCCAGCCTTTCTCGCCTCCAACCTCTCCCGTCTCCAGCCTCTCCCGTCTCCAGCCTCTCCCTTCTCCAGCCTCTCCCGTCTCCAGCTTCTCCCGTCTCAACCTCTCCAGCTTTTCCTGTCTCCAGCCTCTCCAGCCTCTCCCGTCTCCAGCCTCTCCTGTCTCCAGCCTCTCCAGCTTCTCCTGTCTCCAGCCTCTCCAGCCTCTCCCGTCTCCAGCCTCTCCAGCCTCTCCCGTCTCCAGCCTCTCCCGTCTCCAGCCTCTCCAGCTTCTCCTGTCTCCAGCCTCTCCAGCCTCTCAGCTTCTCCCGTCTCCAGCCTCTCAGCCTCTCCGTCTCCAGCCTCTCCCGTCTCAGCCTCTCCCGTCTCAGCCTCTCCCGTCTCCAGCCTCTCCCGTCTCAGCCTCTCCAGCCTCTCTCGTCTCTCAGCCTCTCCCTCTCAGCCTCTCCCTCTCAGCCTCTCCCCTCTCCAGCCTCTCAGCCTCTCCAGCCTCTCCAGCCTCTCCCTCTCCAGCCTCTCCCATCTCCAGCCTCTCCCGTCTCCAGCCTCTCCCGTCTCCAGCCTCTCCCGTCTCCAGCCTCTCAGCCTCTCTCGTCTCTCCAGCCTCTCCCATCTCCAGCCTCTCAGCCTCTCCCGTCTCCAGCCTCTCCCGTCTCCAGCCTCTCCCGTCTCCAGCCTCTCCCTCTCAGCCTCTCCCCTCTCCAGCTTCTCCCGTCTCAACCTCTCCAGCTTCTCCTGTCTCCAGCCTCTCCAGCCTCTCCCGTCTCCAGCCTCTCCAGCTTCTCCTGTCTCCAGCCTCTCCAGCCTCTCCCGTCTCCAGCCTCTCCCGTCTCCAGCCTCTCCCGTCTCAACCTCTCCAGCTTCTCCTGTCTCCAGCCCCTCCAGCCTCTACCGTCTCCAGCCTCTCCGTCTCCAGCTTCTCCAACTTCTCCTGTCTCCAGCCTCTCCAGCCTCTCCCGTCTCCAGCCTCTCCCCTCTCCAGCCTCTCCCGTCTCCAGCTTCTCCCGTCTCAACCTCTCCAGCTTCTCCTGTCTCCAGCCTCTCAGCCTCTCCGTCTCAGCCTCTCCCGTCTCCAGCCTCTCAGCCTCTCAGCCTCTCCCGTCTCCAGCCTCTCCAGCCTCTCAGCCTCTCCGTCTCCAGCTTCTCCCGTCTCCAACCTCTCCAGCTTCTCCTGTCTCCAGCCTCTCCAGCCTCTCTCGTCTCTCCAGCCTCTCCCATCTCCAGCCTCTCCAGCCTCTCCCATCTCCAGCCTCTCCAGCCTCTCCGTCTCCAGCCTCTCCCGTCTCAGCCTCTCCGTCTCCAGCCTCTCAGCCTCTCTCGTCTCTCCAGCCTCTCCCATCTCCAGCCTCTCCAGCCTCTCCCGTCTCCAGCCTCTCCCGTCTCCAGCCTCTCCCGTCTCCAGCCTCTCCCCTCTCCAGCCTCTCCCCTCTCCAGCTTCTCCCGTCTCAACCTCTCCAGCTTCTCCTGTCTCCAGCCTCTCCAGCCTCTCCCGTCTCCAGCCTCTCCAGCTTCTCCAGCTTCTCCTGTCTCCAGCCCCTCCAGCCTCTACCGTCTCCAGCCTCTCCCGTCTCCAGCTTCTCCAACTTCTCCTGTCTCCAGCCTCTCCAGCCTCTCCCGTCTCCAGCCTCTCCCCTCTCCAGCCTCTCCCGTCTCCAGCTTCTCCCGTCTCCAACCTCTCCAGCTTCTCCTGTCTCCAGCCTCTCCCGTCTCCAGCCTCTCCCGTCTCCAGCCTCTCCAGCCTCTCCAGCCTCTCCCGTCTCCAGCCTCTCCAGCCTCTCCCGTCTCCAGCTTCTCCCGTCTCCAACCTCTCCAGCTTCTCCTGTCTCAGCCTCTCTCGTCTCTCCAGCCTCTCCCATCTCCAGCCTCTCAGCCTCTCCCATCTCCAGCCTCTCAGCCTCTCCCTCCAGCCTCTCCCGTCTCCAGCCTCTCCCGTCTCCAGCCTCTCCCGTCTCCAGCCTCTCCGTCTCAGCCTCTCCCGTCTCAGCCTCTCAGCCTCTCTCGTCTCTCAGCCTCTCCCATCTCCAGCCTCTCAGCCTCTCCCGTCTCAGCCTCTCCAGCCTCTCCCGTCTCAGCCTCTCCCGTCTCCAGCCTCTCCCGTCTCCAGCCTCTCCCCTCCAGCCTCTTCCAGCATCTCCCGTCTCAACCTCTCCAGCTTCTCCTGTCTCCAGCCTCTCCAGCCTCTCCCGTCTCCAGCCTCTCCAGCCTCTCCCGTCTCCAGCCTCTCCAGCTTCTCCTGTCTCCAGCCTCTCCAGCCTCTCCCGTCTCCAGCCTCTCCCGTCTCCAGCCTCTCCGTCTCCACCCTCTCCAGCTTCTCCTGTCTCCAGCCCCTCCAGCCTCTACCGTCTCCAGCCTCTCCCGTCTCCAGCTTCTCCAACTTCTCCTGTCTCCAGCCTCTCCAGCCTCTCCCGCCTCCAGCCTCTCCCCTCTCCAGCCTCTCCCGTCTCCAGCCTCTCCCGTCTCCAGCTTCTCCCGTCTCCAACCTCTCCAGCTTCTCCTGTCTCCAGCCTCTCCAGCCTCTCCCGTCTCCAGCCTCTCCCGTCTCCAGCCTCTCAGCCTCTCAGCCTCTCCCGTCTCCAGCCTCTCAGCCTCTCAGCCTCTCCCGTCTCCAGCTTCTCCCGTCTCCAACCTCTCCAGCTTCTCCTGTCTCTAGCCTCTCCAGCCTCTCCCGTCTCCAGCCTCTCCAGCCTCTCCCGTCTCCAGCCTCTCCCGTCTCAGCCTCTCCCGTCTCCAGCCTCTCCCGTCTCCAGCCTCTCCCGTCTCCAGCCTCTCCCGTCTCCAGCCTCTCCCGTCTCCAGCCTCTCCACTTTCTACTCTGGTCCCATTACTGATCACCTCCTCGGGCCTGGAGGTCTTATTAACTCCTCAGTGTTGTTTCTGCTGCCGTTAGCTCAGCCATCACTCCACATTGATCGGGCCTTCATCCCAGACGTCCCTCCTGTATACCTGGCTAATGCCGCCCGGCGCCCTCTTCATCCAGATTGAGAGGGGCAACGGGAGGAATCAATAACTGGGCCAAGTGAGTGAGGTCAGGGGTCGCAAGGGTCCTTGACAACTGTATCCGGGGAGGGAGGGGAGGGTGCACGAAAAGGGAAAAGGAATGACAGAGGCGCTAGAGCCAAGGTGACAGTCTTGTCAGAGATCAGATGTACGACCATTGATTTGCTAAAAATGTGTGTGTGTGTGTGTGTGTGTGTGTGTGTGTGTGTGTGTGTGTGTGTGTGTGTGTGTGTGTGTGTGTGAGAGTTGTGCGGGCTGTGTGGTGATGAGTTATTGTGTTACGTAGAAAGTCAAGTATTTTTTTATAATGGTCTAAACACACACCTAATATACATGTGCTCCATTATAAAATGAAAATATATGGAAAAATAACATCAATAAAAAGAATAACCTCAAAGACCAAACCAAGATAACTGGTTGCCATGCTGTGGCATCTGAGGAAGCAGGTTGTTTGTGCAGTAACTAACATGCTGTGGAAGCACTGTGATTGTGCAGTAACTAACATGCTGTGGAAGCACTGTGATTGTGCAGTAACTAACATGCTGTGGAAGCACTGTGATTGTGCAGTAACTAACATGCTGTGGAAGCACTGTGATTGTGCAGTAACTAACATGCTGTGGAAGCACTGTGATTGTGCAGTATTCACACAGCTCTGCCGATATCGTGGCTCATCCCAGATTGCATCAATTAGCGCCTAGTTTAGCAATCTCCCGCCGCGGCCCAATTGAGCTGCTCTTTTTCCACCCCTGTTTAATTCCAGATCAGTAATCGTTCATTGTAATCTCCTGAGTACTGCATCATCGCAAGGCTTTTCTATCAAGGAATCTGCTCATTTTCCTCCCGGAGAACAGCGGGAGAGAGAGTGTGTGTGTGTGTTAGGATAAGGGGGTGTGTTAATGGCCACAGATAAATGACTGACATCTCTATGATGTGGGTAATTATCACTGTTGTTCTCCCATTGAGTGTGAAGTGGAGAGGGAGGGAATGTGATGTGGGCTTCTCCACTCTGACATAATGACATGATAATTGACTGGGCAAACCTCACATCACTGGGCCCTGAAACAGCCTCACGTCACTGGGCCCTGAAACAGCCTCACATCACTGGGCCAGGAAACAGCCTCACATCACTGGGCCCTGAAACAGCCTCACATCACTGGGCCCTGAAACAGCCTCACATCACTGGGCCCTGAAACAGCCTCACATCTCTGGGCCAGGAAACAGCCTCACATCACTGGGCCAGGAAACAGCCTCACATCACTGGGCCCTGTAACAGCCTCACGTCACTGGGTTGTGAAACAGTCTCACATCACTGGGCCAGGAAACAGCCTCACATCTCTGGGCCAGGAAACAGCCTCACATCACTGGGCCCTGTAACAGCCTCACATCACTGGGCCCTGTAACAGCCTCACATCATTGGGCCCTGATACAGCCTCACATCACTGGACTCCTCACATATTTTCACACAACCCCACACAATACAATCCAGTAACTGGACCTCCCTCCTTTATGAATGTTGGGAAACAGTAGATTCATTATTGTATATGAACTATTCCGTAGACAACATAAACACAGTATTTTTTTCAGGGCTTTCATGTTTACTCACAACTCAAAAGGTCTGAAGCAGGTGTCTAAATGCATACTGTGTGTGTGTGTGTGTGTGTGTGTGTGTGTGTGTGTGTGTGTGTGTGTGTGTGTGTGTGTGTGTGTGTGTGTGTGTGTGTGTGTGTGTGTGTGTGTGTGTGTGTGTGTGTGTGTGCAGCATAGGTGGTACATTTACTGCCACACAGACGATGGAAGGGAGCAGCGCTGGGGAGAAATCCATTTGCAATTTAAATGGAAATGCAAGGACCCCATGGTGGTAGTGAATTAGCATGCTGATCAATTGATCATGTTAAGGACAAATAGGTAAACAAATATGTCCATTAGCTCTGCACCTCCTCCTACCTCTCCCCCATCACCTCCCCCTCGCCACCCCGCTGGGGAAGAGTGCTGGAGAATCACAAACAGAAAGCCTCGCTTGCAAACACACGCGCACACACACACACGCGCACACACGCACAGTACACACTTCACCCTCCGAGACGGACCTGCCCACCTCTTTACACAGGCAGTTGGGCCCAGCAAGACTCCATTGACAGGCAAAGTCGGGACTGAAGAGGCCTCAGAGACGCCGCAGAACAAGCGAGGAGGGTCCCAGAGCACAGCCGAGTGGAACCAGACCTGCTGCTAAGGCCCCCGCCCAATCTGCCCCCGAAACAGAGGCATCTGGGAGATAATGGGAGGTGTGTGTGTGTTTGTCTGTCTGTCGTGGAGTGCCAGGAAACCCACTGGGCGTAGTTAACCGATAGAGAGGACGGGGTTTGTGCTTTGTAATTGTGGACAACTGCCATGACAACATGGGTCTACGGGACCCTGGGACATGTTGTGACAGCCAATCGTTGGAGTGAATCTTAAGCATTTACACGCGATTCATCGTTGGAATTTATATACGTTCGGTATATGTTTTCACTCCAAAACAAACTAGACAGTATTTTGAACTTGTGTCTGGTCTCTAACAAGGACATCAGTCACAGTTACTTACTTCTATAACCTGTCAGATTTCCAGGCTCAGTAAAAACTCTTGGTCCAATCAATTTGCTAACTAAATTTACCCTAATGGGAAACAGATAAATACTTAACATAGCTTGATAGGGTTTCAAAACATCTTGATTACCACAAAATGGCTGAATCAATAGGTCCTTCCTATAAAGCAATAGGGCTAAACAAAACAATTGATGGATGCAATTAGACTTAATTGATAAGTTAAGATTCTGCTAAACATCTTTAGCTTTAAGTGCTGGCTCACTGAAGTCCTCATTTGGAGTTATTTAGCTAAATCTTACCTCGAGGAGACATCTGTCAAAAAAGAATACTGAAAAATAGTACATAACTCTCAGCCTTCGAGGACATCTGAAAAGACATGTGAGAGTGCGGTGTGATTCTATTGAAATGAGACATGTTCTTCACAGAGACAGAACTGCGGCATAACACACTAAACACGACCTCTGGCAGGCAAGCGTGGCATATGGCGAACGGTAAAAGAAACCAAACGCACTCTCCAGAAAGTGAGACAGTAATACAGGATGAGTTTTTATACCCGTTAAAAGCTTTTTAAAAGGGCCATTTGTAAAACAAGGAGTGACCAACTGTTCTTTCATCAGCTATCTACAACATGTTCTTCACAGACGTGACAGAACTCCCCAGAACAGAACCACTGGCATAACACACTAAACACGACCCGCGTGGCAACGCCGCGACACACCTGAAACCGAACGGTATGGCGAACGGTAAAAGAAACCAAACGCACTCTCCAGAAAGTTACGAGACAGTAGGTTAATACAGGATGAGTTTTTTTATACCCGATACAAGGCAAATAAAAGCTTTTTAAAAGGGCCATTTGTAAAACAAGGAGTTTAAACCCAGCTTATAGGACAACAATAACACAATCCCATATGTTCATTTCCGTAATACACTGTGTAGAAGAGGATTTATACTTATTGTGATAACGCAGTACATCGGGCAGCCTCACGGAGGAACATTTGCTTCCAGGTATAATCCCCCTGGCGCAGAGAAGCTGCATCTTGGTGATCCAAAATGGCGGAGGTATTAGTCCTTACCACCTAGGGAAAAAGTCTGGCAATCCGCTCGTACTCGGATGATCCGACGTGATGGTCAAGGTATTAACACTTTAAACCCAAGTGGGTAAAGTAATTCAATCACTTTTTATACCACACTAGAAGGTTGAGTGGTTGATGATGACGACACCGTTCTTCTCAGAGTCCCCTCAACATTGTTCCCGGAGTGCATTGGATTGCTTCATGTAGCGTGAATGGCTAGCCGGGTGCTTCATTAGCTTAGCTTTAGCTTAGTTTCGTCATAGCTGGGATTCTGATTTTTAACAAAAACAATATGTGCTAAATGTCTTCTGTGTTTTGGTTTCAATGTTAAGGGGATGAGTCTGGAAAAATACAACGGTAATTATGAATGAATAAAAGCTATTTTTCCACCATACAATGCAGCGGAGATGTGCCAGTCAGGTGTTTGGCCAAATCAACTGCATGAGGGGTTCCACCAACTGCTCTGGACCACCGGTGTTCAGCTCATAACCAGAGTGACATACCGACGGTCGGAACACCAGTTGGGTTGAACAACAGAGACCCATCCATGCCGTTCCTCAATCCGTGTAAGCCACTACTTAAAGCATCACCGTATCCACGTTGCTACATCCGAAAGTCACACTGAGTACCATACACAGCACTACTAAGCACTAAAACAAGCACCGGGTATTAGTATAGTTTGCCTGCCGACCGTGCAAATTTTCCTTTGCAAAAAAAGAATGTAACCTCAAGGGATCCAGCCTACCTGGTTTAAATAATGATTAAAACATGTATGTCTAATTCTCAGTGTACAGTTATCAGAGGCTCGTTTAGGTTGTTTCACTGTCGAGAGGAGCAGGTGACACCAGCGTCAAATCCACGCCCTCCACAGAGCCCCCCCCCTTCCAGATTACGGCTTGATATTCCAAAGACGAGCAGATACAAAGGGATTTGGGAAAGTAAAGACAGATGTTTTAGGTGATGGACAGGAAAGGATTTGGCCTTAGGGGAGCTGAGAGCTTTGCGAGGAATTGTCATCGTGAGGCAGATCAGCCCCTACTGAATTTAATTGGGGGAAGAATCAGGGTGATTTCAGGGCATGGCCATCTATGGCTACCCATAATACTGTAGTGAAGACCTGTCGTCAGACTTGCTGTGTTGTTTGCAAACAGGCATGAAATTAGAGGTTTAACACCATTCCTCCACCCTGCTGGCCCACTAACACCACTCCTCCACCCTGCTGGCCCACTAACACCACTCCTCCACCCTGCTGGCCCACTAACACCACTCCTCCACCCTGCTGGCCCACTAACACCTCTCCTCCACCCTGAAGCCCCAGTAACACCACTCCTCCACCCTGCTGGCCCACTAACACCACTCCTCCACCCTGCTGGCCCACTAACACCACTCCTCCACCCTGCTGGCCCACTAACACCACTCCTCCACCTTCCTGGCCCACTAACACCACTCCTCCACCCTGCTGGCCCACTAACACCACTCCTCCACCCTGCTGGCCCACTAACACCACTCCTCCACCCTGCTGGCCCACTAACACCACTCCTCCACCCTGCTGGCCCACTAACACCACTCCTCCACCCTGCTGGCCCACTAACACCACTCCTCCACCTTCCTGGCCCACTAACACCACTCCTCCACCCTGCTGGCCCACTAACACCACTCCTCCACCCTGCTGGCCCACTAACACCACTCCTCCACCCTGCTGGCCCACTAACACCACTCCTCCACCCTGCTGGCCCACTAACACCACTCCTCCACCCTGCTGGCCCACTAACACCACTCCTCCACTCTGCTGGCCCACTAACACCACTCCTCCAACCTGCTGGCCCACTAACACCACTCCTCCACCCTGCTGGCCCACTAACACCACTCCTCCACCCTGCTGGCCCACTAACACCACTCCTCCACTCTGCTGGCCCACTAACACCACTCCTCCACCCTGCTGGCCTCTGGCATGAAACAAAATGGCAACTCCTGAATGACGGCACATGAAGTTCATCGTGACACAGACTCTTAGCGCCTCTAACAACAAATTCACGGACCTACACCCCCCACAGACTCTCTCTCAGGAGAAACGCCAACGAACTGTATAAGACAAATAGACTGTGAGTGACATAAAAGCTTCCACGAGTTTCATTGAACTTTGTTTGTAGTTACAGGGCAAAGTTTTAACTGATGGCGAAAGCTTGTCAATGATGGTTGGTAAGTTTAGGAAATTCACTCTTGGTTCTTGTAGCGCTCAGTTTAACCACAGAGTGTTTGAGATGTTTTAACCCTCTCTTGTCCCCCCCAACACACACTTTTTTTCTTTTTCATAGCAAAGGTGGTTTAAGGCAGGGGGTCTTTTGTTTAGATAAAGCGAGGGATTAGGGAGAGATTTGCCCCCATAAAGTTGTGGGCTTGATGGGCCTTTTATCCCTCCGTGTTGCTGAAGCTGTGTTGCCTCTGGATTAAGCATATACAATGGGGTCTTGTATGAGGGATATGGGCCAGAAAAAGAGTGAGAGAGTGAGAGAGTGTGAGAGAGAGAGGTGGAGAAAGGGGGAGAAAAAAGTAGAGGACAGGAGAGAGAGAAGAATGGGTAAGAGAGGGAGAAGAAGAGTGTTTTTAAAGGGACAAATAAAAAGAACAGAGGGCAGCAAATGGGGTAGAGGAAAGGATAGAGAGACAAAGAAGAAAAAAGGGGTGGGTGAGGAGAGAGAAAGGGATTGAGAATTATACAGCTTTCAGGGAGAACTGACAGGTTGAAAACTTTTAGCGGCTGGATTTGCTGAGGAGATCCTGAGATCTTGTCGTGAATAAAAGGATTTCAGGAGGATTCTGAAACGTGTTCTTGACTATAAACCTAAAAGTGGCGCTGTCCCTTTAATGCAGGTAAAATGTGGAGTTAGGGGTTTAAAGATGAAGGCGCTGCTAATAACGTGTCTAAGAGATGGCTTCTGGCAAATTGCTTTGTTACTCTTGTCAAAAAAGGTCTCCTGGAAGCAGTCGATTTTAAACTACACATCAAAATGATTAATTGCACTGGGATGAACAGATGCTGAAATACCCTTGAATGGAACTGCGTATGGCTACAACTGGTTGTATTGAAGACCTAATGTATTCATGAAGTTGCAAAAACATCATTAGGACTATTAATTAGCTATTAGTGAGAAGTCTTCGCTGGCAGTAATCAATGTTTCTCTTTTTTGTTTTTCCTTCCTAAATTTAAACGGCAGTCGTTTAACGAAAAGTTCTCGTTACACGCGTTCATAAACCTATATCTAAACTCTTATCACACCTATACATTTATAAATGCTTTCAATTGGCATAACTACTACATGACTGCACATCATATGGAGATCAATAAAAATAGGCCTATATTCGTCTTAAAAACCCTTTTAGACGAATAGTCCAAAGGGAAATCACATCAAAACGATGTGCATGAAGTTAAGGCAAAAATATATTATAGACTCAAGGGGCTAAAATAACCATGAGAAAAGCAGGGGGGAATGGATAAACCTTGAGATAGCTCTAGTCCCAGGACCGGGGGGTTATAAATGGAAGAGGTGAGGACACTTGGCAGGGCTCGAGAGGTATTCTTAATGGGAAGCTCTGGTGACACTCGGGCGTTTAAACCTTTCAGATGCGCTGGCCAGTAGTCTCGCTAAGCCCAGCGCAAAGCAGCTTTGGAGAAGAGGCGCTGAGAAGAACTCTTTCTCGCTTTAATTGCTTTAGAAACGGTCCTCACAAAGAGACATTGCCCAGATTTACCTACCGTTTAAGTTCTTATTGCCATTGGTTCACAAGTTAATCCTCTTTCTTTTTTAGACCTCAAGGAGAAGCCGAGTGATAGACCAAGGCAACAGAAATTGGACAGCGACACGAGTTTGGTAACGGGGCAGAGAAACTGTATCCTCCAGAAAAACGGGGTTTCTGTGACAATACCTTTAACCGAATTGTCTGCAGCAGGCTTACATATATACAAATGCACACATATTTTATTAAATAACATTAAGATATGCCGTGAAATGTACATTTAATTATTATGGTGAACGGATTGTATTGTAATTCAAATTCAACCAACAAGTGTAAAAATATTTATACTATAGAGGTCTAGAGTAAAAAAATCTGTTTGACATTTGCACGTCGTCTAAAATAATTAGTAACTTATAGACAACTTATGCCTTACAGTGTGGCCGAATGTCATTCTAGAGCCTTAAATATATAATAAAAAAATATTGGAAAATGTTGTGTTTACTGCAAAAAAGCAGTGCTGCATACTTCTTTTATGGTGTCAACTTCTCAAATTTTCATAAACAAAACAAAAAAGGACCTGTTCAAATTGTGATTGAATTTGCTTTGGTTTGATACGGCAGATTTTGACAGCAGACCCTTCAAATGCCGGAATGTTCACTTCATCACATTGTTGTGAGTATAATCCGTGAGTAATGCGTAATTTCAACCCATGGTGTACCAGGAAAACACCACCTCTATTTCATACACTAACACACACGCAAACACGCAAGCACGACGCAAAGGGGCATACCGGTATGTGATTTAAAGGGTTAAAACGCAATACTTTCAGTTCCATTGATGTTTTGTATGCGAATTCAAATTTCCGTGGATGAGAAACATGGCCAGAGATAAAACTCCAGTTGGGATTTCACCCTGGCCCTATTTCCTGAAGAATATTTTACAAAATATGCAAGCTTTACATTAAAAGGCTACTTTGTGCTGCCCTTAATTCCCACCTAAACGGTTTTGCTCCGGGAGAAAAAAAATCTTCTACAAACCCTTCAAGAAGAGAAGGGCATTATTGTTTTAATCCTCTTACCCCCAGTCATTTTAAGACAGGGTTTTTTTCGAGGCTGAGATGGCGTCTTGTCTTTCCTAACCTAGCCCAAATCCTTCAAGGCCGGGACAGATTCTAAAGCCGCCAGCCTGGCATCTATTATGGCATCTATGCACCTATTGGCATGGGCAAAGCCGAAAAGCAAATAAAAATACAACGTATGCGGTATTCGGTTAGAAATACTTGAACTCAAGCACATGACTTATGTCACATAATTTAACTAATATTAATTTTGTGTGTTAAAAAATGTGAAGCAATGTCATATAAAACAAATAGGAAAAACCGTCCGGGTACTGAAACAGACATGCTTTTAGAACAGGATGCTTATATAGGCTATACTTTGAAACAATGATTGTCACTAGTCATAGAAAGGAAAAAGTTGTGACTTGTAAGCCACAAAAACACAGTTAAAACTGCCCCTTTCGTATACTTATAATCTATGAAATTAATATTTTTTCCTGCAAAATAATGTTCAGTGCTAGATCGTAAGTATTCCACCTTGTTTTTTCTAAATGTTCAGGTAATTTAACAAAGTTTCAAATTTGAACATGTTATTCCAATTCGAATTAGTAGTTAAATAATAAAAACGAAAAGGTTATTGACATGTATTAGATATCCCTAAAAAAGCAAACGAATAGAAAATAGAATATTCCTGACATTATCGAAATTGTTAGGCTTATTTTAACACTTGTTTTCCAGAATGCAATGGAATTTGTAGTCTTCTTAATCCATACATTGATCTAAGCTAATGTTCATTAATTCAAACATTAAAGACAAACAAATACATGTTGACTGCATGTGGAAATCTCCAGCCATATTCAAAAAGCTGATGCTTTCGAACAGGGTCATTGGCCAAACGTCTGCTACTAGTGGGGAAGAAAAATCCTCTTTATTTGATTGACAGCCTCAAGGACCACTAGAAAGCTTACATGACCTCACAGAGCCCTCTTTAAAATCCCCCTTCAGCTTCTAGCCTGGTAGATGGCAGCTTCCTTTATTGAGTGCCAGGCGCAGGATTCAGACACGCGGAAATAGCAGAGCGCCCGGTACAGAATACAGAACCGTGGACTTGAAATTGTTCGTTTATTTTCGCCAGAAGAGCCCGAGAAAGATGGACATTATAAACAAGGAGCCAAAGCAATAATACGAATACTGAAAACAACGTTAGAATCGGGATACACTTCAAAGAATCACTGAGACGACTTGACTTGACAAGAGGTAAGAACTTTTTGAGACTCTCTGGACTGGGACGTTCAAACTTGTGCTGTCAATGATGGAAAGAACATGTGTTCATTAAAATAATACATCATGTTTTGCAAGTAGCAAAGCAATAGATTTCGAGCATGCATTTATTGTGAAATTAATTAGCAAAACTTAACATACGCGTCGAATTTTCATAGATACAAGTATTTTTTTATTTTGGAATTTAATAAGAATCATATTTATTCAAAAATAATGTGTACATTGCAAATAGAGCTGAATTGAACTTAGCCAAGAATATCAGGTAATGCAAGAATGAATGGTAGTTTTTTAATCAAAAATAATGTTCATATAAATACTTTTGTGATATTCATCGTACTATTATGCACCAATAACTTACCTAGGCATTATGATTTCATGAAGTAACTTTCCTTAAAAATCTCTACATTCTACCATCTTACAACCATCTAGCAACAAACTGTTAACACTCAAAGTACATTTTCAAACTTCAGTTCCGTAGCTTCTAATAGAAGGAGCCGTTGCAATCGTGTCAACATGAACTGACAATTATAATTTAAATAGTAAATTGACGAACATGCAGTAGTTTGTCAGGCCTAGGGGTTTAGGCGACGTGGTTAACCCGTGTTGCCCCCTCCTACTGACGTGAAATTTGCTAATCAAACACTTGTCTCCGGGCCTTTGACAGTGTGTGAAATACAAAATATGACTGACATGCAAAAAGGCCGAATGTCGCCCGCTATGCCCAAGTCATGCCCAAGGGCTTTTAGCTATACAAGTTTCCCTAATTTAGTCAGATCAAATAGTTGAAGTGTATACATGGCAATTTACATAATTACTTTCTAATAATCGAAGCATCGTGCAGCGTTTCCTGGGGCACCAAAACACATAGCCCGGAGCAAAAATCTGCATATGAATAAGCAACAATGACAGCTAGACAGAATAAGCAGGCCTGTTTGATAAATTGGTCTATTATAACCGAACAATTTCAATGATCAATAGAAATTATTAGGCTAAAAGTAGACCCAGATAACGTATCAGAAATGTTCTCTCTACTCTAAGTCACGCAGGTACACTACACGCGCGCGCACACACACGCTCACAAACCCACACACACAGTTGAAACTCACTGTATGTCCGTCGGTGTCAGCGGTGATGATAAATGGAAGGCCTTGCAGTCGAAACCTATTTGCACTTCCATTAGACGCGAAGCCAAATGGGGATCAACTTGCATATTTTACCTACGAAAGAGCCATACATCTCAGCCAAAACGTTGCCCCGGGGCGATGGGATAAGAGGCCGCGAGAGAGGGGAGGCAAAAAAGCGGGCCCCATTCAACTGAAATACTTGGGGGAGCAAAGTAAATGTTTAGCGAAGCACCTTCTGTCCCGGCGAATTAAACTATTCCCTATTTCCCTGTGATCACATTCATCAGGGACTGCAGAATGTAATAGGTTGGGAATGTGCACTGCGGGCGTCATTCGCACACCCACACACAGTTTCCGTGCACGCAAACACACAGATGGCTCGGAAAATGGATGTCAGATTCACCGTGCTATGAAGGACTGATATCATTATTATTGCGCAAAATGTTTGTTGATGTTAATACTTTTAATGATATCTGGGTGGAGGAAATGCAAACCCATGGTAAAATTCTGATTTAGTAGTATAGGCCTAGGAGCTAAACTAAAGATACTCAAATAATTATACTTTAGTCTAACATACACATAATAATGATACATAATAATAATTGCCAGACCTATTACATTTTTGTAAAGGTTACACTTCATATTATTAGCTTAATATTGCATTATCAAATGCAATGAAGTTAAATAACTGAAACTGTTACCGGCAAGTGTGTTTGCAATTACAGTTAATATTCAATTAAATACGTCGAATGGATTCCTACCTCAGAATGCACATAGTGATCACGGTATTTGGAATTTAATTGTGGATACGTTAAAATCGTGACTGAATTTTATTTGGTTAATCAGAATCCATAGCCTATGGGCAAGAATGAAGGCAGTTCCTTCTGTTGTATAACATCTTTTCAATGTCAGATGTATGAAATTACTTGAATAAGTGCCAGTTCACTCTTTTAGCAATATCTTTAATGTCAATCACCATGAAATTTCGAGAAAAAAATCGTGAATTGCCTACCTAGGCTACATATTCTTTTATCCAAATTATGCACATACGTGTGGTTAACTTAAAACATTTTTGGTTAACTTAAAACAAAAAATGGTTAACTAAAAAAGTTCTAATATAAAAAATATTTGCCTTCAGTGGCTAAAATAGACAATTTAAATATAGTCTTTAAGGAGCATAGAAAACGGGTGAATAAAAGAAATCATCCCAGGCATAGCATGTCAAAATTGTACTTGGTGAAGCAATTTAAAACTTTAGGAACTCTCTCTCGCTTCCAAGTTCCTAGATACCTGCCATATATGGGTGATTTATATATTTTATTGGGTCTTTCTGTAATAGTTATAACTGGTCGAGCCTCCAAGATATCCGACGACCTCGATTCTAATACATATCTAATCGTTTCCTGGAGCGTTTCACTCCAGGAAAAAACAGATAAGACCCAGATTTTGGTTTGATTCCACGCAAGGCTATAATTTGTGAACTTTGATTATAGCTAAATATAAAGCAATATTGTCGAACAAATAGTTGACATAAAATATATAGGCCTAGAAAATTCAGTAGGCTTATCTGAATCAACCACACAGAAGGTATTTCTAGCCTATAGCCTATCATAACTGGTTAACTTAATCCTCTGATTTCAGGCAGCCATCCCGGTCCGGAACGAATCTTCTTATTTCATTTCCAAAGCATTTCATCAACGCAATTATCAAGGCTGCGCGTTTAAATTGGATTTGCGCATTCGCTGCGATCACAGGGATATTAAGTGATTCAATTAATTCGTTAGGCATCCGCTATGCTTCATTAAGTAAACGAGTGATAATTACACCAATTTAAATATTCCTGTATAATTAATGTGTTGAACCAAGCGATAATTTGATGTTAATGAATAACGTTTTTGTCAAAAGCAAGATATTAAAATTGCCCCCAGAGTCACGATGGCTTAAACGCTTGACGGAAAAAAATGCGCCTTTTACGTATAGGAAAAATCTTACTTTTGCCTGCGTAAAATGCGATACATACAGACGAGTGAGACACTATTAAAGGCACCTGTAGACTCTGACACCTTAAACAATAAAACATAAAACAACATGGTGTCACATATGGGGCCAAACGTCTATCCGGGTGACAATACTTCATCAACAATCAGGCCTTCAGACATGATGAACATATAACGACATTTACCGGTAGGCCCTAAACTAACATGTTTACCTAGATAAGTTAGTGAATTTAAACTCTCCATTCGCGTACATAAAATATCGGGATGCATATTTTCACGCAACAAAAGTAGGCCTACCCTACCGCAACTCTAGCTGCCCTGCTCTGCACATAAAGGTGGATAAACGATAAACCCAGGAAAATACTAACATGATACGTGTTGTTCCCACAGGTAGTGTCCGTAATGCAGCACTACGGTGTCAACGGCTACTCCCTCCACGCGATGAACTCCCTGAGCGCCATGTACAACCTGCACCAGCAGGCGGCGCAGCAGGCTCAGCACGCGCCCGACTACAGACCGTCAGTCCACGCGCTTACACTCGCCGAGAGACTGGCTGGTAATTAAGGCCAACAAATAAACTTTCATACCATTGCCTCGATTTAAACTTCTTAACCAGCCATGGCCTCCCATATGCCCGTGTCAAATTAATTAAACTTGCCGCGTTTCTTCTCTTCCAACGGCTGCACATTTCAAGACATCATCCTCGAGGCTCGCTACGGGTCGCAGCATCGCAAACAGCGCCGGAGTCGCACCGCCTTCACCGCACAGCAGCTGGAGGCCCTGGAGAAGACCTTCCAGAAGACCCACTATCCAGACGTGGTGATGCGAGAGCGACTGGCCATGTGCACTAACCTCCCCGAGGCCCGTGTGCAGGTATGGACGACGCCTACATAAGTTATTCAAAATACGCCAGGGTACCTGCACAAACGATGTTGACTCATTCTATCAGGGGAAAACACAATTAAATGTGAAACTTTTCTTGAAGTTACAGAAACAAATTAAATCAACTTACATTATTTGGAATTCTCCTTTGCTTTTTACAAGATCTCCAAAGTACATCAAAGCAAACACACCCATAGCCATCAACCTTTGCCTTAAGCATGCTTATGAGCCAGCTTCATACTTCCTCACAATATTGAACCTTCTCAACAGGTGTGGTTCAAGAACCGCCGTGCCAAGTTCCGCAAGAAGCAGCGCAGCCTGCAGAAGGAGCAGCTCCAGAAACAGAAGGAGGCCAACGAGGGGGGAGGTGACAAGGAGGACACTCCCGCCACCGTAATTCCCGAAAACCAGCTTGCGCCCACGTCGTCCTCCTGCTCTTCGTCTGTGGATGTTGAAGGTCCGCCCCGTGCATTGGCGTCAGAAATGAGCGTAGAGTTGAATGTCACCTCGGCGGAGCAATCGGGCAGCGAGTCCGCTACAGAGGACAACGCAACCGACAGGGAGGAGGAGTCTAACCCACAGAGGGAGGAGCTTAAGAGGGAGAGGGTGATGACACCTGGCAACATCTCTCCACCCTGCAAACGACTCAGCCCCAAATCTGGTAAAGACATGCCCTTAGAACCCTACGATTATATGTTCAATATAGCTTTATACGGGGAGTTAATCATCATTTGAATAATAATTTGAAGCGTCCTCAACAAGTCAATAAACATTAAACAGATGAAATCTACATTGTTCTTCAACATCAGATGGTTTCAGCCAATCTGTTCGTACATCCAGTCGTTTGATAGTTCTCGCCTCACACTCGAGAAATGTAGTTCAATGTCATTGACTGTCATCCGTTTTCCTCCTTGTCCTAGAGTCCCCGATGATCTCGCCGTCTGTGACGCCCTCATCCAGTGGCGTCGGGGGCGGGATCTCCCAGAGCCACTCCTACTCCTCGTCCCCGCTCAGCCTCTTCCGTCTGCAGGAGCAGTTCCGCCAGCACATGGCCGCCACAAACAACATGGTGCACTACCCCTCGTTTGACATGGGCGCCCCTTCTCCCCTGCCCTACCTCGGGATGAACGTCAACATGTCCCCGGCACCGCTGGGCACTCTTCCCTGCCAGTCCTACTACCAGTCCTTGTCTCACCACGCGGCCCAGCAGGTGTGGAACAGTCCTCTGCTCCAGGCCTCCGCAGGCCTGCCCAGCCACAACAGCAAGACCACCAGCATCGAGAACCTCCGGATGAGGGCCAAGCAGCACGCAGCCTCCCTGGGACTGGACACGCTGCCTAACTGAGCCCCAGGATGTGAGTGTGGCCTATCTGGGGGATCAGAGCTGCGTCCAAACCTTTCAATGTCTGTGACCTCCATAACCCAGTAGGAAACATACCCACGGCAGATGGTTTTTGGACATTAGCAGCCAGAGTTAAACCATTCGTTATTTTTACACATGATCTCACAACAGAGCAAATGTTTCTCAAGCTTCCTGCTTTATCGATAGGGACCCAAATACATAAAAAAACTATAAAGATAAATACACACTTAACCACCACCACCGGTCCAGGTCGTCGATACAGAGGGAAAATGTCTTCACCGTAACATTTGCCTGTCTAGTGTAGCACTTAGTGGAGAACACTGCAGCACAATGTTTACAGCTAAATGATAATATGTGTGTGGCAGCATAAGTGCCACAACTGCTTGTAACACGGGACCATTAAGAAATCAATTAGGCCATGTATGTACATAGCAGACTCTACAAAGGCCAGCGCGTACATAAATATAAACTCAGGCCATGTTCTCCTCAATGCTTAAGTAGAAGTGACTAATTTACACGTTTAATGGCCAGTATTAAACCACTTTGTACAGAGACTGGCTTGGTAATGAGAAAATGATTTCAGCTGACTAAATTGCGCAAAGCTGTTAATTACATTTTGCCCTAGGCAGAGGGGAGGGGAGCTTATACAATTAAGATATCGCTCATATTTGGAGCTCCGAAGCAAAAAAATCATCCACAAATGCAGGCAAATGACAATGTCAAGACTCACAATGTCATACACACCAGGATAACAGGAAGTATAAAGAGGCAGACCTGGATAAATAAACCTCTTATCCATTCTTCACAATCTATCCCTTCTGATGTAACTCGGCAACTGCATTCGGGAACTTTGGCTGTAGCAGAACTTCCTGTTGTACCAGGAAGTGACTCTTTAAGCACTTGAAGGTGTGGCAAGTTTATCAATTATTTTTCAATTATTTGTCTGTGATTCTCTGTGCTAGGATCCCATCAACTCTGATTATGTAAATTGTTTTAATATGTAAATTATGAAGAAATAGAAGTCTATCTATTAATGTTTATCGTTAAGGACAATGCTAGTGTTGTCATATGTTGTAAATTGATCATAAACTGTTCTAGTTGGCAATTCCTTGTCAGTTGTAAGATTGTATTCAATGGGGTCATTCCATACCCTTTCCATGTCTTTGCCAGATAACTAAAGCTATACTGTCTGGTTGTCCATTGACCCTGTCAATTTCTATTGTGGCTGTGATCTAAAAAGTTCTACTGTGTCTCTCCAGCTGTCTCTGTCATACTAATTAGTCAAGTTGTAGATTTTAAATGATGGAAAGAGTGATCTGGAAAGCATAAACCATATTTCTTTTTTTCTGTCAACAATGTAGGTTTTAAAAGTGATGTTGTAAAATAAACCCTAAATAAACCACCGCTTGGAGATCTTTATATAAGGCTTCCCTTTTCTGTGATTTTCTTCCCAATGTTTTCACTGCGTCGTAGCTAATCGTCGATCTCACCTATATCATGAAAATAATGTTCTGACTTTTTTCACTGGCTAAGTGATTTATTTGTAGTTTAGCTAATTGAGGATTATAGTTTCAGGTACCTGTTCATATTAAAAGTTCCTTGTCCAGGAACACCTGTGAACATTGCTAAGGAATTCTCCCATAAATGTATTACAAACCAGAACATAATTGAATGCTTAAGCACTCAACAACTTTAGTATTTGGTAGAGAACAATTAGCAGCAATTAGAGCCACGTCTATTGGGATAAATCTCTAACAGCTGGCAAATCTTGACACAGCAATTATGCCCATTCTCATTTGCAGCATTCTGCATGGTCAGTCAAGTTGGGATCTTTGTTCAAAAGACCCGTTCAACTCTTCCACACATTTGAAATTGGATAGAGGTCTGGATTTTGACCGGGCCCCACCAAGACATTAACCTTTGGGTTTTTAAGCTGCTTCAGTGGTGCTTTGTCTGTATGTTTCAGCTCATTGTCCAGCGGAAAACAGTATAATGTCTCTTGCAGGCTTCAGTAGGAATGTCTTTGCAGCATCAATGTATCCATTTATATTCACAAGCTTCCATAATATATATCAGCATCTCTATAATATGATTCTGCCACCAGCATGATTCAAGTAATTGCACATGGGTGAACACTTAACTAATCATGTAACTTCTAAATACAGTCGGTTGCACCACAACTCATTTATAATTTGTCATAAAAGGCTTTGAATGCAATCAATTATTACTGTTTCAACATGATGAACATTTTGCTTTAGTCAATTAGTGGCAACAAACTCCTCAGTGAATCCATTTTGATATCCAAAAATGTTGAAAGGTCAAAGTGGATGAATCATTTTAGGCACCAATGTAGGAGGAGACAGAGAAGAGAGTGAAGGAGGTTACATGAGGAGAAAGGACTGTGTGGAGGGAGAAGCCAGAAGGAGGACAGTGGGGAGGAGGGAGGAGACATGACAGAGTGGAGGGAGGAGACAGGCTGAGACAGGACAGTGTGGAGGGAGGAGACAGGACAGTGTGGGGGAGGGAGGAGACAGGACAGTGGGGAGGGAGGAGACAGGACAGTGGGGTGGAGGGAGGAGACAGGACAGTGTGGTGGAGGGAGGAGACAGGACAGTGGGGAGGGAGGAGACAGGACAGTGGGGAGGGAGGAGACAGGACAGTGGGGTGGAGGGAGGAGACAGGACAGTGGGGTGGAGTGAGGAGACAGGACAGTGGGGTGGAGTGAGGAGACAGGACAGTGGGGAGGAGGGAGGAGACAGGACAGTGTGGTGGAGGGAGGAGACAGGACAGTGGGGAGGGAGGAGACAGGACAGTGGGGTGGAGGGAGGAGACAGGACAGTGGGGTGGAGTGAGGAGACAGGACAGTGGGGTGGAGTGAGGAGACAGGACAGTGGGGAGGAGGGAGGAGACAGGACAGTGGGGTGGAGGGAGGGAGGAGACAGGACAGTGTGGAGGGAGGAGACATGACAGAGTGGAGGGAGGAGACATGATGAGACAGGACAGAGTGGAGGGAGGAGACAGGACAGTGTGGAGGGACGAGAAAGGACAGAGTGGTGGAGGGAGGAGACATGATGAGACAGGACAGTGGGTGGAGGGAGGAGACAGGACAATGGGGTGGAGGAGGAGACAAGACAGTGTGGTGGAGGGAGGAGACAGGACAGTGGGGTGGAGGGAGGAGACATGATGAGACAGGACAGTGTGGAAGGAGGCTATAAAAGGAGCCAGGGGACATTATGGAGAAAGTGGAGATAAAATGGTGACAGGGTTACAAAAAGCAGAGACAGGAAATATAGAGTTTACACAAGAGAAGGGCAGAATGACGGAGAGAGCGAGAACAAGGTAATCTGGAGAAATATAAAGTGCATGGGGACATAAGCCATCCCAGATGAATAAGAAGCCCATTATCCTGAAGAATGACGGCCCGAGGTGGTGATTAGGCTGCTATTATATCTTAAACAGCATGGTTTGTCAAAATGCATCAGAACCCCCTCTACTACGCAGCGCGCACACACACACACACTCTTCCCATCTGGTAGCGTTCAAATATAGGATTGCTGATATCGCCACCAGCGCCATGTTCACAACACACAAACTGTGTGTGCAGAGCCTGGGTTGTTCAACAGCTAATTGATTTGTCCTTGTTAAGATATATCCTCCCTAACTGTGTAAATACCACCCGAGGTGTTGCCTGCGATATAGTGCATTTCTCCGTTATGGATGGAAATCTCCGGCAAAAGCGGATACGCCACAGATTATCCGGCGTGTTAATGTGAACAAAAGGCCTAACCTCCACCCTGCATTGTTTCATTACATCATATGCGCTCCACGCTCCAAGGTCATCCTCGCTCTGACGTGACTCCCGTGTGAAGCGCAAAGCAAAATGTGCTTGTTATTCCGGTCGGCAATTTACCCCTGCTGGGACATACAACGAATGAACACGGCAGGACACAGACAAGTGGTATTTACCGCCCCATAAACACACAGACACACAGGTATACACACCTGAGCCCCAGGGCACGACCGAGAGTGCTGTAATGTAGATTGCAATGCCGCTGGGTGAAGCATGTTTCCGCCTGTGGTGCTCTTCTCTATGACGTTTAGTCGAAGGACTGAGTTTTGCCCAAGGAAAACCTACCCGGCAGTGCTCTCTGAGAGAAATAGTGTTTCTATTGCTTGGAAAAATAGTAGTAACAACATACAGCTATAGAGCTAGTTTACACTGTGAGAGCAAACGGACAAGTGTACATCAATATTGAGGAAACCGTCTTACACTTTTTCCATTAATTTAAATCAAGGTATATGTATTGTATTATACATAGTATTTACGTTAATAATGACCAAATTAGTAGATATACCTTGGTTTTGGTTCATAGATAATAAACCAATTATGCTGTCGATGTGACAATGAAAACACAAGCATTAATAAACTCTGAAGATAAACTTTAGATTGCTGAATTTGCGTACAAGTATATAATGTTATTGTCAGAATAAATGCACCCTGGCCTTCTAATTTATCTGACACACACACACACACACACACACACACAGCCTCGGGAGCTAGCCCTCTTGCACAAAAATCACAGCATACCATTCAATTTTCTTTGCCTTCTGCTTCCATGGTTCTCATAAAGGTTTAAGCGCGGAGAGAATGAAATGTGCCACGGAAAGAAACCTCGGCCCATTGGAGAGGTGACAGTCTCTGCCAGAATATGAGCCTAATCCGGCACAGCATTCTTTTAGCCCGCTGGCATCACAATTTCGCCACATATTCTCCGAGCTGTCAACCCGGGGAAATCCCTCTAATAGCACATTGCCCAGAAACACATCAAAGTGCTCCTGGAAACCACTGGGAGATTAGCGACAAACACCCTGAGACAGACAACTGTGGTATAACAGGCATTTTTAAATGTAAAGTTCAAAGACTAACAATCCATTAGCGATTTCAAACTTTAATGCGAGACAGTGCATCAAATGCATTGTCTATCCACATGTTTGCCGAAAAGATAGTTCCATATAGAAGAGGTGGAAAGAGACCAGGACGCAAGAGGGTGTGAGAGAGGAAAGGAGGACAAAGAGAAGGGAAAGAGTGATGGCCAGAAGAGGACAACAGGTGGTTGAACACTCCTTTAGTTCCACTTTATCTCACATTCTGTTCCTGGCCATTTTAACGCACTCTGCCTGCCATCTCATCCAGGCTAATCCTCTTAAAAGAAGAAAAACGATTTTCCAGTGCGGCCCAGGCACTGCCAGTGTGATTGGAAAGCAGTCCATTGCCTGTCCCTTATCCCGACTAAGACACTGTGCAAGTCAAGAATAGTTACACGTCACACTGACAGATGTAGCAAAAAAAAACATTTTGTTACTATCGTATTGGATGTTAATCAGAGACCTATAGTATCCAGATTTGGCGATGAAATGTTTACACAGATGCCGTATTTCAATTTGAACAATTTTGAGCAGGAAAATAAGAGCAGGAAAATAATCATGCAGAAACTAGATATTGATACAGTGCCTTTGCAGAGTATTCAGACCCCTTCACTTTCTCCACATTTTTTGCCAGCATCTTCTCTAAATGTGTCCCAATTTTTTTTTACTGAAACATCTAATGTACATAAGTATTCAGAGCCTTTATTCTGTACTTTGTAGAAGAGCTTTTGGCAGTGACCACAGCGTTGAATATTCTTGAGAATGCCTCTACAGATTTGCACACCAATATTGGGGCAGCTTCTTCTTCGCAGATCCTTTTAAGTTCTTTCAGATAAACCGGGAAGCCCCTGTGAACTGCAAGTTCAAGTCCTGTTTTTGTTTGGGCCACTCTTGGCTATGTGCTAAACGTAGTTGTTCATCTTTGCCCCAGTTCAATTTACTGTCCACTGTTGATACTTAAACGACCTCTCTCTATTTTGCTCCATTCGTCCTTTTCTCAACCATGAACGGTCTACCCGTCCATGCCGCGGTCGATGAGGCAATTCAAACATACACCGATGAGCCAAAACAATGAGACAACTTGAAGGATCCCCACAGCCTGATGCTCCCACCACCGTGCGTCATTGAAGGGATATTAGGCAAGTGATGAGTGGTACATGTTTTTCAACAAAAGTATCACCTGTCATTCAGGCATTATAGTTTGATTTTGGTCTCAGCAGACCAGATAATCTTTTTCCTCATTCTCTCAGTCCCTTTCAGGCAGCCCGGCATATGCCTTTTACACAGGAGTGGCTATCTCAAAGTATTGTAAATCATGGTTTGACAGAATTTCAGAAAGTCTTGCCGTAGCTTTAAAAAAATTTGAAGCCAGAACATCAACTTTGCCACTCAGTCTGTATTTCTGGGTAAGTAATAGTGTAGATTGGACCGTGTATTATTGGTTATTGTCTGGCTAAAAGACTAAATACTTAATCTCTGGTAAAGGAGACTGAAGTAGATTTTCTACTAGGATTTTACAAGTACAAATTTTCAACCAAACTCTTTTTTGTGTTTGGTATTAAATAATTTTAGTGATTAGTGTAGAGTTACTGAAATGTGGTGTAACGTGGTTTAGTGAAACTCGTTAGACACTTTAAAAATCCCCTATGGCCTCATGGTGACCTCCGCCATGGTGACCTCCGCCATGGTGACCTCCGCCATGGTGACCTCCGCCATGGTGACCTCCTGTCTCAGTTCTTGAAGTGCACAATGCTGTTCTGGTTCTTATCAAGTTGCCCACTCAACCAGGAAGTCTACATCCGGACCAACACATTTGACAGGAAGGCGCTCTCTGGCCATTCACCTAGATTTAGCTCGCAGACACTCATGCCACCACAAGGAGGCGCCGAAGGTCGATGAGGCAATTCAAACATACACCGATGAGCCAAAACAATGAGACAACTGGAAAGGGGTATAGCATTGATCATCCTTAAAAGGGCACACGTCAAGGTCTCTGTATCTTAGATGGTAAGCAAACAACATGTTTTGTAGTCTATGTGTTGGATGCAGGAGAAACGGATAGAACCAAAAACCGGAGCGACTTACGGCCAGAAAACTGGCTTAGAGCACCTCTGAAACGGCATTGCTTGTGAGGTGCTCCCGGTCAGCAGTGGTGAGTATCGACCGACAGGGGACTGAGGCGGCATAAACTGGGGGAAGGTCACCAGGTCCAATAAGTCTCGTTACCTTTTACATCATGTTGATGGCCGTGTATGTGTGCACCATCAACCTAGGGATGTGATGGTACCAAGATGCACTACGAGAAGACAAGCAGGTGGAGAGAGCGTGATGACCTGGGCACTGTTCAGTTAAAAAACTATGGGCCCCGGAAATTCATGTTGAATTTCAGCTGAACACGTGCCACCTAGCTATCATCGTTGCCCACCAGATGCACCCATCCACGGCAATGGTACACTGGATCTCTGATGAAAGTGGCTTCTTTCAGCAGGATACTGTGCACTGCCACACAAGTTGTATAAATTTGTCATTAATTTATAAAAATGTCTACATTACTGAATATTTGTGTAGAATGATAAAAAAGCACTATTAATATCTATTGCCGATCCTGTTTCATAAGAGAGTGAAGACCGTTCCGCTGTAAAATAAAGTAGTGTTACAATACCCGACCAATCAATCTCAACTAGTAGCAATGTATTGACACCTCCTGTATCGGTTAATAAACTTGTTGAAAAAAAGTGTGAAGTGCTGAAGTACTGCGAATGGGAGGCCATGCTGGGTAGTGTTTGAGCCCTGCGGCAGGTTGGTTTCCTGCTGGGTCCACTGTTCACGGTGCGTCTGGGACAAAGACCCCCACTTGTGAGATCCTCCCACGCACTGCAGACAGAGCCCACCATCTGATCCCCGCCATTGGGCCTAAACACCCAGCAGAAGCGTGTGAACACAGGGACCTCGAGAGCAGGATCACACATAAGGCAATGTAGATCATAGCCTTTAAGAGGGACGATGTCCCAATCTAGTGTTACAAAACAGATTCAACACACTCCAATCTAGTAGCACTGGGTCTGAAATGTGGCTGCATTCACACTGGTAGCCCAATTATAAGATCACTTTTTGCCCAAAAATTGATCTCCTGACCAATAAGTTCAGCTTAAATTTAAGAAGAGCAATTTGGGAAAAGCAGAACTCGACCCGGCTATACGTGTGTCGCTGTTCCCTTAAGCAACTACTTAACCCCAATCGCTGGAATTGTTCGGAAAGACCTGCTAAATTGGGCTTCCCGAATGAACAGATCCAGTTTCTGATTCAATCTAAACTGTAACCACAAATGATTCTGCTGACATCACCCCACGACATAAACATAAAACTCCCACCAAACACATTCCCTTATCTTTTTAATCTTTTAATCTTTATATTCCTCTCTCTCTCAGAGTCACAAACAAAGCAGACACACTGTCTAGATGCAGTCTACCTCACCCACACAGGCCTGTAGCCCGGGAGCAAAATAACACCATTGGCTAATTCAATAATGAACGGCAGAGTATCAAGAGAACCGGCGGAAAGGAGAAGAGGAGTAACTCATCCCTAATAGTATATCGTCCCCTGAGTGTTAAAACATGTAAATTTATGTAAAAACTCATAGGAAACACATATTTACAATGCGTTTAGGTAATCACAAGATGCCGGCGCAGCGTCCTGGCCCGTCGACAGAAGCAGTCAACACGGAAATAGTTTTTATGTGTCATTAATTCCCTTTGTATTCGCCGATACGTCCTCTGTTACCGCGGTAATACAGTAATCACTCACAATCGCGCAGTGAAATTATCTGCACTCATCTGTGGAATAAAAGGCGACGGGTAAAACGAGGTGAGACATGCCATTTTAGCATCTCACTTGCGTCCTTAATGTTCATCTGGGAGCTGCCGAGCAAACAGCCTCTCCGCTCGCTTGGTATAGCGGCAGGGGAGCCACCCGCGAGCCGCTTAATGGCAGCGGGGAGTCGATGACACCCGTCCGTGCCCGCTCATTAGGTGCGCGCACACCTCTTTCATGCTACATTGCCCGGCCGCGGAAATAACAGAGGGTCAACGGCGGTGTGATGACGGGAGGATAGGTAGACTGCTATAACTTTGCACTGCCGTTAGATATGAGCAAACGACGTCGCAGGCTGCCTTTAAGTGACATCAAATAGCAAATTGAGAGAATTCCACCGCTGTAATGACAGAGATCCATAAAAAGCCCTATGTGACATCTCGATGATTATTTGAGTGTTCAAAATGAAATATTTAGAATCTGAATTAAATGTTCATGATGGCATTGCATTATTTTGAAGAAAAGCAATAATAATGTAGTAATAGTTTTTCAACATGACGACAATAATAATGTAGTAAACAGTTTAAATGTTCAATGGTATCAAGCTATACTCCCTCAATCAAAGCAGCTATGAGTTAATCTTTGGTGCAGAAAGTCACATATGTTTACAAAAAATATCATTACAAATAAACTCCTTAGAGTGCTCATCAAAAACAAGGCAGAGTTGAAACCTGTATGGCCTGTACTTACAATCCAAAATTGTTTCTCTCGCAACAAAACGTTTTTATTTGGAGGCAGTGAAATTAAGACAACAGAATCATCTCTCTTCATTAGGTTTCATGACATCTGTTGCACTCACCAAATTTGAAAACACATTGATGACTTTGTTCTCTTGAATACAATAGGTATACATTTGCTGGCACATAAAGATGGAAAATGAAATGGCAAACCACTTAATGACCAGATTCCTTAGACTATTACACTATATTTGACCGGGTAAATATATTGATTTTGTTATAGACCTAGACACTCATACTTGAGAACCGGAACGCAGACTTTTAGTAGTTGGAACTTGAACTCGACTAGGGCACAGGGACCTCTCTCAGATATAAACATAGGGACTAGTGACTAGAGCACAGAGGACCTGACTCAAGGTTTAGTGACTCAACTATTTCTCTGCTCAATAGTTAGTTACATCATTCAAATGCACTGTTTTAGTAGCTGAAACGCAAGCATTTCACTACACCTTCAACAACATTGGCTATAATGTGTGTGAGCAATACAATGGTAAACTGAATTCCGACTTGTGCAATACTGACACCTAGAGGCCACTGAAAGCACTGCATAGAAATCTACAGGTCAGCTGAACAAAGAATAATCAGAAGATAACATGGTACACATGTTTCCTTCAAGACATGGTCTTGCGTTTCTATTCCGTTGTGCATCATATTAATGGCTGGTTTCCCTAAACACAGACTATGTTGGCACTGAAATGATTATATACTATATATATATATAAACATATTAAAGATCTAGTTTATCCTCTTCAGTTTGCACATATAGATGGGCCCAAAGTTAGCCGTTAGGTGGGGCAGGACCAGCTGTCCCAGGTAGGGGTCAGGTGCAAAGTTGAAGGTTTCCTTAAAGAGTTGTGTGAGAGGACGAAGGTCTGCTACCTGCAAGCTGATGCCTAGTTCTTCCTGGGCCAAGTGAATAGCCCGTTCCACCACATACCAGTTCTGCATCTGGGACAGGGCGCAAGTAGAGTAGACGACCACCCCTCTGGGACGTACTGCCTGGATACCAGCCCTGGAGGAAGAGTAACACAAGACTTTAAATCAGGACCACTTTCCTAAAACATACTGCCTGCATTCCAGCCCTGGAGGCAAAGTAACACAAAATACATTAAACAGGACCACTCAGACACAAAACGACAAAACATCCAGTTGATTAAAAAAAAGAGAAATACAAAAATATATCAGCACATAAACTGATAAATAATACAGGAAAAACCACCAGAAATAAATATAAAAATGCTTTAAACAATATAACAATATGATAATTAGAAAACCTACATGAGTAGTTCTAGCTGCAGTTGGGGCAGCCTCTGTCTCTCTTTTGTCCGGGCCCTACTGAAGATGTTGTTTTCCTCCTCCATGAGAGAGTGTCTATCTGTGGTGCAGGGTACATCGACAAGAACCTGTAGGAAACCAAGATATCACACAATCAATAGCAAACATATTTGAGCATACTGATGTGCTATGTTGAGCAAATGTTTTTCATATAAACACAAGCATTTTCTCGTTCCCTAAAAAGTCATCTTAATCCTCTTGTCCCTGACAGATGAGTTTACTTTTATATTCGACTGTGGAATGTTTTTTTAATTTATTATTCTTATTTATTTTTTAATCGGTCACACCCTTATATTGATTGTAGAAAATAGGCAACACATTCTGTTAAATAAAACCTACTAAATGTTTTGGCAATAAAACTTTATTAGACATAATTTGGTTTAAATAATTGAACATTTACATAATTTGCTCAATATAGCAACAGAAAAGGCAAATTCAGAACAATGGGCCATATTCTTCAACCGTTTTTAAGAAGAAATTCATTCTTAAAACCCACTTACGCAGTTTCTGACATTCACCAATGTTTACTTATCTGGAATTTGTTCTTAGAAAAGAACAGAATCTACGCACAGTGAAAAGCACTCTTACGCAGATTAGCGCGCTGACATTTCGTGACAAATCATTAGTCTCTGCGTTTTCATCAATTGTACAGTGGTTTAAATATTATGAAGAATAACATTATGAATAATATTCAATTATTTGCATATATTTAACACTTTTTTGTGGATGGCGCACCCGAGATTGCGGGCGCACCCGAGATTGCGGGCACACCCGAGATTGCGGGCACACCCGAGATTGCGGTCATTCCGATTATGTCCCCGATGTACTGGTCCAGCCCAGTAAGGACAGTGCAAGCCTTTCCCCCTCATGTGGTCAGCATCTCTCGTTTGTGTTTGGCAATAACATTTTTTGCCTCAAACTTCATTTCAAACCATTTATTTTTTATGTCATCAGTGGTGCGCCCTTCCCCTGACACAGCGTTCACAGAACGAGTGATTAAATCCCATGCATCCTTTTTGTATTTGATTTTGCAACCACTACTGACGCTGCTAAATATTACATATTTTTGCCTGTTCACTTCTTGCAGAAGTATTTCCACTTCTGAACTACAGAAGTTTTTTTTTCTTTTGGCGTCTGATCCTCTATACCCGGGCTATTCAATTGGCGGCCCCCGGGCCGGGTCCGGCCCCTGAGGGATTTTGAACCGGCCCTTTAGGCGTAATTTGCGGGTGGGAATTGTCCCCACCACTTTTGAAACATCTCGCGGCACGAATGTACCAATACAAATAAATAAATAAATCTCCAGTGAACTAGCAGAGCATTCATTTCGTTCTGTCTTTAATTCATTCGTTTCGTTTGTTAAATAAGAGGCTATCTAGTGCTGAAATGTGTTGCTTTATAAATCAAGTGATCAAAGTGCTCGTTGCAGCCGCGATCAGTGGCGCTGTTAGAAACGGAGGTTTGTCCTCCTCTATGCCAGCTTTGACATCTCCCCGATCTCCGGAGAGAGATCAGCCCCGATCAGGATCACCTGAGTTTTAGGCACACCTGCCAGTAATTAGTTGGGGTAAAAAAGTAGCACTTGGTCTTTCGATCAGTACGAGGTAGTGTTCGTTCCTGACTTACTGAGCGCTTATGAATACGATTGATCCGATTACCAGTGTACCAGTTATTAGCCTGTCCCGTTCTCCCAGTCTGCCTAATCCTGTCTTGTGTCTACCAGTGATTCCTGTTCCCGATCATCAGCCTGCCTTACCGACCTTGTCCTTGTCCGCTCCCTGGTACCGTCTTCGAACTCTGATCTGCCGAGACAGAACCCAGTCTGCCTGACTATTCCTCTGCTTTTCTACACATCTGTCAATAAATATATTGCGTGCCGCGATTGGAACCACAACCTTGTTTCTAAGCGTATTCCTGACAGGCACGGATACTGTGTTCTCTTGTGGTTCGCGCACACGCCGCACTGTCTTTACTTGGACACGCGCTTCAATCCGTTGTGGTGACTATTCGTTACGGTGAAATTACAAAACAAAATGCACACAAACGTGTCCCTGCCTGATATTCATCCACTCATAACCATAATCGGTTTTGATGAGAAAAAAAAATCTATTCGAGTGCGGACTAGAACCCAGAACCTCTGACACGCTTGGCAAAAATTCTGCCACTGGACCATTTAAGTACACACTTAAACTACAAATTAAACCCAATGTACTATTTAGATCGATTGCTGGACATCGTAAGGTTATTGTACATACATCTGATTTATTATTTAGCATTGTGTTAGCAATGTCCCACACACTTTTTTAAAAACAAAGTTTCGCAACTGAGTATAGTTATTACATATGGGTAGTTTCATACACCGCATGGCTATTGTTAATTGTAAATTATTTCGTGCAATATGAGGCGATATGCCCTTCTTTAAGCCATGGTGGCAAAACAGGTACATGACCAATCAAAATCGCCCATTCGCGGTGCGCTCTAGTGCCGAGCTCTGACCGAAACGCTCTGACTTTCTTTCAAGCCAAGCACGAAGTAATTTCGATATAAATTTCGATATAAACACAAAGTTTAAAATGTCAATATCTACCTTAAAAAAAATAAAAGTTGACTCGGACAACAGGCAGTTCAACAATGAATGGACAGATAAATACGCGTTTATTGCCATTGATGTGAATTCTGTGTGCTTAATCTGCAACGAGTGCCTCGCGGTGTGCAAGGAGTATAATTTGAGAAGGCATTTTAAGACAACTCATGCTAACTTTGATATATTGATTCCTTCAGTATGTTGTTGTAATTTCTCTATTTGCCCCTTATTTTGCCTCAGTTTCATGAACTGGCCCCAATTCCAAATTAATTGAATAGCCCTGCTCTATACTGTCTATACATTTCAGCGTTTCGGCAGTTTCCACTCATCGAAATACAGGGGCGTTTACCTATGCTAATTAGGAACAACGGACACACGCTTTCAATTTACGAAGACGTGGTATTCATCATTATAGAAACGTAGGTGCGAACAATTATGCAATTTAAGAACACGTTCGTGAATTTGAGTAAGACTTTTCTTAGGACCTTTCTTAGGAACAAATTTAAGAAATAACTTAGGAAAACATTGAAGAATATGGCCCAATCTCATTCCATGCATTATGTAAGTTCACATTCCTCAACTACATTGTAACTTTAGCACAATGATCGAGCAGAAGGCAGACTTACTCTGTCAAAAGTGTCTCTCTCCATCTCTCCCCACTTTCTACCATCGAAAGAAGTGACACGCAGTTTGTCTTCCGTCAACAGATCTTTGGGAATGTAGCTGGCCAGTACCCTCCGGAGGCGTAGCGTTCGGCCCACAGAGACGTCGTTGACACACAGAAATCCTAAAGAAATTACAAAGCTAATATTTTACTGCCCAGGAAATGAGAAGCTTTCCCATGTAGTTTATTGGACAGAACCCAAGCGATGAGATTAGATCACATCTCATATAGATCTGGTACACACGTATGGCCTGTGTCTGTAGCAGGGCCAGGGCCTTGCCCCCAGGGGCAGCACAGAGGTCCAGCACGGAGTGTCCCTCCTGGACATCCAGGGCCAGGGCGGGCAAAATTGATGCTGCATCCATCAGGTAGTAGCCAAGCAACCCATTCTCATCAGGCCTACGAGGGAGGGGTCAGAACAAATAATCATATTGGTACATTCACACTAGCACCTACTAACGAGAGGCAGATTGTCTACACCAGGGCTAATCGGCTCTGGACCTTGAAACCAGTTCCACTCTATTTCATTGCAACTCTCTAATCAGAGACTTGTTCAGCCCTTTGACACCAGGTGGGTGCAACAAATGATGAAGAACACAAAACCAGTAGGCTGCAGACCAGGTAGGGTAAGAGCTGAAGACATCTGGTCTACAGTAACACTGTTTACATCTCTATCTACAGGTAATTAAAAAATGGAAATAATTCTGAAATCTCACCTAGAAGGTTTGAATCTGGAAATGTCTCCCCTTGGGAAAACCAAGCACTTGATATTTTGGCTAAGGCTAGCTGGAACTATGCCTTGATCGACCACAACGGACTCGAGCGATGAGGGGTTGTTATGAGATGATGCAGCCGGCTGTAATATTTCCCGGGCTGCTTCACTAACCGTCCAGCTAACAAAGTCTCTGCATCCTTGAAATTGCAGTTGGGCCATGGCCCCTTCGACGTTGGTAAAGTTGTTCACTAAGGCTCCGTACTTCTGTTCACAGAGCATACTGGCACGAACCGAGGGCCACGCTTCTTCCAGCTGTAGTTTGTGGGTAGCATCGAAGTTCTGAAGGGCCAGGTTTGTGTGGGGGTACTTGGGCAGGGATCCAGCCTGTTGAGTGAGGATTTTTAGGAATTGAGGAAAAATGTGGCTATTTGGTATAACACATTATGTGTTCTTTGTTCACCATGTCCCCAGTTACAGTAGTGATTTTGCTTTGGATATTAGGTAAGATCTGATTCAATTTTTGAGAGACATTGCTGTCTGAACATTTAATGTAACAAGATAAACCTTTCTCGCTGCGAATGACTGAGCCTTTTTATACCGAAACCTATCTGCAACAGTACGTCAACATTTAGAGAACATTGATAGTCTCATGAAGTACAGGTTAATTTAACTTTCTCCAGTTTATCTTTAACCGTTTAAGCAGTAAGCTGACAATGCGTTGGTGAACTTGAACCAACTACTGTACTGCTGTTATAATAATGTTCAGGTGGGGAGGATTTCCCGTATTATTCATTTTGCTGATTATAGGCACATGTCGAATTTACCCATTTGGTTTTCACACGATTTCGTCGGGGTGTCAATGACCGTATATCTTTAATTTTCCTGATCAATATTCTCGTGTTCATGAGCGCCGCCATGTTGTTGGTGTCCGTCACTCATTCTAGTCCGTCTCCCCCTTTCCATTCAGTGGAAAATTGCAGAAAATGTGTTCCGTCCGCTAGAAACGTTTTTCCGGAGATCTTCCTATCTATATCCGGCGTGTGACCTAACACGTCCTACAGATTCATAACCTGTGCTCAATCTAGCTAGGACGTGGTGTTCATTTTTGCCAGTTTTAGGATACTAATCATGGTGTTCGGAAACAAAATGGTCCTGTATGGAGAGCCCGATGATGAGGTATTTATTGTACAATGTAAAAACCTTGATTTTTCACGGATAATCCTAGCAGTCTGCAACTAACAAACCTTTAACTAGTTAGCTTGCTACATTGCCCGCTAATGTTAGCCACCAAACTAGCTTGCTTGCTGTCTGGATCACTAGCCAGGTTAGCGTCTTTGGCGATTAACTAGCTGTTCTGGGCCCGGTTGTCTTATAATGAAATGTTTACGCTTTCTTGTACTGAATAGTGGTCCCTGTTGACTTATTTATCCAGCCGCCAGCCAAGAGGTAGGTTAGATAATTCGACTCATCTCGAAAATGTTTACTTCACTGACTATATGACCAATCATGTCCGCATAGAATAAGCACTTTCTTCTAAATACATGTTTAATACGTGAAATGAAAGATGAGCTAAAGAACAAGATCACATATATTTGCGCAGTAATCAGGTCAACAACAGTTTGTTTACTTTTTAGGATACAAATTGTCAAGTAAACCGAAACATTGGTAAAATTAGTGGTTGTGAAATTACCAGTATTTAACTGTTGTAAAAATGCCTGTTAGTTTTTCAATTGACATTAGGATGTTGGTAGATTGGGCATATCATTTCATGAAATTAGGAGGCTAGATAAAGTACAGAGCCATTCACACATTAAATACACAGAAGCCTTTTACCAATATAGGTTGGTAAGTAAATAGGCTAGTATATAGATCTGTAAGTTATAGAATAAGTGACATGACATGCATCTCCTTAAAATACATGTATGCAACTAAATATTATATAATCTATAAATGTTGTTTTTATTTAGCACATCTATAGAACTCATTGAATGTCAGCATTAGATGTGCTTTAAAAGCCTCTGCGTGTCCTTCAGTCAAATCATGATATCTTTATGGGGGAAATGAACGAACCTGGTGTCTCCAATTGCTGCCACACATTTTATAACTGTGGAAATACTGACCTTCAAAAGTATAAGAAACAATGTTAAATTAAGTCTGATGGCCCAAATATGTGAGTCTGGCTAATGGAGTAGATAGGATAGATATGTACAGATTGTTACACCACACTAACATGTTGTCAAACACAAGGAGGACGCAGCAGCCGAGGAGGAGGAAGATGATGAGGAAGACATGGTGGTAAGTCGTGAACATACATCGTCCGTTTGAATACACTTGTCCTATACCTTGTGAGATGGTGTGTTTTGGATGCTGCATGTTCGTGGCTGTGTTTGTCCCTGCCAGGATCCCTTAGAAACAATTCGGGCAAAGTGTGAGGCGTCGGAGCACTGCGCCCACCCCAAGGAAAAGCTAGAGGCGTGCACGAGCCGAGTGAGCTCCAGATCACACACCGAGGAGGAGTGCACGGAAGAACTCTTCGACTTCATACATGCGAGGGACCACTGTGTAAGTGTTTGTGTGAGGTTTAAACTAAGCATGTGGACAGTATGTAAGCCTTACAGGTGATAACAGGTGTTTTGGACTGTTATTTCAAATTGAATTATTTCTCATTTCCCCTACCACAGGTAGCGCACAAACTCTTCCACCACGTCAAATGAACCAGATCTGTGGCATTCAGTTAACTCCAGTAGCTGTGGAATATGTTCAATTAGTAAACAGGGAAGGCTTGAGACCACAGCCTGTGTTGTATTTATAAATGTTAATAAACTACAGGTCTTGTTAATGCTTTGGGTTTATAGGCAGAGCGTATGTTTTCTTTATGCTCCAGCTAATAAAGCCATTTGACAAACACCATGTGCATTGGACTATATATGGCTGGCCTACTGCTGTAAGTGGTGAGGTCAACTATTTGAGCCCTTTGAATGCATTCATACAGGAAAACCAACTCCAGCTGTCGGTCATTTTACTTGTTTGGCCAATAATGTTTTCCTGTGTGATGTGTGAACGAAGCTATAAAATCCATTTAAACGCTCCAGTTATAAATGGCCAGACTGGAGATTGAACAAGTGAGAGGCGTTTCATGGACCTGGGACCACATTTTGACCATGCGCCTGTATGCTCCCGGAATACCAACCATCGCTCTCATTTTGCATCACACTCAACCAAACAGAAGCAACGCCTTATGTGAAACTATTGTGCAAGAATCATTTTTATACGCTAAATAAATATACTTATTTAGACAAATGTCAGTTAATTTCCCAAAAAGTTTAATGGCAATAATAAATAAAGGTAAAAAGTAAAAAAAAAAGTGGTGATGACAACATCGCCCTGTACAAAGCCAGACAATCCAGTCAGTTGAATTGTTGCTCGAAATCATAAATAGAAAGTGTTGCATTGTGGTAATCAACGTAATCCAACACACAGTGTGGTGTTCTGGTTCTCTCCTCACCAGCAGTTCTCCTGGTTGCTTTTGCCCACAAACTCATCCATTGAGGCCTGAAAGATAAAAGCATTTGTTTGAGCAGATAGGGAGATGTGTGTTAAAGCAGCAATACTTTATGCCACTCATCAAAGGCAATCTCCGTTAGGTCCAAACTCACACATCTCTAATGGAGATTGCCTTTGACCAGACTGGCATAAAGTATTGCTGCTTTAACACGCACCTCTTCATCTGTGGCAACAGACAAAGATAGTATTTGCCCACGCTGCAAATATGCGCAACCATAACATAAAAATGACTAGAAAACATGTTTCGGTTTCTTTAGTTGTCTTATAAAAAAAAGTATGATCTTTATATGAGCCTTTACAAACTACAGTTAAGTAATCTGTTAGAGACATTTTTGCAATAATAGGATTATTTATGTCATTGTATATCTAAATAAAGTGACATCACACTGCTTTCAGTATAATGGGATGAAAAGGCAACATATTGAATTTATTATAACGTGTGAGGACAACTTAGGCTACAAGTACTTTGCCTCTGGATTTCAGCCGATCTTTCAAGCAGGCATCTGATTCTGAACTGCAGAAAAGTTACATTGCTCATTTACATTGGCTGGCGACAACGAGTTTTGGTTAAGTTTGAGCTCGTACATGATAAAAACAGCCTCTCACCTGTAGAAGCAGCCGTTCTTTCCTCAGCTTCCTGTAGAAGAGCAGCACATCCGGGTCGGCACGAACCACGCGGGAGTCAAAGTCCATGACCCTCAGGCCCTCCAGGCTTCTGGCGCGAGACAACGCCACATAAGCCTGTCCACTCTCAAACACCCGTGCCAGGGAGATCTCCACACAGTCCAGAGTCATGCCCTGCAACTCATACAGGTTTTTGATTAGTTACTGCCATCACTGCCCTCTGCTGTACATTAATAGAACAACCATCACTGCCCTCTGCTGTACATTAATATAAGAACCATCACTGCCCTCTCCTGTAAATTACTAGAACAGCCATCAGATGCTGTGAGTCAGCCTGACATCAGACAACTGAGTATGTAGGACACTGGACCGCTGGCTTTTATTCCCATCGAATCTTAAGTGCAGCTCACAATTTCACCAACTTCAACCTCCATCCAAATGACTAGAAGACTTGTAGTCTGAGCTTACATGGTTGTAATTGTGAAGACATGGGCATTTTTACTGAGTTCCCAACAGACACCCATTTCAAATGATCACAATGTTTTTTACTGGTGCTACCATAAAATTCCAAGGAATACTGAGTCTCCCACACCCATCGGCACACCAAGTCCCAGACACTCCCGCTATGCAGTTAACTGCGACTGAGGCGAGAAGAGGGAAACCAAACAAGGATAACACAGATATATTAGGTTAAATTACCCATAGGGCATAGCTCATCCCTCTAGCCAATCACAAGAACACACACCAGCATAATAACAATCGAGGATGAGAATAGAACCGGCCGCTAACTAACAACACCCCACTGGCTTGTCAATAGAACCTTCCAGAAACTAACCAGATTAGGACTAATAACCATTCATCATCTGTCTCACTTTCCAGTCAATTCCCCAAAGTGAACATTGTCACTCAACATGGACGTTAATAGGGTTGATTTAAACAGTAGTGAAACTCGCACACAACATGGACGCGGTTTATAAGATACGAGTGAAGTCCATAATAGCTTAGAGTGGGCAACTCTACTCTTAGAGGAGCCCAGACTGATGACATGCCAACGCCACAAACCCTGCTGGCATTTCATTAACACTGCAGTTAGTTAAATCAGCCGTGTTAGCTGGAGGGCTGGGGTGGGAGCAGGACACAGGACTGGGGTTCTCCGGGCGCTGCATCAGCTTTCCGTCAGAATGTAGAACGGATCATTTGGCCCACACAGGATGTGATATTGGCAGACGTAAGCCACACAGTGATTAGTACAACTGACGTGAGTTTCTAAGACGTTGTTGCTGTGGCATTGCTTTGGCAGTTGAGTCATCAACGCTAAACAGGAGAAGATGAGGACGTGTGTATCAACGCCACGGAGACCTCATTATCCATGTCTGAGGGCAGGTTCTCATTTCAAAACTTTTAATGAGGCCTCTCCCCCCCCCATCTAAAGCAATTGCTTAACAAACAGTTATAACAGAGGAGAAAGCAAACCAAAATCGGTCGCATCAAACGGCTACTTTTCTCGCAGGAAGGCATGAGCATATAAGGTTAACGCAACACCCACTTAGGGCCTATCAGGGTGATAGTGTTACCTGGCTCTTGTGGATGGAGATGGCCCAGGCCAGTTTGAGTGGCAGCTGCTGGCGGCTCAGGTAGATCCCGCCTCCGGACTTGAACATCCAGCGCTCAGGCTTCAGGACCTCCGTGGCGCCACACAGGAAACGAACACGCGGAAGACCTGAGGAACCAGACAGAACTGATGGGACCTATGCAGAGATAGAGAACACCCAAATCTGAACGGATCAATCTAGTCAACTCCACGGCGAAAACAGGAAGCCGCGATGAAATATGAGTTGTTACCTAGACAACTCAGAACTCTTATTTATGGCTTAAACCAGCTCCCTAGTAACGTACTGAATTGTACTCAGTACTGGGGAATCTACCTAATTTCCCAGGCTGAAAGTCAACAACTACTCCTCGAGCTCCATTGACCAGGCCTCGTTGGACATCCAGGTTCTTTGTCAGCATGACCTGCAAAGACAGTGAAAGACACTGATCTGGCAACTTCTAAATAATCCATTCAGCAAATACTTTAATCAAACATTGTCAGTGAGCAGTCATCTCAATGGAAAATAAAAATATCCTCTGATCCTCCCTGATTAAAATCAATTAACTCATCAGATAACAAAGATATTCAATACGATACAGTTCTGACCAACCGGCTATTAATATTGATTATTTCAAACAATTAGATCCCAATCGGCACCAGCATAAGCCAGCAGCTAATCTCCCTGGGGTTCTCATAACGAGCCACTAGCCAAAACAGGAAGCTTTATGCACAGACCTGAGCGCCCACTTTAAGCTGCAGCTGCCTACTGACAGGACTCTGTCCGTCTATAGTCTTAACCAGCGCCGGGTCGCTGTCCACCGCTTCAAACACCCGCACCGACCCTGGAAACAGAAACAGGAGGGAGGGAGTCCTTTAAATGTAGCACGGCATGGGGCCCACCTTCACCACTGTATTATCAGAGATACTACATCTGCACAATGTGACCCCAAGGAGTTAACCCTGTCAGTGAGATCTTTAAGCTACAATAAATGGGCACTGGGCAACACACACACACACACACCTTTGAAGCAGAGATTGAGGACTCATTGGTTCTCGTAACAGAAGACCTGAATCGAGAAGCTTTGAGCAATCTGGATATCATCTTCTGTAAATGTTTTATATTTCACAATGTTTGTATGTGTTATTTGTATTTTATATTTGTTTTTAACACCTTTCGGTGACAACACTACATTCAATTATCATGTCAGCATCTTGAACCGATTTATAACCAGCGCGTAGCACTTGCATGACACCTGGGGACAGAACAATCAACACAGGTTACAATGGCAACACAGCACAGCCAAGATGACATGTGGATTTTCTCAGAATTTTGGATTTCCGTCTCTATGGGAGTTGTGTTGACAGACAGCTGCGGTGATTATTCACTTCCACGAACAAAAGGTCCAGCGGTGTTGAAACTTTGACAGATCATAACAGACCCCCCCCCAACAACTGAGAAAGCATTTCCTTCAAGTCTTCACATTTGTTTCCTCACATTTGACTATATCCAATATAGAGTGACTAACAGAAATCTGTGTCCCTTTGTGTGTAGGGGGGTGCGTATGAGGGTACTTAAGTAGCGTTGCCATTTCTGTAACCTTCAACCTAGGTCCAACCCTGTCCGGATGTGACTCAGTACTGGGCGATCGTCACCTGCCTTAAGCGGCTTGCCTGACACAACGGCAGACAAACCGAGATGAAAGTAATAAAAGCAGAACACCAACCTGGCAGCTGCAGGAGTTTGTTCTCATTGGTCAACTCCACATCATCCTTGTGAGTGCACAGCCTTGTTGCCAGGATACCATCTCGTTCGATCTTGTGATAGGCGCTCCCAATCAGCTTGGCAGTGACTTCCTCTGTGACCCTGTACGATGAGATGAAGGACAATTAAAACATGTTACTTGATTTTAATGTGATTCGCACCGAAATAGATAGAAGGAAACCTAGCGGACATTTAAACCCTTATTTTCCCCCAGAGTGTTGAGAAAGTGGAAGTGTTGGACTATGACTCAGAAACAACGAAATATGATCCTGTACCAGTGGGCAGTTTGTCATGACAAGATTAATGAAATATGATCCTGTACCAGTGGGCAGTTTGTCATGACAAGATTAATGAAATATGATCCTGTACCAGTGGGCAGTTTGTCATGACAAGATTAATGAAATATGATCCTGTACCAGTGGGCAGTTTGTCATGACAAGATTAATGAAATATGATCCTGTACCAGTGGGCAGTTTGTCATGACAAGATTAATGAAATATGATCCTGTACCAGTGGGCAGTTTGTCATGAAAAGATTAATGTCATGCTTGTGGCTCAGTGGATAATGCCAGTGGCATAGGTGTCCCATGTACGTGCAGTGTTCCAAGTCATTACACATGTACTGCTGTAGTATGGCTTCAAACCCGACACATATTTGGCTACTTTCCGATGCAAAGCATAAAATCAAAATAACTTCCTAATCCCGCAGTTCTTAATTTCATTTCCTGAACTTCTGCCTTCTCCCTGGTCTTTCCGTTTGGAAAAATGCACCGGCATTCAAGAATATGTGGCTAGGAGAAAAACAAAATGTCCAAAAACACATGCTGCTGCACAGGTTAGCATTGGACTTCAAATATAAAAACAGTAAATTAAAACATTGGCATGATGAAATACCTGCTGCCATGCATTTGACAAAACATGGAGAGAAAAGCTTCTCACACTACTGTAAAACCCACACTAAATAGTCCCAGGACATCCAGAAAGACCCACACTAAATAGTCGCAGGACATCCAGAAAGACCCACACTAAATAGTCCCAGGACATCCAGAAAGACCCACACTAAATAGTCCCAGGACATCCAGAAAGACCCACACTAAATAGTCCCAGGACATCCAGAATTGCCCATCGAACATCTAACTAAAATGGCTGCCGCCCGTACAGAGTACAACATACCTGCCCACCCTCACTGCCTGCAGGAGGGATATGAACGTCTGGTCTGTCTGTCGGCGGACCTCCGTCAGCTCCATGTTCAGCTGGATACACTTCCTCCAGCTTCTAGACTAGAGGTCAAGAAAAGGTCAATGTTGATTTAAATATCATCATCAGCAGCAAAAACAAGAATATCCGGTTATCAGAAACACATTTGTGTACCTTTTAATATTAAATAGGCCTATATTATAAAACACTGAGCCACCAATGACCTTTTCTTTACACCAACAGTTATTCAGTAGCAGCCAGTCATTGCAAACAAACCTCGCAATAAAAGTGCAGAAAGAAAGTTTCGAAATACATCAATAAATAATAAATGTGTATGCAATTTAGAAAATTACATTATCACTGACTACTTTCTCTTCCCCAGTCAGATTTTTTTCATTTATCTTGACAGTAATATCAGGATCATAAAATTATGTTGCCGCAAATGTTAACTTAGTTTGTGTTTGAAAAAAGAAAACAATTTAATATATGATGCAGTTTCCTGGATGTTTTAAGGTAACCCGGGGCAACAGTTTTATCATGCACAAATCAGGCGACAGTAATGGGGTCACGAGCCTGACCTGGAAGCAGAAGCTGGCCTTGTCTTTTCCCCTGGAGACCGGAGGCAGCTGAAGGAAGTCTCCACACACGATCAGCTGGATGCCACCGAACGGCTGTGTGGATCGCCTGACTGATCTGGAGCGGAGAAACCAACCAATCAACAGAGATCACAGCAGAACATTGGTCAAGAAAAGCTGTTGCTCTCAGTACCTGGCAATGGCCTCCAGCTTGTCAAAGAACTGGGCCTCCACCATGGAGATCTCATCGATAATGAGGTGGCGACAGCTGGTCCAGTGCTGCAAGACCCCATGCCTCTGGGCCAACTCTATACACTGCTCCAGAGGGGCGGAGCCAGAACCAATACCTGACAACAACAAAACGGTTTAAGGCGAGGGTTAAAGAGGGTGAGGGCAAAGGGGAGGGAGGCAAGGGGAGGGTGAGGGCAGAGGGAGGAAAGGGTGAGGGCAGAGGGGAGGGAGCGTGAGGAGAGGGAGGGTGAGGAAAGGGCAAAGGGGAGGGTGAGGGCAGGGAGGCAGAGAGAGGAAAAGGTGGGGGCAAAGGGAGGGTGAGGGAAGGTGTTTGAGGGAGTCGATGAAGCAGTCACTAACCGGCAAAGTTGTGTAGCGTAGTTCCCCCAATGTGACAGGCTGCCACACCCGTGCTGGCCGTGGCATAAGTGCTTTTGGGTGGTAGTGAACCCACAATCCTCTTCAACAGGAACGACTTACCGGTGCCTAAACAAAAAGCCAAACCACACCGTGACAGATCGAAACTATTAGGTCTTACAAAACACTTGTTTGCGGTGTAAATGTATGCATTAGTTAAACTCATTAATTGACAGTTATGCAACATTGTTAGAAATGTTGGCACCTGCACTGCCGGTAAAGAAAACATTCTTCCCACTCAAGACTGTACTGAGGACTGCGGCTTGTTCTTTGTTCAACTTGCGTGCTGTTGGTAGAGAAAAAACTGGCTTTTTGCTGGGATGTAGCGCCTTCACCTGAAAATAGAGCCAAAACATTGCACAAGACATTCCAACAAACGTCGCACATCGAACAAATAGTATGTCTCGCAATGTTTTTTTATAACCATTGCAGTAAACAATTAGATGAATTGCACTCAATGCATCCAGACTGACATGGTTATCTTATTTAAATGTCAGCTGACATGGGAACTAACGACCCAGGGCCTGAAGCAGTGAACTCAACTCACTGGGCTAGAGTCACAGTCCTGCCTTGGTCTCTTGACCTGTTGTCCCTGTGGTCCTCCAGTCGCCTTATTGCCAGTCCTCACTGCCAGGCCTTTGGAGGAAACTGGAGCATTCACTTTGCTCCTCAACTCGTTGGCCTTCAGTACATCCTTCTGCTGTAACGGACTGATGGACTCAAAGCTGCGAGGCAGACAGGCTTTCAGTTTCTCTCGATCAGTTCTGGGCTTGCCAGCCTTCCAGGCCTGGTGTTTGATACTTAAAGTCTTTAAAAAAATGTTGAGTTGGTGGGGCGGACAGTCCGAAATGAGTACCTGGACGTTTTCTGGGAGCAGTTTGACAGTGCACTTGCCATCCTTGGCGAAACGCGTAAATAGCTGAAAGTCTTTCAGTATGTAACTTTGGGGTACTTTGCCATCATGAACCCGCAGGATGATCTCCTGGAACTCGTTGCGCCCCAAAAGAACCGCAGCCTTTCGGATGACTTGTCGTTTAGTTGCCTGGCCGGAAAAGTTGAGGCGCTCCAACACAACATTACAATTCAGCTGGATACCGTCGTCCCCTTGTAACATGGTTGTACCGGTTCTGGGGATGAGGGAGAAAAGTTATTATAATAGTAGTTCCGGACGTATTGCGGTGCTGTCTTGACTATATGCATGGCAGACCAGGTCACGCTATAACTATAATAAAAATCCCATGAAACACAAAATAAACACTGAACAAATCAATTGCAGAGTTGTCAGTAAACGGTAAAAACGTACTTATGACACAATGTATCCAAATAGCACCGTTTTTTATTAAACGTCGTTATAATCGACACGTCTGCAAGCAATCGAAATACATAGTTGCCTCACCATTGTCATTATTAGTAGTTCTGGCATTGCAAAATAATATTTGCCCATACTGTAGACACTTTTTTGGAAGAGACAAAAGCCTAGTCCAATCCTTTTGGAAAAGATTAAACATAAACCGCATTTTATGTAAACTACAACTAGTAGTACAAGACAAACATTCGACAACTTGGCATGTGCATATTCGCTGCACAGGCGAACAAAAAGAACAGTAAAAAACAAAGTAATTAATAATTATCTGAATGATTTTGCTATGCAGACTTACCTCTTTGAATGTAAATAAAGGTGCGCACACAATAAACCGCGTTGTTATTGTTATTAGTTTGCTACTTTGGTTTTGTCTGTGTGTGCTGTAGCAAAAATGCAGTTTTCAAATTATCGGCGTGTGCAATATAAACCAATAGGGTTGCAGACATTCTGACCAATGAGAGACAGGTCCTTTAAATGGCTAACCAATGAACGGCTATTATTGCAATTCGACGGATATGTCCACGCCCACACAATCGAGGTACTTGGCCAATCGCTGTGATTGTGGAGGCTTCGGTCATTTTGGCCGCATGTGTTTCTGAACGCTCGAGTGAGGTCATATTGGGCTAAATATACCCTCACTATGCGTGCGTGTACTAATACACCGTTCTGCTGGGTCCTTAGTCTTTTCTCTAGGGTGCTTTGGTAGCCATCCCTGGCACGAAATACATTATATTTTGTCACGAAAGCATAACGTTTGAATGTCTTCGTCGATTAAAAAGTAGTAGGTCCTGCGCATGTTTGACTGAGGCACCACATACACTACCAGTATGTATGTCACTTAGCACATACTGGCAGCCACTTCAGTCGGTTCTGCGTCACTGTGCTTCCCGTAAAACGCAGCGTCTTGACGTCGGCTACCTAGAGGACTTTCCGGCGTGGATCAATGTTTGAGCGTTGTTATGCACGGTTCGGTGATCGAGGCAATTGTTTTGCATTTATCAGTGTTTGGGCATTTGACAGGGGTCGTGAACTGTGACGGCCGACTGTAAGTTAGCGACTGCCTGCTGGGTATTGACGCCTGAGAATAGGAAATCACCACCCCTTTCCCCACACCCACAGTCAGATCAACCCACCTCAGCCAATAACTGTAGTGCTCAATATGATTGTCCTGATGAACGCGGAGGAGGAAGGGGAGTGAAGGTTATTGATATAGCTGAACGGAAAAAGGAGGGGGAAATACGATGCTGGAAGACTGAAGGACAAAATCTCCTGTGATATTGATTTTTACTTTTGCCAATTGTAACCTGTTTCCTCTAAGCAGATTTTTTTTAATTATTTACAACAGTAGATTGTTGCTTTTCCCTCCAGGGACCGCTATTTCACAGGTGATACATTTAAAAGTTCTCAGGGATACCTCTCCCTGGAATTAGGATTTATTTAAAATGATTGTTTATCGATTTACAGTATATTTAAATCACAGCTCAAACCTCAATTTTTTTTTATTTTTAGGGAATGTCTAATCAAACATAAAAAAGAAATGTCAGCACTCTGATAGACCCTGTAGTAAATTATTTGTTATACTGCACAAATAATGACTCTACATATTGTAGTGAATCATCTTATATGGTTAAAACATTTGTTAACATCTTAAAATATCAAATATGATTGTGTTAATTTTTTTGTAAGCTGCCTTGTAGTGGGAGCAAATTGAGGATATCTACTTTAATCGCCTGATACCAGACCATATCACTATCAATTTTTTTTTTAGTTAACCGAGATAACCTTGAAAAGTTGTCGTTTCTGAATGGATGCACAGACGTCTGTTCCTGCAGGTGTCCTGGAAATAACTCATTTTCCTGGTGATGAAAACTGAAACAGACGAGAGTTTGTGAATTCAATAAAAAAAAAAACCCTGAAGCTGTGTTGGTCTGCAGAGCCAGCACCTCTCCCAACCTCAGACATCTCAAGCAATATTGGTGGCAAAAGTTGTCCACTTCTTTCGCTTCATTACATTTGATCTTGAACATCTTGATCACACTGTTTTCTGATTGTACCTTTAACATGATTGCATATGATTGTACAGTATATCACTGTAACAAAGAATGGTAAAAACTACTACACAAGGTTTAGAGCATTTAATGCAAATTTTAATGTAGCGCTCTTTTAAGCGCTGCTACCTGGAGAGGCAGCATATTTAGGAGATGATAAACCTGTCCATCCCTAGTAAAAAGTACATGCATAAATTAATACAAACTAAATGTGAAAACCACCTGATTTCAACTCTATTACCTGATCTCAACTCAACCACCTGATCTCAACTCTTCCACCTGATCTCAACTCAACTACCTGATCTCAACTCAACCACCTGATCTCAACTCAACCACCTGATTTCAAGTCTTCCACCTGATCTCAACTCAACCACCTGATCTCAACTCTTCCACCTGATCTCAACTCTACTACCTGATCTCAACTCAACCACCTGATCTCAACTCTTCCACCTGATCTCAACTCTACTACCTGATCTCAACACTACCACCAGCTCTCAACTCAACCATCTGATCTCAACTCTACCACCTGATCTCAACTCAACCACCTGATCTCAACTCTTCCACCTGATCTCAACTCTACTACCTGATCTCAACTCTACCACCAGATCTCAACTCAACCATCTGATCTCAACTCTACCACCTGATCTCAACTCAACCACCTGATCTCAACTCTTCCACTTGATCTCAACTCAACCACCTGATCTGAACTCTCCACCTGATCTCAACTCAACCAGCACTCTACATGGGGAACTGTATTACCTCCGAATATACAGCTAAGAGCATATCCATATGTATGAACAGAAAAATAGACGACGGGAGAGAGAAATAAATGTAGAATAGAAGAGGCCCAAATTAGCCCAGGAATATATTTGCACACAGATTAGCCACTCACCACAACAGGAAGTGTCCAAAGAAAAGGCTAATTGGCGCACTTGCATTTCCATATTATATAAATTCAACATGAACAGTAAATGAATAAGCGGAGTTAGTGCGAGAAAAAAACTTTCTACATTTTGACGCTGGCGTAGAATTAAAGCCATAGAAAGAGTTCAGGTTGTTTTGATGGAAAGGAAATCTTTGTTCGATATATTATAATTTGTTGCGTTATGGTTGATGACAGGCCAACGATAAATGCCTTTTTTGTATGGATTCAACTGACCAACCACAAGCTTAAAATGAATAGTAGCAGGGCAAGCAGTAAAGTAATCAGTAGAAATCAGTAAAGTAATCAGCAAAGTAATCAGTAAAGTAATCAGCAAAGTAATCAGTAAAGTAATCAGTAAAGTTATCAGTAAAGTAATCAGCAAAGTAATTAGCAAATTAATCAGTAAAGTAATCAGCAAAGTAATCAGTAAAGGTCTATGTGTTACATGCCGTTTATCTGCATCAACTGATGGATCCTAAGTGTTTCGGCACCTCGCAATGAAAAACATTGTTCTTTACATGTGGTGAACTCTACCTAAGTGGTGTGTTGCAGTACAGTAATGAAGAAGTGAAGAGAGACATAAGCAGCCTCCAAAATGGCTACCCCTTATATTCACAACGCGGGGAGCAGCCAGAGTCTGTACCTGCTTGTACTCTGTCACGCTAAAGGCCAGACAGACTGTGAGGGCCCTGATTTATGCAGCCGGAGAACAGAAACGTGCCGCCTTGGCACACTGCCTACCACACTCCTTCAGCCTAACAGCTAATTAAAACGCTGTCTGCGAAATCCTCAGGGCTCTGCTTCAAATCATAGTAGCCTAATGCAATTTCAATGATTTATCGGGGGAATCGGGTGTCTGTTGTTGACATAATGTCAGGTGGATCTTTGTCATTATGATCCCTCAAAAGCTTTGCTAATTAACGATGTGGGCTTGCACGAAATGTTATTCACCTTTTCAACTTCTATTTTTATTTGCCTGTTCTACGTACCTACAATACTTAGAAAAGCAAACATTACATTAATAATGAATACATAGGTGTTAAGTCTGGATCATTTTGATTTGGAGATGGGTTGCAAATAATTCTGTTCATTTAATATGTTTGAGGAGATTTATTGGCCTTTGGACTTTCTAATAGAGTTGTGTGAGTACAGTTCATTGTTTTTGATGTCATTACCTAAATCCTATCCACTTCCGGGTTCTGTCAGCGATTAAAATTATAGCTTTCGTCAAGCCCCAGATACTGGGAAACCCTTTTACTCCTATGAACTCGACACTAGATTTTGAATGGTTTAAGCCATTATCTTTTATCTCGTCTCTCACTATGACGCTAACAAGCGTTGATGGAAACATGGCAAAAACAGAAAATTGCAATGCATGCTTATTGTCAATATATGCTTAATGTATTCAGTAACATTTTTATGGACCTTCCAACGGCATTTTAATGCATTTCACTATAGGCCTGTGTTATTATTAGATGTGTTAGAAATCCTAGTATGCATACAGTCAGAAGGACATTGTAGCCTGATACGATGTTACAATGCTTTACCAGCGCAGTGCAGGAGAAGACCATTTCATTAGGCGCCGTCTGACTTAATTGCCTCCGTGTGATCAGGTTCGTCATATAGGTCATCTAAGTCATCAGGAGACAGTCAATTAACCGATACACATGGAGGGGATTATGGCAGACTCGTGAGGGACTCACACTAAATCGCACTCTAGAGCTTTGTTGAAATTACAATTATTGAAAGCTAATTGTTTAACCTCCCGAGGCAAAGCGTACTGTGTATTTGGAAAGTATTTAAAACACCTTCATTTTTTCCACATTTCATATTCTGAAATGGATTACATATTTTTTCACACTCACGCAATTTACACACAATACTTCATAATGAGACAGCTATAACCAGTTTTTAGCTTTTATTTATTGAACAACAAAATAATACAAAATAACACAATAATCCTGTTTCTACAACCTCATTTGAGTCCACCTGAGGTAAATAAGATTGAAATTGACATGAACTGGACCTTGGAACAGTGGAAGAAGGTCATCTGGTCTCATGAGTCCTGGTTTCTTTTCCATCATGTGGACGGCCGTTTGACGTGCGCGTGTGACGTGTGACGTGTGCGTTTGACGTGTGACGTGTGATGTGTGACGTGCATGTGTGACGTGTGACATGTGCACCAATTACCTGGGGAAGTGATATCGCTAGTGAGTGTACAGCTGGTATAACAGTGTAAATTTGCTGTCCCCTGAAAATAACTCAACATACAGCCATTAATGTCTAAACCGCTGGCAAACTAGTAGCTGGCCTTATTTTGCATGTAATACAATCTTATGAGCTGTTTAAGAGATAACTTTCCCCATAGATGCACAGTGTTGGTAAGGACGAAACACAGCTGCTACCATAGATCATTGTGTTTGCCAAACATCTTGGTTCATCTCATCACTCAGGTTGTTATCATAGAGATGTAGGACTCAATGGGCCCCTCAATATAGCCCCTCAATGGGCCCCGCAATGGGCCCCGCAATGGGCTCTCAATGGGCCCCTCAATGGGCCCCTCAATGGGCTCTCATCCTCCTCTATTGCTCTATTGTTTCACAGTATGAGACATCTCAGGATTTTCCCATTTCAGTGAAAATGAAACTCAATTTTTTTCTTTAAAGCAGTTATGTCAAATTTCCTTGAGTTTAAGTGGAGCTTTTAGAGTTACACCCTCTCTGGCTGCGGCACTTTTTCACTTCGAATGAGTCATTTGCCACGGCAGTGACAGTACATTTTGTCTTTCTTTCGCCCTGTGCCTTTTGAGTAATGAAAATGAGAGAAATGTCTCAGGGGGGCTTGAAGACAAACAGGTTAAAAACCACTGGATTCAACCACACCCAAGACCAGTGTGCGAGGTCATTCAATCACCAGAAAATAAGATACTGCAATAATATTGCAAAGCAGCCTTAATTCTCCTTCTCCTGATTTGGTGAGGTAGTCTGGTCTATTGTTTGTTCTCCATGCATTTATAATTAGGCTGGCTTTATATTCACCCGTTTTGTTCCTCTTGGCACACTCAGAAATAAGGCCTTTTGTTCTGTGGGAGGATGACATGGTTTAGTGGTCGTTTTCAGTGAGACACTTGCAAATTCCTTTATTGTCTGTAATAATTGACTGTGCCTGGGGTGTTTGGTTGGCCGTATCGTTTGTATCTGAGACAGATTTGGAGCAGCAGATGGTGTAATAACAGACAGTGGTTGCAGAAGTGCAACAGATGGTGATTTGGCTCATATGATTATTAATCCCATAAAAGCCTTGTGAAACATAAAAAAGTGTGAACGAAAGGGTCCCCGGCTGCTAACAATGGCCAGCCCTCACATCGGCTGATCAAATTTGGCTCAGCATTTTCCAGGGGTTGATGGTGGGGCTGGGAGGTAAGGACTCAAATATATATCACGATATGAGCCCAGACTGTAACGATATATATCACGATATGATTTGAAGCCCAGACTGTAACGATATATATCACGATATGATTTGAAGCCCCGACTGTAACGATATATATCACGATATGATTTGAAGCCCAGACTGTAACGATATATATCACGATATGATTTGAAGCCCAGACTGTAACGATATATATCACGGTATGATTTGAAGCCCAGACTGTAACGATATATATCACGGTATGATTTGAAGCTCAGATGGTTACGATATATATCACGGTATGATTTGAAGCTCAGACGTTTACGATATATATCACGGTGTGATTTGAAGCCCAGACTGTAACGATATATATCACGGTATGATTTGAAGCCCAGACCGTAACGATATATATCACGGTATCATTTGAAGCTCAGACGGTAACTATGTATATCATCTCTGTATAAATGCACTGGTATGAGAAATACATGCCAGCTATTACTATAATCTTATAAACTGTATTACTAGAACACATTTGCCATAGTACACACATTCTAACACACGTATTTTAACTACATATATCCAGCGAAACTTCATTAATAGAAAAAAATAGAAACCAGTTTCAAGATACTTCCAACTCTGAAAAACGTTTATAAACTAAAAGTCGATCAGCAGGACAGAATACATTACAGCAAGTACAGCAGAACAGGAGGCTTCTTTCCCCCAACCATTGAAACACAATGAAACTCAAAATGCAGTATTGCAGTAACAGGCCTGCATGTTACTGCTTTATGTTGGTCCACCGCTGAATTTCCGTCATAATGACAGCCTTTGGAAAACGACTGATAGAGTGATGTCGGATTTGCAGGGGTATAGGTTTTTTCTTCAATGCGCTGTTCGACGCTTCACTCGTAACATCTGGCAACCGGCCACGGGTGAGTACAACTCCTCTTCATTGTGTTCAGCGCTTCCCGACATTTAGATCAGTTATTAACAAGGCTGTTTGGGATCTCATGTTTTCTAGAGGATTCGCTGGCGTAGGCTGATGATGACGAATCCTAATGCAGTTCTTCTTTCCGGAAGGCTCTACCGCGGTAACCACGGTATGGTCAAAATCCACACTGTTGTCCAAATTCAAACCGTCCACCCCTGGTTGATGGGGTTGGTATCACACCTTCTTGTCTGATTGGCTGTGGTTTAGCAACTCCTAGTGGTTGGTTGGGGGCCTTCAAGCTTCATCATGGTTTTGGTCATTGTTAATATCCATGCTATGTATGTACTGGCAATTTCTTTCTGTTTGAGCGAGCAGGGTGATATAAAGCAGAATGGGTTGGTAAGATACTTGTTGATCATCCATTTGTCCAAACCTACCGGGCGTTGCTGCAAAGAGGCAAGGTCATCCTTCGGTCTCCTTGTGTTACTGATTTCTGTGTATACACACGCCCAGAGACACTCACACACACATACACCCAAGATACTACTATTACAAGTACTACTAACACTACTACAAATACTGCTATTACTACTACTACTACTGCTACTACTACTACTACTACTACTACTGCTGCTTGCTACCACTACCTCAGCTACTGTCATAACTAATATGTCTGATAATACTACAACTAATACTTATACTGCTACCACTACTAATACTACTGTTATGATACTACAAATACTGCTATTATTACTACTACTACTACTACTACTACTACTACTAACACTACTATTAACAGTACTACAACTAATAATAATCTGTCTGGGAAATGTAGTGATAATCACATTATTTATTTCATTATGCAGATGTAATCTTATGATAATCTTTCTTACTCAATGAAAATATAGAAAGAGAATCTGTCTATTTTTACTTATTTGATCTGGTCACCTTTGGAGTGAAATAAAATCCAAGCGTGCAATGACATGAATATGGTTTTCTCAAGCAGGGCACAGTAATACTAAGCTTGTCAATAATCTTGAGGTAATTTGATTGCTCTTTATTTTCTTACCTCCAGGTGGCAGACAGATCCAAATGTAATTAACAGTAAATGAGACACTTTTCGACACCTCCATTCAAGGACCGTTGACTATGTCTAGCCAGACTAATCTGCAGCATCTATCTACACCCACATATGAAACACACCCTTGTATGAAACACACCTACATATGAAACACACCCACGTATGAAACACACCCTCGTATGAAATACAACCTCGTATGAAACACACCCTCGTATGAAACACACCCTCGTATGAAACACACCCACATATGAAACGCATCGTCGTATGAAACACACCCACGTATGAAACACACCCACGTATGAAACACACCCACGTATGAAACACACACACATATGAAATACACCCACATATGAAACACATGCACGTATGAAACACATCCAAGTATGAAACACACCCACGTATGAAACACAGCCACGTATGAAAAACACCCACATATGAAACACATCCAAGTATTTAACACACCCACGTATGAAACACACCCACATATGAAACACACGCACATATGTAACACATGCACATATGAAACACACCCTCGTATGAAACACGTAAAACATGTGTACACACATACGTATCATGTACATGACACACACGTCTTACCTTTTCCGAAGAGATGAGGTGACAAGGTTATCCATATAAAACTGTCCTCCTTGTCTTCCGAAGAGAACGTGCATCTTTCCAAGAACACATTTCCTCTTACCACTTAGAATTCAATTAGTCCAAACCTACACAGGGAAGAAAAGGTTTGTTTTGCTGGAATCTGGGGCGTGTGCGGGGGTGTGTGGTTTTCAGGTGCACCTGTCTCGGGCAAGGGCATGAGACAGTGTGTGTGGTGTGTGTGTGTGTGTGTGTGTGTGTGTAACCGGTGGTTGAACAAGTTTTTTTAATCACTGCATGATGAAAATGTTTACTGTGGCACCAGCAAGCTGACATCATGAGTGACACTGACAGCCTGTGAAACAGCCATTACGGATGATAAATAAGTGGCAGCCTTAGTTGCTCATTGATTTAGTGAACTGCATGCATACAACCACAATGAAAGAAAATCTCCCTCATTAACCATGCCATGGCATAATGTCAGAATGCAATTGCTGTTAGGGAAAACCCTGCATCCGGAAAATCAGGAGGAAATCCCTTAATCGGGACGGCATATAGCTTGAGACACGGAAAGCATTAAGCAGAAGAAATCCAATGTTAAAACTCCAACAACAATCAGCGTAACACATTATTTAAAACAGATCACTGCGGCATGATTCACGTGTCTGATCTTTTCTCTGTTTAATAAACTTCTATACAGAGCGATAACATCTCATATTAAACAGAGAACCTGTTAAACACTTTTTTAGCCATTGCCATTTCTTCCATGGAATTGAGCTATAAAGTTATATTTATAACAGTTGTACTGACGGTTGACAGTCAGAGGAGTGAAAGGCTTCACAGATCTCCAGGCTAGAGGTGGGCAGATAGATGCAGAGAGATGATGATGATGTGAGAGAGACCACCAACCTGGCAGCTCAGATCGTGGAGGTATGGTTTCAGGTCAACACTGTAGTCCTACCCCTCTGACCTGATATCTGCCCGGGACACATATTCAGATATATCACAGAGCCTGCAGAAGTCTTTTATCCATGGTACACAAACTGTGAATGTTTGGGCTCATCGCTATGTACGCACACATATAAGTTTGACCTAACAGATTAGAAGTGAGCACACATGTTCCAACACCCCAATGGAGGGACAATGCTTTTGACAGGAATGTTTTTCGCTTTTTTCGACTGCTTCGGCACCAACCACCTAAGGAGAAAACCCGAAGACACTGTGTACTTGACCTCTTGTGACCCTTAACCCCAGCAGACTCTTAACACAGAGGCCTCCAAGGCCGTGTGTACTTTATGTTCCTCTCGGACTAGGATATATCTGATCTGGCTGGTGACACACAACACAGACCTTGAGTAGATTGAGGTAAATAATCCCCTCATCTCAGCATGAAACCATTTGGTGGTCGTGGACTCGACGAGAGAGAGAGAGCATCGCACGTCTGTCCACTGCGACAGTGTAACTGTAGAGTTTATAACGTTTAAAACTCCACAGCATTCATGCCAACCACAGTATCCTGAAATGGCCTGTCTAGATGGACGTCCCATGTGGTGGCCGAGGAAATTTAGCATGTCTGGAATGAGCCGGGAAAAACGAAACAAATGTATGATGAAGAAAATACTCTTAAGACTGTCTCCCTGTCTGGAGCGAAACCACTCCGTCCACGTTCAGATGACTCTTCGGAGGGTGGTGAGGTCTGTCTAGCGGGTGGTCTGGGTCAATAGTAAACACACCAACGCAGGAAGGTCTCAAAGGTCATGTGCTCCGGGTCATTTACTGAACACGCTAACGCAGAAAGATCACAAAGGTTACCGTAAGAATGTTTTATGTTGTACTTTATATTGATGTTACATTACAGTACCAGTCAAACCTTCGGACGCACATCCTTATGGGTGCGTTTCCTGTGTATTTGACACGGCACCAATTATGAGCCAGATTACAAGCATTCCATTATCGTGACGACAATTTCTCAGATTTTATGTGTCCCATTATATCCTACAAAACCTTTGAAAGAGAGATGCAACCAAAGGCACAGAGAGAAATAGATAGATGGGCGAAAGCCTGAATGTGACGGAGAGAGATAAAGAAAAGCATTTAAATGAAGATTCTTTTTAATAAAATAATAAATTCTACGGCCAAGAACACACTGTCATTTACAGCCACACCCTGGGAGCCATTTGGGTCAGATGTCTTGCTCGGAGACAGAACTAAATACTTTCGTAGCCTTGGCAACCTTTTGTTTTCCGTTCCGATGCTCCGGCTACACTAGATGCCCCCATAGGGTTATGAAACATAGACATTTGGCAGCAGAGACTGTCTATAGGCTCTGTGGTGGAGAGACAGTGATCTTCCTGGTCAAAAACACTATGTGGTATGACGCGAAACTACGCAGCGCTGTAACACAATCAACGTGACGTTGTGTCGTGCTGACATCACCTTACCGTAATGGGGCCGACACTTCTGACTCGCACTTCACACGCCGGGCACACACACACACACACACAAACACACACACACACACACTGTGGCGTCACAAGCTAATGGGCACTGTGTTATAGCATCAGAGCGTGCGTGGGTCTGTGTTGGGGTTTTATTAGACGGGGATAAACTTGAAGGAATAATGTCTGCTGGCTGTCTTTTCTGAATTCCCTCTTCTCAGCAGTGTGTGAATCTAAGCAATCTCTATTTCCGGTATTAGTAAAGTGGATGAAACAAAAATAAAGTTATGTTGTCTCTTTCAACACCCAAACTGTCCAATTACACCAACTGGTCATGTTTCAACCGAAGTCATCTTGGTTTTCTTTATTACAAAAACAATTTCGGAAAATCACCTAGGTTGCTGGAGGGCTCAAAACCTGCAAAAATAAATTAACAAATGAGCAGTTTAGAGGGATATCCTTATCTAGAGATTTGAGCCGGAGTTTTGGTAGGCTGCCAGTGGCTTATCTGCCACCAGAGAAATTCAACTATTGAAGCAGTGAAACCTGCAGAAGTTATTGCTGTAATAAATAACAAGTCACGGCGGCTGTAGCTATGGATACATTTTAATCAGGCAGAATATATATCGGCCATATGTATGTTACCAGGATGATACCCAGGAAATTGTTACAGTTCACAAAAACACACAAAAACAAACAAAAACATCCAAAGGAATGTGTGCTGGCATACAACAAATGTGTTAACATTCGAAAAACACAAACTGTAATCCCGAGAACCTAATATTCACCCTAAACCTAATCTCAAATCCTAACCCCATTGTAACCAGAAACAAAACATCTAAGGCAGAAATAATAATATTTTTCTCCTTTTTTCGATCGAGGAAATTGAAATTGCCACCAGGATAGTACACAGACAAACAAAATTACATTTTATTCACATGACATTTTTATTTATTTATATTGCATTACCCTTACAAATCTGTATTGACTTACCCTAACTTGAAATACATGACCTAAACCCTTAACCTAACCCTTACTCCTAACCCTATATGTACACTCTTATCCTAATCCTAATTCTTATCTTAATCCTAATTCTAAACCTAATCTTAATTCGAATGCTAACCCTAATCCTAATTCTAAGATGAACCACTTGGGGATCTGATTTATTGAATGTGCCAGACATTGGAGGAGTGGGGATTTGTTTTGAGCAACCCCTCAGTGTTTCTAATTACCACCACCGTCTATGACAACTAATACTGCGCGTGTAATGCCTGTCCCACTTATTGCAGATTGCCCAATCTAGTGTGCAGAAAATTAATTAAAAGTATTAATTATTATTATTAATTAACTATTAATTATCTTTACATTCAGTTTCATTATCTACATAATTGAATCAAAAAGTTTTCGGAGTCTAGGTTCCTTTTTTATATAGCAAATATTGAATAAAATACTATGTCAAAAACAATTTTAATTTTATCCTCTAGCAGTTTTATTATTCCCCATTTATAATTGTGGTACACAGACACTGAGGAGAATACATTCTCTGGCCAACAACCTTGGTTTATCTCACATGCACCCGACTTCTCACGTGAATTTGCTAGAGCGCAACATGACAAGGGCAGAATTTTGCCAACTTGGGCCCTCATTTGTATTTTGGCAATGAATAAAGAACTTGTCAGAACAAATAATAATTTTATAAGTTTCTGTTATAAAAAAAAAAATCAGTTTTCTTGCAAATTTACCACAATTATAAATAGTTTGCATCAAGGCACTTTGACTAGTTTGTAGGAGACAAACAAACTAGTTTTTAAAAAAAATGTACTTGAAGCCTCTAGATATTTGTCCGACTAAAAGTGCCTATTGTTATCAAAATGTTTTTAAGGGATCAAAACATAATAACTACAGAAACTGTTGACACCAATTTGTCCCTCAGCCTTTCAGACTGTGTTCTGTACAAATCTACTCCATGTTGATGTCTACAGAGGAACATAAAGTCCTCATATATGGGAAAAGATAACCTTGGGGTTTCCCCAAAACATAGTTATTAAATGAACAAATCCATACAGCTAAGCAGAGAAGTCAATAGGCCTGCTACTCACAGAATCCAATATAGAGGTCTGTGGGTTGAGAAAACCCTTGTTGGGGACCTGCTAAGGTTACATGTTGTGTCTATCATCTGGATCGGTTGTTCTGGCAGCTTCTATCAATTGTTAGACCGTGTAACTGATCAGTTCGGAATAGTGTATTTGGTTCTCTGGGCCAACATAAAAAAGATATATGAATTAAAGAGTCTTGTAATTACTTGTAATCCCAGCAATTACAGACATTTTGTATGAACACGCAAATACACACATTTATATGGACCCGCAAATACACACATTTATATGCACCCGCAAATACACACATTTATATGCACTCGCAAATACACACATTTATATGCACTCGCAAATACACACATTTATATGCACTCGCAAATATACACATTTATATGCACTCGCAAATACACACATTTATATGCACTCGCAAATACACACATTTATATGCACTCTCAAATACACACATTTATGTGCACTCGCAAATACACACACTTATATGCACTCGCAAATACACACATTTATATGCACTCACATTTGTTGATATTGTTGGTTTGTGTTTGCTAAATATATCCCACAGAGATTGGCTTGCTATTGACAAAATGGTCAGATGTTCTTCTCAGCATTTTCTTTGGGAATGATGTCACATCTTGAGATGTAAAACACGTAAATTTTGACCTATTCAATAATTAATTTAATATAATGGTCTCATTTATAACACCGCTTTCAGGAGATGCAGGAAACTGTCCTTTTCAGTAGCAATGATTAAATGGCAACGTGTGGTGCAACGGTGAAATCTCCCATGGATGGAATAAGTTGGAGTTGTCAGGAGATTTATGCATGAGACCAAGCCGTTGCCACGCTCAGTTATATAAATCATCCTCTTTTCAACATATATTAAATATATATCCACATACAATTATCTAGATTTTCTCATTCTGTATCTGTAGGTTGGATATTGCTTCCCTAAGTAAACCTATCCAGTTGTCATTAGAGCTCCTTGAGGTTAGTGGAGTCAGAGAAACTAGATTGTTCTTATCGAGAGAGGAATCCCCAAGGAAGATCCTGTGTGTGTTGAATAGTAATGAGAAGCACAAACACACATATATATATATATATATATATATATATACACACACACACACACACACACACACACACACATGGCCAAGATCTTATTAAACACACTGTGTGGATACAGAAACGTGTGGGGGTGGCGATCTGTCTCTCAGGTAGTGTGTGCGTGAATGTGTGTGTGTGTGCGTGAATGTGTGTGTGTGTGTCTGTCTGTGATCGTGTGTGTGTGTGTGTGTGTGTGAGCGAGTAGGTCAGTGTGTGGGCGGGGGCAGCTGACGTTCGAAGTGGCGCTCAGGGTCATTACAGAGAGCAGTGCAGATCGTCTGAGTAACACACATGGGGTCTTAGTGCTGGGAGGAGAGGAATCACTGCACCGAGACGGGAACACACAGGCAGCGGCAGAATGTGGAGCTGCCATCTCTCATGTGATGAATTCTGTCATTATTCCAGATCAGATTACCGAGGCTCAGGGGGTGGGGGGTATTGGCTGCGGTTAACCTGGCCGTGTGGAGTCATAGAGAGACTGAGAGCATCCATATCGGAGTGACTAACTAAAATGGAAAGGCAATCACTTGCTATCTGACCCAGTCTATGCCCAGTACGGCTATCTCAACACTTTGTCCGCCTATTTTTGTGTGGACTGTGTGACACATCGTCAATCCACTGCCAGTACAGAGACAGAAAACACCCTCTGTAAACAGTAATCTTACCGAACAATAGCATTCAATGTTAGAGGTTAGTGATGCTATAAGAAGTATGGGCAAAATGTAACATTCTGCTCCATTTTGGAAAATCTTCCCATGGATTTTTTCTCTACTATATATATCATTGGCATATAGAGTGACAGAAGCTGTGTTTCTACACTGGCTCAACACAAATACAATCAATAATGTCAAAGTGAAAAAGAAAAGACTAATGTTCTAAATGAATTACAATTGGGTGGTGTTAGGTTTGTGCCAAACATGACGCTAAGTGTTAAGGCTTAGTGTTGAGGTCAAAATGCTCTGTTTTTGGTCTCATCAGGCTACACAATATTCTTCCACTTGATCTAGGAGCCCATGTTCTTCCACATGCCTTCTGGAGAACTAAGATGAGATTTGACGTTGACTTGTTCTCAACAAAGTTCAACGTTGCTTTGTCACGGATTGTATTACAGTAACCAACAGTATCTGCCTGTAGCATGTTTCGTTCATCCTGATCTTGTCTTCGTTTTGACCTGGTCTTGTCGTCGACACGTCTATGATCTGATCGCAATCATATAAAAATGCATTTTTGATTGAGTGGTCAAAACACTACAGGCACAATCTGATTCTGGACACGATCAGGGCAAAGAAATCCCAGTCTAACAGCAGGTTCTCTGTATTGGCAGTGTGCACGGTTGGTCACATATTACCAGTTAAATGGTAAACGTTCATCATATAAATTAAAGGAAAGTTCACACGATATTTATCTACATTTTTAACAGGGTTCAAAACTGAGGACACGTGCACAGTCTATATTGTCATGATGACTCAAGGCTTAAAATAAAGACTTGAACAATACCCAGAGAACTAAGGTTCAGTGTGACATTTTCAAGATCAGGAACAAGTATTATTTTCTTCATTTATTGTCAGATTTTTTTGGAAAGTGGACAGAAGAGAAACACACAAAAAATATGTAATGTGTCAGAAAACGTCTAACTGGTTTTGTTTTTTTGAATATGTCTTGTCAGAGCAGTGGAAGATTGACTTCCAAAATGGCTTTGGGTAAAATATAGGCAGGTATAACTTGCAACTGCTTTATAGCAAACTGGGATAAAACACAAAAAGCAAATAAAAATGAACCAGGTGTAAATATAAATGAATTCATTTATCTTCACTAACATTTGCACCTGCTACAAACTAACATTTGCACCTGCAAACACTTTTCCATGGTCCTTTGTTCGTTAACTGTCAGAAATGTGTATTTACCACAACAACAAAAAAAACAATTATACTGGTCCTGCTTCTTTAGCATCTTCGTTGAATATCTACAAGGACAGCCATTGTCAAGTTCATAAACACTGTAAATATGAACAAATTCTGAATATTGTCAAAGCAAAGATTAAACTATATTGTTGACATTTTAGGTGTTCAGGCTTTGCTTTCATAAAACTGTGTACGAATTTAACAATAATTATATGTCACCAGAACGTTTCCGTGGCTGTTCACCAACAGACACGTCAGTGTCAGGTTTGTTATTATAAACAATGAATAATCTTTGCATGCCGTCACTGCAAAGGATGTGCCACCAACTATTAACAATGCTGACTTTATTCTACATGATGTTACAAACTGTCCAAAACTGTTGCCCGAATATGCTGTCATTTCTAAATGGTTAGATATGTACTAAGAAAACCTGAAATGAAAGCTGACAGTCTGCATTTCACGTCATTGTCTCCGTTCAAACTCACAGTGCTCGAGTACTGAACCAAAATTGCAAAAAAGGTCACTGTCCAGTGTCCAATACATTATGGTGCTCAGTTTATAATGTAAGTTCCCTAAGTTTCTGCTATTCCTTGTTTTCATCATATTATTGAAAATCTGTGGAGATATAGTGAACAAATGATGATTTTAACAAGTTTACGTTTAACATTCAAGTAAGTTGGTAAAATATCTTGATGAATGTATGCCAAGACATTGTTTTATGAATTGACAATATCAATATGTTAATGTTAAGTTGTGAAATAGAACAGTTCCTGTTTTTTCTACGCATATAGATCAACAAGGCTGCATGTTCTTGTGATTCTCTATGCATCCTTAAGGGAAGCACAATCGTGGTTGTTGTTCAGGAAATGCATTCTCCTCCAAAAATAACTTTCTGTTTGGTGGTCCAGAGTGATCTTATGTTGGCTTGGTGCGATTGGAAATGGAAGACAAATTACCACAAAACAAGTATCCTCCATTTGGGATATACAAAGGAAGTATGTCAACCGTTTGTCATGAACTAAATACTCCTGTACATGGTAATCAAACCTAGACCTATTCATTTTAAAATATGGTATTTACTACATGAAGTAGCCTATAAAAACGTTTAGGAACAAACATGCAAGGGGCTACAACAAAATACATAATATACCTTATGTACCTTATAATACCTCATAAAAACAACACATACTATAATCATGTTCATAGCTTTTTGGTTTGAACGTAGATGTATTGTTGAAGGCTACACTCGTACTCCTGACGTCACGTTATTGACATCAGTGGCTGCGCACGACCGTGGATAGGGTTAAATACCAGCTGCAGCCGCTGGTCTAGTTGTATACAACGCAGTCAAGGGGGCATTGTTTGGGGACGTTGGGATGCTGATGGGTATAGGAACATGTTTCAGTAACGTGTTCTGTGGTCTCATATAAGTTTGATATGGTTGCGTTCATTACTTTGTGTCCTGGACAAATTTGAACCTTTTTTAAGAAGTTATTTCAGTTTAAATTCAATAATGAATATTTCTGTCCAAGCCGAGGGCTTCAACAGTTCGGACCCACTCCTGCCGCTATGTATCAGCCACAATCAAAGTACCTTTCCGCCTCTGCGACTGGAGTCCAAATCCCTGGTCACTTCTGCCACTATGTTTGCAGTTGGAGTCCTGGGGAACCTCATAGCTATTATTGTGCTGTGCGTCTCCAAGAAGGAACAAAAGGAGACTATCTTTTACACCCTGGTTGTTGGAATGGCCATCACGGACCTGTTGGGCACCTGTTTCGCCAGTCCGGTGGTTATAGCCACATACATAGTCCAGAAATGGCCCGGCGGAGAACTGCTGTGCGATTTCTTTTCCTTCTCCATGCTCTTTTTCGGCTCGGCTGGCATGTCTATACTATGTGCTATGGCCGTTGAACGGTACCTGGCCATAAACCACGCGTACTTTTACTCACAATACGTGGACCGGACGATGGCGCGTTTTGCCCTGATGGTCATCTACCTGGCCAACATCGTGTTGTGCATCATGCCCAGCTTTGGCTTCGGAAAGCACGTGCGCTATTTCCCCGGAACTTGGTGTTTTTTAGAATGGAGGGCGACCGACCTCTCGAGCGCCTCGTATTCCTTCCTCTACGGCGGCGTCATGTTGGTGCTGATCGCCGTGACGGTGGCGTGCAACTTCGCGGTGTGTCGGTCGTTGGTGCTGATGAGCCAGAAGACGCGGATAGTGAGAGCGAAGGTATCCGCCCAGGGGGCCTCACGGCGCGGCTTCCTGCCCTCGGTCACCTGCCCGTCTGCGGCGGAGACTCAGATGTTTTGGCTGATGATATTTATGACCATTGTTTTTCTGGTGTGCTCTATTCCTTTAGTGGTAAGTGGAAAACGTCCAATGCACAATGGTCATTTACATATGATGTGATTGTTCAGTGGCTAATATGAAAAGTTGAAAATGAGCAAATGTATGTTAATTAATATAGTGTATATTTTTATGGGGTTTGAAATCGGAGAGTCTAAACTATATGACGTTTGTGGTTACATTTGCCTAGTAGATTGTAGTTGGTTGTAAAGCAGAGGGTGGAGGATGAGATGGGTCTGGAATAGCAACAAGTGTTGATGCAATATTATATTTGGTTTCTATTGTTGTCAAATGCTTAAGCACATGACAAATGTTTGTAATTCATAAAGTAAATAAGTATTCTACAATTGTAATTTGGGCCAGTGTGAACATCGCAATATAAGTTTGGTGTTGATATCTTAAAACCAACGTTTCCAAATCATTTGCTGATATTAGTAGCCTAATTTAAATGAAGATGTCTAGAGTAGTGGGTGATTGCTAAATGTGTTTCTGTTACCTACAGCTTCTAACATGTTTTTTTCTTTTCAATTTGAAAGGTGCGCATCTTTGTCAACCAGGCGTATGGTCCTGCCTACATCTGTGCGGGTGGGAAACCGGATTACCGCAGTGATCTGATGGCTATCCGTTTCGCTTCTTTCAACCCGATTCTGGACCCATGGGTCTACATCCTCTGTCGTAAGAATCTATTGGTCAAGGGCTGTGAGCGGATGAAGAGTACAGTTGGACGGGCCAAGGCGTGTCGCCATCTAGGCTGGGTTGGCTCTAGCAGCCAACACTCACCCGCGTCGTTTGATCACAGCAACCAGACGAGTTACGCGTCTTTACGCACCACCAATCACAAACACGACTTGGAGAATCAGGCTGTGACCGAAAGTAAGTCGTTTACAGATTATACCATGCGACAGGCGTGGGACTTTGACACGGCGCATGTAAACTTTCATCCGTTTAGCGTTCACCAGGCTGGCGTATTGGCGTTTGAGGAGGAGGTTGCGCCGGTGTCCAAATCATCGTCACCGCTCGGACGACGCGAGATGCTTCCGGCGATATGCGCACCAGCAGGTCAACATATCGGTAAAATTGACATCGTCACGTGTACCTTCAGCACGCCTAGTTCCTGTCAGTCAGAGAAATGTCTCTGAATCAACTGCTATGGTGTTTCTCTACAAACCGGAATGTTTTACATGAACTTTATATGAAAATGTCTGCGATGTTTGAAACAGATATATTGACAGACTTAAGACATTTACCTTGATGTGGCCTAAAGGTCAGACGAGAAATGCGTGGCATCTGCACACAAAGTGGACTAATTTGAACATTTTCATCTCCCCTTTAGAAATATCTAAGGTAATTGTAATATCATACCCTATGGGTACAAGACACCAGCTTGCATTTAAACTGTATTTTCTTCATGTTTTTTGATTGAATGAATCTGTAACGTATAGGCCTATATTTATTCAGATACTGATGTATGATTTGACTTGGATCACCCTGCTTGAGTATAACTATTGTGCAAATAAAAACATAAACAAATAAAAACGAGAATTTTGAATCCCCCTAATAATCTCCATTTGCTGCAGTATAATGCCCTGGCTATATTAAACTGTCAGAAAGACCGTACTTGTGTATCAGACGATTTATTTATACAAATGTGTAGGCCTACTTTTGTCATGGGTCAGGCAACGATAGGCCTACTACTTTTTGTGCCAAAACAGTGTTGCATGCAGGGCACGGAATAAAGCAACACGACAAACTTGTTTTATAATCTTTTTTATCACACAACTTTCCTGCAGTATTTTAAAAGTATTGGAAAACGATATGGCATTAATATTAAAAAATGATATAATATTATATAAAAGAAGAATCACAGTTGAGCACTACAACTGATGTCTTAAAATATGTTAAACTGTAGTAAGTGTGTGAATGCCTTCACAAGCATAATTACGGGAATGACCACTGACTGAGATCAAGGCCAAACAAAATCAGTGTATAAAATGAAGTGACTTATTTTGTGACGTGATCTATGAAAGAAAGCATGGTGCTGTTTATTATTTACTGCAGGTCGGATTTATTGCCTAATTCTCTACTTGAGCACGAAATCAATAAACACCTGTGTTTGCGGACCTTTGACATCATAATGAGGACACCCTAGGTCAAGAGGGAGGAAACACTTCGGGATTTATCATCTTTTTTCAAAATTAGAATCTGATTTAGACCAGTGCAATTATTTACACCAGTGCAATTAATTACACTAAGACTACACTAAGCCAACACTAAGCCAAACATAAATAATCCCAAATTATTTTTGACACAGTTGCAAAACTAACTAAAAAGCAACTAATGAAGTGGGTCTACGCATTAGCTGTGATGAATTCATGAACTACTTTGATGAAAAAATGATCAGCATTTTAGAAAACAAATAGCAACTGGTACTTTAAATTGCATCAGTCCTCAAAAGCTCAGTGGTAAGAGTTTGCAGAGCTGCCCTGACCTAATGCCAATGGTGACCCTGGAATCTTTAGCACCTGTGTCTCTTGAAACATTTAGAAAATGAATAATGAGTTCGAAGTCATCCAATTGTCAAATAGACCCAATTCCAACTAAATTACTTAAATCCCCTATTCCTGAGCTTGGTCCACCAATGTTGAACATAATAAATTCCTTCAAATCCTCCGGATCTGTGCAAACCTCTTAAAGAATTTTGAAAAATAACTGTCATTATAACTTACTGTCTTCCTAAAGTCAAATCATATTTATGAAAAGCCCATAATATCATTGAGACTGCACTTGTTAAGCTGGTAAATTACCTATTGGCTTCAGATAAAAGGTTTTTCATCCTTCCCTGCTAATATTAGATTACTGCAATGTTCTATTCTCTGGTTATCCTGATAAATCAATAAATAAACTTCAATTAGTACTTAAGACCTCTGCTAGAATCTCAACATCACTCCGGTATTTACATTGGCTGCAAGTTAAGGCTATAGGGTAGACTTGAATTGTTAACATAGAAAGCTTTACATGAACTTGCAAATTAATCCAGCCATACCTGCGCGTAACTTAAGATCAAAAGATTGTGGCCTTCTGATTGTACTCTAAAATATCCAAACAAACAGCCAGAGGGAGAGCTTTTTGCTATCGATCTCCTCTATTATGGAATTAACTGCCGATCAGGGTTAGAAACACAGTCGCTACAAGCAGCTGATGCTACCTGCCAGTTTCAGCATCAAATCTGCCAAACCATCAACCCTGCTGGTTCTCTGACTGGTCATGTATTTGACCTGGACTATTTTATAAGACTCTCTGAATTTAATAACTATTAAACCATTATAAGTTTACCCAGCGCAGCCAAAAGAGGACTGGACAACCCTCAGAGCTTGGCTCCTCTCTATATATGACCCATCAGGGAGTTTTTCCTAGCCGCTGTGTATCATCTTGTGGATGAGTTCAGTCTGGGTGTTTGTAAAAGCACTTTGTGACAACATTGTAAAAAGGGCTTTATAAAATACGTGTGATGGATTGAAACAAAAAATGGAAGAGATTCGTCGCAAGGCCATAGGACGTTGTGCCCTGCACTAGAAGACCATTGCTAAACATTTCTTAACACTATTGAGGTGGAATGTGAGGCACTCTTGAGATTGGTAGTGTCAAGTAAACGCCTCTTTTTAAGTACTGCAGTGGAAAAATCCCATCTGTAGGGGGCGCTATCACATAAGGATGGATGCCGCTCTCACTCTGTACATTTATAATGGTTAAGGGGAAAAGGTCAAAGTCCACAGTCCTCTTTTGTTTAGATGCATATGATAAATTGGCATTAGGCCTAAGCAATACAGTAAAACCATATGATAGTGAAATTCAGTGTCTTCAGTAAGAAGCTGGACAGAAACACGTGTCTCTTTCTTTTGTCACTGTTTGGATGAAAAACATCACAAACACTATTTAAAGAATAATAAAGATATAATATATATAAAACTAAAAAATGAGTCAGTGGGTCAGTTTGACAATACTGACGGTATAATAAAGATGGAGGACTATGAATAAAACTGAAACAAAGTCCCAGCAAAGGTGAAGCAAATTTTAAAAAGGTTGAATGTTATAGAAAAATAAGCAATCCGTTTTATATTTCAAAATACTTTATTCCTACACAGAATAATGTCATTGTACAAAAATAAATCATTTGAATAATGATAATATTAATTTATATTGACTAAAAATACTGAAACAACTAGGCCTATTACAAAAACTCCACAGAACTTGCACTGAACCCAGCTAGACCTTTTTTTGTTTCTTGTGGTTGGGGTTTCAGGCTAGGTGATTTGTAAAAGCACTTTGTGACAACTGCTGATGTAAAAAGGGCTGAATAAAAAAATTGGCTGATAAAAGCGGTTGGAATTTTGCTTGAGTATCCATTTGTCAAAATATGTTAGAAAACACCACTTTCTCTGGGCTGAACTTACTTTTCCTAATGACAGTACTAATAAAGTCAGTGCCACCGATCTTGTTGATGCAAAAGATACAGCTACACAAACCTGCAGGATATGTAATCATAAAAATAAATATACATAAACAGTCCATAAAAATGATATCACATTTTAAGCAATAATAAATAAATAACTTATCTGTAATAAATATGTTGACTATAATATATAAATGCAACGGGATGCATGGCATCCATCTGGTATCAAGTGAACACTGAAACATTATCGTTATGGTATGGAAGATCCAGATATTGTTTATGGTATGGAAGATCCCAATATTGTTTATGGTTTGGAAGATCCAGATATTGTTTATGGTATGGAAGATCCAGATATTGTTTATGGTGTAGAGGATCCCAATATTGTTTATGGTTTGGAAGATCCAGATATTGTTTATGGTATGGAAGATCCAGATATTGTTTATGGTACGTAAGATCCAGATATTGTTTATGGTATGGAAGATCCAGATATTGTTTATGGTATGGAAGATCCAGATATTGTTTATGGTATGGAAGATCCAGATATTGTTTATGGTATGGAAGATCCAGATATTGTTTATGGTATGGAAGATCCAGATATTGTTTATGGTATGGAAGATCCCGATATTGTTTATGGTATGGAAGATCCAGATATTGTTTATGGTATGGAAGATCCAGATATTGTTTATGGTATGGAGCAGGGGAGGGCAGATATTTCAGCTCAGGGGCCACATGAGCACTTTGAAATTATATGAAGGGCCACATTTGTTATTTAATTTGTTCATTCTAAAAGATTTGTGGGCCAGAAAAGGGCAATAATTAAAATGTATACACATAACATATATACAGGAGGTGTGTTATATCTAAATAACTATAATTCAGATTCAGATACATTACAATTGGACTGCCAAGTTATTTTGTACTTCCTCTCAAAACTGTTTGAATACCTTCCGTGGGCCTGATGGAATTGCTTCGAAGGCCGGATTCGGCCCGCGGGCCATAGTTTGCGCACCCCTGGTATGGAGTATCTCAATATGGTTTATGGTATGGAAGATCCGGATATTGTTTATGGTATGGAAGATCCAGATATTGTTTATGGTATGTAAGATCCGGATATTGTTTATGGTATGGAAAATCCAGATATTGTTTATGGTATGGAAGATCCATTTATTGTTTATGGTATGTAAGATCCAGATATTGTTTATGGTATGGAAGATCCATTTATTGTTTATGGTATGGAAGATCCAGATATTGTTTACGGTATGGAAGATCCCAAAATGTTTAAAGAGAGTTTAAATTGTTCTGAGCTTGCCTGCTTATGGTCAAATCTCACGGTATATGGTCCACTTTTAGGCTCCAAATCAAGATTCAATCTTACTGTAGGTTAATTGTGTAACTATAACTACTTCTGAGATCACATCATAGCCGAATAATAACAAATAATATTGTTAAAAACGTTTCTCAGAGACGTTCAATCTCCGTTGTCAAAAAAATAAATCTCAGAAGAAAACAACGTCAGCCTCATGAATATGTAATACAATGTTTTCATTCAGGGGCACGTGCGATATAAAGTAGTTTTCTCATCTGTTGGGAAATCTTATGATTTAACGTATTTCAATACACTCACAACTAACATCACAAAAAACATATATATGGAGGACCAAACAAGTCGAAATAACGTATTTTAGTAGGATAGCGAAATCACTAATCTCACGCACAACAGTAAACGCTTCACAACCGTGAGGAGGTACTGTGGCTGAATTAGCCAATCAGCAGCTACACACATCCCACTTACATTGATTGACAGATCCCTTATGATCACAAAAAAGATCAGTACATGACAAAATAGACCATAAAGTTATGAAATGTCTCAAAATATTATGAAAAGGTCTTGAATTTAAGATAAAGGCCATGATATTCTGAAATACATCTTTTGATAAAAAAGCCACTGGGAAATACAACGTATCATATTATCATTCGGAAAAGTGAAATAAAAAATTGTATAAGAATGTGCCACTTAAAATAATAAAACTATTTAATTAATAATTGAAGTAATTAAGTAATTATATATAAATATATTCATATCATTTTGCCTCTTTTGGTCCTCCAAACAAGTAAGTCTCACAATTTAAAGCCAAATGCATTTTTATCTCGACTAAAGTCCACTCTTTCAATTGACCTTCCATACAAAAACTCCTAGTTTGCTTCATGTAAATAAACTGCTTAACATAGATAATTGCAAAGTGTAATTGGTCTAGACACATTTAATCTACCCCTGAAAACATATATGATGTCTATAAATAGCACCAGTCATTCTTCAAAATTCGGTTCTTGCAGAAAAAGTCAGCAGACACCAGATACTATTGTGGTGGGGTTAGAGATTCCATTATAGCTAATATCTGGCTATCCTAGCAGCTAGATATGGCACATGCTTCCCAACTTTCTACGGTTTTCTTCCGGAATATTACCAAGGTGACAACTCCTCCTCCGCATTTTCTGGATTGGTTAAAGAGCCCCGATGAGAACCGTTTCCTATCAGCGTTTTTTTCCCATTCTCATCTTGACTAGTATGCAGGGAATCCGTTGTGTCTTATACACCCGCCACATTAAGTCGACTGCCACCAAATGCACTCATCCTGAACAGGAAAGGGACAACAGGAAGAGGCGTGGCCTAGCTCCACCACCATAGACACCATAGCGTCTCTCCTTCCTGCTTCGTGCTGGGTGCCAACCCTGGACCCAGAGGATCCCCCAGACCCAGCTTGTCTCCCTCCACATCCTTAGGCAGGGGTTAGTGTGGGCCAGTAGCGGCCATCCTTCTCTCCAGTCTCCTCAGCCCATACACATGCAGCTGGCTGCAGACAGTGACTTGATCGTCTGCCACGTAGTGTGAGCATCCATGAAGGACACCGGTTCGTACCGGTCGGGTCGGCAGCAGGGGTGGGCGCTGACCCGGCGCAACGTTCGCCGTGGCAGGGACCCGTTCAGCATGAGCGCCCTCAGAGCCAGGTCGTAGTTAGTCCTGGTCGACTGGCAGGAGCCAACGCAGAACTTGAAGAGGACGATCTCGTCCGAGTCGAAGCCCAGGCCCAAGTCCCGAACCCGCATCTCTCGCTTCTCCACCCTGCAGTCGCGGCTGCTCTGCTGAGTCTTCCGGGAATTTCCTTTGCGCTTGCCCTTTCGGTCCCTCTCTTTGTCTTTCTCTTTCTTCTTCCTCTTCTTCTTTTTCTTGGCCGAGCCTTTTGGGTCAGCGTCTGAGGGGTCAGAGTTGCGAGGGGAACGTCTCCCCAACGAGCCACTGTGGTAGTCGCCGGCTTCCTCTATCACTGAAGGGTCTGAGAGATGGGGGGATATACAGAGAGATAGAGAGATGGAGAGAGAGAGATGGGGGGATATACAGAAACAGAGATGGGGGGATATACAGAGAGAGATAGAGATGGGGGGGATATACAGAGAGAGATAGAGATGGGGGGGATATACAGAGAGAGATAGAGATGGGGGGGATATACAGAGAGAGATAGAGATGGGGGGGATATACAGAGAGAGATAGAGATGGGGGGGATATACAGAGAGAGATAGAGATGGGGGGGATATACAGAGAGAGATAGAGAGAGAGATATATAGGGGGATTAGAAGAGTGGCATATACTCTAGAATAGCACCATGTTGCAGATTATTATTAAAGTCTTAAGTTTATTCAAAGAGAACATTGAGGCTTCAATTAAAGTTGCAGTCGATGTGTAAAACACATAAAAAATCTCCACTCTTACCGTAAAGGCCATACCAGGAGGTATCAGAATCACTCTCCTCTTCTTGTTCCTCATCAACCTCAGGTAGAGTGTCAGGGAAATGCTTCTGCCCCATCCCACCCTCAATTCCCAAAACCTGGCCCAAGTCTGCCCCAAAATCCCCGCCCACACGGGCCCCGTCTACCAGGGGCAGTAGACAGACAACCACCCACAGCAGCACCTACAGAGAGAGAGGACAGAGGCTAATAGAAAGATGGTCTGTAAAGCAGAAGGACACAGCCTCTCTAAAACAGCGGACGATGATTAACATGACATAGTGGTGGATGTTTGCAGACCATTATGGTTTCCCGGGTATGACGACGTTATCAGAAACACAATGTCAATTGGTCGTGGATGATGGAGTATAAAACGATGAAGTTCATAAAGTGACTCGCCTTCCAGTTCCTCAGGTGGTTCGGTGATCCAGCTGACCTCATAGATGTCATTCCCCGTCGGTCTCTCCAGCTCGTTCTCCACCGTGGCCCACCTGGAGAGAGACCAGAACAAGGCCTGTCTCTGTCAACTGTCCCAACATCAAACACGCTGCACTCTGAAAAGAGTGACATGACAACGGCGGTGATAACGTATCCGTACATCTCTACACTCCACAAAAAGCCCTTTCAGCCCTTAAACAACACGTTGTGTCACATCAATCAAGCCTTCAATGACCAAAAGAACAGCTCCCGCCGAGCGATGACGGAGACCCGTCCAAGGCTTTAGGAGGAGGTGGTTCTGAAAACGATGGGAAAAAAGGTGGGGAAATGATGAGGAAATGATGGGCAAACGGTGGGGAAATGATAAGGAAATGATGGGCAAACGGTGGGGAAGCTGTACATAAACGAGGGGGGGGGCTGAAATAAAGGGAACCACGTAATGCTGTAACGCCACACAACTCCATAGATGACGTGACAGTGATAAGGGATCCGAGCACAGATTTACTGGTGACCTAGTTAGTGCTGTATCAATGGTATTCAACCAGAGTCTGTTCCTGTGTAGAACCCAGGGTCTGTTGCTGTGTAAAACCTAGGGTCTGTTCCTGGGTAGAACCCAGAGTCTGTTGCTGTGTAAAACCTAGGGTCAGTTGTTGTGTAGAACCTAGGGTATGTTGCTGTGTAAAACCTAGGGTCTGTTCCTGGGTAGAACCCAGGGTCTGTTGCTGTGTAAAACCTAGGGTCTGTTCCTGGGTAGAACCCAGAGTCTGTTGCTGTGTAAAACCTAGGGTCAGTTGTTGTGTAGAACCTAGGGTATGTTCCTGTGTAGAACCCAGGGTCTGTTGCTGTGTAAAACCTAGGGTCTGTTCCTGGGTAGAACCCAGGGTCTGTTGCTGTGTAAAACCTAGGGTCTGTTCCTGGGTAGAACCCAGGGTCTGTTGCTGTGTAAAACCTAGGGTCTGTTCCTGGGTAGAACCCAGAGTCTGTTGCTGTGTAGAACCTAGGGTATGTTCCTGTGTAGAACCCAGGGTCTGTTGCTGTGTAAAACCTAGGGTCAGTTGTTGTGTAGAACCTAGGGTCAGTTGTTGTGTAGAACCCAGGGTCTGTTGCTGTGTAAAACCTAGGGTCTGTTCCTGTGTAGAACCCAGGATCTGTTACTGTGTAGAACCCGCAAACTTAGGGGTGTCTCGCGTAAATCTGCACAAACCAGAACGCTAACAGCCACAGGTTCATATTTAACACTGCAGTTAAAGATGTATAGTTTGAAAGTCAATGTATGTTTGTTCTGTATATATGAAGTCAAGCCCCTGCTTCTAGAACAGCATCACTTTTAAAGAGATGTAGGTGACACTTACAGTTTATGCATGGATCCAGCGTCTTTGCAAACCTCGCAGTGGATCGCTATGAGACTGCCTGGTCACTTCCTACTACCGGACAATGGATGTGCAATGAAAGCAACACCTTAGGGAATGTTAATACTGTACGTGTAGAGAACGACTGGAATCAAGTCCTGTTCTTCATCTCATCACCCTTTGTAAATCTTAAAACCTTGTATAATGAACACAGTCAAACTCGGTGCATTTCAACATCACCATCAGCAGATGGTATGGCGAAACAAAATTCAGCACAGAGACACAAGAAGCGAAGACCGGCAACAAATTGAGTGAAAACAAGCGTCGGCCTTCATAAGATACATAAACAGTCATCTATCATCCGTCAGACTGAAGCTATAGTCCCGCTGGATGAAGTGGAGCGGGACGGGAACGGCAAAGGTAAGGTATGTAAACCCTGCTGCCGGGCATTGTCCCTATGCCTGTGTCCCAACTGGAGGTCTATTCACTGCGTCGTTCCCTAAATTAGGTCATGGCCCAGGCTGACTTTTGAAACAAGTGCCCTAAGAACTGATTACAGCACTATTTAGGGCACAACAATCTAAATTCCGAGACAAACATCACGATGCTATCTCGACTGAAGAGCACAGAGGACTGGCAAGGTTACAGTACAAAGGTTACGATAGCATGTGTGTATCTCTTGACACGCTGTGGAATATTACAAAAAAGCTTTGCTATATAAATCTAGCCAGTGAGAAGCAATACAAAACATTGGGGCCAGGCAGATGGCATATATCTGTGGGAGACCAAAGCGTACGTGTTTGTGAAGGTGTACGTTTGTAATTGTATTACTTCTATTATTCCTATTGGGGTTTTTATTATTTAAGGGGTCAAAAAAAGGCACACCTAACTGGCCAGAATGTGAGACTGAGAGAATCTACAATTTAATGCGAAGCAGAGAACTATACTACTCCCTCTTCACACACTTAATTTTTGCAAGTGAGAGAGGAAGAAAGGCAATCGGGGCGTTTTTAACAGCTCCCTCCCCGGTCCCTTGAGAGACTGGGTTCTGAGTCCCTAATACCACAGCTGGGAGCGTTTAGCCTGCTTCAACGCTGGATTCTGGGTGTCTGTCTGCCTGGCTCATTTCACCCCACCACTCTGGAGCATTACAGCCCCACATGGCACCAGAACCACTGGGATTGAAGGTGTTACGTTTAGGGTTGGAGTTCGGGATTGGGACATTACAATTAGGTTTAGAGTTAGGTTAAGGGTTAGGGAAAACAAATGTTTTAATGTAAATCCATGAAAAATGTACACACCAATAGTGCATGAAAAGGCTATGTGCGTGTGTCAGATCTGGGTAATGTGCTGGTTAGATTGGTCAGCAGCCTGTTTTTCTGCAGAATACAGCACTTCATGTAAACGCATATTGTAAACAAATATTGTCTCATGGCTAGCCTTGACCGACTGCTGCAAAATGGTAATTCTCTCCTGGGGAGAGGGAGGCTTTGTCGGCAGGGTTTTCTTGTCTCATCACCCTCTTGCAATTTCTTTACAGACCACAAGGTGTCAGCGAAGCTGACTGAGGACTTCGGCTGAGTTAGCGTGCTTTCACATATATTAAACAACTGTGACTTCCTGGTTGAACGAGCAAAATGTAAATAAAGATAAAGGGCAAAATAAGAAAAAGAAAATAAATATATTTGCCCAGGGCTAGAATGTCCTTGGCTCATGGCTAATACATGGACAAATTACATTTGTTGAACATAAAGGTGTTTCACATTACCATCACAGTTGGGAAGAACTGCAGAGTATACAGTTACATCGTTATGTATTCTACCTCTGAGAGATCTCATACAGTGTTGAGTTAGCTAGACTGGGTTTCCCGCCCGTGTTCAGCCTCGCCGTACCGTAACACATAGCTTTATATGATATGTAACATACAGATGTTTTTCTCACACCCTGACAGAGGACTATGGGGAAAACCGTAATCCACAACCTTCATTGTTTTGTAGCCAGGGGAGGTAAAACTTGATCATTCTCGTGGCCCTTTAACAGAAGAGGGCCCTCTGCTTTAATGAAGCCCCATTAGAGGTGTTTTGTCCGCCAGCTCTACCTGTCACCCACACAGCCCCTCTGAGGGGGCGAGCGATACAACAGACCACACTAAATCACATCTGCAATAAAAGACAGCTGTGGACGAAAGAGGAGAAGAGGAGTTTCAGAGCCCCAACCACCGGCGGCCTCGTCTGATTACAACCAGACACGTTTTAAAATTAACTTTTTTTGCACTCTCGTCCGGATCAACTGACATACATTATTGATTGCGTGTATTTGGTCCCTACTGTACATAACACCTTCTTCTGTTAATTGGGATGATTAGGTGGTTGTGATGATGCGGACCAGATTAGACATGTTGGGGAAACACGCCAAAGACACTGGGTTTAAAGCGCCCACTCTTACGTACCACGAGATCTTTAGGGACCAGAGAACGTACCGCTTATTGCCCTGGGTCATTGGGATTCGATCTTTAGACCAGAGAGAAGTGACACCGACTGGCCCTACAACACAATTTTAGGCACCATCTGGTCCCATTCAGGGACCGATCCAGGCCCAACCCGGCTCAACCAGGCCCAACCAGAACCGGTGCTAGTCAGCTTCAGAAGCAAGCCACCCGGAGAAATGCCGTGTGCACAAACTCCCAACTCTCATGACAGCAAGCATCTTGCCTATTCCTTCTACATCCCGTACATAACTGCTCTGATATTACGATTTTCTTAGCAAACAAAGCCATCAACAATCCAGTACTGGGCACTGATGCATTAAAGTGCAGGGTTCCGGTTCGATTCCCCCCGCTAGTTTGACCACACTGACTGCACTACACCAGACGTGACCTTAGTGCAGTTAGACTGGGCAGCGACGGAACCTGGGGATCTGAATAAACGGAACAATCTCCTAATCCCCTCCAGGCTGGGGAGATGGTAATTGCTTGTTAGTGCCAGTTTCTGCCCTTATCCGAGCTGTCAGCGGTGGAAAACCCGCAGAACGAATGAAATGAGAAACAGGCAGCTGGGGATGTTCGCAGATCGAATGACTAGTCAGGACGGGCAATCAGAAGGTGTGGAGAACGCTGCCCTGGGCAGCCAATCCCTGGGGGAGATTAGGTGGATGGATGACATCAGAGGGTTTCTCCCACTGAACAGAGAGTATTTAAACTATTACTACTGGGACACGCCAGACAAATTCATAGATAAATGCAGGTTGTGTTTCTCACACACAAGGACCCCACCAGAGTAGCCATTAAAGATCAAAGAGAAGCTAATAAGATAGAACTGATCTGTGCTTCCATTCATACTAATAGGAGATTAGTATCAAAGGTGTTTAACCAAGCAGAACAGCTCTAGCCCAGATCCAGATATGGTTATACATTTTTGCCACTTCCATGGCCAGTCTTACGGTATTTCCTTGCGTTCACGGTCACACTCAGTCGTGGCCAGACAGCACAAACGGGCCTGGAACCAGGCTACAGCAGCGCGGCGGTAATTCTAAAATTCACCCTGATGACCTGGTGTGGTACTGCTGCAGCGCGGGTTCGAATCTGTCCAACAGCGCATCATTTTTTTCCCCTAAAAATGGCTAAAAAGAAATCAATCTTAAGAAAACATAGGAGGAGAGAGTACATTTGAACCTTAATCAGTCCTCAGTGAGGTCTGCTTTAGGTGAAACAGCCCCACTAGTTGTCCCCATTAGTCTTTGTTGTTCAAATATCACAAATAGATGTAATTGTTACAGTATGGATGTGCGCTTTGAGGGTAGACAGAGTAACCTAGCTGTAATCAGTGGTGCTGGTCTGGTCCAAACAAAGTGACAGCCTGGTGATAAAACCAAATCCTAATTTAAAAGGCATGCACTTCGCTTGAATTTTGTATCAATCACGCCTCGACGTCGAGCGGGGGAAAAAAAAGAATTTCCGCGAACAGATCTTAAATGAGGATTTGTGAGTACTGTAGGTGAACCCTGATTTACGTCTGTGGCAAAGAGGTTGCCATCCTTTCTTTAACACCTAACACCTCCAAGCTGTCCAGAAAGACCCAGGTAATGGTGTTTTAACTGGGGAAGCATGTGTTTGAAGAAGCATTAGCGGATCACTACCCTAACCCTCTGTGATTTAAACGTGCATCCTTTGAAAAGTAAAAAAAACTGACAGGACACCGGTTTACTACAGAAATGATGTACCGTGGGTGGGGCATCCTACAGATGCCCCACCCCTAATTATAACTAACCGTTCCACACACTGGAACAGGCCACGCCCACAGCTGTTCTGATTAGTTATTCCGTCAATTCGACAGTCCAAGTAATATACTAATGTATAAAATGTGTGTTTTACTCCATAGTTGGATAGCCACAAAGTAAATGGGAGAACCAATTGATGTGTTTCAATAGACTCCACTGACATTATTGGATACCTTACTGGTAGTATTTCGTCACAACCAATCATGGACTAGTACTTAGACACCAGCATGTAACGATTCTGCCTTTGCTCCCAGCTCAACCTCTCCCATGTCCCCATAAGAACCCACATTCCAAGCTGATTAATGTAGTTAAAGAGGAAGTCTCAGAAAAAGAACACTTGGGTGAACCTCACCTTAAATGGGAACATATTAAGCCATGTTGTGGTAGCAATAGAGGATTGGATTTCAGATGAGCGCTTTTGTGAGAGTTACAATCTGCCAGAGTCACAATAGCTGTCGACGGTTGAAAAAAATGACTGACAACCTTGTGAATTTTCTCTACTGAACAACTGAAAATGGTTGTTTTCTGGTCTTTTTAAAATCACATGGCCACTTACCCAACCACTCAATCACTTACAAACAGTCTGCCCCCCTCCCGCCACACACACAAACACAGACCCAAACAAACGTCACCCCTGCAACCCCCGATCTACATCTCATGTCTCATTTCTTCAAATTAAGTTCAGCGTGGGTCCAGGCCCAGGGAAAGCTGCCCATTAGTGTGTCTGTTGAAAAAGCGCCCTGCAAAGCGTTTACTTGTCACCCACTTGTCTTGAGCCCGAGACAAGTTTGGCCTGCTGGTTCAAAGCGGCATATGACACCATGATGAATGTTGATGACCTGGAGAGACATTTTTAGAGACAGATTTTGGAGACATTATCTTAGGATGTTAGTGACCTTAACTAGTAACGGTGGTTATTTAGAAAAATATTAACTGTAATTTGCATTGCATAAGAGCGCCGGCAAAATTACTCAACTGTAAAATGTAAAGTTGCAACTGATATGCTTTTCGAATTGTCTAAATCTGAGCCCCACTAAGGCAAAGACTAGAACTTTGAAAACACCTAAGGTTGGCTTCAAACAAAGTAACAACAGCCAATTACACATGTTGGATTGGATTAACAGTAGGATTAATAAGGTTGAGATCCATTAACTGTGATGGCCACTCCATTATAGACAGTTAAGAGCAGTGCTTTGGATTATTACCTTGTTGTAGAAGATAAGTGTCTCTAATCAAATGCCGTATAACAGGGTATGGCATGGCATTGCAAAATGGACTGATAGGGTTAATGGAGTGCCTTCCTTCCTTCTGTCTGCGCCTCATGAATGTTCTTCCTTATAAATACATCACATTCAGATTTGTCTGTCCACAACACTTTTTTCCAATCTTCCTTTGTCCAGTGTCTATATTCTTTTGTCCATCTTAATCTTTTCTTTTTATTGGCCGGTCTGAGATATGGCTTCATTTTGTGACTGTGCCTAGAAGGCCAGCAACCCGGAGATGCCTCTTTCTTCTTGATGTAGAGACTAGAGTTTTGTGGGTACTTTTTAATGACCAGTTAAGGACTTTTGAGTTGCCTGTTTCTCAAACTGGACACTTTAATGTATTTTTCCTCTCACTCAGTTGTGCACCAGGGCCTCCCACTCATCCTACTCTTCTGGTTAGAGCCATTTTGCATTGTTCTGTGAAAAGGAGTAGTACAAAGCGTTGTATGGGACCTTCTGTTTCTTTGCAATTTATCGCATGGATTAACATGCATGCCTCAGAACAGGAATAGACCAAAAGGATTCAGAAAAAAGTTATTTATTTCTGTCCGTTTTGATCCTTAGTGTACATGAGCCTGCACAGGCATTTCACATAGACACGGACCATTTAAAGGTGAATGCTAGGATGCAACAGTGAAAAAGTGAACTACCAGCTTGTTTAAACAGACCATGCAAAGGGAGGTCAGTAGTAAAGGCCAAAGGAGTGTCCAAGTTGATCTGACACCTAGCCAACTTTCATGACCTTTGACCCGAGGACACGAAACGAGTGAGCAGCTCCGAGGAGACTGCGGGGTTAAAAAGATACACTACACAGACCATGGGTGAGTTCACACACATATCACTGCCTGGGTGTGATGGGTGTCTTAACGCAACAAGAATATCCGGTGCCTTTATGTCACACATATCACACAAACAAGTGTGTTTTAAAGTGACTGTTAAAGGAGACAATCATATATTTTCGCTGTTTTGTGGCTCTCTGATTTTCCTTTCTGACCGGTATTCTGACCTGTATTGACATGTCCTGTCACAGATCAGGTGGATTGACATCTGCTGTAACAGACCTGATGGATTGACATCTCCTGTAACAGACCTGATGGATTGATGACTCTTGTAACAGACCAGAAATCTTGATGTCTCCTGTAAGAGACCACAAGGCTTGATGTTTCCTGTAACAAACCAGGTGGCTTGACATCTCCTGTATCAGTCCAGGTGGATTGAAATCTCCAGAGTTTCATTCAGTTATGTCTTGATGTCATTATACCACAAAATAGCTAGCTGGCTGCATTGGTCAGCCATCATGAGTTTAATAGCTGTGTTCACACTCTTGCCGGGCAGCCTGGTTCTCTGACTGTCTCTGTCTCGTGTCTGGTGAAACACTTGGAAAGAAGCCACAGTCTTACCATTAAAGGTAAGTATAAAGTAAACCAACAAAGACTAATAATAAGAGCACAGGATGATAAACATTTACAGCACAGGATTCTGAGAATAGCCTGAGTGCACAAATGCACACGATGCTTGTTAAGTTATGGGTCAACGCAGTGGGTCCTGATCAGGTGAAAAGAAAGTTCAGGGTTACGAGAATACATATATAATCAGACATTATTGATTCTTAATTTGGGTCACAAAAGGAAGGCCAATGTATTATTTGGATTTAAAGTTATTCTGCTGATATAGACCATGTAAAAGCAATGATTCAGCATAAAAAAGCAGTGGAGCGTTTTTGTCAAAACAATAAGATTGAAAAGCGTTTGCACACTTTAGACAATCAGCTGAATCAGACAGGGTCCTACACAGACAAGCATCTGATATTGACAGGGTGCTACAGAGACAAGCAGCTAAATCAGACAGGGTCTCAAATAGATGAGCAGCTAATCCTATATACAAAAGTATCAATATCCACAGTAAAACAAGACCTATTAACCTGACAGGGCCCTGAGCAAAAAAGAAGCCACTGCTCAAAAAACACCCTAAAAAAGGCAGACTAGAGTTTGCAACTGTACATGGAAACATGCATCATCATTTTTGGCATAATGTCCTCTGGTCTGATGAAACAAAAATATAACTGTTTGGCCAAAATTACTTTGTTACGTTTGGAGGAAAATAGGCGAGCTGTGCCAGCCAAAGAACACCATCCCAAACATGAACCACAGGGATGGCAGCATGGTGTTTTGGGGCTGCTTTGCTGCACGAGAGTCTTGCACACTTCACAAAATAGTTCCCATCATGTAGAAAAAAACAATATGGCAATATATCCACATTGGGTTTTTTCTCATGATGGGAACGATTTTGTGAAGTGCACAAGCAAAAACTCATGACATTAATCAGAATGTTGGTCTCAAATGGTTCTTCCAAATGGATAATGGCAAAATGGCTTAATGGCTTATTTACAACAAAGCCAACGTATTGGAATGGCCATTACAAGCCCTGACCTCGATCCTAAAGAACATTTGTGGGCATATCTAAAAAAGTGTGTAAATAGAAAGGAGGCTTACAAAACTGAATTAGCTACACCCGTTCTGTCAGGAAGACAGTAGCTTGTGAAACGTTTTACCTGTGTTAAACAATTCAACGGCAATGCTACCAAAAACAAATTGGGTGTAAGTCAACCTGTGACCAACTGGAAATGTAATGAAAGAAACAAATAATTATCTTCAATCTTTCTGATATTACACATTCTTCAAATATACCGGTGATCCTAACTGACCTATGACAGGAAACATTTACTACAAATAAATGTCAGGAATTGTAAAGAACTGAGTTTAAATGTACTTGGCCACATCGTATGTAAACTTCCGACTTCAACAGTTGCTACATGGATACGCACCCATGCAGGTTATCCTGAGCAGATGGCAGTAAAAACAACGCAGCCAGGCCAAACCTCAACTAGGAGGCATAGACGTGGGAATTGTAGATGCTGGCGGAGCTGGAGGAGCTGCAGGCCCTGACTACATACTCAAAATCACTTTTATGTGTGCGCGAGAAGGCCCATCATACAGCCATCATCAGCACCCCCAGCCATCATCAGCACACCAGCCATCATCAGCACCCCCAGCCATCATCAGCACCCCCAGCCATCATCAGCACCCCCAGCCATCATCAGCACCCCAGCCATCATCAGCACACCAGCCATCATCAGCACCCCCAGCCATCATCAGCACCCCCAGCCATCATCAGCACCCCAGCCATCATCAGCACCCCCAGCCATCATCAGCACCCCCAGCCATCATCAGCACCCCAGCCATCATCAGCACCCCCAGCCATCATCAGCACCCCCTGCCATCATCAGCACCCCAGCCATCATCAGCACCCCCTGCCATCATCAGCACCCCCAGCCATCATCAGCACCCCAGCCATCATCAGCACCCCAGCCATCATCAGCATCCCCAGCCATCATCAGCATCCCCAGATTCAAACATCTAAGGCCGTTGAAATCAGGATGAACTGCATACGCCTGGCTGTCAGGTAAGACTCAGGTACTGACACGAGTAGGCATGCTTGTGGATTTAACGCTTCTATATTCAATCCACTGCTCACCCCTGATGGAGGGTAACACTAACAGTTCCCGACCACCATCACCTAGTTAGAAATGCCCAGGCCATAAAAGGAATTGGGACATATATAGGTCAAGAATACAGTAGGCCTAATCTTGGCTGAGGCTGAAAGGCAAAACGATTAAGAGACCGTATAGACGATATAAGGCATATAGTGATGAATTCGTTTATAAATTAGGGGAATAACAGACAAACATGTGTGACAGAAATAGTCAATCTGCCGCCATCAAAGAAATCTGGCAGGCGGACAAATCAGGCCACCTGGCAGGTGTGAGCGAAGAAAGTTTTACCCAACAAAAGCAGCTGATGTGAATAGAAAGCATTTCACCAAGCCATTTATTTGTTGTCATAGCAAACACACGAGACAAGGAGAATGAGTAATGGCAGGTAAGGACTGTATGATGGACTTTTAAGCCACCATATACACTAGGGGGGTATTCAAATCTCACCCGACAATGTCCGGAGACTGCAGGTTTTTTTTGTTTTACCTCATCGTTAATTGCACCTACTGGTTTCAAAAGTGTCAATAAATCCCCGATCAGAAAAATGGAAATGAAAAGAAAACGAGTTGAAATGACTTCGATGTCCCTTCAATACCCTTAATGAACCATGTAATTGAGCCTACATTTAGCTTATAACATCTAAAGCGACTGGGTGTCATGCGGGCAGGTATCCCATGTATATTACAAAAAAATAATGTCTCAAATAAATTCAATCAATTACACGTCCCTTGTAGGTTACATACATTCTTTCCTACTGAAATAAATATTATTTTTGTTGATTTCAAGATTAAATGATATGCCTTCCTTACCAGACGTTTCCTGCGTATTAGTGCAGTCAGTGTGCGCTCCGGAGAGCTCCGACCCGCTCGCACAGTGCGCGTCAGGACCGATGTGGAGCATGTCTTGGCGGTAGAAATCAACTCAACAGTGTCCTTTAAACAGTCATAATTATCAAGCGTCCAACCTTTCAGTGTATGTCCTGTTTGCCTGAAGTGAATAAAAAAAATCCTTCAAAGACTTGGGTTTTTGGAGAGCGCGGATCGAAGGCGCCTCCCTCTGCGCGGCCAAGCCTTCCTCTATAAACCCGATCAGTTTCAACCTGCATTGGAACAGTGTGTGAGAAAGAAAAGTGTAATTACATCAAAAGTTGAATTGTAGGCCTAACAAATTATACATGACCAACATATGTATATTATAGCATACACTGTGACTAATCAAATGTGTACATTTTGGCCAATTTACATTTCGTAGATAATTTCCGTTAATTTTAAAATTTGTGAAAATGTCAAACAATAGATACTTGAATTAATTCACTTGAATTGAAACGCACTATTTCTTCTATTTAAGACATAAGGGAAACCTAAAGAGGACATCCTGCTGTATGCTGGGTTTGAAAGATGAGTTTTGGACAATCGCTTCACGTCTGATGCAGTGACATTTCGGACCAATCACTAAACATATGTAAAAGTAAAGATAAAAAATGTATTAGAAATTAAGAGCTCCCCTACCTTTGACTTGCTCAATATTAACTCCAAACAAACTGATTTAATAAATAATTAAAAAATACGACAGGAACACGCGTGACCTGTTGGCTACTGGAGGACTAACACAATATCCACAATAATATGTCAAATAAAAATGCCCAAGATACACTTTCGTTATGTATTTTAGGTAGAACACCGGCAACAGTATATCTTCCTATTGAAACGTCTAGGCAACAGCGGTTGTCATTCCAAGTGGCCCAGACCGTGCCAGTCGGTTCCGTTCATGCTTTTAGTGTTTTCTCCCCCTCTTTGGCACCGGTTGTTATTCATTGAGTGTAGCTCCGTTTCTCTTTGCGACTGGCGCGCGTCCAAATCCACTTGTCCGCAAACGAGGATACATGCATGTTTTGCATTTCATCTCCGTGCGTCATGCCATTATAGTGTTTACAGTGCAACTATTAACACCTCTCAATCATAATTGCAGGCTATCCCATCGGTCGGTGTGGAGTATTTTCCGACCCATTTAGAACTGAATGGGACCCAACGGTGAGATCCGTTTCGATGTTGTCTATATGTTCGGGCTCAGATGTTCTGGCTCGCTACTGAAGCGGCTACAGGTCCACCACGCACGCGCGTAAAGGTAGTTTGACGTTCGATATTTAACACGTTTTTAGACATTTAAAGCTCAATAGCTCACACGGCATTTAAGATACAGACACCGGGGCAGTCTTGTAATGAAAGAAAAAAGTTGTACAACACTGCACATGTATCATGTCCTCGATTCCGATCAGCGTTCTGAAATGGCAGAAGAAATGTATGGCGACATTGTAGTCGGTCTACACATAACCAACGCACGTCGCAAGGGAGAGTCAACAAAGTGCATTATCAACAGTTTCACATCTTCACAACTCTTTAACTACATCTCCTACACACATGAAACCAACGCTAAAATGTTCAGGAAGAAAGGGAAATGGGCTGCTCTTTATAGATCGCTATTATTTTTTTGTTAACTTAGATTTGAATATACTTTCTATCAACATCCATAAAAAAACTTTCAATTACATGACATAGATGCTTCAAATCACTGTTGTATACTTCAGAGGGAAGGGGAGGGCCACACATTTTACAGCCTTTTGGTTTCCCTGCTATGCACAGAAACAATTCTGATGTAAAAATATGTACATATTTGAAACTTTATAACGTTTCTATAGTTTTCTCAGCATGTGACTGAGCCATATCATTTTGGATTATTTCTTTCGATTTTTAAAATAGAAATAAATAAAAATAAAATTAAATAAAATGTATTATTTAACCTTTATTTAACCAGGTAGGCCAATTAGAGAACAATTCTCATTTGCAACAGCGACCTGGCTAATATCAAGCAAAACAAAACAACATACAGTTACACAATAAATATACAGAATACACAAGTGTGTATTTTATAGCAGTGGGATTCTACATGGCAATACAGGATCAACTGGAGAGTCAATATACAGTTTATACAAGATGATGTATAAGTAGGTCAGTTGAGCAGCATTGATATGGCAATAACAACAATATAAAATACAGAACGTACAAGTTAAAGTGTAACAGGTAGGTCATTGAGCAGAATGTTGCACAGCCTTTAGCTTTCCCCAAAAAATATTCCTAATTATTATAACAATACATTAGACAAAATGGCTTGGTAATTCGATAGCTTTTCACTTCACTGTTCTATTCTTCAGAGGGAAGAGACATATGTATTAGTCAAAACACTTTAAAAAATGGTGTCATGCTTAACTGGGAAGGGCAGGTAAAGTGGTTGCCCTTCCCTCTGAAGTGTTTAACATTCATAGGTTATGTAATCTGACAGCAGTTGTAATTTTAAACTGTACACTATGTTTTAATATGTGGCCATAGAAAAATAAATACCAATTTATATTGACAAAAAGGTCCAGCAATGTATGAAGTGCAGCCCATTTCCTTTCCTTAAGAACAGTCGAACAATGGTTTGAGGTTTATAGGTGATGTAGTCAGTTTCTGACATATGAACATTTTGATGATGCACTTTGTTCACTCCTCCTTGCGACCTTCCTTGGTTATGTTCAGACTGCCTACAATGTCGCAATAATTTTCTCCTGCCATTTCAAAACTTGTGTAGGAAACGAAAACGAGACGAGATGTGCAGTATCTTTCAATCATAAGGACACTAACCCGGGGTCTGTATCTTAAATCGTTAAAAAGCTATAAAGAATATCTGTCATAAATCAAACTATCTTCACCACGGTTCACCACGACGCTCTGCTACCGGAGCGCACCGACGCTCTTGCAGTCGTGAGTTTCCCTCGTGACAAATATATGTGTAGTGCGCACTGAAGTTATCATGAAATAACGCACATTTCTGTATGTGTGTGTTTCAATCTGGAAACGTTTAGTCCATTGGGGATTTTACTGCATTCTTACAAATGTCCTGCAACAACAAGGGAGCAAGAACACCAACACCCAGTTATGGTTGCCACCCACATCGGTGTTTGCACAGTCATAGACCGGCCTCCCGTACATGATATCACAGGAGTCTGCTGCATCCAACATGTTGGCGGTACGGGGATTCCTTTATAAAGGGCCTCTCTGACATTCGTCAAGCCCCAGCTGTCGGCTGCACCAAGGGCCCAACCCCCCCACCACCCACACCCACCCACGTCCAGTGTCCCCCCACCCCCGCCCCCTCCACCCGGTGTCCAGTGGGCCTTCCAGCTGCGTCACTCCCTCGAGGGCAAACACCGGGGAGCACAAAGCCTGGGCAAACAGCGCCTCGCTTGCCGTGCTCTCCTCACACACACACACGCACGCACACACAGACACACACACAAACACACACACACACACAGACACGCACGCACACACACACACACACACACAGACACGCACACACACACAAACACACGCACACATAGACACACACACACACGCACACACAGACACACACACACACACAGACACGCACACACACACGCACACACACACAGACACGCACACACACACACAGACACGCACACACACACACACACACACACACACACACACACACACACACACACACACACACACACACACACACAGGGGAGGATCTCCTCCCAACCCCACTCTCCCTATTAATAGAACCGGGTAACAATACACACAGCTGAGCTTGGCGCGCAGGAATGTGCACGGCGCCTCCTGGCAGGTTCAGCAACCAGTGGGACCTGCAGAACGCATTGGACCGGCGCCAGAGCGCTCCGGGCCATCCTCCACTCGTCTCCCTCTCTGGGTAACCCTCACAGACCGGGCCCGTCTGAGGACAGAGTGTGGTTCTGTTGCCCGGGCACACTTCCATCTAAAAGAGGAACATAAACAACAGCAGCAACCATGGACGGACCTTTGAAAGCGTTCTGGGAGGAGCTTGACAGCGGCGTCTGACAACACGATTCCGGAAACAATCAAATGCACATGTCACCAGGCAGTACATGTTTTCTGAGAGTTGGTTTACTGTCAAGCTGCAAATCCTTGCATTGTTAATACCAGGAATGTGCTTGGAGATGCGTAGCTCGGTGACACGAGCAGTCCCCTCTGTGTGACTAGAGGCAGAGCAAACACTTTGCTTTGACAGATGGTAATGAAGTTTGAGGCATTGTCTACGGCTTCCAAGAACACATTTGTTTAAAGCCCAATGAGCACCTATACAACTCACTCAGGCACACAGAACACATGTTTGAAAACACCCTTACTGAAAAACAAGCATACACACACACACACACACACACACACACACACACACACACCTTAATGCAGTACCAAAACACTTCTTCTACACACATCCAAAGGGGACATGGTGATCAGGTGAACCCTCGGCCAGTAAGCTCTCCAGGCTCACGTCCTCTGGGGCTCCCGGGGGTGTAATCGTTATTGTCAACCGAGGTTTTGAATGAGTGACATGACTGCCAACCTGCTACTGGCAACTGATCTGGCAGTGGAACAAAGCAAACTGTTAAATAAACACGTCCCTCCTTGCCACTCACTTATATGACATACTGACTCAACCTGCGATGACAAACATTCTGCCCTCCCATTGTAATGAAGATATACAACATGCCCTTGTAATGTCGACTTACACTTTCAGACTCATTTATTTCACCAACATTTTGTTCAATATTCCAGATGAATGAATTCCACATGAGAGGTCTGAAGTGTTCGGCCAGCGAAGGCCAACAAATTGCCAGGCAGCAGTTAGGGGAAGCTATAGGGCTGTTATTAGGGCCACACACACACACACACGCACGAACACACACACACACACACACAAACACACATCTATACACACACACGCACACGCACACACACACACACAAACACACATCTATACACACACACGCACGCACGCACACGCACACACAAACACACATCTATACACACACACACACACACACACACACATACAAGTTCTCCAACTTCGTGACCCTGTTTGAACACAGTGCACCCAATTCGACTAGCGGCTGCCTTTTTAAGTCGACGTAAGTGAGGAAATGAATCCCAGGACCTCGTTGGGAGGCTGGGATATCTCAGGGAATACGGGGATGGCTTCACTTTTATACAGGATTCTTCGTTCGGACTTTCAGAGAGACTTTCGGATGTAGTTGGACATTAATACCTTCCATCAGACAAATGTAAAGTCTCTGTAGTGCTCAACATGGGGGCGTCCAGGGGAGTTTCCACAGTTACCAGATGGACGTGTGGACCATTGGACCTGACAGCGTCCCACCCTGTTTCCAGGCAGCATAAGGGGGCTGTCCAAGTCCCGGATGGGGGAGGGGGGAGCATGGAGGGGGCAGAAAAGTGTGGGTCACCCTCCAGATGTGAGGGATCATTTTTAAGAGTTTGGACCCATGTAGGTTTCTTCAGTTTAAATCTCACCTGTTCCCTGGGGATCTTTCCTACTCAGGTCTTGTCCACCTTCCAAAAGGGACAGTGGGAATTTCCATCAGAATCACTCAAAACACACATTTAGTTTAGTTCAGTGCCCTTCTAGTGTGTTCAAATTGTGTTGCTTTTTTCCACAAACTATAATTCAAGCGCGCATTCCCACAAGGCTTGTTACGGCAGCCTCTATGCAAACAGACAAAACCATACTGACTTCATACGGTTTTGTTAACGAGGCTGTTATCCCGCCTCGCTTATTATCACGCCACGGGGGAATCAGGATGCAATCCAACGAGACCCTGTGACATAGAATATTTTAATTTCACCCAAATTCCTAAATTGTTTTCAAAGCCATTAAACTGGTTAATGCTGTGTCCACTGCAATGGTATTCATTGAATGTTCCAGATGTTTCTGTCCGCTTCTGAAGGGCAGGGCCAGCTCCAGTCCCCATGCTCCTCAAAACACTTTATTTGAGGGGGCTCAAGTTATTACTGAGAGTTAAACTAATAGACATTTTGAAATGTGGTTGTGAGTCAGGTATTTTTATTTTATTACAAATTAGCTGACAACTATGTGAGTTTGTCAAAGCCTTGGCCAGTCGTAAAAAAAAAATCGTCCTGTCAAGTCAGAACGTGTTCCCAAAAACGGCATAATAATTCATCATGAATGTGCCGATACGTGCCCAAAGCCATGAAAACTGTTCACTTTTAAACTGGGAATTTCATGACCAACTGAGATATAGAACATGTTACATAATAGATCACGCACATATGAACAGTTTCAGAATGCATATTTTATTGGTAGTCTAGCCAGCGATCAAATCCTATTAATAGAAATCAACAGATTACAACAGTGGTTCCCAACCTGCTGTTCTTTTCCTGGAGTAACCCTGAAGAACCCCAGGTTCTCTTTGGGTGGGAACCACTGTACCAGGTTATTGAACACATCGCCAGGGCAACTGCAGCGAGTCATTTGTTTATGCCTCAAGGCGGGGGTCCATCACTCCATTACACTTCCTGTTAAAGGAGTGTTTTCACAAAAACCTGCATGGCTTGATGCATATGCCAGGGAGAAGGTTGTGAAGAAGGTTGGGGAGGTTGGGAGAATGTTGGGGAGGTTGGGAGAAGGTTGGGAGGAGGTTGGGGAGAAGGTTGGGAGAAAGTTGGGGAGGTTGGGAGAATGTTGGGGAGGTTGGGAGAAGGTTGGGAGGAGGTTGGAGCTTCCCAATGTGTTGGAAATGTGTTCAATATTAGTTAGAAAATGGGATGACAGAATGATAATATATATGATATAAATAATATAGGTTAGAAAGACACTACAGGTCTGATGTGTCAGTTGGCCCTGTCTAAAGCAAGACAGATTAAATGTCTGATGTGTCAGTTGGCCCTGTCTAAAGCAAGACAGATTAAATGTCTGATGTGTCAGTTGGCCCTGTCTAAAGCAAGACAGATTAAATGTCTGATGTGTCAGTTGGCCCTGTCTAAAGCAAGACAGATTAAATGTCTGATGTGTCAGTTGGCCCTGTCTAAAGCAAGACAGATTAAATGTCTGATGTTGTTCTCCTGTCCACATCCGTGCACGTTCTTTCCCTTCCAGCCCTCCTTGACTTTTACAAGGAGTTTAGGTTTCGGCCGGGGGTTCACAGCGTTCCTGTTCCCGGCCCGTGGAGAGAAGGCGGGGTGCAGAACCTGTCGCCCGGAATGAAAGTGGAGTCCGCTGAAGGGGTACAGGCGCAGCTCATGTCCAAACTGACAAAACGGGTCAAAACGGCCCAGCTGCCTCCGGCACGTATTCACCGGCGGGCGCTGTGTGGTTAGGGCCCACCGGGGGAGGATTTGGAAGTCTGGTAAGTCTGAGTGCTGAGAACGGGTTCTGTCGGCCAGCAGGGCGTGACAGACCACGGCCGCCAGAACCCTATTAACGGCAGGATGAGACATAGCACCAGTGCCGTTACTAGGGGCTACAGCGTCCCACGGCAACTCAACAAGTCAAGCGGGTGTAAATGGACCTCAGTGTTTTCTTCCGTGTGTATTCTGACCTTGAGTTTAAGGATGAGGAAACGCCCGTTACAGGCCCCTATTCATTGGGCCAGGAGTTTAAAGAAATTAAGGCGTGTCGACAAAACAAGATTGTGACATTAATCAAAACAATCATAATTCCACCATATTAATACAGAATAAGGTACCGCAAACTTGTCAACTCAAGGCGGAACAAAACAAACAGCTTTATTACAGACAAATTTACTGTGGTTCTATTTACCACCATAATCACTGCAAAAACAAAAAATCAATGCGAAAACATACAGCAGCAAATGAAAGCTCATGAACACAAGCTCTCCCGCGTGTGTAGTTGCATTGCCAACAACAATCCAAAAGAAATAGGTGGCATTTGCTTGTCACATGTCAGAGTGTTTCTGCTGTACTTAAACTTCACTTGAAGCGGCAGTCGAGACATCATTCTTTTAGCTGAAAGGTTCTACTGTGCAAACTAATTTAGAGGTAAGAAATGTGATTCTAGCCAATTGAAACAAACCTATTGGCGCAGCCTCCACCCTTAACGACCTGCTGCACACATGATCCTGACCTCCACAGGGATTTGAGTTTTTTTACAACAAAAACTGATCTGAGGATAATTTTGTTAGGATCCTTATTCTAACAGTAAACTTCCTGTGGAACCCAATACCTTAAATAGAATAACGGACACAGATATGGGGTTCCTCTAAGACAGTTTAACCGCCATACATTACTGCAGAGGGTTGCCATAGACAACACACTGATAGTTGCTGTGTGAACAAATACACAGAATAAATACACACAGAGCATGAATCACCATACAAAGTGACCAAACGGTCAACGTATTTATTAACAAGTTGCAGATAGGACAAAGTATTTATATATAATATATAAAACAGTAAAACACCTGTGATTTGATCTATTAAAAGCTTGACAGCGATTGATTGGTCAGGTCAAAGTAATGACTGCTTTACTGCAGGATGTCATTGTCGTATCCAGTTCTAAATGTTACATTCCACTAGTAACCAGGCGAACCAAAAAATGAAATAAAAAACAATGAGGAGTCAGTTCCATTTAAATCCACGTCCAATCCAGGATACAGAATGATTGTGTTCACAGAGAAACCACAGTTACAAAAAATCTATGGTCTAGGGTGCAGGGTTCTGCATGGGTTAGTTCCCCCTCCCAAATAGGCATGAGAAAATCTGTAAAAAAATTTTTTTAAAAGACTGACTAACCAGTGCTGGATCTGCAACTGACACCAACCGTGCAGTTAAGAGCGAAACAAGTGGCGTGTCATCTGGTTTCTGGTTGGGTATCTGGTTTGACAGGGTCACCTGGTTTCTGGTTGGGTATCTGGTTTGACAGGGTCACCTGGTTTCTGGTTGGGTATCTGGTTTGACAGGGTCACCTGGTTTCTGGTTGGGTATCTGGTTTGACAGGGTCACCTGGTTTCTGGTTGGGTATCTGGTTTGACAGGGTCACCTGGTTTCTGGTTGGACCGCGGTCTCCTCTACATGGTGGATTGAGCCGAGGCTCCTGCTGTGGTTTGGTGAACAGTCTGCTGTGTCCCGTGTCTGAAACAATACTGTTCAACATGGCCAGCTGGGCTATTTCTCCATGTTGTTGTTTTGATATGAGCACTTGGGAGCAATTTCTGAATATGGGGGTGGGGGGGGCTAACAGGGGTAAGGACCAAGGGGGTTATGTTCATTTGACCGCACAAAGGAAACATTTTAAAATTGTAATTTGGCTTAGTGCATGTTCTTCTATTGATCTGGCAAACAAACATACCCCAAACAGTTGACCGACGGAGTGAATATGCTGGTAGTATCACACATTGTTTCAAAGCAGTAAAAATAAAATAAAAGCAACGAGAACAACCAATGGCATCAAAAGGGTACAAAAATCCCTCTCACAAAAATCCCTAACTCCCATATAAACGCTGATTATCGTATTCAGTTTGAAAATAAAAAAACAGATGGGACACTGAAACTCCTGATGAAGTTGAGGGAAATGGTGAAAGAGGCTGTAAATCAAAGTGTGGTGTCTCATCTTTTAACACTAAACCATCAGGATCTCCAACAGACCTTTACCAGGAACACTTGGCAAGTAAGATTATTATATTGTAATACTAACATGAAGAGAAAATTATTGTTCCCTATTGGGGTTAACATTAATTCATATTGTAACACCATTTATGATTTGACTTTTGTTAATACTAAAATGTCTTTTTTACTGAAACAGTTACATTGCAATATTCTGTTAGTGGTTATTTTACTGCAATCTTGGACAATTTGGACTTTAATTGAAGTACTCCCAAACCAGTGAGCCGCTCTGTAATAGCGGTTTGTTTGGACTTGGTTCGAAAGAAGTCCAGAGACATCTTGAAAATACTAGGGTCTTAAACACAACTGTACTGATAGTGAATATTTGAGAAGCATATCTATGGAAACTACAAGATAATTCCAATCAAAGCCAATTCTTAAAAAATAAATACATTTAAATAATATTTCTGCATTACTTCTCTCTCTCTCAAAACATAAAAATATCAGATGATCAATTAAAAAGCACAGGGTGTCTTTACTATAGCGTCCTGATATAAACGAGATGACTGGGAAATTTGAAGTTTAGAAAAGGCCGACCACATGAAAAAACTAAACAAAAAACAGTTTACTACAAAACGTATCACCTCTTGATCGTAGTGATTGTAGTGTTTCCTAGAGGATTATCTACAGTCAACACTATAGTTAAAGGTATCTGCAGAATTAACACCCTGTCGTGTGGTGCCGGCTATATAATTACATGTAAACTGTAAAATTGTACTCACCGCAGAACCTTCTCAACGCTTCACCGTAAATGCAAATTCTCTATTACACGGTGAATATTTTAGCATACATCTTGTCCGCAAAAAAACATTTGACAGTAATTAATTTGTACCTCATTTGTACTAGAAACTTCCAGACTTGTGCACTCATTAGTTAAGTCTGAACACTGTATGAAACCCTTTGATATTAAACCATTAGAGCATGTTTAATGTAGGCCTTTCCTCCCGTCCTGGTGTCAGTGAATGTGTGAGTGTGTGTCGGGACGGAAGGAGGCTCGACTACAGGCCTTAACGAGACTTAGGACAATGGAGAGGAATGAGTCGCTGCAGCTTGTTAAAAAGCACGCTATAAATCTTTGATATTTACACGGTGAGAGTTAATACATTCAGGCAGTAGAGGGGGAGGGCGTCCCCCCCCCCCTCATATGTAACGAGGTACGTTTGGCACTGCTGTGACTGTCTGTCCCGCTGAGTCTCTCCCATGCGCTCTGTCATACTCATCATCGTCCATACCACTCGTTCATTCAGGCGGGGGAGGATATTGGAGCACGTGGAACCATCCGCTGACTGTCTGTACAGAGCTTGGATCCAGACGTAATGTTCCACCCGGTGTCAGAGAGCCTCTGGGTCAGAAGGCACGTGTGTGTGCTACTCTCCACTAAGCTGTGGGCCCACATGTCCTCTATAGAAAAAAGTCAGGCAATATGCAGACCACCTTGGGGAGGGGTTTTAAGGGTCCTCGCGCCGCCGCCGCCACCACCACCCAGGTTCATATCCAGCATCCTCTGTTCTGTAGTTGTTTTGTGGGAAAAGGCAAACCTGTGGGAGGGTTATTTAGATCCCGTTGGTTAGGTCAGCGATGACTTTGGCCTTCACCAGCTTGCGCAGGAACTCCTTCTCCTTGGATATGTTGTGTGTCCACGACTGTGGAGGGCGAACCGGAACAAAAATTTACTTTTTAAAGACATTTTCTAGAATTTTATATCAGATGCAAACTTAGGTCCATCTATCCACAATCTATGACGAATATACAGGTGCTGGTCATATAATTAGAATATCATCAAAAAGTTTTATTTCAGTAATTCCATTCAAAAAGTGAAACTTGTATAATGTATACATTCATTCCGCACAGACTGATATATCTCAAGTGTTCATTCCGTTTAATTTTGCTGATTATAACTGACAACTAACGAAAACCCCAAAATCAGTATCTCAGAAAATTAAAATATTGTGAAAAGGTTCAATATTGAAGACACCTCAATATTGGTGCCACACTCTTATCAGCTAATTAATTCAAAACACCTGCAATGGCATTTAAATGGTCTCTCAGTCTAGTTCTGTAGGCTACACAATCATGGGGAAGACCACTGATTTGACAGCTGTCCAAAAAACAACCATTGACACCTTGCACAAGGAGGGCAAGACTAAGACTTGCTAAAGAGGCTGGCTGTTCACAGAGCTCTGTGTCCAAGCACATTAATAAAGAGGCGAAGGGAAGGAAAAGATGTGGTAGAAAAAAGTGTACAAGCAATAGGGATAACCGCACCCTGGAGAGGATTGTGAAACAAAACCCATTCAAAAATGTGAGGGAGATTCACAAAGACTGGACTGCAGCTGGAGTCAGTGCTTCAAGAACCACCACGTTCAGACGTATGCAAGACATGGACCGCTGCTGAGTGGTCCAAAGTTATGTTCTCTTATGAAAGTACATTTTGCATTTTCTTTGGAAATCAAGGTCCCAGAGTCTAGAGGAAAAGAGGATAGGTACATAATTCACATTGCTTGAAGCCCAGTGTAAAGTTTCCACAGTCAGTGATGGTTTTGGGTGCCATGTCATCTGCTGGTGTTGGTCCACTGTGTTTTCTGAGGTCCAAGGTCAACGCAGCCGTCTACCAGGCAGTTTTAGAGCACTTCATGCTTCCTGCTGCTGACCAACATTATGCAGATTTCATTTTCCAACATGACTTAGCACCTTCACACAGTGCCAAAGCTACCAGTACCTGGTTTAAGGACCGTGGTATCCCTTTTCTTAATTGGCCAGCAAACTCACCTGACCTTAACCATATAGAAAATCTATGCGGTATTGTGATGAGGAAGATGCTATACGCCAGACCCAACAATGCAGAAGAGCTGAAGGCCACTATCAGAGCAACCTGGGCTCTCATAACACCTGAGCAGTGCCACAGACTGATCGACTCCATGCCGCATTGCTGCAGTAATTCAGGCAAAAGGAGCCCCAAACTAAGTATTGAGTGCTGTACATGCTCAAACATTTCTAAAACTCCTTTTTTTGTATTGGTAATAAGTAATATTCAAATTTTCAGAGATACTGAATTTGGGATTTTCATAAGTTGTCAGTTTTAATCATCACAATTAAATGAAATAAACATTTGAAATATATCAGTCTGTGTGTAATGAATGAATACAATATCCAAGTTTCACTTTTTGAATGGAATTACTGAAATAAATACATTTTTTGATGATATTCTACTTATATGACCAGCACCTGTACTTGGTGACCAATCAATCCTACACAGAAATAAAACAAGGGAACAGCAAAAGGACACATGTTTTTCTGTCAAACCATTTGACTTTGGACTGGTTTCAGAAGCCGTGCGTACAGCGTATATGGAGCCCCACCAGGCCAATGTCCCACCCGTGGGGCCCCAGGGAGCTGAACCTCAGTATAGTGTGTAACCAGAGCCTGCGGTTCCTGTGGGGGGGATCTGGGTCATTAAGAGTGGGCGGAGCAGGCTGGGTTGGGCTGAACCGGGCCCCACACATGCCCCAGGGCCCTGCCAGAGTCCAGGCTGCAGGGCCGAGCCTCTCCTGAGGGCCACTGGGTCGGCCTGGCACCGACTACATGATGGATCACACGCACGCAAGGAACCACGCCGACCGGGGCTCGGATTTCACCGCTTCACCGCGGAGAGCAAGTGAGCAGGAAGGCCAGGGTGTGTGTCTTCACCGTTTCACCACATGCCAGGAGAACACAAGAGCAGGAAGGCCAGGGTGTGTGTGTCTTCACCGTTTCACCAGAGGCCAGGAGAACACAAGAGCTTTTCAGGACTCACCGTTTAGGATGTAAGCCTAGATTCCAATGACAATGAGCCAGGTGTGCGGATGACAGCATAAGCATGTTAGAACGCACACGCATGTGAATTGTCACAGTCAATCCTGGACCAAGATTTTAGTACTGAGCTCCTAGATCGAATGTCAGCTACACTGGTGATAATAGAACACTGATGCAGTGGGAAGGGGAGGAGTCATGGGTAACTCCGCCTCTGGATGATTATCTGGCCATATTTTAAATGAATGCGAAGTGAGACCCAATGACAGGGCACGGAACATTAAATAACACAACATAGGTCCAGGAGGGAGGGTCTAATACGTGGAGTGAGCCAATGACAGGGCACGGAACATTTAATAACACAACATAGGTCCAGGAGGGAGGGTCTAATACGTGGAGTGAGACCCAATGACAGGGCACGGAATATATAATAACACAACATAGGTCCAGGAGGGAGGGTCTAATACGTGGAGTGAGCCAATGACAGGGCACGGAACATTAAATAACACAACATAGGTCCAGGAGGGAGGGTCTAATACGTGGAGTGAGCCAATGACAGGGCACGGAACATTAAATAACACAACATAGGTCCAGGAGGGAGGGTCTAATACGTGGAGTGAGCCAATGACAGGGCACGGAACATTAAATAGCACAACATAGGTCCAGGAGGGAGGGTCTAATACGTGGAGTGAGCCAATGAGATCACCTCACTCTCATCTGCACCAATATGGAAACACTAGATGAGGGAGAGATCTGGATGTGTGTACTCAGAATACATTTTTACCACGCCAGTTTTGAACTGGGAATCATCATCAACATCATCATGGTTATTTTAATTAGATAGGACACACACACCTCTTTGATGGCAGACATCTTGACCTTTTCGTAGTAGTGCAGGGGGAGGTAGGGCTTGTTCATGTCATACCCAAAGCCGGCCACGGCCACTTCGTCACAGTTATGAAGCGCCATTGTAATGGCAACCGTACCCAGGGTCGGAATGTTCTGGAAAACAGGAGCATAGAGGTGGTCACTTGTTTGTGGCGTATTCTTAGGTTGTAAGGCCCCAGGGGGTTGAGGTACATAGCCAAAATATTCCATGGCTAAGAGATAAGTGAAATACTAGCCAAAAACACACATGCTTCTGCATCATACCTACTATATATGGACTCTTATAAACCAGGTGGTCAGAATCCCGATTGCTGATTGGCCCGAAAGTTGTGGTATATGTGCAATGAGGCGTCTCACAGGTTTGGCATATATGGCCAATATACAGCAGCCTAATGCAATGTCCAGAGGATCCACGATGCATCTAGTCTAATAACAGCTCTTAGCTGTCGTATATATCAGCCATATACCACAACATCTAGAGACATACTGCTTACCCATATGCCAAGCATTCAGTTACGACAATAGAAGTAAAAGTAGAAAGCATACTGTTGGTAATGTCCAAAATATTCAGTGTCCAGCCAGTCTGGTTGATAGCACATAGTATATGTTGGGACACAGAAACAAAGCATTAAAATAAGATGGCAGTCACAAAATGAGACAAAACCATTTCCTCTGAAAGCGGTGGGCTGTATCAGAAGGTGATGTGAACCTGTGTGGTTTTCCACTGGCGTAGAGTGCCGGCGCAAAAAAAACCTCTACCGCTTAAAAGAATATTAAAATGTCACAGAACGCCTTGGCGAAGGAGAACGACGGAGCCCGAAAAATTTTAATAGAAAGTGAAATGTGTCCATTAGTTATTTGACCTGGTACACGTCCTGTGTCCCGGCCCCGGACTCCCTGTGGACACATGGATTAGGTCTGGACCAGATATGTTAACTCGTATTGAGCCCAGCGTGATTAACCCCCACGATGACACAGCAGTCTGACAGGGCAGACCACTTCCTCCAAGCCCAGGGCCTCTAATGGGGAGGAGATGTGACGAGGCCAGGAGGCCCCCCTTTAAATCATTACCCTGATTTGGAGGCCTCAGGGCAGGTGTAGCTTATGCCCCCCCTGCTTATGCCCCCCCTGCCTGGAAACACACACACACAAACACACACACACACACTCACACTCACTCACTCTACACTGGCACTCATCAGGAGCGAGACAGGTGGGCATTTTAGGGGAAGGATGTGTCAGCCTGTATCCCGCCTTGATGAGTAGAACATTGGAGAAAACGCACACAAGAGCTCAGAGGGGGCAGGACAGGACAAACCACATGTTCTACACATGTTCCTGGAAGTTCCAAAGTTCAGCCAGGGGTGTCACGGTGGTACAGTCTTCATAGCACTCACCGACCCCCATCACCGACCCCCCCCTCACCGACCCAGTAACCTCGGGTAGCAGCCTGGTCCTCTCCCCCCACTCCACTCCTCCTCTCCACTCATCTCCCCACTCCTCCTCTCCACTCATCTCCCCACTCCTCTCCACTCATCTCCCCACTCCTCCTCTCCACTCATCTCCCCACTCCTCCCTCCACTCATCTCCCCACTCCTCTCCACTCATCTCCCCACTCCTCTCCACTCATCTCCCCACTCCTCTCCACTCATCTCCCCACTCCTCCTCATCTCACTCATCTCCCCACTCATCTCCCCACTCCTCTCCACTCATCTCCCCACTCCTCTCCACTCATCTCCCCACTCCTCTCCACTCATCTCCCCACTCCTCTCCACTCATCTCCCCTCTCCACTCCTCTCCCCTCGCCTCTCCACTCATCTCCCCACTCCCTCTCCACCTCTCCACTCATCTCCCCACTCCTCCCTCCCTCATCTCCCCACTCCTCCCTCCACTCATCTCCCCACTCTCTCCACTCATCTCCCCACTCCTCTCCACTCATCTCCCCACTCCTCTCCACTCATCTCCCCACTCCTCTCCACTCATCTCCCCACTCCTCTCCACTCATCTCCCCACTCATCTCCCTCCCACTCATCTCCCCACATCTCCTCTCCACTCATCTCCCCCCACTCCTCTCCACTCATCTCCCCCCACTCCTCTCCCCACTCATCTCCCCATCTCCTCTCCACCCACTCATCTCCCCTCCCCCACTCATCTCCCCTCGCCTCCACTCATCTCCCCTCGCCTCTCCCCTCATCTCTCCCCCCTCGCCTCTCCACTCATCTCCCCTCGCCTCTCCACTCATCTCCCCTCGCCTCCACTCATCTCCCCCTCGCCTCTCCACTCATCTCCCCCACTCATCTCCCGCCTCCACTCATCTCCCCTCCCCACTCATCTCCCCTCGCCCACTCATCTCCCCGCCCACTCATCTCCCCTCATCTCCCCTCGCCCTCTCATCTCCCCTCGCCCACTCATCTCCCCTCGCCCACTCATCTCCCCTCGCCCACTCATCTCCCCTCGCCCACTCATCTCCCCTCGCCCACTCATCTCCCCTCGCCCACTCATCTCCCCTCGCCCACTCATCTCCCCTCGCCCACTCATCTCCCCGCCCACTCATCTCCCTCGCCCATCTCCCTCGCCCATCTCTCCCTCGCCCACTCATCTCCCCTCGCCCACTCATCTCCCCCCACTCGCCCACTCATCTCCCCTCGCCCACTCATCTCCCCTCGCCCACTCATCTCCCCTCGCCCACTCATCTCCCCTCGCCCACTCATCTCCCCTCGCCCACTCATCTCCCCGCCCACTCACTCCCTCGCCCACTCATCTCCCTTCGCCCACTCATCTCCCCTCGCCCACTCCCCTCACCAGGCGCTAAAACAGGTAACAGGCCAATTCCAGTTAATCAATGAGTTTGATTGATGAGCTGTGTGCTGAGGAGGGATGGAGGAAACAAGCGAGCCACCAAGGCAGTCCACATTCTACAGCCTCATCTGACATCCCCGGTCAAAACCAAAACCACACACTGTTATTTATTAAAGGCACTGAATAATATGGCACCATTCTGCCCAGTGAAAGTCTTGTGTCGTGGCACGTGTCATCAACGAAGCAATCATTTATAAAGAAAGATATAAAGAAAGAATAACCGCAAACATACAAATACATTAAAAACTAGCAATATACCATTATATAAAGTTTTTCATTGTAGATTTAGATTAGTTCTATGATTTAAATTCACTTCCCAATAACATGTAACTACCTAAAACAAGCCATTCAAAGTTGACAACAGACTATAACGAATAAAATAGTTCACGCTAACCAAAGCACCTACGGAGTATAAACGTCGAAACAGCAACAGTACAAGTCAGAACCAGAATATCTCTCCTTTCTTCTGAGTCGTGGGTTTTATTCATTACAGCTGCCAGGGGAACACGGTTCCGATGGACATTTGCAAAGTTTTGACCCAAAGAAACACTTAACAGAATTGGTTCTACATTTCCCGTGACAAGCTGGATGCTGCATTGCTGAGGTTGTCATGGGAACAGGGTGTTCCTATCTGCAACCACGTCTGAGTCCTGAAGTGTGTCAGACACACTCTGGTTATGACCGCGTGTTGGTCCATGACCCCACCAGTGTGTCAGACACACTCTGGTTATGACCGCGTGTTGGTCCATGACCACACCAGTGTGTCAGACACACTCTGGTTATGACCGCGTGTTGGTCCATGACCACACCAGTGTGTCAGACACACTCTGGTTATGACCGCGTGTTGGTCCATGACCCCACCAGTGTGTCAGACACACTCTGGTTATGACCGCGTGTTGGTCCATGACCACACCAGTGTGTCAGACACACTCTGGTTATGACCGCGTGTTGGTCCATGACCACACCAGTGTGTCAGACACACTCTGGTTATGACCGCGTGTTGGTCCATGACCACACCAGTGTGTCAGACACACTCTGGTTATGACCGCGTGTTGGTCCATGACCCCACCAGTGTGTCAGACACACTCTGGTTATGACCGCGTGTTGGTCCATGACCACACCAGTGTGTCAGACACACTCTGGTTATGACCGCGTGTTGGTCCATGACCCCACCAGTGTGTCAGACACACTCTGGTTATGACCGCGCGTGTTGGTCCATGACCCCACCAGTGTGTCAGACACACTCTGGTTATGACCGCGTGTTGGTCCATGACCACACCAGTGTGTCAGACACACTCTGGTTATGACCGCGTGTTGGTCCATGACCACACCAGTGTGTCAGACACACTCTGGTTATGACCGCGTGTTGGTCCATGACCACACCAGTGTGTCAGACACACTCTGGTTATGACCGCGTGTTGGTCCATGACCCCACCAGTGTGTCAGACACACTCTGGTTATGACCGCGTGTTGGTCCATGACCCCACCAGTGTGTCACACCGCTCCTTGGCATGTGTGTGACTGTGTGGATATAACGGCTGTCCTGCCTGTGGTCAGGATGAGGTAAAGGAAGTGGTTTCTGTTTGAATTTCTCGTTTTAATTTCTCCTGTGTGTTAATGTCAGCCTGAACAGAACACATCACTCATACATGTTTGCTTCTAAAATCTAATCCTTACCTCGGCACAAGTCATTAAAAAGCAGACGGACTGTGGAAAAACATTTTAACGTAATTTGTGAGAGTCTGTTGTCTGGTTGGGGAAGTGCAACCTGCTGACACCACGGCTCCTGATAAGGAGAGAGAGCCGGTGGACTATAGACGATGGATTTATGATCCCCACCTCAGCCCCACCCCGGCCCCAACTCGGCCCCGGCCCCACATTGATATTTCTATAACACCACTTACTCCTTTCCCCATGAGGCCATTGTTGAGCGGCAGGCCGATAAACTGGAAGGCAGCCTCTTGGATGAAGTAGGGGTTCAGGATGCGCATCTCTTTGGGTTTCCTGGGAACATGGCGGGCCACAGACTTCCAGAAGCCCTCTGTAACTCGCTAAGAGAAGGGGAGAAATACAGAGGTCATGTGAGACATATGATCATCTAGATATGATGAGCCCAGAGTTTCATGTCTAGATATGATGAGCCCAGAGTTTCATGTCTAGATACGATGAGCCCAGAGTTTCATGTCTAGATATGATGAGCCCAGAGTTTCATGTCTAGATATGATGAGCCCAGAGTTTCATGTCTGGATACGATGAGCCCAGAGTTTCATGTCTGGATACGATGAGCCCAGAGTTTCATGTCTGGATACGATGAGCCCAGAGTTTCATGTCTGGATACGATGAGCCCAGAGTTTCATGTCTAGATACGATGAGCCCAGAGTTTCATGTCTAGATACGATGAGCCCAGAGTTTCATGTCTAGATACGATGAGCCCAGAGTTTCATGTCTAGATAGCCCAGAGTTTCAAACACATATTCACTGACAAACAATACTAAGACCTCATGAACACACAGATATTACCTTAAACAACAACTATAGTCACATGACAATTGATCTGAAATAACAACAAATGGTCACGTGACAAATTGTCCACAATAAACTCAAAGGTCACAGGGCATTGAGCACCTCCAGGTTCTCCTATAATTCCTGGGAGAATGGCTGTGCCTCAGGTGTAACATGGAGAACAACCAATCAACTAGAATTATCACCACAGTACCCCCCCAATCAGCCAGGAAGTGTTACAGGAAGTGACCCAAATCCCACCCTGACCCCTTTGGGAGCCTGACCCTTCTGGGAGCCCTCACATCTTCCTGGGTCCTCGAACTGCAATCACCACAGACCAGACACCACTGGCTCCACACACAGACCAGACACCACTGGCTCTAGTGTACACACAGACCAGACACCACTGGCTCCACACACAGACCAGACAGCACTGGCTCCACACACAGACCAGACAGCACTGGCTCCACACACAGACCAGACACCACTGGCTCCACACACAGACCAGACAGCACTGGCTCCACACACAGACCAGACAGCACTGGCTCCACACACAGACCAGACACCACTGGCTCCACACACAGACCAGACACCACTGGCTCCACACACAGACCAGACACCACTGGCTCCACACACAGACCAGACACCACTGGCTCCACACACAGACCAGACACCACTGGCTCCACACACAGACCAGACACCACTGGCTCTAGTGTACACACAGACCAGACACCACTGGCTCTACACACAGACCAGACAGTACTGGCTCCACACACAGACCAGACAGCACTGGCTCCACACACAGACCAGACACCACTGGCTCCACACACAGACCAGACACCAGTGGCTCCACACACAGACCAGACACCACTGGCTCCACACACAGACCAGACACCACTGGCTCCACACACAGACCAGACACCACTGGCTCTAGTGTACACAGAGACCAGACACCACTGGCTCTAGTGTACACACAGACCAGACACCACTGGCTCTACACACAGACCAGACAGCACTGGCTCCACACACAGACCAGACAGCACTGGCTCCACACACAGACCAGACACCAGTGGCTCCACACACAGACCAGACACCACTGGCTCCACACACAGACCAGACACCACTGGCTCCACACACAGACCAGACACCACTGGCTCCACACAGAGACCAGACACCACTGGCTCCACACACAGACCAGACACCACTGGCTCCACACAGAGACCAGACACCACTGGCTCCACACACACAGAGACCAGACACCACTGGCTCCACACACACAGAGACCAGACACCACTGGCTCCACACACACAGAGACCAGACACCACTGGCTCCACACACACAGAGACCAGACACCACTGGCTCCACAAACACAGAGACCAGACACCACTGGCTCCACAAACACAGAGACCAGACACCACTGGCTCCACACACACAGAGACCAGACACCACTGGCTCCACACACACAGAGACCAGACACCACTGGCTCCACACACACAGAGACCAGACACCACTGGCTCCACACAGAGACCAGACACCACTGGCTCCACACGGAGACCAGACACCACTGGCTCTACACACAGACCAGACACCACTGGCTCCACACAGAGACCAGACACCACTGGCTCTACTGCATGACGGAAATAAGCCCACATCTAAGGGCACATACTCTGGGTCATTGCCCAACTTCACGTTAATCTGGAATGCAAAAACACACTTGATGCTTGCCGACAGTAAAATCCTAAATATTACAAATCTAAATGCTCCTGATCTGCTCAAACATCAGACAGAGTCACAATATTACATTATATTCACCATTCTTAACCAGAAATCCTGTCAGAACCACGGCACTAAATAACTGCAGCAGCATGGCGCTCCCACCTGCCTGCCTACCTGATACACTGCCAAATGGGTCAGGACATCTAAATGGGAATCACCTGTTCAAATAACACAGAGGCCCACCCTGACGCCTTTGATATTAGGGGGGGGCCGCAGTAGGTTGGCTTTGAGCGGCGGCAGGTTTTCAACCAGGCTAGAGGCCTCCGCCCCCCTCGGCAAGCTGTGGCAGGAGAAAACCCTCATCTCACCTGTCAACACGGTGCTTGTGCTCAGGGATCCGTTTGGCAGGCAGCGCCGTGGCAGCATTAACTGACGCATTTAATGGAGGAGTGCAGGGACAGTGAGAACGCAGAGTCCACAAACAAGAGGGGCATGTTGGTGTCACCGTTATCTCATCATTGGGAGTTTTGTCTTTGTCATTAGCTGTGGTCACAGTATACGCACCTCTAAAATGGGCGGAGTCAAGGGGAACCGGCCAATATGGAGTCAATTAACACCTGGCTGTTAACAAAGCATGTGATGAATTCAATTTGACAGCCAGCCAGTGATTTCTCCTGCGCCGTGAACCCAGCGCGCCGTGGACCAGGAGGAACTCACCCAACAGGTACCTGACGGTTGACCCCTCCCCCCCCTCCCCGCTCACATAAACACGACTGCATGAGGCTGCTGGGACGGTGGCGGGTTTTGATACAGCTGAGAGGAAACGTCTGTTTCCCCTCTCCGGGGACCGGTTTATAGTTTATAGGTGGATGAATTGGTCTGGATTATTAGATGTAAGTGTGCGCACGAGGAGTTCAGCCTGACGCCGGCACCTGTCAAAACAGCTTTTAATTGGAACGTTAACGGTTTGAATAGCAAGTAGAGAGAACGGTCAACATTCCCGTATAGGCGCGGCCGTTCGGTGTTCGGCCAACCCACCGCAGTTCCACCTGTGTTGACGTTGGCGTACCGGGTAACCATTTCAACACCAAGCGGTGGCTCGTCAACGTGACAAAACACCGACGCGGCATTTCGGCAATATATTATTTGTAGGGGGGGAAAAAACGTCCCATGTCCCAAACTGAGATGGAAGCCAGGGGTAGGTCAAAGGTCACAGTGATGAAACAGATTAGCAAACTGCTCGCCGACGCCCAGCATACAAGGCTTCATTTCACAGATTCAATCCATCCTGAAACCGATCCCGATGGTTCATTGAGCTAGTAAGCGGTGAGGAAAACTAATTTGGCTAATGACTGCCACTCTCTCCACTCACAGGGGGATGTCCATCTGAGCTGACCCATAAAGCCAGTGGGTGAGTCAGCCCTCTCCACGGAGATCCTCCCCCCATTATCTCCTACATAAACGGCTGTCCCTGCCACACTTTAAACTCGCCCCACAGCATGTCGACCCGGTGTTAAATCAACCCACAATCACACAGCCACATTAGCCGTCACCAGCTCGTCAGGCTCCAATCTCACCTGCGTTGCTTCACCACTACGTTTTAAGTCAACAATCTCCTCCAGCTTCCCACTCCAGGACCGAGACGAACTTCAACATAACCATCTCCCATCCACGAAAAACGGAATCTAATCTACCAACTGGATATCAACAATCATTATAAAACACCAGTGCAAACCTTTCCAAACATTCCTCCCCATGAGGAGCAACAAGCTGGTCTGAGTGTCTTGGAAGAGAGATCGTAAACAGAACTGACCCAGACGAGATCCGTTCCCAGAAATCCGCTCCCATTTTAGAAACCTAACCAATCAAAACATCAACAGGTCAAGTGCCACCCCCCCCGCATCTTCTGTACACTAACTATTTCTGTTGATCCCCTCAAAGGAATGGCTCCATGCAGTAAGTCTTCCCACAAAATGCTACGACTGGAAAAAATGAAAAGTCGCTGTCAGTCTCTTAAATCAATGTGCACTGCAGTCATATCTAGTGGGATAGTCTTGTCCATGCCAATTTGTAGGAAAATACAGCTACACAACAGAGCAACGGGTGAGATTAAAGAAAGTCAACAGAAGACTCGATATCCTCAGTCATCATCTCAGACTGGAAAGAACGACGCAACCGACACTCTAAAACTAGAGGCGTCCGAGGACAGGTGTATATGACGAGAAGGTATGGATCCAACAGCAAACACAAAATACAGTCAAAATTTCAGTCCTTTATCCAGAGCAACTGTCTGGAAATGCACACATTGTAAAAGTGCTACGTGCCACAACCACACAGTTTAGTAGTAAACACATCCAATAATAATAATTATTATCGGCCAAGTTCAGTGCAGAAAAGAAAACAAATAAAAGTAATAAATATAAAACAATCAAAGTGACCGACACACACACACACACACACACACACACACACACACACACACACACACACACACACACACACACACAGAGGCACTCATCACACACATTGTGTCTGAGACAGCTTATCAGAAGGCCCTGGAGTGCGGCAGAAACGCACCATCCACTCAGGGTGAAATTAATTAACAATGCATTCACTTTACGTCCGTGCAACGTTAACGTTTAAAGAGGAGCCACTCAAGCTCTGCTCTCCTCCACAACGAGATTGATATGACGTCAGAACCGTACAACCTAAACATGTCAGGGCCTATATGGTCCTCGGTTTGAATCTCACTTTACACACAGCCAACGCTGATAAACCTTGGGAACAGGGTTTAAGTTAATTACTCACAACCCCGGCTAGCGGGACATGAGGAGACATGGGAGGAACAGGGTGCCAGCGAACAGGGGAGAGAGAGAGAGATGTTGAGGGGCGAGCAGGCAGGCAGGAGAGTTCACATCTGCAGGCCACACGCAGATGTTCACAGGGACCCTCTGTGCAAACAAACACGTCCTCCCCAGCGCCCAGCCACAAGCAGCCGGACGACACCGGCAGACCAGGTTGGACAGAGTAACCGCACCAGATAAAGGTGAGGGCCGCCGAACTCAACAGCCGAAAGCCCCGCGTCCCGGTAGCCCAACTCCCTGGGTGTTCTGAAGGCCCGTGGGACCAGATACCCCTCAGGTGTGTGTGATGAGCAGTTGAAGCTGCACCTCAAAGGGATTAAGAGAGTTTCCACCACATTTGCTTTCTTCCGACCCGCAATCACTGAAGGGGCCTGTTTATTGCCTGGGCTACATCAGGCCACAGGGATCCAGAACTAAGCCGAACTGATGATCTACATGCCAATGCCAAGCCACAAACTAACCCAATTAAGGTCGCCTGGAGGTCGTTAGCAATGTTTGGCTCCGAGTTCACCGGAATCACAGTGGCTCGCCAATGTCCAACATGAAAGAAACACATTGCGAAAGATACAGGAAAAGGGGAGGGTGATTCTTAAAGGCACTAAACCAAGAGCACGGTCCAGTTGCCTAAGATCCAAATAGACCCAATTTGGGAGATACTTTGATGCCCATTCTGGTTTTTGGGAAGAGGAATCTGAAGAATTTTCTTTTTCTTTTCCCGACACGCACTTTGACCTCTAGCTTCTATGGGGGTAACAGCAGTCTGCCTTTTCCCTCTGAGGTTAACCGCTGTGTGAAACTAGTGCCTTCACACTCCCATGACGGCAAGCATGTAAAACAATGGAACCACTTGATGGCCTTCCGACCCCGGGTCCCCAGTTTGACACTGGCAGCTCCTGGAGCTGTTAGACCAAACGATACAACTCCCAATAGACGCAGTTTCTGTCCCAGACACTGGTGTTATGTTTAGGTTAAAGAGCTAGCACTAAAGAGCTAGCATTAAAGAGCTAGCATTAAAGAGCTAGCATCGGCACAATGGATCTCCCTATCTAAGGAGAAGCGGAGGTCGAAACTCACTGAAGCAGAAGCATCCAGATTGCCTTGGAGACAAAACTTTGCCTGTCAACCTTAAACCTGGGCACAAATATCCACACAGGGACGTTGCCCAACGAAGGATGTTTTTCTAAGCAGCTATTTTTAGACGCATACAGTTATTAGAATTGGGAAGGGTATGTTCCTCTGGAATTTTAGACATTACTTGACAGCCAGGGATGGAGAGGTATGGACTACCTCAAACAGTATCCTGTTACCGTAAAAGGAAAAAAAAAGTAATCGGATAATAGATGCTTTTGAAAAAAGAATTAATTATTGTACTACTTTCAAATTTTTAAAAAGTGCAGTAGAAAATTATAGGTTGTGATCTCGTCAGAATGCACACATTTGTGTGCCAGTGTTCATGTTTAGCATTCCACAGTGTTGGTGTGTTGAAGCATCAGATATCATTACATTTACACATAAAAAGCTACAGATGTCTTGGTTTTTCTAAACAATTATGTGAATACCCTTTCTAGAAATTACCATCGATTTTGCCTTTCTAAATAATGTCCAATGGATAGAATTTTGGGGAAATCTCAAAACCAATAAAAGAATCCAGGATTCATCTGAGCTCAATTTGGAGTGTCATGGCAAAGGGGACTTACGTACAGTTTTATAACAATTGGTGCAAATTTCAGTTTTTGCTTTTTTCATTCTGGAGCATTGTGTACATGTCATTCAGGAGTATATTTTATGTATTTCTATTCAATGAATTATTAACAAAAGGATAGAAAATCAAGCAGTTTGTAAAAAGTTTTTATACTTTTCACAAACATTGAACATAACTAATAAAAAACATGCATTCTCTGTATCTGAAACTGTATATAAACCTGGCGATGGGTGTTGTTCAATAGGGGTTTAAAAATATGAAAGAAATCCAAAAGTAACTAAAAGTAATCAGATTACATTGCTGCCTTTTTGTTGTTGAGAAAAACCAAAAGTAACGATACTGATTACAATTTTATACGGGTAACAAGTACTGGATTACATTTACGTACCCAACCCTGTTGACGACAGGGTAGTAAAACCATGCAGTTGAGTTCCCGGGATGAGCTCTTTCATGATCAGTGTGAGATCCAGTAAACAAACTGGCCAGGAACATCACAGAACCACCTTTGGTATCCATGTTTACAGCTGAGTGTATATCCTCCTTGGATATAGCCTACATCCAGTTTGATCATTTCCACGCATAAATATACAAACACAGACCCAAAGCCAGCAGTGTGTATATGTAACTGAGAAATTGGGATTACACCACAACAACAATCATTATCATTATGTTTGAGCACATCGGTAAACAAGCCAACTATGGATTGAGGCTCATTAGTGTGCTTGTGTTTGGACAGCGGGGTGAGTGGTGGTCTGCGTTTAAATTAGTGTGACATGTTATTATAGCACTTTCAACCACGTAGAGTTGACATCTTGAGGGATTTAAATACCGTATGGAGGCAGGAAGCCATGGATGAAACCCAGAGAGGTAGAGCTTCAGGTTGGGGTCCTGTATCTACTGAAGGACAGTGGCACAAGGCAGTCTAAGGAGCTGCTACTGGACATGTACCTATTGGGAGTCTTATTTGACACTCTCCAGGGCCTATTGCACATCACTTGGAGGCTGTTCAAAGGCTGGAGCCTGTTCTTTATTTTATTTATATCAGTTTATATTTTACTACTTTAGGAAACCTGCCAACTTCTCAGTACATGGTAAGCAAAAACAGCAACTTATATTTGACATTTTATTTAGCAGAATACTGAGACTGACCTACGGTTTGTGCACTAATCTAAAGATGCCTCGATCGGACAACTACATAGCCCACTGTCAATAAGCATGTCTCATTTAAATGACGAATACGTAGTTTATATACATAAATAGATAACATTAGCTAGGTTAGCATTTTAGCTATCATTATACAACACGTGGATTAGAATTCCCATTTCTTTCAGCCTACTATTTCATGGTATAACTATAACTGAGCGAACAAAACAAACAAAATAAACAAAACCCAATCACCTGGAAGATGCCAAATATACTGACCGTAAACACACACCGACAATAAACGACCTGTTAAGTTAACAGAATTAGCATCTTAACAGTAATAAATGGCTCCTTTAACTATCCATCGGCAATGGCAGCGGTAGAAACTGATTCGTTCGTTATTACAATTCAATTTAAATAAAACATCGAGTTCAAAATCCCTCGGCACAACAAAAGTTCAACGTTTTAAAGGACAGTACCCACGAAACGTCACATTGGATCATGAAACCCATTCAGCTGAACAGGGACGGCCGTGAAAGTGCAGATGAGTCATCAGGTGGCATTATTACGAAAGCATACCTCCCACCCACCGAAAAGAAGCTTGGAGAAACCTCTCCTTTCAGACCTGGTGAGAGAGAAAAGCATCCTGAAAGAGCACGCATTCCTTCCACCTGTGATCGTCCGCGCCACACAAAAGACATCAAAGCTTCCACTGAGCAAACTGTTTAGAGTTGCATATATCATAAAGGTCTCCGTGTGGGCCAGACGAAAACTTGGCTGTGTGTGGGGATTAGTGTGCTGGGAGCCAGAAAACATGCATTTTCTAAAGCGTGTTGTCTTTGCACACTGATAAAAGTATGAGCAACTGTGCAACCAGCCAGCTGGTATGAACAAGGTGAAAACGCAAAGGGTTAAAAAAAACATGACCGCACAATGGGGCCGCAGTGAGTTTACGTGCACACACACGCACGCGCACATGCACACACACGCAAGCACGCTCGCGCACACAACCGCACACAGAAATTGTCTGTTATGTTCAAGCTGTAATGGTTTAAGTCGTTTACTCCAGTAGCAGTGGGGCTACAATAAAACCTGTCACATTGGGATTAGCCTACTTGTCTTTTGACAAGGGTTTCCAACATAACTGAAAATCAGATACAGGTAGATTTACCTCTCAACAGATGTCTGACTGCCTGGAATGTTACCAAGGAAACTGGTTGTTTACTGAGAGTGAATCGTGTTTGGAGAAAGGAACTTCTCTCATCACTCACTTCCCCAAATCATTCAAAGGGGAATATTTCCTAAGAGTAATTCAATGCAAGTGTACACCTGGTAATTAGTGCAATATCTGGTTACACATATAAAATGCCATTTATTTTCATTTAACTGTCAAATAATAAACACATCAAACAGTAAATTGGTTGCAGTGTCTGAAGAAAAGTAAAACCAGTAAAAGTTAACATCCTCCCAAGTTGAGGAAATCGAGAAAGTGTGTGGGTGCGTTGCTAATGTCATCTTTAAAAGTGAAACAACAGCCAATAGGGGAACAGCTCAGAGGGAACGCACAACAACGATTGGCCTCATTTGTCAAGTGACAAACACTTAACAAGACACTTGAAACATGATACAGTTACATATTCACAGTTACGCGCACAGTCAAAATGAGGTTGATTAGGCTGCACACAGTGTGTGTGTCAGTGTCTGTAGAAATGATTAAGGACAGTTCCAGTGTGTGTCTGTGTGTCAGTAGAAACAATTAAGGACAGTATAATTTTTCAATTCCGTTGCTGGGAAAACATTGTCAAGTTCTTGCATACAGCGAATCGTTTTTTTAGACATCACAATGCAGGGGCCCTTTTCTGGAAGTCAGTGACCTCTGTGGTTTCAATACCAGTCCAGCTGCCAAACTGAGATACATTTGCCAGCGTTGGCTGTGTTCACACTAATGGCAGTGTAACAGTATTTACCATTACGTTTAGCTAATGCGAAAGTGAGTTGCATGAGGGCAGGCTGAGCGAGGCCAGGTTGCGCTGAATACATGCTGCAACTGAGTGCATACAGGGCCGTCAGGCGACAGAAGAGCTCTTTCAACCAGCAATTTATTTCATGAAGATTGGGAAAAAAGGCCTTTCCTCTGAGATCAAAAGCTGATCTGTTGGGAGCAAGAGGGCAGATCAATTATTTCTGTCAGCCATTCCCACTGTCCCGCTACTTACCCCTGACAGACCAGACAAATCTGCTCATTTGAAAGGCCAGCGAGCAGCCAACCATTTTCCTCTATTACTTATGCTTAACCCCCCCCTCCTTCTAAAGCCCATTTCCCTCCCCCTTCACTCCTCCTCCCCCCGAACCCTCCAGAGTCTTGTATTTTGACAAATGTCACCCTGTAAAAATTCCTACTGGCCGCCGGTCCCTGAAAGTCACACAGCTGCACTGGAGGGGTAGTAGTTTGAGATGCTGGGTTGCCAGATTTACTAAAAGAATACCTGAAGAAAATAAGAAGCAATGGAGGAAATATAGTCAACATGACCCAGATTGAACGTTAGACTGGCAAATTCAAGAGCAGACATGGTTGTCCTTGAATTAAAGCTACCTTCTGGACATCAGAGTAGCAAGAGTGCTTATGGAAGCGCTTTCAGTGATAACGGATAGAGGAAGGAGGTTCATTAAAATGTCTGCCGTCTCCCCTGGCAGAGATAAAGAAAAACCCATTCAGTCAACCAGCCCCTCTGATTAAGAGGCCAATTCACAGGCTGCCACTCAAGAATTGGAATCAGCAGCTTGTCAAAAGAAAAGGACAAAGGTCCTTAAACAGGAGAATGTTCTTTTAATTCTCAAGACATTTTTGTTATATGTTCACATTGGGTTCTCCATAAACCACAATCGAAACTATGGTTTTGTCATAAATGGGACAGACTATGCAAATGACTGCAACAATTGACATATCAGTCACATGGCGCCACAGAAAGCACTAAACTAATCAAAATACCCACAGAGATCCACATTACAGTGGCAGCCGGACTGTAAGAGGAGATGTGGGAGCAATGAAACCTGGAAAAGAGATGGGACAGAAAATTCAACAATGTAGTCAGATACTTTCTAGAGCCAAGAATCCGCAGACGAGCACTAACAAACGCAGCCCAGCGTGTGTGAGGTTTTTACAAATGATCCTAATGAATAACGGTAACAAAGGTTAGCCCTGAGGTGCACCTCACCAGTTTCTCATTGTAGACCATATGTTTGAGCCACTTGAAGTCCAGTGGTTTGAAGGCGGAGAAGACGAATAGTGAGTCCTTCTCGTAGCTCTCGGACTTCTGCATGGCTCCCTCGGGGTAGGTGATGCGCATGGTTGTCTTGGTACCAACGTCCTTACTGAAACCATTCACTGGAGCCTCGTTTAACCTGCGGTTAGAGGAAGAAAACGCTATCGGAGGCCGCTATCTTGTGATGACATCACAGAGTGACTGGGGACCTCTTAGAGCTGGTGTGCCCAGCATTTGTTTTACTCCTTTCAAATACTTTCATTTAAAACAATTGAAACAGCTGCCAATGTAGTCACTGTTTTCTTGTCTTCACAGGGTCTTTCTGATGTAAGTGTTGCTAACTAATGTCCAGTACCTACAAGAGTGCCAAGAAATGTCTGGCTGCTATTTAATGAACACGACCATGATCATTGGTCAAACACAATCACATTGTCAGGTTGTTGCGGCCCATAAGTTCCATTCAACTGGAACATGCTACATTTCGAAGAATGCTTACGAAAACAGTAATAGACACTATGTATTATCTTGCAAATACAAGATATACATATTATAATTGTTATATAATTATAATCTCAAAATATAATATACAATATAATTTGAAAACATTACCGCATTTTATTTGGTCTAAAACTATTTTTTTAAACAAACATCATAAGGAACCTGATCTTGGGCCGTTGGATTCTGTTTAACTGACATCACGCTGCCAGACTGAAAGTTGAGGCTCACCTCACCACAACGTCGTAATCATCTATGCGGGGGCCCAGGGACTTGTTGGACAGAATACCACCGTTTCCCACAATAACACACTTCTTACAATTTAAACTGAGGGAGAAAAAAAAGTGGCAGTCACTTTATCCAAAGCTGGGATAATTCAATTGATTATGCACGTTAAAATGTCTGGCCCAGTTACATCAATTCAAAAGTGTGCATGTGTGTATTTGACTTAATTCAACTTACCCGTCAAGGTCTTGACCCAGCCCATAGTATTTTGTCGTAGTTAGAATATTGTCTATTATATTTTCTGGGGGGAAAAAGAAACAGGAAGTTAGTTTAGATATCAGGCACAATATCACAGTTATTCCTGGATCACAGACACAAGCCTCACGAACAGGATTAATAGCTTCTCTTCAATAACATAAACTGTTGAGGACTTCCAACACCCAGAACACAATGCAGCTGGCTGGGTGGTCCTTGGGAGACGTGGAGGTCCTGAGGAGATAAGGAGAAGCCATGGACTCGTTGACAGTAACAGTGGAAAACCATCAGCGCTCTCTAACAGGTTGAATCCGGGCGAAGTGGCACTTCGGCAAAAAATGTTCCCCATAAAACCGACGAGGAATGCGGTTTTCAAACAAGCACATTCTCCCAGTTGAAGTGTTCCTCTTCTACCCCGGACGCTTCCCGGGATACGCAGCCGAATCCGGTAATGAAAAACATGGCTGTTTACTCATAGCACGCATTCTTGACATAGTGGAGAGCGTATTATGGAGAAGTCATGCATTTCAGTATTGATACACCCGTCGGTTCACGCCCACACAGGCCGATAGACCATTAGACTTCACCCGTATTAACAGATTGATAAATTGGTGTCATTTCTCTCTCACGCACCGCAACCCGATAAGACCAGAAACAATTACTCACTTGCATAACCAATGACATGTCATAGCATTCCTAATCCATTTGGCACACCGCACCAATGAAATACAATTAGGCTCACCGCCGACCCGTGGATTTCATCTAAAATGGGCATGACGTTAGGTAAGCGCTAACGCTAACCCCCTCGCCACACCGCACACCATCCTAACGATTAAAAAGCAGAAAGGGAGCAACAGCCCGTTGTTTGGAAGAGGTGTCGATGTCTGGCATCAGGAATCACCCCGGGCAGCGTAAACAGAGGACCAGACCACACCTGACCGGAGTGGCTGAAACATCGCACCGGACAAGTTTCCTCAGGAGCGGGGAGACGTGCCGCTAATTGTTATGAGCACCCAAGATAAACACTTCAGCCAAGTATGTCTGGGTGGCAGGGGAGACAAATGGCCGCACCTCGCCGTACACGGTTCTGGAGAGGAAAAACGTCCGCCGAAAAAACACGGAGGAGGGGGACGGAGACGTCAGTGAACACGCGCAACCAATGTTCTGCCACAGCAGGCTGCAGTACAGGGACGAACACACAGCAGGCTGCAGTACAGGGACGAACACACAGCAGGCTGCAGTACAGGGACGAACACACAGCAGGCTGCAGTACAGGGACGAACACACAGCAGGCTGCAGTACAGGGACGAACACACAGCAGGCTGCAGTACAGGGACGAACACACAGCAGGCTGCAGTACAGGGACGAACACACAGCAGGCTGCAGGCTGCAGGCTGCAGTACAGGGACGAACACACAGCAGGCTGCAGTACAGGGACGAACACACAGCAGGCTGCAGTACAGGGACGAACACACAGCAGGCTGCAGTACAGGGACGAACACACAGCAGGCTGCAGTACAGGGACGGACACACAGCAGGCTGCAGTACAGGGATGAACACACAGCAGGCTGCAGTACAGGGACGAACACACAGCAGGCTGCAGTACAGGGACGAACACACAGCAGGCTGCAGTACAGGGACGAACACACAGCAGGCTGCAGTACAGGGACTGCAGTACAGGGACGAACACACAGCAGGCTGCAGGCTGCAGGCTGCAGTACAGGGACGAACACACAGCAGGCTGCAGTACAGGGATGAACACACAGCAGGCTGCAGTACAGGGATGAACACACAGCAGGCTGCAGTACAGGGATGAACACACAGCAGGCTGCAGTACAGGGATGAACACACAGCAGGCTGCAGTACAGGGACGAACACACAGCAGGGACAGGAAGAAACTCTACACTCCACTCAAAGTTAAATGGAACCGCTATGAGAATGCTGAGAGCATGTCCAGGCCAGATATACATGAAAATTACAAATGGTTTTGACCGTTTTAGCTCAAATAAATCATCCTTGCTTAGTATAAACTCTTACAAAGAGCCTAATTAACAACAAATAGTGTGTGTGTGAATATAGTTCAGGATGATCAAACCCGGTTCTCCATTCAACCAGATAATGTGTTAAATTCAGCTAACTAGGGGTGCCAAGTTATGAGAGAAACCCTACAGTAGCTCTCCGGGAACTCCAGTTATTGACGTAGCTTCATAGTTCACACTTTAATATGCACACAAGGCCCTGACCCATTTGTCTCCAGACTAGAACATAGCCAACACATCAAATCAAAAGTAAAAAAAGGCCCATAGAGACATTTTTGTCTCCACGCTTGCTTATAACAGGACAAGTGGCTTAAAACCGAATGAACAATAGAGGTTTCTTCTGTGTTTCAAAGAAAGTCAGTCTCAGGTAAACCCCAAACCGCCAAGGAAAACACAAATAAACATACATTTTGTTGCCTTCTATTTTTTCTCCCCCAGTTGGGAATCCTTTGTGGGGTTCTATTGAATATCCACACGTATCACCTCTCCCCATGAATACAGCTCTAAGGGAAATCCCACGACAGTCACCTGCCCGTGAACAGAAACCAGGTGGAGCTCTCCGACACGGCTCGTTCCTTTGAAAACCGACAGGTGAGTGGGTGAGACCCTTGCTGAGGTTACATTCAGTGTACGTAGACGTGCACTTTGCACATGAGCACTGGAAAATGTGTGACCAAGGATGCATGCAAACCGGCATACATGAAAACAAACACCTTATCGCGTAAATGTGCTGGGGAAATGCATGGACTTGTTAGTGGTGCCACGGTCAGTTAGCTACCAAAACTCTTATTTATTATACATGACCACATCACAGGCCAGAGAAGAAGGAACACTGTGTTAGTTGTTAGAGGCATTTTGCTCTCTTGTAGCCCCACCTACAAATCCCCAAATTAAATAAAGGTTGTTATCACAGTCTCAAAACCGGTGGTAAACGAGAAAAAAAATTAAACACCAGCCAACCCCTCATGACCCAAATCCACCGTGTATTTTCATAACTATGCTCCCTAATATAAAAAGGGACTGACTTTGGGCCCTGACCCATAGCTTAAGTATACTGCACTATATCCCTGTGTGCACCCTTAGCTTAAGTATACTGCACTATATCCCTGTGTGCACCCTTAGCTTAAGTATACTGCACTATATCCCTGTGTGCACCCTTAGCTTAAGTATACTGCACTATATCTCTACCCTGTGTGCACCCTTAGCTTAAGTATACTGCACTATATCTCTACCCTGTGTGCACCCTTAGCTTAAGTATACTGCACTATATCTCTACCCTGTGTGCACCCTTAGCTTAAGTATACTGCACTATATCTCTACCCTGTGTGCACCCTTAGCTTAAGTATACTGCACTATATCTCTACCCTGTGTGCACCCTTAGCTTAAGTATACTGCACTATATCTCTACCCTGTGTGCACCCTTAGCTTAAGTATACTGCACTATATCTCTGCCCTGTGTGCACCCTTAGCTTAAGTATACTGCACTATATCTCTACCCTGTGTGCACCCTTAGCTTAAGTATACTGCACTATATCTCTACCCTGTGTGCACCCTTAGCTTAAGTATACTGCACTATATCTCTACCCTGTGTGCACCCTTAGCTGCACTATATCTCTACCCTGTGTGCACCCTTAGCTTAAGTATACTGCACTATATCTCTACCCTGTGTGCACCCTTAGCTTAAGTATACTGCACTATATCTCTACCCTGTGTGCACCCTTAGCTTAAGTATACTGCACTATATCTCTACCCTGTGTGCACCCTTAGCTTAAGTATACTGCACTATATCTCTACCCTGTGTGCACCCTTAGCTTAAGTATACTGCACTATATCTCTACCCTGTGTGCACCCTTAGCTTAAGTATACTGCACTATATCTCTACCCTGTGTGCACCCTTACTATATCTCTACCCTGCACCCTTAGCTTAAGTATACTGCAATATCTCTACCCTGTATACTGCACTATATCTGCTACTCTACTGTGTGCACCCTTAGCTTAAGTATACTGCACTATATCTCTACCCTGTGTGCACCCATAGCTTAAGTATACTGCACTATATCTCTACCCTGTGTGCACCCTTAGCTTAAGTATACTGCACTATATCTCTACCCTGTGTGCACCCTTTCTGGTTCACTGGCTCACTCGAAAATCATCTGAAAATCAAGGTCTTTACGTCAATGTCATTGCTAGACAATTAGAAATAACACCTATTAACTATAAACATGTAGAACTTTAAACATGCTTAATGTTAAATGATGATTAAAAGCAGAAAGTGATTCAACCCAACATTCCCCAGATAATGCCAGTCTGGTTCCAGTTTGGTTCTCTATAGACTTTTGTCTTTGTCGATATATTCCACACAACAAGCAGTTTGGTTCTGGGTGCTCATAATTCACTGGGATTTATGTAAATGTGAAGACTGATAATTGTTTTTACTCAAAATAAAACTGTGTAATGACCAGCTAGTTCAATAAAACAGTTTAATGTTGTCTGTTAATGAACACAAGGCTGGAGCATTGGTAGGAGGAGAAAACATTTAGCGTTACTAAATTAGCAGGAGGAACAGAACAAGCAGGGAATGTGGGAGGAGCTATAAAGTGTAAATCACTCTAACCTTGCGTTTTGAATCCAAACGGAGGCAGGTAATTACTGACTTTGGCCAAGCGCTTGAAGTTGCGGTCAAGAAACATAGGGGCCGGTTTCATGAACCTGTGGGCAAAAGGGCAAAGATAACAGAACAGATTAGGCTAAAATAACATTTTGGCTAATATATATTACAGGATTTCTGGCGGGGCCCACTGATGAGTCCTGTATGAAACAAGTTTAACAAAATAAGCCTATTTCAGTGTTGTGTGGACATAGGGCTTATTTACAATACGAGCTAGAAGAAAACACCAGATTGACTTATCTTAGTTTGCATACTAAATTCCATAAGCCTTTAAATATACACTTGCACACGAATGAAGGAAAAATTTAAAGCTATGACAGCAGATCGCACAGATACCGGACACAGTACTGACAAAATTCAGTTATACTGATAGCAGAAACCGTTCAAAGCTCGAGTCAAATTTGCCAGAGTAAAGCGGAAAGCACTCTCTGTTTGTGCCAACTGCTAAATCCAACTTGCAGACCTCCAGGAGGATCTTACAAAAGTGGAGCATTTGCAACCTGGGAAGGTGACGTTTTGAGCTGTCAATACGTTTACACAAAAAATGTATCTAGTGTCGAGTCGCCTTCGAGGTCTTTGAAGAAATATCTCAGTCTAAATAGGTTCTTTGAGTGTGTCGCACGGAAATATTTGTGCATATCTGAACGTGTGTCCAGCACTACGTTTCTGTTTTTTTAAAGGCGGTACTTTGTTCTGAGTTTCTGTTGCCGATTACATTCTTGACTGATTTAAATAAATTGTGTTAGATTAACTCTTAACTTATGGATGCAAAAAGGAAAATCCTGAGCGTTTTCCTATAAAGGGCGCTTGCTTTTTTCTGTAAAGGTTTTTGTGATTGGAAACAGCTTTCACTTTACTTGTCCATCTCCAATATGACCTAATCATAAAAAAGTAATTAATTATTGAACTCAGCTTAGGCTGAAACTAAAATAATTACTGGTTGCGTGGATATCACAACACATGTTCTCCTGGCGATATTGTGCGATAAACTACAATGTGCTTGTTTGGGGAAGCGGGGTTGAATCACGATGCTGGCTCAACATCGTGATGGCATCGCCCATCGGCCCAACCTATACCACAGAAGAAAATCTGGCTTAGAGGTTTAATCGTCAAGATAAAAGACACCTTTTCCACTGTCATTAATAGAACCACCTTACGCAACTTTTCACTTCCCTCCGTTTCCTGAACCCATGCTACACAGAGACAGACAGACTAGAATCTGTTGACTCAAGGATGGGACAAAAAAGGAGGAACACTGTGAAGACGAATACAACAAGATTGCAGCATGCCATCCTGAACATACAATTCCCAGAAATCCTAAATCAGTCTTAAGGTCTTAGGACATAGGTTAAATATACATGTCCTGCCAATGTATTGCTATGCATTTTAATAGGCTGCTGATGATGATTTAGGACCTGGTTCCTTCGAAATAGTGTCATATTGGAGGGCAGTGTTGACTGAATTTTTTTTCAGAAGCAGTTGGTACACAATGTACTCCTAAAGAAAGTAACGAACCCGACGAACCTAACAAACCTAAGACAGCTTCTGGCTGGGTCACTGTTCTTTGATGAAGCACTTCCCAGATCATGATAAGCCACTCCCTCCCAGTGTGACCTCAGACCTGGGCTGTATGCACTACTTCTAAAAGTGTTGCCCGGACGATGGATGCCTGTTTTTATGACCTGCTGTCTGATTGGTCAGAGCACAGAGGTCATCGTTTAATAAACCTACAGCTCACAGTGTATAGATGGTACATGCCAGCAGACTGGAATTAAACAGGGGCTGTGACACAGGCATGGCTGGTCTGAGTCAGATGCACACCAGACGTTATTATTCTGGGGGGGAAAACTATATAATTATTAGATTTTTATATGTGGCTTAAGTCATCATAAATTACACTTGGGTGACTAACATTGAAATAATATTTATTTATTTTAAGTAATTGGTTCCCAACCTGGGGGCAGGACAAAATCCAGTTGGTGGTAAAGACAGTAACAGAAGGAACAACTGTTTTAGGTAAGTTAGTTATTGTTGTAATGTGGTACACGTATAAAAATCTATAAGTGACACTCTTTCTGTATCTACAACACAGGGAGATTCGCAGCACTGTCCCAATGACTCCCAGAACTGTGGTACCCTTCAACCTCATGGGCATTTCACCAGAAAGCCTAGTCTTTTATGTTTTCTTCAACCCTAAGATGACAGGCCAACTTGCTAATTACCCCTGATTTCGAACCAGGGCCTTCTGATTTCGAACCAGGGCCTTCTGATTTCGAACCAGGGCCTTCTGATTTCGAACCAGGGCCTTCTGATTTCGAACCAGGGCCTTCTGATTTCGAACCAGGGCCTTCTGATTTCGAACCAGGGCCTTCTGATTTCGAACCAGGGCCTTCTGATTTCGAACCAGGGCCTTCTGATTTCGAACCAGGGCCTTCTGATTTCGAACCAGGGCCTTCTGATTTCGAACCAGGGCCTTCTGATTTCGAACCAGGGCCTTCTGATTTCGAACCAGGGCCTTCTGATTTCGAACCAGGGCCTTCTGATTTCGAACCAGGGCCTTCTGATTTCGAACCAGGGCCTTCTGATTTCGAACCAGGGCCTTCTGATTTCGACCAGGGCCTTCTGATTTCGACCCAGGGCCTTCTGATTTCGACCCAGGGCCTTCTGATTTCGACCCAGGGCCTTCTGATTTCGACCCAGGGCCTTCTGATTTCGACCCAGGGCCTTCTGATTTCGACCCAGGGCCTTCTGATTTCGACCCAGGGCCTTCTGATTTCGACCCAGGGCCTTCTGATTTCGACCCAGGGCCTTCTGATTTCGACCCAGGGCCTTCTGATTTCGACCCAGGGCCTTCTGATTTCGACCCAGGGCCTTCTGATTTCGACCCAGGGCCTTCTGATTTCGACCCAGGGCCTTCTGATTTCGACCCAGGGCCTTCTGATTTCAACCCAGGGCCTTCTGATTTCGAACCAGGGCCTTCTGATTTCGAACCAGGGCCTTCTGATTTCGAACCAGGGCCTTCTGATTTCGAACCAGGGCCTTCTGATTTCGAACCAGGGCCTTCAGATTTCGAACCAGGGCCTTCAATAGCGTAGAAGAGCAACATAAGGTTTGGTAGAAGTCTAGTTTGGAGTGATTACACTGTGAGGCCCCAGGAGTGTTTACACTGACAGTTACAAGACATTCTCTACAGGAGTGATTCCTGATGTAACCCAGACGAGAAAAAAATACTGATTTCGGGGACTTTCACCCAATTCCATCCATATAATTACAGTAATAACTGTTAAACATATAATTGGCATCTGCATACAACGCAAAATTGAGAAATAAAATAATTTCACATTGAGGCCATACTTCTGAAGCATTGTTATATGAAATAGTCTGGATTACTCGTAAAAAAACAATACAAAAAAGAGTACACATCAATATTTAGGATGTAAATAAACATGAATCCATGTTAAATTACAAATATGGTCTCAAAAACCAAATACATGGTCTCATAAAATCAAAAAGGTATGACACTTGAGGTTTCTAACTTAATGATTAAGTCGGGGTGTGACGAGATCGCGCAACATTGAATGTGACGATATTTTTTTGTCGAAAAGCTGTTGAAAAGCGCCTCAAGATATCAGCATGATGGAGTGTGAGAGTGACATTCCAATGAAGGTGTCACCACCACCTTTAAATCGTTTGTGTGGCAGCATTTTGGGTAGTTGGTGGAAACAATAAACTGTGACAGAGGGACAAACAATATTTACGCACTGTAAGAAAATAGTGCTGTACACCGCGGTTAACATGAGCACTATGTGCACAGGATATAAAACTGGCTGAGCGCGGGGAAGGATTAGACGCAAAACACATTTCATATTGCATCTGCGTCGTTTAGCAAAAATAAAAAACGGGTGTTGAAATTTCGCCTCGTCCTCGTGATCCCAGTACCGTGTATCGTCTTGTCTCGTGAGCCACGTATATCGTCACACCTCTATGAATATGTAGCAGTAAATGCAGTTCTCAGAAAAAAATTGACCATAAAAATGTATGTAATCGGTTTATAAAATCCCTCATATCATGGTCCTGATTTCTCCCAGACCCGAGAAGTCACTCGTAAAACACTCACACTGAAGCGAAAACACACACATTCGAACCACGACCTGTGCCCAGCGACCAAACGTGGTTTACCAAGAGTGACATTTAAACTTGTTTTAAAACACGTTGTACTAGTTAATATTTCACGGTGTACCGCGGTGAAATAGTTATTATTACTTGATGTCACGTTGTACTAGTTAATATTACTTGATGTCACGTTGTACTAGTTAATATTACTTGATGTCACGGTGTACTACGGTGTACTAGTTAATATTACTTGATGTCACGTTGTACCACGTTGTACTAGTTAATATTACTTGATGTCACGGTGTACTACGGTGTACTAGTTAATATTACTTGATGTCACGTTGTACCACGTTGTACTAGTTAATATTACTTGATGTCACGTTGTACCACGTTGAACTAGTTAATATTACTTGATGTCACGTTGTACTAGTTAATATTACTTGATGTCACGTTGTGCTAGTTAATATTTCTTGATGTCACGTTGTACCACGTTGAACTAGTTAATATTACTTGATGTCACGTTGTGCTAGTTAATATTACTTGATGTCACGTTGCACCACGTTGTACTAGTTAATATTACTTGATGTCACGTTGTACTAGTTAATATTACTTGATGTCACGTTGTGCTAGTTAATATTACTTGATGTCACGTTGTACTAGTTAATATTACTTGATGTCACGTTGTACTAGTTAATATTACTTGATGTCACGGTGTACCACGTTGTACTAGTTAATATTACTTGATGTCACGTTGCACCACGTTGTACTAGTTAATATTTCTTGCTGTCACGGTGTACCACGTTGTACTAGTTAATATTACTTGATGTCACGTTGCACCACGTTGTACTAGTTAATATTACTTGATGTCACGGTGTACCACGTTGTACTAGTTAATATTACTTGATGTCACGTTGCACCACGTTGTACTAGTTAATATTACTTGATGTCACGTTGTACTAGTTAATATTACTTGATGTCACGTTGTACTAGTTAATATTACTTGATGTCACGGTGTACTAGTTAATATTACTTGATGTCACGGTGTACTAGTTAATATTACTTGATGTCACGGTGTACTAGTTAATATTACTTGATGTCACGTTGCACCACGTTGTACTAGTTAATATTACTTGATGTCACGTTGTACTAGTTAATATTACTTGATGTCACGTTGTGCTAGTTAATATTACTTGATGTCACGTTGTGCTAGTTATTATTACTTGATGTCACGTTGCACCACGTTTTGCTAGTTAATATTACTTGATGTCACATTGTACTAGTTAATATTACTTGATGTCACGTTGAACTAGTTAATATTACTTGATGTCACGTTGTACTAGTTAATATTACTTGATGTCACGGTGTACTAGTTAATATTACTTGATGTCACGGTGTACTAGTTAATATTACTTGATGTCACGTTGAACTAGTTAATATTACTTGATGTCACGGTGTACCACGTTGTACTAGTTAATATTACTTGATGTCACGTTGTGCTAGTTAATATTTCTTGATGTCACGGTGTACCACGTTGTACTAGTTAATATTACTTGATGTCACGTTGTACCGCGGTGTACTAGTTAATATTACTTGATGTCACGTTGTACTAGTTAATATTACTTGATGTCACGTTGTGCTAGTTAATATTACTTGATGTCACGTTGTACTAGTTAATATTACTTGATGTCACGTTGTACCACGTTGTACTAGTTAATATTACTTGATGTCACGTTGCACCACGTTGTACTAGTTAATATTTCTTGCTGTCACGGTGTACCACGTTGTACTAGTTAATATTACTTGATGTCACGTTGTACTAGTTAATATTACTTGATGTCACGTTGTACTAGTTAATATTACTTGATGTCACGTGTACTAGTTAATATTACTTGATGTCACGGTGTACTAGTTAATATTACTTGATGTCACGGTGTACTAGTTAATATTACTTGATGTCACGTTGCACCACGTTGTACTAGTTAATATTACTTGATGTCACGTTGTGCTAGTTATTATTACTTGATGTCACGTTGCACCACGTTTTGCTAGTTAATATTACTTGATGTCACATTGTACTAGTTAATATTACTTGATGTCACGTTGAACTAGTTAATATTACTTGATGTCACGTTGTACTAGTTAATATTACTTGATGTCACGGTGTACTAGTTAATATTACTTGATGTCACGGTGTACTAGTTAATATTACTTGATGTCACGTTGAACTAGTTAATATTACTTGATGTCACGGTGTACCACGTTGTACTAGTTAATATTACTTGATGTCACGTTGTGCTAGTTAATATTTCTTGATGTCACGGTGTACCACGTTGTACTAGTTAATATTACTTGATGTCACGTTGTACCGCGGTGTACTAGTTAATATTACTTGATGTCACGTTGTACTAGTTAATATTACTTGATGTCACGTTGTGCTAGTTAATATTACTTGATGTCACGTTGTACTAGTTAATATTACTTGATGTCACGTTGCACCACGTTGTGCTAGTTAATATTACTTGATGTCACGTTGTACTAGTTAATATTACTTGATGTCACGTTGCACCACGTTGTGCTAGTTAATATTACTTGATGTCACGTTGTACCACGTTGTACTAGTTAATATTACTTGATGTCACGTTGTACTAGTTAATATTACTTGATGTCACGTTGAACTAGTTAATATTACTTGATGTCACGTTGTACTAGTTAATATTACTTGATGTCACGTTGTGCTAGTTAATATTTCTTGATGTCACGGTGTACCACGTTGTACTAGTTAATATTACTTGATGTCACGTTGTACCGCGGTGTACTAGTTAATATTACTTGATGTCACGTTGTGCTAGTTAATATTACTTGATGTCACGTTGTACTAGTTAATATTACTTGATGTCACGTTGTGCTAGTTAATATTTCTTGATGTCACGGTGTACCACGTTGTACTAGTTAATATTACTTGATGTCACGTCGTACCGCGGTGTACTAGTTATTATTACTTGATGTCACGTTGTACTAGTTAATATTACTTGATGTCACGTTGCACCACGTTGTGCTAGTTAATATTACTTGATGTCACGTTGTACTAGTTAATATTACTTGATGTCACGTTGTGCTAGTTAATATTTCTTGATGTCACGGTGTACCACGTTGTACTAGTTAATATTACTTGATGTCACGTTGTACCGCGGTGTACTAGTTATTATTACTTGATGTCACGTTGTACTAGTTAATATTACTTGATGTCACGTTGCACCACGTTGTGCTAGTTAATATTACTTGATGTCACGTTGTACTAGTTAGTATTACTTGATGTCACGATGTACCACAGCATGATAACGGAGGGGTAAAGCCACTTGGCTCTCCCCCACGTCACCTGAGCGATAGACAGGCCTGGGCCACAGCCAAAACAAACTGATTCATCAGGGTGTGTCTTCAGAGGGGACCGACCTGTGGACGGATGGATGAGCCGTCAGGTCAGACTGACAGGGGTCCGGTAACGCTGGTCGTTAGGACGGAGCCGGCTAAAACAGGGGGACAGGACACAATGTGCTCATTTCCTCTGCGGGGCTCATCTCTCACCGGAGGCCATATTTTCATAACCTCACAGCTCAAGTTCACCGCCAACACTTGATTTAGGGCTCCAGTACAAACAGTTTGGGTTAGCGCGCGGGGGGAGGTGTTGAGAATAAATTGGATTCTACGTGAGCAGGGTCTTCAGGAAGAGAATGGAGGAGATGATTAGGGAGGGACCTCACATTAGGAGGTTAAGACGGAGGAGGCTTCTCGGGCCAAGTTAACAACTGTCAATGTTTATACTACGTGCATCGGGGTGGGCAAAAAAACGCTTGGGTTTGAGGGCCACAGTGGGATTTAAAGAAAACGCAGATTTCACCTGGACCGATTGGTTTGTCGAAATCAACTTGCCCGCCAGAGAAAGGGCCGTTATTTGAAAGTCAATTAGACGTTCAGTACACTTCCCAGTGTAATTATAGACCTACAAGCATGATCTGGGGTGTTTTACAAAAGTCTAACCAATAAATCTAATCTTCAGGTTTTCTTTGGTCCTCCCAACCGAACAGGGATTAACATGGTCTTACAGAATGGATCCGACCCCTGGGTTCTGGTTTGCCCACCCATGATCTACAGTCTGGCAGGACCACTAATCTCAGCTAAAGCAGCCAGAGTATAATTATGTCTTTCAATAGGTGTTGTTGTTTGTATAGTCTGGCTCGGGCACTATGAATTAAGAAGCCTACTTAATCATTGTTTGAACTTATTTATGCTTCAAGCCTGGTTTTCCAGTTTGGATGCCCTTTAAGCATTACAATTACAGTACCAGATGAATTATTACCTTGTTAGATCATGTGTTGACACTGACAATGCAAAGCTTTCTTTTTTGCCATGCACATTTTAAATGGGGCCAAAAATACATTTTTTCAAGGGCATTCACAGAACGAGGAAAGCTTCACATCCTACTCACTTGAGTATCTAGCCTGACCAGCCAGCACAACTTCAGACTCTCATCTCATATTCTCATCCACAGGGACAAATCACAGTCGACAACCCGGTGAGGCACCAGGTCCTCCCATCTACACTCCAGATGTCTCAGGGCCTTTAAAATCCTAGCTTGTCATGTCACAGCGTCCAGGTGGATCTAGAGCATAGGTTTCGCAATGTGCTCCAGGAGAGATTATGTCCTGGTGGTTCACATTTCAACCCTAATTTAACACCGTGATTCTAATAAATTACAGTTATGTTGTAAATTACAGTAATGACAGTTATAGTAATGACAGTTCATTACTGAATGAGGCTGCATAAACATGGGATTGGAGAAAAAAACAAAAGGACAGTAGCACTCCAGAAGCAGGGTTGGAGACCTCTGGAGGCCCCTCAAGGCTTAGTTCTAGGCCCTTCTTTTTTTCTCTGTACAGAGTTACTCAGTCATGACAGATGATGTCAGATGTCCATATTTGTACTTGTAGCCAGTTGCTTTCATTCATAATAAAACGCATGTTTTCACTCATCAACCTGCAGCCACCAATCAGCATTCAGGTTGACAGTCCAGATAAGTAAAGTTCTAACTGTGATGAAAAGCCTCTTAAAAAAAGAGATTTAATCGACATTATCATTGCTTTTTTATAGCGTGCATGCCAAATCGCAACGGTGTCTGCATGTATTGTGACAACATTTTGTAGTGAATTGGGTCGTGTTCTGTAGTTTTTCAAGTGTTTTCGGGGTTAAATATTTTTTCTTGAGGCAACTCTTTTACAGTTGTTGGTTAACTTCTGCAGTGATTGCAATTATGTACGTTTCTACCTTTTGGGTTTGCCATATATGGTCACTACCAGCTCATCACCCTCTACAGTCCAAGGTAACAACTTTCCAACTTGTTTTAGTTTTTTGTGTGAATATTATTTGCAAACACTTGTTTTCGCAGGTTCTAAACTGCATCAGAAAAGCTTTGTTAAGAGTTAGCAGGCTGCAGGCTAGATGGCGTATGACAAACTCACACACACACATCACTTATTATGGACTCACACACCCACATCACAAATGACAGACACACAAACACACACACCCACCCACACATCACTTATGACGGACTCACACACCCACATCACTTATGACGAACTCACACACAAACACACACACCCACACATCACTTATGACGAACTAAACACACACATCACTTATGACGAACTAAACACACACACACATCACTTATGACGGACACACACACCCACACATCACTTATGACGGACACACCCACACATCACTTATGACGAACTAAACACACACATCACTTATGACGAACTAAACACACACACACACCCACACATCACTTATGACGGACACACACACCCACACATCACTTATGACGGACACACACACCCACACATCACTTATGATGGACACACACACCCACACATCACTTATGACTGACACAGACACACACATCACTTATGACGGACTCACACACACACACACACACAACGGACTCACACACACACACACACACAACGGACTCACACACACACACACACACACACACACACACACACATCACTTATGACTAACTAAACACACACACACACACACATCACTTATGATGAACTAAACACACACACACATCACGGCCTCACACGGACTCATGCACACACACACACACACATTAACTTGCCTAAGTGAGGACTCAGAAGTAGATAGCTCTTCCCATTGCTAATCCTAACCAATATCAAAACCACAAAAACCTCAAATCCAAGTCTCAACTCTTCACACTCTTATAAACTCAATCAGTTCTGGGACATTTTTGTAACACAGTTCTATAATGGAATCAGTAACACACAGACTATACATCTTATCTTATTGAACTGTGCGTGTGTGTGTGTGTGTGTGTGTGTGTGTGTGTGTGTGTGTGTGTGTGCGTGCGTGAAGTGGACATGGTAATAATCAATGCGGTGTCAGCAGGGGCTCCGTTCTGGGGAACTTTGATCCAACACGTGCGTCTGATTAGAGGAAGTCGTTGGAGGACGTCGTTAACACATCGCCTCTTAATTGGGAGGGCGGTACCCTGGAAACTAGACTGCCTCGGATTTAACGACTGCTGTAATTTCGCAGTTCCTTAACATTAGAGACGTATATTTCAGTCCGATAATAATCATAAGATTAGTCTGTGTGTTAAACGGCTTAAGAGACCCATGTAGTTTCTGCTGTTATCTGTATAAAAATGTGCCATAACAGATTTTGGAAATATTGCTCCAGAACACAGAACACAACATTTATCGTAACACATTTCATGAAGCTATACAGCGGTCATCGCCAGCTCAGTTTGTGAGACAGTATGAGCCATCTTCCTGCAGCCAGTTTCAACACAGCCTCATTGTGTGTCAGACATGTTAATAGCATTGTCACCATTTGGGGTCATTTGAGCCGAATATTGGCCAGAGGCATTTTTACTTTGTGGGACATGCTTCTCTTTCTGCCACAGCTGCTAAGCACTTATGGGATGATGACCCTGGGCTGGACTGTAGAAAGGTCACCAAAGGCTCAATGACATCGGCGAGGGAGTCTTCTGTGCATCCGGGCGAGGAAGAGATCCGTCACGCCCCCCCAGGACATGAAGCCACCCCGTCAGAAAGCCTAGTAGGGCAGCGGCGCTGGCGTCCATTTAAAACGGGCAAGGGTGGGGCCCTAGGGTCCCCCAACAGAGACGCGTCTGTGTTCACGGTGCCCACAGAGTCACGGCACAGTGTTTGTGGTCAGGATGTGAACGGTGGAAACATGACTGATGCGTAAAGGATTGTGTGTGTGTTCTATGTTCTGAGGGAATACCCCTAAACCACCCGACCCTCGAGGCAAAGCTGGCTGAAGAAATGACAGAGCGTCTCTAGAGGTCTACCATCACCCCACCCTAAGGATATGCTCACATCCATTCTCTGTTGACGTCAGTACAAACGATCTGCGCCGTTCCCGCAATGATACCAGTCAAACCCCGGGTTGTACTCACTTTGGATAGATGGCCGTCATCATGCCCGCTGCGTAGCCTGGCCTGCACATTCCCTCTGTCAGGTTGACATACTGGCGGCCCAACTCCGCCGGCCTGCAGAAAGCACCGGAAGGTGAGGAGGGGGAGGTTTTACGGGAGAACAAGGTGACATGACAACAAGGGTTTGCACTTCCACACACAACCTGAATATAATCAAATCGCTCCTCTGAACACGCAACTAAAAACAGCGAGAGAGTTTTACTGGTCAGCCATCTCTTCCGATACTAAAACGAGACTACGGTGGACAAGTTCAGACATTCCATCTACCGGCTCGTCTCTATTATAGGCATTCATTTCCTGCAATATGGCACAAGACTAGTTCAAATAAACAGCCGAGGAGGAGAGAGCCCGCCGCAACATGGGAGGCCTATTTGTCACGTCAGTGTTGATGAGATGTGGGGCATGGCTGGGGGACGCGGGGGTGGGGGGTGGGGCGGTTACGCGGCGGCGATGGACAGGCTACAGTTGGAGTGGAGTGGGCGGGGCTCTCTGGTTAACATGCCATCAGTGTCTGGTCAGAGGGAGTGGTCAGTGTCAGCAGACTCCACTATAAAGCAGTTGTATATAGTGCATCATAACCCCACTAAACTGTGGTCGATGGGAGAGTTCAATAGAGCCAATAGGAAAAACGGAATAAATATAAGTAAGTTCTGTACAAGACAATTGCTGAATGGCTGAAATGTCAAATGATTGGCCCCAATAATTAGAAAGTCTGTCATCTCTGGAAAATCTGAAGCTATTTAATAGTTTACGTTGTTAATCACAAACAGCCGAAAAATAGATTGTCTCTAGTATTTACAACTGCTGGAAAAACACAGGTCGGGTCTATTGTAAAAGATCCTAAAACTAGATCTTATCCACGCTTCTCAAGGATCAAACCCTGGGCTTAAAATCGAGCACTTTGCACTAAAATGTATGACAGAATTACATATTTTGAGCCAGTTTCCCCATGCAATCTAGCTTTTGTTTTTCAGGACGCACAGATTCCATTTATGGTAAGCACCATATCGCACAAATATGAGGCAAAAAGAACTAGGAACTAGGAATTTCAAGTGTTTAATTGCAGTCTAAGACATTTTACTTGGAGAAAAGTAGTTTCACTTACAACTTCCCGTCCAGCTTCTGCAGAAAGCCCTGCTTATCATAAGCTAGAAAGAGAGACAGAAAACGGGGTAAGAAACGAGCAAACCGTAGTCATAGCAGTTGATGAACAAAGATTCATCCGGTACACAAAGTGCCCATCCATCCTGACGTTAAACATACACATCTCACATCTCCAGCCAAGTAAACAGTGGATGCATTTCCATGGCGCTTACTAAAGCAAAAACACACTAGGGTTAGAGAGCATTTATGATGTGGCCAGTCAGTTTAACAGAGATTAAAGAAAAGCCAGCCAAAAAAAACAGTCAGCCACGGTTCAAGTTCAAATAATAAGTTACAAACAGCGGTTGTGGGTCACCTATGGAGAAGGACTGAGTGCTGGTCAGCCCATAGGTGACAGTATAAACAGTGGTTGTGGGTCACCTATGTAGAAGGACTGAGTGCTGGTCAGCCCATAGGTGAATAAGCTGTTTTTAGTAGAGAAAGACGAGGGGGAGCACGAGAGAATCTGTCTGTAAAAACCAACCTGCCTCTTCCACCCTCAGACAAAAGAAACGGTTAACAAACTCAGTTGTAGTACATCGTTCAACGCGAAAATAAATTTCAACGCGAGTTATTTGAATTCCACAGCGGACCGTTTGTGTACACTTATCAATCACTGTGATCTGGACGTGACTGGACAGACTTGGTCTACGTCACTCGGTCAAACCCCTGCAGATCTACAGAACACCCAGTGTCCCTGGAATCAACTGTGACTTAAGTATTTACATTCGCTGGGTCTCTGGGGAACAAAGCAAAGACATACGAGGAGCGGTAAACTTTTACTAGCAGCAACCACCCGGAATTGTGCAGATTTTCACCACTCGTCACAAGCCAGTAAATGCTACACACGTGAATGAATAAGCATTTCTTTATAACATTATGAGTTGGGGAGAGAGGGGAGAGAGGGGCATGCTTGCTCAGGACGCCCACGTTTTGCGCTGTGCCCTCCAGGGGAACTCTAGAGGAGAGAGGAGGAAAGGGAGAAGGGAGTGATGGGACGGGGAGCACTGGGTTTGAATGCAGTGTGTGTGTGTGTGTGTGTGTACGGAAGCACATCGCAGCCAGCGCTGGGAAAGGACAGAGCGTGGCCAGTGAAGTCACCCAACGTCAGGCTCCTTCAGACTGTCACACTAAATGACTCAGGCATGGCCGATCAGGGCGTTTATCCCAGTACGTGACAACAGATGGCGCCGTTTCCACACGTATTCAAACGGGCGAGTTATTTTCGGTGCACGCACTGGCGCAGTCCAAGTAGGGTTTATGCGCAGCTCGCGGTCCTGCTGCATCCGGAACAAGCAGACCGACCAACCAATGGTCGCATACCACCCAGGGAAATATTTGGATATTGACCGTTAAAATCCTTACATGCCCAGGACTCATTTCCAGGAAACAGGAGCCACGAATGGGGCCATTGGGAAAGCAGTGGTCAGCCGCACAGAGCCTGACAGGGAGTCTGGCCAGGCACATGATGGGGGGGACACAGTCTGACGAAGATGAGCTGCAACTATAATTTAAAACTGTCAAAAGACTAACTGCCATATTGTGCGTTTGGAATAGGAATGACTGCAAATACGCTTTCTTGGCGAGAGAATAAATGGAATATGATTAGCTTGGTGAGAGGAGTGAGCTGTAGTGAAGGTGAGTCGCCCAAACATGGCCACTGATCCAGGATGTTTGGTTGAAGAGGTGTGGCACTGTGGTGTGGCACGGTGGTGTGGCACGGTGGTGTGGCACGGAGGTGTGGCACGGAGGTGGAAGGAGGATTTGAGTTAGTACCTGAGCCCACTGTTTGTCCCACGGTGAGAGCAATGTCAGCTTCCAACTCTGAAACACAAGACGGTCAATTAGGCCCAGTTGGTGGGGGTTACCACGGCAATCAGTTCCCGCAGTCCAATAAGCTTAGCCAGGGCTTGAGTGAAGAAAAGCACAAACCCCCAGAGGTGCGGAAATGGTGCAAAAAGCAAAGACGGGAGAGAAGAGGTTAGTGGAATTAGTACTGCAGGGTTCCATTAAAAAGCAGAAGTCCAGAAGTTCCCCAATCATCTCCAAAATTGCACTTTCAAGATTTTAGAGTCTTGCGTAGAAAAAATGTGTAAAAATGGTAGGCTTCCAATAAGGCAGCAAAAAAGAGTGAATATGTACAATATAAAAAACAATATAAAATTGAAGGAAAACAAATAAAAAAAAAAAAAAGGAGAACAGAAATGCAGGGCTTTAGTGGTAGTATTAGCAGACGGTTGTTATTCCACAGTGAGCCCCTAAACATGGCAATTCCACCACCATCCCACCGTCACCCAATGTAAGGAAGGCTAGCGCCTCAGAACCTCTACCTGTTGGCCTTTGACCTTCACTCAGGACTATGAGAGTGGGCTCCAAGTCAACCTCTGCAAACAAAAGGGGTTAGAGAGGAAATCAGAGTAGCCTCAACAGAAGCTCACTACATGTCTACAGGAGGCGATGGAGCCACTCAGACCAAGACAGGAGTGCGAAGATTTGGCCGGGGAGTCGTTTACGGCAAATACACACAAGTACAAACTAACATGGATGGAAAAACAAAAACAGAACAGACACACGGGACGAGACACATGGGTGGAGGTTGAGAAAAACATAAATTGCATTTGCCGAACAAATCCCAAATCAAGATGCCTACATTATGATGGCAATACCCTCTCAAAGAACCATAAAAAATATTGGAATGGATGAGTACAATGTTGAAAAAAGTACATAGAATATAACACAATACTTTAGCAGTAGAAGTAGTAGTCATAGTGGTAGTAGTAATTTCATTATAGTAGTAGTATAAGTAGTGAATTATTATTACACACACAGTGAGCCCCTAAACATCGTAGTCCACCTTCACCCAATATAAGGAAGGCTAGTGCCTCTGAACCTCTACCTGTTGGCCTTTGACTTATATTCAGCACTATGAGAGTGGGCTCCAATTCAATCTCTGCAAACAAAAGGGGTAGAGAGGAAATCAGAGACGCCTCAACAGAAGCTCACCACATGTCTACAGGAGGCGATGGAGCAACTCAGACCAAGACAGGAGTGCGAAGATTTGGCCGGTCAGGGAGAGGACACAAGGACACACACACACGCAGACACACACACACACGCAAAGACACACAAGGACACACACACGCACAGACACAGACGCACAGACACACAAGGACACACACACGCACAGACACACAAGGACACACGCACAGACACACAAGGACACACACACACAGACACACAAGCACAGACAGAAATGGAGAAACGAGACTGAAGGAAGACACAAGACCACACACGGACAGGGTTAGAGATGACCATGCTACTCCTGCTTGAACTGGACCATTACAGACAAATTAAAAGGAAACCGTTGCCAATCAGGCTGTTAAAAAAAATAGAATAGGACGAGGTTATGTAGACCACCTGACCTGTATCCCCCTGTCCTATATTGTCCCCTGGCCTGTATCTCCGGTCTTAAGATACTGACGGAACCCACTCGTCAGGTCGTACTGTACTGATGGAACCCACTCGTCAGGTCGTACTGTACTGATGGAATCCACTCGTCAGGTCGTACTGTACTGATGGAACCCACTCGTCAGGTCGTACTGTACTGATGGAACCCACTCGTCGAGGCGTATTGTACTGATGGAACCCACTCGTCGGGTCGTACTGTACTGATGGAACCCACTCGTCGGGTCGTACTGTACTGATGGAACCCACTCGTCGGGTCGTACTGTACTGATGGAATCCACTCGTCAGGTCGTACTGTACTGATGGAACCCACTCGTCAGGTCGTACTGTACTGATGGAACCCACTCGTCAGGTCGTACTGTACTGATGGAATCCACTCGTCAGGTCGTACTGTACTGATGGAACCCACTCGTCAGGTCGTACTGTACTGATGGAACCCACTCGTCAGGTCGTACTGTACTGATGGAACCCACTCGTCAGGTCGTACTGTACTGATGGAACCCACTCGTCAGGTCGTACTGTACTGATGGAACCCACTCACCAGGTCTTACTGTACTGACGGAACCCATTTCTAAGGGCATATTATTGCGGTTATGCAGCAGCTGAAATAAAAGGAGCAACGTGTTTGGAACCCTGACCCACACACATTTATGGTATAGTAAGAATCAAAACATCATATGGTTGAGTTCCCTGGCCTTTGCTAAACCAGCTGGGGACACTAAATATTTACTGTGCAAGGCGATGCACACAGGGGCCCTGTCACGGCAACTCCACATGTCAAACAAACCCTGGAGGTGTCAAAGCAGGAATGAAAACATCCTTATAAAGTGGTTTAAAGTGTAATGTGCCAGTTAGGTCTCGACCAGCTGCCCCGCCCCAGGACAAGATGAATGTGGCCTTCAGCCAATCAGCTCCATTTATCATATTACTGTTTCCCGGCAAAACACCTTAGGAACCAGTGTACACTGTAAAACCTTTAAAATCACTAGTCCTTAAGTAAGCATTTAAGTAAGACCGTTCACATTGAATGGCCAGTCACACTTTTCTATACATTTTTTATTTTCATAATTGCCCATCACACAATTGAGATGTAAAATAAGTTTTAGTACTTAAGTGCCTAGTCAATACCGATGATCAAACCAAATTTCTAATAATTTATGTTTTATCTACATCCCATTTTACCATTATTAGAGGTAAATCTGATATGGTATTGAATAACCACACTGTTAACTCCAAAAGGGCTAAAGTCATTAGAATGCATCAGAAGCTTTGGATGGATGCTTCTTCAATTTGTCCAGTTACACAATCTACTTAAGACAATCAATGTCCCAGGTCAGAAAATGCTAGTCACAGTCCCAGGTCAGAACACGCTAGTCACTGTCCCAGGTCAGAACACGCTAGTCACTGTCCCAGGTCAGAACACGCTAGTCACTGTCCCAGGTCAGAACACGCCAGTCACAGTCCCAGGTCAGAACACGCCAGTCACAGTCCCAGGTCAGAACACGCCAGTCACTGTCCCAGGTCAGAACACGCCAGTCACTGTCCCAGGTCAGAACACGCCAGTCACTGTCCCAGGTCAGAACACGCCAGTCACTGTCCCAGGTCAGAACACGCCAGTCACTGTCCCAGGTCAGAACACGCCAGTCACTGTCCCAGGTCAGAACACGCCAGTCACTGTCCCAGGTCAGAACACGCCAGTCACTGTCCCAGGTCAGAACACGCCAGTCATTGTCCCAGGTCAGAACACGCTAGTCACTGTCCCAGGTCAGAACACGCTAGTCACAGTCCCAGGTCAGAACACGCTAGTCACTGTCCCAGGTCAGAACACGCCAGTCACAGTCCCAGGTCAGAACACGCTAGTCACTGTCCCAGGTCAGAACACGCCAGTCACAGTCCCAGGTCAGAACACGCCAGTCACTGTCCCAGGTCAGAACACGCCAGTCACAGTCCCAGGTCAGAACACGCTAGTCACTGTCCCAGGTCAGAACACGCCAGTCACAGTCCCAGGTCAGAACACGCTAGTCACTGTCCCAGGTCAGAACACGCTAGTCACTGTCCCAGGTCAGAACAACTTAAACATGTGGAAAGGACCTTGGAGTTTAGAGCCTATTTGGTAAAACGATCCCTGTACTGTTATTGAGAAAAACAGCACTCACGAGATACTTTGGATTCAGATTAACTAAATAACATTCAAACAATTTAAAAAAGACAACATCAAAGCTGCAAGACAATAATTAGGCGTCTATTTCAAGTCACTCATTGATCAAAATGAGTAATCCTTTGGACGCATCAATTACTGTGGTACTGCAGCGCCCTCCAGTGGCCAAAAACCCAAAGTTTAATAAGTGATAAACTTAAAATATACCCTGTAGCGCCTCAAACCTCAGCACGTGTTAGGTTTCACTGACCGGAGACCTATTCACTGCTGACAGCTGGTTGTAAACGTCAGGCGTTTTAAAACAAGTCTTTTGCCCCCTCTGCTGGCGTGAACATGTTTCAGGGACCAGCAGCATTGCAGCATCACCCAAACCACTGCCACCCTGGGAAGAGTCAGTCTTTCCACCATTACATAGACCTCTCCATTACCGCACACTCTGATTCAGAACCAACAGGACCCACAGCCCTCAGCCTACCAGCAATTAAAGCTTGTTTGTAGTGGCACAACCATAAGGAGGCCTCCCTTGACACTACAACAGCAGCATTCCTGGCGATCCGCGCTTGAAATAGCATCTATGTAAAGACGTCAGTCAATCAAAACATAAGGAAAATACAGAACATGAACTTAACCCCTTTACTTCCACATTGGGCGTCAGGACTCTATGTAGTGCAAGTATTTTACTGGCTTCTTGCAAGAAATTCCAAGTATGACAACAAGCAAATTAGTTTCAAAAGCGGTAATAAAAGTGAGACTTGGTACTAATTCACAGAATTTTTGTTCAGGCTGTTATTCAACGTCAGATTATAAGATAGCAACTGCAAGCAGAGAAATCAGATGACACTAGCCAGAGTCAAGTGAATGAGTGGCACAGAGGAAATATTCTCCCACAGACAAAGTGTCTTTGAGTCCATTACCCTCCAGACATTAAAGGGGAAGCTGAAGACAGGGAATTTCGTGATACATCTGAAGATACATTACCCAGCATGCCCCACTACATGGTTTAGGGGTAATAATGAAAAGGAGAAACAAACACATTGGCACAGAGGCAGGTGGACCGAATGGCTATTTGGGTGATAATAACTGGTGTGTGTTTGTATCGCCAAGCAAAAATGGGCGCCCTGGATACGAGCATCTGATTGCCTTATTATAATGTAAACACAGTACTATACAGACAGATCCGTAGTCCCAGTGGGTTATGGGAGAAACAGCCTACACAGTACTATACAGGCAGATCTGTAGTCCCAATGGGTTATGGGAAAAACAGCCTACACAGTAATATACAGACAGGTCTGTAGTCCCAGTGGCTTATGGGAGAAACAGGCTACACAGTACTATACAGACAGATCTGTGGTCCCAATGGCTTATGGGAGACACAGGCTACACAGTAATATACAACATGGGCGGCTGCAATGCTCTGAAGCAACAGTGAGACAGTGAGACAGTGAGTCTGAGCAGACATATATAAAATGTAAATTAGGCTCCCCCAAAGAAGAACAAAAAAGGAATAACCACTGATGGTCTAGCGGCCAAATTGAGACGGCCGTGTGTGGTCTGAAGTATCAACAAGAAGGAAATAAAGACACAAGCTGCCAGACAAAACTACAGACCGACTAGCACGCGGGTCCACAAACATGGGAGACTTGAGCGAGTAACAGGTAGACACACAAACAGGTAAAACTGCACTGAAAAGCACGTCAATGCTGAATAACAAATACAGTTAAATAGACAGACGGACGGACGGCCAAATGGACGGAGGAATGAAAAGACATCGGCAGGTGTGCAACTCACGTGGCTTCTGACCCCATACATGCAGGTGCAGCTTCCCAGATGAGTAGTAGATGTATCCCAGGACAAGCACGAGGCACAGGACAAACAGCAGCTTGTGTGAGGGCTTCATGGTTCTCAGTCACTATCCGGCACATGGCACCATCTGGCACATCCCCTACGAGGATACAGGGACATGCCGAGGAGAACAGAGGTAAGAAGTCAGCGCTGGGTGTGTGTGTGTGTGTGTGTGTAACCGGGCCCCTGTGAAACACATTACAGGTTGTGGAATCAAAGTGTCCGGACATTAAAACAGAATTAAGCAATGCTCGAGGCTCGAGGATAAGTCGAGGCCTCTTCACTGTTGACAAACTGGTGTTTTGCAAGTACTATTTAATGAAGCTGCCAGTTGAGGACTCTGTTTCTCAAAATGGACACTAATGTATTCGACCTCTGGCTCAGTTGTGCACTGGTGCCGCACACCTTTTTCCATTCTGGTTGGAGCCAGGTTGCTCTGTTCTGTAAAGGGAGTAGTACACAGCGCTGCGAGCGGACTTCAGTTTCGTGGGAATTTCTCAGTTAGAATAGCCTTCATTTCTAAGAAACCAAAGTGAACTGATGTGTTCCAGAAGTTCTTCTTTTTTGGCCATATCTGCCGATCACCGAAACCATAATTGCTGATGCTCCCAATGCTAAACTAGTCTAAAGAAGAGATTTTAACAATCAATTAGCCTTAAAAGGTCCTAAACTTGGATTAGCAAACGCAATGTGCCTTTGGAACACAGGGCTGTTGATGGCTAATAGTGGTCTTCTGAATTCAATAGTAATTTACAACATTAACAATCTCTACATTGATCATTTAATCAATGTTGTTTCTAATCCATATAGTTATTCTAATAGACAAAAAAAATCTTTCAAAAATGTTTGAAAGATAGTGTAATGTCCACACTGTAGAAATCGGTGACTAGGCAAAAAAACAACCATCGTCTAGCAGACCGAGAAAAGCTTTAACCAAGAACAATGTAAATAAACGATTAAATAAAATGTAGTGTGTAGACTACAGGATGTTTGAACTTTAGACTCCCAGGGCTTGCTTTAACCATTTCAAATAATGTTTCTGGTGTTCAGAAGTGTTTTAAGTACATTTGACAAGCGGAGGTGGAGAAAAATATGGCATTTTAAAGTTCACCCAACTTATTATGAAATTAAAAAAGCAGGTTTCAAAGATAGGATAAATGTGGCTGCTTAAACAACCGTTTTGACAAATTGCTAAAAGATTCACTTGAAGCCAAGTTTCTATTAAAAGAAAACAGACATTAAGCTAAACATGTCCTGGTGCTAGGTTTATGGTCATGGGGTCGTTGCCCCAGGATGAGTGCAGACCAAAGACTCCAAAAGCAGGGAAGACAAAACTGATGAGCAGGGAGAGATAGGTTTAACCATAAAACTATGTTAACCAAAGTTTCACCAAAACATCTCCAAACATCAAACAAAAAATCCTCAGGTGGTAGATAATAATAATTTGAGTGGTGAAATGTTATTGTCTGTGCTGTAATGACATAGAACATTAGTGCCTGCTGCCTTCTGTCCTACCCAATAACATCATGATCCTACATCATTCCCTTAAAACCATAGAAAAACTTCCTGTCAAAAGCACCATGACCGTTTTCTAACAAGATGTTGACAGCCAATATTTATTGAGTATTAATAGAGTAAGCTAAATTTAAAACTGCACTAGATGGTAGATTTTCAACAGTTCTCAGTGGCACATGGATAACATAATTGCTTTAGAAATAAAGCAGAGTCAACATTTTGCAGGCGGCAGCTGAGCTACTTCCGTTGGCGCGGGCAAACAGACAACTGCATGGGCCAGGGTCAAATTTCAGCCCGTCTGGGTTTCTGTGTCGTGCCATCAGGCCATGTTTAACCTTCTCCCTAATGACTCTCTTCAAAGACAACAGAGCAGGACTGCCAATGAATGAGGTGATTAGGTACACGTGGCTTAACAACGAGCAGTTGTATCACGTTTATTCTCCACCACTCTAATTTACATTAACCTTTTAATGACTATACCAAAGGAAGCACACTGCAATTGAGACACTGACAAATGCCTATATTTGTTTTTGTCTAAATTATTCCAATTACCCACAGGTGAAATTGAAACACATGAAAGTGAAATTGAAACACATGAAATCATCTTACCAAGCATACTTTGAGATTACTGATATTCATGTGCTCAATACTACTCGTGATTTACTTCTAAACAACTGACTGAAATACCATTAATTCCTATAAAGGACTTCTCATAGGAGGGCACAGAATGCCAACAAGCCGACAAGAAGTCTTCCAACCCTTTCCATGGCAATACAACAATTCTTGGTGATAAGCACACCAACTTGAGCCAACTGCCAGGAAACAAAGTTTTATCAGATAAGACCACACTGAAAAGTGAATTATTTAATTTGTCACCATCTAGAATCAAAATAGCATTTTTGGGTGCACAGTATACAAACTTGTACAACATTTCCCTTCCTCCCATATGTAGCAACCACAGACCTAGTAGACCAGACTGATGTGTGAAAACCCTTACTTACAATTGAGCAACAACAAAAACTAAAAAACGTTTTTTGGAAGTTTGACTTTGTGTTTATGTGTCAATATAAAGCAGGAATTCAGATGTTTGTTATTTTCATTTCATGCTGTAGTGACTTTATATATCTACTGTGTATAATTCTGCCACTAAGAAGACAAGACTTTAACAATAACACAGATTGTCTCAGTCTTTTCTTAACAAACGAGACTGGTATAGTACTAGCTAGAAAACTTTTAATGTTGAATATCTTTTGGAAAATAATATAATATAGGTTTTTTTACTTTAGATGTCTACTGGTATATTTTGCTTACATTTATTCTAGCAGTACTGTGAAAATGGTCACCTTAAACAATTTCGTCAATTTTAACCAAAACATACATTTTGTAACTTCATCAATGACTACAAGTAGAGGCCCCAGCAGATAGTAATTATATATGTACTAGTTCTGTCAAAAATGCACATAAGCATATGTGACATGTTACTGGAATCGTGTTACAACCCATACATGCCCATATCTGAGACTTGCTTACCCCCTTGTGACTTCCTACATATATAAATACTCATGCAAATATAGACATACATATATACCATGGAAATCAGCAATGGTAATTGCTCAGAATTTGAAGCACCCAACTTAATAATTACAGATACATTTCTGCCTTTCACATAGCATCTGGGGCTGGTGCAAATCATTACACTGAAACCATGGCCAACCGAGGACAGTGCACAGAGCCAAACTAGCCTGGATATAATTACATTACTGCTCTTTACAGTGGAAACTGCAAAAAAGAAGACACAGCTTAAGATGCAAAGGCATGTGATATCCTGATTCCCAAAAGTATTGTGATTAGATAAGGGAGGACCACTGGTCACAAGACAGTTTTAACAAGTTCGATACTTAATGGGGAAAATAACTCACCACGGACACATCTTAAGAGAAAAAATATCAAGGATATTACGGTTTCAAGGAACCTTTCCATAATCCCGGTCAAAGAAGAACCGGGAAAAATGTGACTCAGCTACAATATGAGGGGTTGAAGAAAGAGATTTCACTGATTGTTTGTCATTTTACCATTTGATACATGCAGACACGGCAGGGTTCTTCAGTAGGACTCCCATGGCCATTCCTGGCCGTGTCCATATCAGGGTTCTTCAGTCACGTACAAACAGTAGGACGTCCATGGCCATTCCTGGCCGTGTCCATATCAGGGGTCTTCAGTCAGGGTTCTTCAGTCACGTACAAACAGTAGGACGCCCATGGCCATTCCTGGCCGTGTCCACATCAGGGTTCTTCAGTGAAGGACAAACAGTTGGATGCCCATGGCCATTCCTGCCCGTGTCCACATCAGGGTTCTTCGGTCACGGTTACTTAGCAAGACACTCTCTCTTGCCTGATAACAGGCAGATAACACAGCAGATATTTATTCAGGCCTAACCTTTAGTCTCAGCATGACTCCCTGTCCAAACAATGTCTGTTTAGCATATCTGCTTTGGAATTACAAAATACACATTGGTACAAAAAAGCTAAAAAGAAACAAGACACAAACCATAAAAAAGAACAAACACTTAATCATCAGGCTGAAGTGTTTGACTGCAATCTACACTTCCAGTAAAATTTCCTGAACCAAAGAAGTGGGAGGAATGAACGTCTCATATGGACAATTCCAGTGAAATACCTAAATTCGAAAGTATTTCTGGTGAGGCATAAGGCGTTTCGTCATAGTTTCAACAAAAGTTGCATAATAAAAAACTAATTTAACTCCGTTGCCATGTCTACCTGCATATTTATATGCAGACTTATTTAAAAACATCAAATCATGTTGACCAAAAGCAATACCATCATTAATTAGGCATGACTATTAAGCTAAAGATTTAACGTTAAATGCACTGTGAGAAGACGACAAGCTAAGCTAGTGTAGTGAGTGTGAAGGTCTGGTCAATGTTCTCCCTGAAACCATTTTGGTCCAAGCCTTCATGTGGCTGTCAACATGTGCCACCTTCCCATATTAGGCAGGTGGACATGTTTTGGCACATCGGTGTACACTATATTTCACATACAAGTAAAATAAATCTGTTTGAATAGTAATGAGCATCAGTCAAAGACAAGAACAGCAATAGCAACATCCTGCTTGGCCCTTGCATTAAATCCTATTCTGCTAGCATCCTGTACTTGAAAGGAACTGATGCAGCATTACTTGTAGAGTTCAACACATTGAGCAGTATGCCACACCTAACGTAACCTTTTGTAGAGACAAATTAAGTCACTGACAGAGCCAGTGGAAAGAGAGTTCTGTTTCATTCAAAGAATGTAAATGTTGCCTGCTTACTACCAATATGCATTATTTAAGACAGAATTAAATAAAGATAAGGCCGTTACACAATAGCCAATCCTTAATCACATTCTTCATGGTAGATTCTGTGTTGTTACATTAACGCTTATATTTCCCAGATTTATGCTTATATTTCCCAGATTTATGCTTATATTTCCCAGATTTATGCTTATATTTCCCAGATTTATGCTTATATTTCCCAGATCTTAAAATAAGGGAAAGGATGCAGCGTGACTGTGTACACTCACCAGCCACTTCATTAGGCACAGCTTCTCAACTACTCGTTAACACAAGCGCACCAATGTGGAAGCAACCCAGGGCATTTAGGCAAGTAGACGTTGACAAGACGACCTGCTGATGTTGGAACCAAGCGTCAGAATGGGAAAGAAATGTGAATTAAGTGAGTTTAAACGTGACATGGTGGTTGGTGCCAGATAGGCTGGTTGGAGTATTTCGGAAATTTTCCAGCACAAACCATCTCTAGGGTTTACAGAAAATGGTCAGAGACAGAGAAAATATCTAGGCGGTGGCAGAAATCTGGGCGAAAATGCCATGAGATGGCAGAGGATGGATGAGAATGGCCAGACGCTATCAGCTCGAACCAAAAGCGACAGTAACTCAACTAACCACTTGTTACAAGAAAGGCAGGCAGAATGGCATCTCTGAACGCGCAACACAACAAACCTCAAAAGTCGATGGGCTAACGCAGGCTTAGACTACACCCCCCCCCCGTCCCCCGTCAGCTAGGGAAAGAAAACTGAAACTAGAATTTTCAAAGTAAGAGAACAGAACAGTGGAAACAATGCCTGGTCTGATGAGTCTTCATTTCTGCTGCATTATTCACCTAGTAGGGTCAGAGTTTGGCGTAAACCGCATGAAGGCTTGAATTCATCCTGCCTTGTCTCAACAGTGCAGACTGGTGGTGGTGGAGGTGGTGTATTGGTGTGGGAATATTTTCTCGGTACACTTTGGATCCATTAATTCCAATGAATTATTGTCTGAACGACACAGCCGACCTGAGTAATGCTGCTATCATGTCTTCTCTTTATGACCACAGTGTACCCATCGTCTAATTGCTACAACCAGTAGGATAATGTGCCATGTCAAAGCTCATGTCATCTCAAACTGCCTTATTGTACATGACAAAGAGTTCACTGTACCCAAATGTGCCCTCAACATTCACCAGATCCCAATACAAAAGAGCACATTTAGGATGTGGTGAACCAGGAGATTCGCCTAATAGATGTGCAGCCAACAGATCAGCAGCAACTGAGTGATGCTATAATGTCTATATGGATCAAAATGTCTGATCAACTTTTTCACTTTTTTCTTTGTTGAATCTAGGGCTAGGCCACGAAGAATAAAAGCAGTTCTGGCAGCAAAAAAGGGATCCAACTGAGTACCAACAAAGTCGACCTAATGTAGCTGGCGAGTGTATATGAAATTAGTTTTTTTACTTTTCAAAGTATGGATGTTTCAAATGTGCAAATAAAGGGCTTGTTTGCATGGAAGACAGATGTTGTCAAATATGTTTGCTAACTAACAGGGAATTAGCGGGAGACACGCAGGAATTCTCACCACAATTACCATCCGATAAAACGTAATGACTGTCAAAACAAATCATGTGATCACGACTACAACCGGATTAACAGGAGGGATAAGCCAACAAATTATATTTGAAATATCCACTTCAACATGGAAATGAGCAAAATATAGCTGCCCATGCTTTAAGCTTAAGCAAAAACACTAGAGGTGGTGTCATAAATGGCTAACACTCGACGGCTAAAAGCTGTTCTCAATAACAACGCATGGCAGCATGACCGGGACCCGGCACAAATCCCAGTGATGCATTACAGCTATCGTGAACTAATTACCTAGTTCTAAAGCAATTAGAAGAGCAAACGGTTGTCATGTCATGCCCGTGGTATAAGGTCTCATACTCTGGTTTTCAGCCAGTCTAAATTCAAGATTTTAACCACCTAGTTCATAAGATATACAATTATACAAAGTCTGCTTAAGGCTATGTTAAACCAGTAAGATTTTTAAACAAATGAAAAAGATGAAGGTTATTCTAACAGTAGATGATAAGTGAAGGGTAGCTTCGGTCACAATAAAGGAATTGTCTCCAAATTAGTTATTGGATATTTACTCTACATCTTTAGTTGTCAGTTATTTAGTATTCCTTTCAACAAAATAATGTGTATAATCTCCAGGGACTGTAATTGTACCCATATTGTCATGATGAAGTACCAATGTATTTAGGTAAAACATATAAATCTAATGTCCATAGGTATTCAGATCGGTTAATTCAGTTCTATGTTTAGCACTTTTAGCAGCAATCGGAGCTTGTTTCCCCCATCCCCCCCCGCAGACCATCTCAGGATCTTTAGGTTTAGATGTTGAGAATCTGTGAACTGACCTTTCAAATATAATTTATTGGCTTATACCAGCTTTAAAACTTAGCTCAATAGGTGGGTGATGACCTAAACTAGAAAGCTGGTAAAGCTCTGGCAAACTGAATACCTTTTTCATTAGGCTTAGGTCTTAAGATGAAACGACATTGGCAAATATGAAAATGTCAAGGCAGATATATGTTACACAAAATACAACAATACGTTTCACATCAAATAAAACTATTCCGGAAAATTGCTGAACACAGCACGGTCAACCAAAAGACATCCCAAGGACAGCATCTAAATAGAACAAATTGTCAGTCAAAGCCTTAATAAGATATAGTCATTGTGTAGCCATATAAGTATATGTCAGTCACAGCAAGCAAAGCAAGCATGTAAAGTCGATCTTCAAACTTTATACAGACCAACCAATTGAAAGGTGACACTGACATCTTTTGTCTAACTGACCTTCGTTAGCGTAAGGAGGAAAACATAAATACTGAAAAATAATTAGCAAGTAAATAAATTAGAATGATTAATACAGTCCTTGTTTTTTATTTGGATGTACAAATCTAATTATCGATACCTGTGTTCATTCAATTTGTTTTGTGAATTCTGGTCATCATTTTCATACACTGATGAAAAAAATGAATCGTCAAAGGCTGTAAAAACCCAGTAACAAGATGTAGCTGTTGTTCTAATACAAAACCTCTGCCACTGATGGACACAGCCAACCGGCACAAGAGTGATTTGACCTCAGTGTAAAACGTGGGGTTAATCTAACCTACTTATGCCCTACCCCAACCTAAAATTAAACCCAAACAAGTTATCCAAATTATGTTCACGATAAAGGTAGCCAGCAAACGAGTTTACAAAATCTACAGTATAACAGAAAAGCTGGTTATTGTTTTAAAAAACGCACCTGGCTAATAGCTACATTAGCAAGTTACATTACTGTAGACCAACCTATCCTCCATGTAGCAACAACATGGTCAGAGACCATATGAGAGCCCAGAGCTACTATAGCGGCAGATACAAATAATCTGTTATTTATGATGATTTAGGGGTGTCTAATACAACAACCAGTACTGAAGATGTCGGGTATATACATTGGTTAGCATAACCACAGCTAACACACACACGTAGAGGGAACATAACGGTATTGATGACGGACGGCCCAGTAATCCCATTTAACTTTACACACAAACGCAGTTCTCGCAATAACACAAACAACAGATACCGTCTGTAGGAAACGGGGATGTCATCAACTGTCGGGTGAGCGATACGTTTGAATTACCCATCTGACGTTAGTTGTCCACAAATACCTTTTGCTCTACAGACAAATACAATTTAAAAAAGACGACGAGTGGGTAACTTTTCCTCCGATATCCACCGTGCAGCAGTCGGGTTTAGTGTGAAGCTACACATATTCGACTGTGGTGATGCTAGCTTAGGTTGCTGCAAACCAAATAAACTGGTGGCAGCAGCTACAGTACTGGATTTAGGGCTCCCATTTGGGTTTCTATGGGTTCCCCAATTTAACTAGGCCAAAATAACGCATTAGCCACTACTACCAAGCCATGTTTAGCAGCGACCGCAATCCGGCCAACGTTTCGGTGCACGACATGCATTTACATTTGTTACATGCTAGTGTGGCTATATTAACACACTGGTAAAGTACATCAAACAAGATTAATTTAAAACCAGACAAAGTAGTACTAGTCGTCTTAAATAACACAGGCAACATTCACCCCCGTCGTCTAGAAATCAGGACGTTTAACCCAAAACACCGAGATGGATACTAGTTAAAGCCCAATGAAAGCGATTAGTTGAAATGTGTACTGGTGTTGTATGGTCGTTACCTTCTCTCCCTTTTAGAGTTTCACGTTGTAGTAGTAAAACGTTTCTGTTTAGGTAGTTGAGTAGCTTGTTTAGAAACGAAGAGGTCGCCAACGTAACGGTATTCCCCCTGCTTTCCCGAGCATCATGTTAATTCTGAAAACGACACGCCAACTAGCAGAAGATGTTCAGAGAACAACTCACCACCTCTCCTCCCCCCCCCCGTCTCTCCTCCCCCGTCTCTCCTCCCCCCCGTCTCTCCTCCCCCCCGTCTCTCCCCCCGTCTCTCCACCCCCATCTCTCCTCCCTCCCCCCATCTCTCCTCCCTCCCCCTCTCTCATCTCCCTCTCCCCCTCTCTCATCTCCCTCTCCACCCCTCTCTCATCTCCCTCTCCACTTCCCTCCCCCTCTCTCCCTCCCCTCTCCATCCCTCTCTCCCTCTCTCTCTGCTGGCGCCCCCGTCTCTTTTCCCCGAACCACTCAAACTCAATTCCAGGCGGGTCACATGGTCATGTTGCGTTAGCGATTATCCCCAGTACTTCAATACACGAGTTCAATACATCTTTTTTTCGGTTCAAACCGACACGTGGCCTTCTCCTGGTCAGCTATTACATTATGTTGACGTGCCTTTATCGCAGTGAACCCTACATTGTTCCACTCGTTTTTCAACATTATAACTGTTCAACAATACGGATCAATGTATTTGTTGTGTTGTCGCCCTTAACCCGGCTATAGTTTTTGCCTGGCAGGCACATACTTTGTTACCGCGTGGTCAATTGTAAACGGTCTGTTAATGCATTTGGTCAATAAATCATGAAAGCCTACGGCAATGTTTTGCCTTTACACTAAATTGCCCCTATTTGAGGCTATATACTGGGTGTACCGACTTCGTTAAAACAGTGTGGGCTTTGAAATGGCGCTGTCTATACGCTGGTGGTATTATTGCCCAACTCGTTAATTATTTTTTGTTTTAATTCGTTTTAAAATTGATTATCAAATCGCCAGCAATAAAAAATGAAGTATGATTGTTGTTGTTTTTTTTTGCTTCATGGGTACTAATAAAGTTGTTTATTTTATATTAGATGAATTCAAACAAACAGGTTTACAGATGTGCTCAGATTTGTAGATACACTTACAGCTAATTTAATTTTCTTTAAGTTCCACCTGAAAAGATATTGCATAATTGGGGCTGCTTTGCTGTGCCTGGCACAGGGTGCCTCGAATCTGTGCAGGGCACAATGACATTTCAAGACTATCAAGGCATTCTGGAGTGAAATGTACTGCCCTGTGTCTGAATGCTCAGTCACAGGCCATGGGTCCTCCAAAAGGGTAATGACCCAAAACACATAGCTAAAGGCACCCAAGAATGGATAAGAACAAAACTTTGGACTGTTTTGAAGTGGCCTTCTTCTATGAGTCCTGATCTGAATTATCTCTGCTCAGATTGTTGGAGCTCTGCCAATCTATACGACTCACCCGTTTGGATTGCACCTTTAATTCGTTCATCCTCTGAGCAGCCACGTCTTGTATGTAACATTCACAGGCCTGTCCTATTTTGGGCTCAGGTCCAGGATGAAAAGCCTCTTGATGTATAGTAATATTGCACACTAATCAATAAATATTGAATGAACCACGAAACACAATCCGGACAATCACTTTCTTCCACCAGGGCCCAGTCAGATTAGCAGCATGATGAAGTATTTATACCGGAAAGTCCCGGCACTAAGTGTCCAACACCATGGCAACATACTAGAGCCGCCCTAATGTAAGTCGTTTCCGGTGGCTCAGAGCAAATGCCAATTGTTTCTGTTCAAGTACCTTGTATCTTTCAATCTCAAAAAAATGTGTTTCCATCGTTAGAAGCTGAACGCCTTTTTAGTACATTTACTAATGTCATCATATAGCACTGATTACACAAAGAACACTTATTGACTCATGCCACAATGGGCCCGCAGGCCTCGTACTCCACCAGTATACTATTCCTCACAGGATCTTCTGGAGCATTAACAGTGTTATTTACAGCACAGTATATTAATTCTCTCATTTGCCTTTAGGCAGATTTGTAATGGTGGCCATGTTGTGTCCCTGAAATGCATTGTCCATGGTGTATTTTTAAGAGTACCAAGAGTCAACTCCTTTCCTGTGGGGATTGCCTGTCTTGGGCTACAGGCCAGGTTATCCATTTAATCGGTGGGTTTAGGTTTTTGTCTTTAGCTTGCGTAGTCACACTTAAGTCTGAAGGGGCTTTAAAGATGAGAATGGCATTTGGTTTATTTTTCATTTCGAAATGATCACTGTTATTAGTTCTGTGCTTTTATTTCAGTTCTATTGCGGTGACTTAAAGTTTTCTATGGCTTCCCAAATTCCTTCTACACCCCATAATCTCAACGAATGACCTGCAGGTTAACATCCAAATCGTGCAGATGAATATATCAACACGCTTAACCACCCAATGCTTTCGACTAATGTCCTCATGCAGCAAATGGTTGCAATAAATTAATTACTTTCCTACCTCAAAAAACAAAGGGGATGTTTTGTGAACACCTATTTAGGCCCCTAGCTTAAAATGTGTTTTGTGACAGTTGACCAATAGTCCAAAAACTAATTCAAGCAAATCTTAAATTAAAAACCACAACTTTGGACTTCCCTCTTTAAACCCTTAATCATTACCTTCATTTCTCTCTTTCAACTCTCATTAACCTTTTTCAAACCTTCATCATTACCCTCATTCAACAGTCCCACAACCCATCTTGCAGCCACTCAGTAGACCCCAAAGATATTTGGACTGTGTTTTAAAGATCCTTCTAAATCTGAGGGAACAAAAAGCTAAACCTAAACCTTTTGCCAGTGTCTCTTGCACTTGTGCCAAGTGCTCTTAGCACAGTATAAAGATTTTCTCAAGGCCTTTATGGGTTTTTAGAGTACCTTCTTTAATTGTGTAATGACCCCTTGTGTTCCCTACAGTCAAAATCGTAAGAGAACATGGCATTCTTTGGGTTTATTTTCAAAAGGGGAAGTGCTGTTTTTGAATGCCATCACATCCTTTTCAGGTTTTATTTTAGGTCTGCTGATCTTTGACCATCTTTTCACCAGCTAAACCCTCTAGTTACAAAGACTCCCTAAATTCATATTGAACGCTGCCTTTACTACAGTTTTACCTAGTTCATGCTACCACGGCACTAACAGTTTTTTTTATTATTAATTAGAATTATCCATTTGTTTTTAACTTAAGTATGGTTGGTCATGAGATCTTATTGCCGATAAAAAAATATACTCAATGGTGTTGTGTCGCGTAAAACAGGAAATGTTTTGTATCGGTTTCTTACAGCAAAACGTCTCTGGTTACGTATGTAACCTTAGTTCCCTGAGGGGAACGAGACGCTGCGTGAAAACGCTATGGGAACGCTCTGCGTGAGTGCGTCATGAAGCACATGTGTAATCAGTCCAATGGCGTGACGGAACGTCACAGACGGGTGACGTCGCGACCAGGAAGTCATAAAAGCACACCTAATTACCGGCACCTTCAGTTTCTGATGGGCTGAAGCAAGTGCCAAGGGCATGCTGGGAGTATGGCACAGACACGCAGCGTCTCGTTCCCCTCAGGGAACTAAGGTTACATACGTAACCAGAGACGTTCCCTATCAGGGAACTTCGAGCTGCGTGAAAACGCTATGGGAACGCCACTACCCACTTCGCCATACGAGCAAGTGTCCGCCATGTGAAGTCAGAGCGCACATTCGGACGAAAGCACCTGCGCCCCTGGCGTGGAGCTAAAGTCAAGCTGGTAAAATCTCACGAACGTGTGCGGTGAGGACCAGCCTGCCGCAACACAGACGTCATGTAGAGACACTTTACCTGACAAAAGGGCTTTTGAAGCTGCCATACTCCTGGTCGAGTGGGCTCGAACAGCCAAGGGTGAAGGCTGACCAGCCGACTCGTAAGCAAGTGAGATATAGGACGCAACCCCCCATCCTTCTTGGGAACAACGAAGTACCGGCTGTACCAGCCCGACTCCCTGCTGAGAGGATGAACTCGTTCTATAGCCCCTTTTAGCAGGAGAGTCTGTACCTCCTGCTCCAGTACCAGAGCCTGCTCTGGGCCCACCACTGTGGGCAGGACCCCATTGAAACGAGGCGGATGCGTCCTGAACTGGATGGCATACCCGCTCTCGATTATCCGCAGGACCCACTGAGATATATTCGGCAGGGTCTTCCACTCTGCCAGAAAATCTACTAGGGGTACCAGCCTCTCGAGGCTGGCCTCTGGAGTAACAGGTACTGCAGACACAGTGCCCTGTAACAGCGCACTGGCAGGGAACAACTGGTCCGACAGTTCTGGGCCCCTCCTCGGAGGAGGCGAGCGCCCCTCGGGAAAACGCTCGCCCAGGCCACCCCGCTGAGGGCACCAGGAGGAGCTCACTACTCCCCTGGTGGGGACCACCCCCAGCGGTTTGACCCCCCTGTCAGGGTCTCTTAGACAAAGCCTTCTTGGATGTAGCGACAGGCCTCGGAACTGTCCTACCCCTCGAAGGCCCCGCCTGTGAGCGTCGCCCCCCGGCCCACTCATCGTGTGGGGGCGCCCGAGTAGCGACACTCACTCTCTGCTGCGCCCGGTGTGCCGTGCTCGGCGCCGGGCGGGGCTGCCCCCGTCCGACAGCCCCCGCGACGCGGCTACGACGGGGAGAAATTTCTGGAAGGCAGCCGCCTGCCTTCTCTCCTCCTGAAACCTCTCGACGACCGAGCCAATAGCAGGGCCAAAGAGGCCGTCGGGGGAAAGAGGCGCGTCCAGGAGGAAGGCTTTCTCCCTATCTCTCATATCAGAGAGGCTCAGCCAGAGATGCCTCTCCGTAGCCACCAAGGCTGCCATAGCACGGCCCACTGATTTGGCCGTCTCCTTAGTGGCACGAAGAGACAAATCCGCCGCCTGACGAAGTTCTCGAACCTCATCAGGACTTACAGTCTCCCCCTGAGCCCCGTCGCTAAGCAGCTCTGCCTGATATGCCTGTAGAATAGACATAGTATGGAGGCAGGAAGCTGCCTGACCCGCCGCCGAATAAGCTTTGCCCACCAGCGCCGAAGTAGTCTTCAACGCCTTGGAGGGCAATGCCGGTGTCCTCAGAGACGATGCCGCGGGAGATAAATGGCTCGCCAGTATCTCCTCCGCGACCGGCATCGGTCCGTACCCATGAACATTAGCCTCAGCAACATTCGAATACATATGAGTCCGCGGATTAAACACCCGGGACGACACCGGCTTCTTCCAGGACCTCGACACCTCAGTGTGGAGGTCCGGGAAGAAAGGCAAACACCGGCGAGGAGGTAAAGCACGGGAGGGCAAGAATCGTTCATTCAACTTACTAGTTGAAGCAGACTCCTGCCTGTCAGCCGGCCACTCGATGTTGAGCTTTCCCACAGCTCGGGTGAGTACCTCCAGCAGCTCCTCGTTCGCAGGTGACTGAACCAACAATTCAGCCTCCGCCTCGAGGTTTTCAACCTCCATTTCCTCAGAACTGGACGGCTGAGAAAAAGGTGCCTCACCCAGGGCGGAAGAAACCCGCACGGGTGCTTCCGAACCCCGAGCCAAGGCACTGGCTCTAGCAGACGAGGACCGAGAAAATGCAGAAGCCGTCTCGGAACCGCATGCTAGATCCGCTTGCGAACCCCACGACGTCAGTCGGCGCCGTGCCTCGGCAGCGGCGGGACCTGAACCGCGGGGAACGCGAACCGAGATGCTTTCCTGAAAAAGCGCCAGGCGAGAGCGAAGTGTGCGGATGGCGAGACGTTCGCAATGCTTACAGCTAGCCTCTTCCAAGGCTAGCTGGGCATGCTCCTCTCCCAAACAAACTACGCACAGAACATGTGTGTCCCGGCCCGTGAGAAAGCGGTTGCAGGGAGAAGCACACTGTCTGAAACGCCGCTCGGTTGCCATAATCGCGGTGAGCTCTTGTACATAAATGCAAAGAAAATTTCTGAATTAACAAAGTAATAGCAGAAACCCGCGAGGACTGTCACAACATGCACTTGCTGAAGCAACAAAAAACTGAAGGTGCCGGTAATTAGGTGTGCTTTTATGACTTCCTGGTCGCGACGTCACCCGTCTGTGACGTTCCGTCACGCCATTGGACTGATTACACATGTGCTTCATGACGCACTCACGCAGAGCGTTCCCATAGCGTTTTCACGCAGCTCGAAGTTCCCTGATAGGGAACTGCAGTGCTGACTGTGTGTTTGCGGGTGTGTGTGTGTTTGTGTTGTTGAGTGCGTGGGAGGGTGTGTGCTGCCGAGTATTTTGTCAGATGGCAGCAGAATGAATAGCCAATGACTCAGGTATTTCCAGGTGGGTCCCCAGTGGTCCACCTGTTCTTCTACTGGTCCCCAGTGGTCCACCTGTTCTTCTACTGGTCCCCAGTGATCTATCTTGTTCTTCTACTGGTCCCCAGTGATCTATCTTGCCTTCCTTCAACACAGACTGTAAATGTCCAGTATGCTCTCAGTGACTGGCTGACCTGCCCACCCTCTGTAGGGCCACACAGGTGATGATACCACCCGAAATAATGCCTTCATTAGTGCGGTTGTAGACGTTTTCAAATCTTCAGGGTCATTGGGGTCGACTGCAGGGATAAGCAACTCAAAGCAGTTGCTTGGGAACCCTGGTCACCATGAAGACTCCCAAAAACGTATAGAACATTTTTTAGGAAGTCAGTTGGGTTCTCAACTTCATGTGGAAAATAGTAAAATAAACCAGTGGAATTATGTTTTTGCAGTTTCTGTTCTTTATGTCCGTCACTCGACTGGTGACATTAGCCATGGCAAGTGCCACATTAGGGGTTATTAGAGCCAGCTATCTAAACATAATAGCATTTGAAGTATTTGTAATGCTGTCAGAATACTGACAGACATGCCTCCAATTAGCACCCAATTTTACTGCCTTTTTTTCTCTCCTCATTCAGCAATCTTTAATTTTATGGCTTATACACACCAGAACTCTTGTGTTTGGGGCAGGAAAATATGTCCACCAAAGTAATTTTGCTAAACCAACCAGGATGTATTTGTAAATACTCGGTGGGTGTAGACTGCATTGGGCAGCCAACTACAACTGAGCTTACAACTGTATTGCAAAGTCATTTATTTGTTAAATGCATCGAATAACAAAGTGTAAGTTTTAACAGTGAAAGTATTGTGACATGGCACGTGTCATCTATGCATTTAGAAAGATGTAATACCTCAGATGAAATTGTACCTCATATATTTTGTTATCAGGGACACAAATAACTTAAAACAAGGAACCAATGATAACGTGGCTATTTAATAAAAATAAAAAGTCTGGGTACAAAATGGAAATGCAAACAGATATGTATACAGTAGAGAATAACTGATGAGTTACACGTGTCAGAAATGTGTTTTATTAGTTGTAATTCCTAGTCTTATGCCATGTTAATAAACTGAAGATACAATAGTAAATACAATAGATAAAATAGTAAAATTTGTTTTACTGAGAAGCAAACAGTCAGTTACAACTTTCATATCCCCAAACCCCTGAATATAGGAAGCGTTTGTTATCAAATGATCAATGTGAGGAAGAGTTAAAGAAGCTCAATGTTACACTCTGACTGATGTCTGAGGGTCAGCCATTATTTATAGCAACCCTGGAGCAATGAAAGGTTAACAGGAGCGAAACAGTGTTCACCTAGTCCAGCTACACGAGCCAGACACAGATTAAACAAAGGATAATGTGATGGGTTATACTTCATGTGCCTGTGTTGTGCCTCGGGGGAACCTCTAGGCTTTTGTTTATGCTACTGCAGTCACCTGAATGAAACAGTACAACAACTGAAGAGCATGACCACGAGAGATATAAGGTGAGTAACTGCTCAGGATAAAAGGAAATAGAACGCATCAATGTCATGTTTTTATTTTACGATTCTTTGGATTTTGTGGTGTGTAAAAACACAAGAGCACAAGTAACAGAACCGACACAAATGTATTATAGCACGCAATTACATTACATCACACACGGGCAGAGTTGCTAAAACAGTATCATACGCACAGTGTTATTTTGAGTGTCTTTTTCTGCACAAAGCATATATGCATGCTGTTGGAGATATCAGGACAGCATGACTGTATGTTTCGAAGATTAAGAAGGGGTGGGAGAAAAGTCAAGCTATCTCAGGCAAGTTGGGGCAGGTGACCAAACAGATATGTGGATTTGAGTGGATGCAACTTGTTTTAGTTCATAAGACTCTACTGCATAATTGAGTAGTAACTTTAACATATTGCAGACAACACAATAATAATAACTTTAACATATTGCAGACAATACTATAGTAATAACTTTAACATATAGCAGACACTAATATAGTAATAACTTTAACATATTGCAGACACTAATATTGTCATAACTTTATTACTTTATTACAGACAGTACTGTAATATTTACTGTAACGTATTGCAGACAGTACTTTAGTATTTACTTTAACGTATTGCAGACAAAACTTTAGTACAGACCCAGGGGGAACTAAGGTGATCTGTTTAGGCCACAACTCCGGCCATTGCAGGTATGATGCATCTGTACTGTAACAAAGTGACTTCAGGGGCTCCTACAGGGCTCTATTACAATCTATATTAAAGCATTGTACTACAGGGTACTCTAGTACTCTAAACTGTATAGTGTAGTATTCTACAGATAATACTGAAGTCCATGTATTGTAATAAGTAGAAATATTTTGTATTTTTGTATGTCAATGATGAGGAAATTGATTTGTAATTTGGGTGCTTTCACTGTAAAATGTATCAAATTGGAAGGGGAAGGTTCATTAAAGGAATCTACAGTCAGATATTTAATCAGAGCGTGGTTATAAGCGATGCTCCTTAAGGAGAAAAAAGACCCACTCTGCGTACAATGTTTTCTGAGTTTTGCTTCCCAACCCTGAACTGTTTTTATGCAATTTCAACATTCTCAAACTTCGACAAATCATACCGTGGAATTGCATTGAGAAAAGGCAGTTTTTGGACGACATTTTCTTTTTAAACTATTATCTAATTAACATTGATTTCCTTGAAACATAAATCTTTGTTAAAAGACTAAAAACATGCCTGTCCCTCAGTGCAGAGTCATAATAGATGTTTAATTGAGTTTTAGCCAAAGCATCCATGGCCTACCAACCTGAAATGAGAGCAAAATTGAATTACTCATGTAAGCTAAAAGCCACACCAGTTGTGTTGACCTTCAGGTCACGTGGTCATGAGGAGAATCTCCTAAAGAAAATTTTAAAAATATTACAGCCGCTGCATTTTCCACATCTTACGTTGGCACAGTCTTCTATAGAAAGTCTTGCATTGTCACATGACCTCCCTCAAATGTTTATGGAGAATTTTCTGTGTTTATTTTTTGTTGTTCGAGTGGGACAGTAACATCACGTCAATGACATCAGTTTGTGTCATCAAAGCAACTCCCAACAGGCTTGAAAAAGATAAAGATTGGGACAAGAAACTCCGAATCGCAATTGTTCTGCTAGTTCGCACTGCATTCTTCGCGCCAGGAAGTCAGTAGAATCATTCGTTTAGGTTTTCACTGTAAAGACTTCAAGGGAATCGCTGGAGTGTGACGCGTCAAAGAAATCCCAGCAGACCAAGCCTCACATCAACCTCGCAGCACTAGGCCGACATGCAGCCTGGAGCCCACACACGGTAAAGGAACACAACAAAGGTGCCAACCCTGCTTATATAGAACATACTCACGTACATTCATACACTGTCGCTTACACATTTTTTATGAAATGGTGAATGTGTACCAATATGGAGGCATTCATATATTTATTTAGTATATATTTAGAGTGCATTCAGACAGTAATCAGACTTCTTCACTTTCTAAATTTTGCTACATTTTATAATTGAGTATGTTTCAGACTGAGTTCCTGGGGTCTCTGTGGCAGGATTTCATCAGGTATCAGTCTACACTTGGCTCTGTTTATCCCCCAGCGTGCGGCACTGAAAAACATCCCCAAAACATGATGATGCCTCCACCAAGCTTCCCCTGCGGGGTTGACACTGGCCAAATAATGAATGGTGCTTGGATTCCACCAGACATGATGCTTGTCATTTAATGCAATCTTAGTTTCAACAGGCCAGGCATTTACAAGCAGAGGCGGACAGGCCTTCTGTGTGATCTGGAGAATCACAGAACGGCCAGTACAAGAGGACAGCCGGGCCGACCCACCACCCGCCACACACGCAGTCATCACCTGTTTTTCCCCCCAATAATCTGTTTCACTGAAATTAAATCAAATTGCACAATCGCGACTTATAACAAATAACAAATCCAATTGGGATATCCCTGTTTGGAGAAGTGGTTAGTGCGCTTGGCTGTGTTGCCGGAGGGTGTTGGTTCAATTCCCCCAACCAGATGCCACAATATGTTTTTTGAAATTGTTTTTAAGCTTTTATTTTCTGAATTCTATTTTTGCCCATGTGTATGATGTAGTTAAAACAGCTAAACTTCAACATTTTAGCTGTAAAATGCCACATGCAGTAGCTAATATTAAGAAATATGTTGTGCTTTTACTTGAAAAAAATGTTTGTGCGCCGATTGCTTTGGGCCGGGCCTAGTCAAAGTCCAGGGGCGTTTTTTGTCCCAGTCCGTCCCTGTTTACAAGGCATATACCCCTAATATGCTGGTTTGTTGTCAGCGTGACTTCACACCTATTGTCTGCTGGTGTTTGCTTCTTGGACCTCAGCTCAGTTTTAGGACGCTGTGTTCTGTGTTCCCTCAGACAGAATTCCAATGACCTCCCCACTATTGCTTCTGTCATGATCTACCATGTCAGACAGTGCACTTCAATCAATGAGTGTGAGTACAGAGGGTTTCTATCCTCTGTGTTCATTCTAAGGGGAAAGGAATCAAGAGTCATTTAGGTATTATGGAGGTCTTAATATTGAAAAGTCACATATGTATGGTTTGCCTGGTTTCAATCATGTGTGGAGCAGTAGTAGTATTGCTTGTATTGTGTGTATTTATTCTGTAAATGTATGTTGTCTTGCCCATTTCTCACTTTGGTCAACGTTGCAAATGAGAATTTTTCGGCCTATCTGGTTAAATAATGGTTTAATTATAGAAAAACTAAATAAAGTAGTGAACATCCTCTCTCACTAGGTTTTATTAAGAGAGGATGTTCACTATGACTGAAACTGGGGAAACACCCATGTCAGTTTTGAAAGGATATGGACTGACAGGATGTGACTATATTATTATTAAAAATCACAGACTATGTGGAATTGTTTAACCGCCAACAGAAAACCATGATGTTTTCTCTGGTCATAACGGACTTTGTAACCGATTCAACAAATAAGTGGCTGTTGTGTACTGCCAACTCTGAATCAGCCGTCAACATTGCGTAAGGGCATACAGAAAACTGACTAACGTCACGTATAGCAAACAATCTGTTTCTCCTCTGAGTGGAGGCATCTGCTAAATTAATAAAAATGTAATGTTAATATTAGCTTTAAAGACATTGTTTAAAGTATGCCTGTGGCAAACATTGTTTCCCAAAAATGATTTTTTTCACAAGTTAGTTGGTTAGGTTTCCAATTAATTAATATAATTACTATGAAGCAATTTACTCCACAAACTGTTGTCATGTCAATATACTGCCGCTTACGCCCATTTTAGATTAATGAATACGTTTATAACAGACAAGAACTATAGTAAGAACTATTTTTGGAGGGGATTCTGAATCTGGCAGAGGCACAGGGAACAGACAAACAGAGCCATTCATTACAGGGCTCTGCATTTCTGCTGGTCTATCAGCAGTTGATATTATCCTCTACAGTAGTCGTGTGGCTGAAGTTGGCTTCCTGCCAGTCACCTCGAGTCAGTCACCTCGAGTCAGTCACCTCGAGTCAGTCACCTCGAGTCACTCACCTCGAGCCAGTCACCTCGAGCCAGTCACCTCGAGCCAGTCACCTCGAGCCAGTCACCTCGAGCCAGTCACCTCGAGCCAGTCTCCTCGAGCCAGTCTCCTCGAGCCAGTCTCCTCGAGCCAGTCTCCTCGAGCCAGTCTCCTCGAGCCAGTCTCCTCGAGCCAGTCACCTCGAGCCAGTCACCTCGAAGCCAGTCACCTCGAGCCAGTCACCTCGAGCCAGTCTCCTCGGGCCAGTCACCTCGAGCCAGTCTCCTCAAGTCAGTCTCCGAGGGCCAGTCTCCTCGAGTCAGTCACCGTGGCAGTCTCCCCGGGCCCATGGAGTAGTTCAGAGCCAGGCTCAGCCAAAGAACAAGCTGGCCCGCACGCTCTCCATTCTTGCCATTCGAAAACAGGCCCTCTCCTTAAAGCAGGTCTCTCCCACCCCTGCAGGGAAAACCCGACAGACCCTGCAGGGGGGGTAAAAAGGAACACAATGTCTGCCTCAAGACGGTCGGCCACCCCGGGCTTTCCCCGTTTGTTTGTTGTGACAGTGGCCCGGAAGACGGAATGAGCAAAGTCAGGAACAGGAGGGGAAAACGGAGGTGAAGAATCTAGGAGTGCGACGGTAACCGGAGCTACTGCAGCTGCGTCATTCCAGGTCTGTTTTGGCATCGGTCGGGGACCACGGCGGAGCACAATGGGCTAGTGTGGTACGCTCAGGATGTGTGGTGAGTGAACGGCCCAACCAGTGTGTGACACGACCAGAAGTAGAATGCAGTCTGGCAAACAGGCTGACACACAATGTCAGTGTGATGGCATGGGTCTATCTCAAGGGCAATGTTTCTCCAGGCCAAAGTATGTAATGTGTAATGAGTTATTAGGGTTCGGTTAAGCATCTCCTCCCTGAAAAGACATGGAACAAGTTCCAGAACAATTCCTTTGATGTGAGAATGTGTCCATCACTCACCTCATTTCTTTAAAATGCAGGCAGTTAGTCTTAAAGGCTCCGCCCCGCTTGAACTTAGGGAATGCGCGTTTAGCACGAATAGCCCTGCAAGAACGAGCTTGAAGAACACAGGAAAATATAATAACAGCCACGAAAGTCCTTAGACCACATTATTTTTATAAGGGGAGGTGTTGGTTACTCATTAGGTCTGGGTAAGTACCCGAGGCGATAGATCATGTTGTAATTTGCAAAGGAACATTGTCAAAAGGCCAAATTCTGCCCTGCAAGTCTTCTTAGAGACGGACAGTGGCATTGAAATAACATAATTGCCTGTGACCAGGGGGAGTGATAGAGTGCAAACGATTGACGTCACAGCTTGGCCGAACGTACGCATATCACACTCTCCTGTAATTATCCCCTGCGACCTAATTGGCAGGGCTGTGAAATCCTCCTGGCAGCTTCTTCCATTCCTTTGGCCTCAGCCAAGGGTGGGCAGCCATACACAAAGCAAGCCCGTCCAGGTAATTACCGGGTAATTTTTATCAAAACCCATGCAGACTGTGACGTTCAGAAGGTCGACAGGAGGTTGCCTGCCCTTGACCTAGAGCAACCAATTCTATTTAAAAAAATCTATTTCCAATAGCTGGTCTTCAAATTATAATTCAGCGTATTGAACAACACAGTGTGCGATACTTAGTGTTAATGATTGTTATTACATACTAACAGCTCTGTAGGGCAACCCGATGCAACCACATTTCTCATAAGTGAGCTTCCTAAATCAGAAACACTGTTTGCTGCTGGCGTTCGCACATCCCCTGGACGCTTTGACTGCTTCTGTTCTGCTGTTGACATGTAATTTAGTCCTAGTATTGCCATCGAACCAAATAGCTTCTAGCCGATGTGAGCGGTTGGTGTTCTCCGTAAACCCTGTTACCTGAAACGCTCACATCGCCACGCTACAGGAAGTTGTACCTACAGCCAGACGGCGTCACATGACACATTCCAGCGGCGCATTCCACAATCGCTCTGCGCCCCAGGCCCACACGTGTTAAGAGGGGAGGGTGTGATTCCTATCAGGGAGGGTGTGATTCCGATCAGAGAAGATGGTAGGACTACAGAGTAGATGGCAGAAAACAGGAAACAAGACACAAAACATTTGTTTTCTCCCCTCAGTCCAGTCTTTACTGCGACAGCTGATGGTTGATGCTCAAAAACATAAAGCAGAACTAATGAAGAACTAGCAGAACTAGTTAATCCAGACAACAGAATCCATGGCAACAGATCACAAAGCAGGGTGTGGCTAAACAGGGGGCGTGGCTAAACAGGAGGTGTCACAGGAGTCCTGGTGGGATACGTTGGGCTGCTGTCGCCTCACTGGTGATGATCGGACCAGAATCCAAGTTGTCTTCACCGTGGCAGTTTGAAGCTCAGAGCGACTAAACAAACATCCCTCTAGATGATTAAAAATGAGCAGTAATGCTGAATTATGATGTAATGACAATAATAAAAAATAGCCAGTTTAACGTGGCCCTTTGCTAACCTTTTCTGCTTATGCACAGTAATGTAGGGATTAACCAGACGTTTAAATAGAGAATGATAAGACATGCCACTTAACGGAGTAGTAAGTGCTTTTCCGTAGAACAAAAGCCCAGTTCCAACAAGGCATCTGCACACGGCAAATTTAACTGGTGGCTTGGATAAAGACAAAAATAACAACCAAAAACTTCTCAAGAAAGGGGAAACAAATTGCATCCAATAATCTATTCACATAACAAACATAAATACATCTATGGGATTTTCTGAGTTTACAAATGCAGTTTGTGGTAACAAACAAATTAAATTACAAAGGAAATTCAATAAATCCAAAGCTGTAAAGTTGCAAAGCTAAAAAAACGAAATGAACAACAGAACACGGCCCTTTTAACTCAACCTTATCTTCTTCCAGACAGCAGACACAATCACAGCTGTACATTCCTAGCTTATAATATTGCAAAGCATATAAAACTCTTCATAGCTCGTCCTTTTAAATAATCAGTTAACAGCATGTTGTTCAAAATTATACTAAACAATGGCGTCTCATATGCATCATGTTTCATCCATCATGTTTGAAATGAAAATGCCATCAGATTGATGAAGCCTGAGGTGAGAATGCAGACAGCAAGTCACGAGATAAATGAATGGTCAGATGACGGCAGGACATAACGCACACTAGTTCATTGAGCCGGGTTTCAACAAAGCAGGACACATTTGTCCCGATGTCATGGGAAGTCTGAAAGATTTAATTATTATCGTAGAAATCTGTTAAGACAGAGGAAGAAGACAATTCACAGAAACTTGGGGGGGTTTCATAAATAATTAAAACCCCACCCAAAAGTCCCAGCCGTGGTTGTAAAAAATACCCAGGGGGCATCCATCCACCTCCAGAGAAAAATGGTTGCTTCTTAACAGAACCCGGGTAAGAAGCCAGTGACGAGACCATGGAAGCCCGGAAGTTCCCTTCTCTCTGGGTGTGATTGGTTCATATTAAATCAGAGGACCGGGGTCACTCCATAATAGCTCTGTATATGAGAGGCTCGATGTAGTCCTCTCTGTAGCGGGAGTTGATGACACGCTGTCTCTTGGAACCCTGTTTCACTTCCTTCTCCGCGAAGATTCCGTCAAAACGCATGTCAGATGCCTTCGACTGGAGGAGAGAGAGATCAGCCAATGAGTGAGGTAGAGCCACTGAGGTAGTATTGAAGTGTCGGTGATTAAAGAATACTTTAGTGTAGATTTTAGACATGGAATTAACCCCTGGATGCACAGACCAATCTGATAATGGTAACCGGGGGAGACGCATCCTTCCTCCATCATTCTCACCATTCTGGACTTGACTCTCTTGGGCAGATCCTCGTCTAGACTGTACACATCTTCCCTCTTGGCAGACAGCGACGACCCGTCCTCGAACTCCATCTGAGACGGCAGGGAAAACCACGACGCCATCAGCACGACATAACAGCAATTACAGTTTGTTTTATTATTGCCTACACTGGCCGCAAAATTGCCAGGTCCATAATCAGCCAGCCAGCCTTGTCACACATTACAGCCCTGTCTGTGTGTTTGGGTTCTAGTCAGTGCCAGAAAACAAACGCAGGTGGCAGAAGGAAAAAAAGTCAGTTCTGTCACCCACAACAAAATGCATCAAACAGTTTGAAATGCACGTGAAATATGTTAATTTGTACAAAAAGTAGCAAGACAGATTTTTCTTAGCATTTTATATCAAAACAAAACTGTAATTGTAATGACATTAGGATCAAGTTTGGAATGTTAATCAGCACGTTAAATGTGTCTACAAGTGATTGAGGGCAGTCTGCATGCAGTGGAGACAGGTAACACGGTCCCTCTTACCTGGTACATGGGGATGGAGTGGGAGGCCACAAATTTGGCTCCGTATAGAAGATTGTCTGTCCAGCGCACCTGGACCACATCGCCCACCGCTGGCGGGCCCAGTGTGACACAGTCTCGGTTCTGAAACCAAACGAGAGCCCATCTTATTGTAAAGTGCAGTAAAGGACACGACAGCGAGGCCAGGAACAATTGGATTGGATAGTGGCCAATTGAGCGCAGGTTATTAACTGTGACCAATCATTTGATTAGCAATATCACCGTAGCCCATGGCTTGCAATGAGAGAAAACGACCCATCTGCTGACGTTGCTATGTTAGGGCTCCTCGTCGTCATGGAACATTTACAAAGTTTCAGGGGAAACACTGCCGTTGCCACAGCAACTACAGCTTGTAATGGTAATTTCTGCTCCCTTGTTTCCCATACAATACAACGTCATTATTCATTTGTCACAGCAAACTGAAACAAAATGCCACTTTAGGGAATACTTACCTGAAAATATCTACATTCTATATTCACGTGGGCATAATAATTATACCTTTTAATTCCTTGGATTTGAATTCCAGTAGCTCTTCTATACTAATCTAGTTCTCAGTTTAAAGGGCAACCAGACCAAATTAATACAAATGCAAGAGGACAAGACTTACATGATACACATGAACAATGTAAATATAGATTTTTAAAACACGCCTGCACATTCAACAGACATAAACGAAGATCAAATGACACCATTCACACAAGGCACCAGGCTTCCCAAGATAGCATCGCCACATGCACAGATAAGATGACGCTCTTCTCACCTCGATGTCCTCTGGGAAGAGATTGTCGCTGTAAGAGCCGTCGTCAAAAATAACCTCGTAGAATGTGGCAGTGGCCAGCTCCAGCACCTCACACTGGTAGTAGCGGCCATTTTTGTGCTTGCATATCACCTTCTGACCCGCCTCCAGCTCTCGCATGACCGCTGCGTTGCGCTGGGAAATGACAGGACAATAATCGTACCCCATTCTACACAGAACAGTAAAGTTAGGACGCATTGTTACTTAGGACAAGTGAAAAAAACATTTAAATATATATGTTTTTACTCTATAATAGACAGTGAGATTAATTTAATAATTAATAAACTATTTAAGTTCACCCAGCACAGCCGGAAGAAGACTGGCCACCCCTCAAAGCCTGGGGCTTCTAGGTTTCTTCCTGAATTCGACCCATTAGGGAGTTTTTCCTAGCTGCTGTGTATCAACTTGTCGGGATCAGATTGGGTGTCTATAAAATACATCTGATTGATTGGCCCTTGGATATCTGCCAAGCTGATAATCCCTATTATGTAATGCTCCCCCTGGCGCACAGATCTAAAACCCGCTGGTGCACAGATCTAACATATATTTTAATTTGGGTATTGGGGCTTGGGACTATTAATGTGCTACTAGCTAACCATTTTCAGGTCAGATACAGTAAACCTCATTCTGGTTTACTTGATAAAAAATGTTACTTGTTAAGCTTACAGGTGTTTCCTTCTAAAAGAAACTTAACCAAAAACTAAAAAGGAACTGCTGAAGGATGTGAAAACGCTTTTGTCATGGCATAGGGGTTGTGATTGCATCAAATCTCTCATTTATTAGAAAATAATTTAGAGTCAGTTTCATGTCTGTGTCGTATGTGAAAATATTCTGTTGTAAATATTATTTATATTTAAATTTTAAGATGGTGAATATCGGCATATATCGATATCGGCCCTTTAAAAAACAAAACTATACCGGTCTAACACACCAAACAAACTACACCAAAAATACACGTCGGGAATGGTTGACCCACTCAGCATTTTTGTATAACCAACGTCTTTTGTATACTGGGATGTACGTGGATATTAATAATTTATGTTTGTAAGCTACCCTGGCTTTTGTAATTGCCCTTAGGGTTAAAGAAAGTTGTTGAACACAGTGTTGTGTTACTGCGCTGAGGAGAGTGGGTATAGATAATTAAACCGATGGCTTCGTCTACGTGACCTTAAAACAAACCCAGGCAAACCCTGCAGGCAAACCCACAACCATTCCTCTAGAACAGTAATCCGTTTGTTCTGCCAAATTATTGTAAAACAAAAAATTTTTCTCTTGAACAAATTAAAAAGTGGGTCCCTCTGTGTTTGCACACGCTTACCGGTACGTAAGGTTTTGCAAAAACATTGGCAGATGGAATTCAACAGCGGAAGTGTGTTCTGACTGGTTGGCTCATATATCACCATAACCCTCTACCACACTTCATGTCACCAGCGGTTGTGTGTTCTGACTGGTTGGCTCATATATCACCATAACCCTCTACCACACTTCATGTCACCAGCGGTTGTGTGTTCTGACTGGTTGGCTCATATATCACCATAACCCTCTACCACACTTCATGTCACCAGCGGTTGTGTGTTCTGACTGATTGGCTCATATATCACCATAACCCTCTACCACACTCCATGTCACCAGCGGTTGGGTGTTCTGACTGGTTGGCTCATATATCACCATAACCCTCTACCACACTTCATGTCACCAGCGGTTGTGTGTTCTGACTGGTTGGCTCATATATCACCATAACCCTCTACCACACTTCATGTCACCAGCGGTTGTGTGTTCTGACTGGTTGGCTCATATATCACCATAACCCTCTACCACACTCCATGTCATCCATCTAGAGTCAACATTCACCTGCAGTAAATATGGACCAAGAGTCAGTGTACTGCCCTGTCCATCAATGTGTGTTTTTCTTTGTATGTGAGCTCAACAGTCTCCAATAACCTGTCGCTATTGCATTTAAACATAACAGGAGGACTAGTTAAAAGTGCAGATGAAAGAGTAAAGCGGAAATCTAGTGTAACACATTGAACTAAAACCAAACCAACTTTTGTTTCCACGGTAACAAAAGTTTTAAAATAGCATTTTTTCAAAAACACTAATTTCGACCTACCTAGTGGTTGACATTCCAAACTAGCGCAAAGTGTTATAATATATGTAATATATGACCCCTGACCCCTGCAGCTACCTCTGGCAGATGGGGAGACTTGTGCCTGTAGCAGGTGACGTGAACGATGAACGGCCAGTCGTCAGGTTGCATCAGCTGGCCAGCTGCCTGGGCACATGTGGGGTGAACGGCAGTGGTGCAGCGGCCATGGGAACACTGTACACAGCAGCCCACATCCCTCTTCACACGCCGCTTGCAGTAGAAACACTTCTGCAGGGGGGGTTGGGATGGGGGGGTGGAGGGATGGAGGGTTGGAGGAGAGTGACAAAAGGTGACGGAAGCACAAAAGGAAGGCAATGTTTTCCATCCTGCCATTTTAGACGGCCCCCAGTGATACCATGTCTGTTGTACCCTGTGCTGTTTGCACTCCGACTCATTTAAACTAACTTCCTGTGTGTGTGTGTGTGTGTGTGTGTGTGTGTGTGTGTGTGTGTGTGTGTGTGTGTGTGTGTGTGTGTATGTATGTATGTATATATATATATATATGATCTCATAAGTGAGTACACCCCTCATATTTTTGTAAATATTTGATTATATCATTTCATGTGACAACACTGAAGAAATGACACTGTAATGTAAAGTAGTGAGCGTTCAGCTGGTATAACAGTGTACATTTGCTGTCCGCTCAAAATAACTCAACACACAGGCATTAATGATGAAACCCCTGTCAACAAAAGTGAGTACACCCCTAAGTGAAAATGAAGGGGCCAACCAACACGGTACCAGTGTGAGCTAATTTAAGCGCACAATACCCATTGTTTGGGCCACAGACACATTAAAGGGACAGTACGGCCCATATTCATCTATGGCTGACTGACTCCACATAGCACGAGTAGTTCTTGAGGCCCATGGAGTCACTTTGTCATGACAAGCCATCATTTAAATCTTGCCCAACCTCCGCCCAGTGTGAAAGCTCACCAGCTGAAACCGGGCCAGAGGGATGTAGCTCAGGTCCACTGGTCGTCTGTCAGCGATGTTCACGAAGCGCGCCTCCAGAACCGCCAGGGCACACAGCACATGGACCCATCTGGGTGGAAATAATGTTTACGTTTAATACCCACTATTGATGGAAACAAAACAAACAAGACGGCTTATTGGCTACGTCAAACAACACAGCAATGAGTGTACTGGTTGCTTTAATCAAGAGCACAATGATGGGAGATGGTAGCAGTACAGAGTCAGAGCCCAGCGACCCTCTAATTACATCTCATGGGCTACAAATAGATTTGGCTTATAATTTAGGTAATTTAAGGGGAGAACTTTAAGGACACAGACATCATGGTGTAATGGAGCAACTTGTAAAATGCTTCAAAACAAGCCTTGTACATAGTTAGATGTGACAAATTATTTGAACTGTCCGACACTACTTTATTTATGTATACTACTTTATTTAAGTTCACTTTTTGTGGACTCCACAGTTTTGTGTGGAACACAGGTTGTGTAGCTGCTGCACATTACAGAAAGTCTGACGGGACTCGACCAAGCAGAAAGCGAAAGGCACATTCTACCTTTAATGACGTCTACTGCAGTAGTGACCACGGAGACAACTGAGACCACAGGCTGGAGAACATTTGTCCTCTGGTCACCCCCCAACCCCCCCAGACGTGATACTCACTTGTCATTGTTGGCTCTCTGTAGAGCCCCCCCACGCAGTGAGCACAGGCAGCAGTCCTACATGGAAATACAAACACAATCATCCATAAACATATATATATACCTGGAATGTACCTGCTTAGATGGCAAGAACCGGCAGAGATTGTTTCTATTGAATAAGCAGTGGGCTATTCTGCACTGGAGCCTGCACTGTAAAGCAGCTTGAACGCCTGGAAAAGCCCACGTCACCAGGTGGGAGCTCTTCAGGTGGTGTTAAGTAAATGACAGCTAATAACATTAAATATTTAAGAAGCAATGAAATAGTTAACAGTGACTGGCATTTCATTTCTTTCCCCATTGGGCCCCAGCGAGTTGCTGACCAACTGAGATGATTTAGTTTTGACATAATGTTCGAGCCCATTCCATCGGAAAACATTTGTCCGTGAGGTGAATTCATTGTGCTGCTTCATGGGCCGTGCTGTTAAAACCGGCAGTTAGATTTCTATCATGTAGTAATGGGAGACTGCAACCTATGTCTGGCTAATCAGTTGGTGAGACACACGTGTATATGCAGCCTAAAAAGTGAACCATTGGTCATCTAACTAATGAATCATGAGTTGAGGACATCAGACATTCTGTTCCTTACCATGTTTAACATGGAAGTTTTCAACATACTGGGAATCACAAAGAGATAAACACCAGTGTTAGTGACTTCTTCCTTAGACTACACTGCCCCCTAGTGGGAAATACTGAGTTTATCAAGTCGGGCCATGGAAGCAAAAAGGGAAAGTTTTACTCTGAGATGGAATTGAATTCAACTGAACTGAGTAGTCCATTAATCAAGAATCACACATCCAAACACATGTTCATGACATGTTGCTCAGTCCAGGATCAGAGATGACTTATCTGCTATGGCGCTAAACAAATTTAATGAGTTTAAATCCAGACCATATGTTTGACCGACTCCAACCAAAACAAGAGACATTTGTTATTATGTTGTGTAATTAAACCCTGACGTCTGTTCACACGAGCACCAAATGGAGAACAGGAAAACACAGTAACGTGCCAACAACCATACTCTTTTCTTTTAGAGGGAAACAAAAAGATCTTGTTCAAAGAAAATGTTATTCTGAGCCAGTTGTAGTAGTAGAAAACACTGTAATAATGTTATAAAGCGATTCATTAACACATCTTAGGTATTTTGCATTTGTCTGTGGCCCCCATTATAGCTTTTTTCATTTAATTTATTGTTTTAAGTACGTCAAGAACGCAGACTGCTTTTGTTATGAAAAACTATGTTTTGGCTGACGCCTGGGGCAATGCCTTCAATACGGCGAGAGAAACAGCATTTATATCCTACATTTGGAGGCACCTGGGTGTAATTCTCAGCTGCATCTCCCATTCGAGTTTTGTAACATATTTGTTATAGAGGCAGGATAGAGGCAGGATAGAGGCAGGCTAATCACTGGGAATGAAACCAGCGTTCTGCCCCGCTGTGACTGTGTGATTCACAGCACGCTGCCTGAGGCTAGTTCAAATGGCCTGAGCGTCTGCTGCTCTTGTTCGCATGAAAACTCTCCCTAGTCTGTTTTATTTAGGCTACAGCGCTAACAGATGACATGCAACACTCTTGAGGCTGAACGTAGAAACGCTGTCCTCCCAGATCGATGGCAGCTCATGAAAGCGCAGGCTATACGCCATGGCCGATGAGTCACATTGAACTGGCACGGAGAGGAGCACGTACCTCCGTCAAAGCATTGGCCTCACAGCGGGAACACATCCAGTCATCTGATACTTGTCCTGAAGACACTCCATAACAACCTGATGCAAACAAAGGAAGAAAAACACAAGACGGTTTGATTGTCTTTTGACAAAAACAGAATGTTTCACATTTAATCGTGCATATAATTGAAATCATTAAATCACTGCACTCGAATACATACATACACTACTGTCTGGGGTCACTTTTGAAAATGTGAAATGCAGTGTGTGACATTGTTAATGATGTAAATGGCTGTTGGTGTTAGAACCCGCTGATTTTCAATGGAACCTGAAGCCCATTATCAGCAACCATCCCTCCTGTGTTACTGTCACGAGTGGTTAGGGGGCGTTGCTGCACTGTTTGTATTTCATTGAAGCACTTCCTGGGTTTTGGTTTATTAGTCACGGCTGTTTTCATTCAGTCATTAGTCCGGGCTATAAAGGGGATCTAGGATTATTCACAGTTGCTTAGCATTGTTTGTTACTACGTCACGTTATTTTATGGTGAGTGTTATGTTTGTAAAGCACTGTTTGGAATGTTTGTTATAAAAGTCGCGATTGCGCAATTTCATTTCATTTACAGTTAGTTACGTTTTCCGTTCGTTGTTAAGTGTTTGGTTTGTTTTAAATAAACACCACGAACGAGTATCACGACTCTGCAAATGGCTTTCACCACATTACGCCGGTCAATTCGTGACAGTTACAATGGCTTGTTTTCATCAATTAAATTATTCTGGATTTTTTTGTTGTTATTCTGTCTCCCACTGTTATAATAAACACACCATTAAAATGATAGACTGATGTCTTTGTCTGTGGGCAAATGTACATAATCAGCAGGGGATCAAATACTTTCTTCTTTCACTGTACATACATGAAAATCAATCAACATAAGTAAATATGCACAATATATGGCCAAAAGTATGTGGACAACCCAAACATTCAGGTGTTTCAGACACACATTGCTCACAGCGGCATTAAACGCCAGCACATAGCCATGAAATCTCCACAGAGAAACACGTCTACAATAAAAATCGCACTGAAGAGCTCAGCGAAACGGCACGAGCACAGAATGCCTCAATACCCACAAGTCAGTATCTAAATGTGACAAAAGTGAAGTGAAAGTGTCTCGGAGCATACACAGCCCAGCCACAGTGGTAAACCACACAAACACACAGGGGCGATCTACAGGCAAGATATAGAAGATATTCTCAGCTTTTGGTCACACGAATATGGCGGCGCCAACTCACTGGCATGGACACGGACGCAGCACCGGGAACAGCTGACCAGCAGGCTGGTGCCGTCCTCCTCCAGGTGAGGAGTGAAGAGTTGATCAGCGCCACTGCCCCCATCACCGCCGGCGCTGCTGCTGCTGTTGCTCTTGTCGTTGGTGGTGCTAAAACACATCTCTGGGATCAGGGGCAGGGACCTCTGTTTACCACCACGCCTGCCTTTCACTGTGTAACCGGGGTTTCCGCTAGACTCCGACTAAAGAGAACAGCCGGGTGTAAGCAGAGGACGACTACTACGTTCTTTCTTCCCTGAACGGGTATAAAGTATACAGAAACAAAATTCATTTAGTGTTTCACAGCTAGTCTGTGTTAACCTTTTCCACTGTAAAAGTCGATATGGAAATTTCGTGAGTGTTCATACACGACCGCTCTAGCGTGACGCGAAGACCCAGAAAGCCTCAGCTCTACCTGGTCGTACGTGTGGAAGAGCAGGCAGATGGAGCAGTACGGGGCCTGCAGACCCATGCGCTGGTTGTACTCCCTCTCTGCCTGGGGGTTGTAGGGTCGGCTCTGCCACAGATTGGCCAGGGGCTTGGCCCAGTCACGCTCCTCCAGCTCATAATCCATTTCCACATATGGCTCATCTGCAGGATCCAGGGGGAGGGCGAGTAGGAGGACAAGGGGAGAGAAGATGACATGGTTGACAAGGGCGGCGTTCCGTCAATGTTGCACTAAAACGGGGTGGCTTGTTCCAAAAACCTAAACCTCCTCAAATAAGGTACTCACCGTCTTCACTTGACGATTCCCTGGGCCGGAGGAGGGGGTGCTGTTTGGAAAGCTTACGAAGGAGGGTGTGGGGTTTGTTCTTCACACGCATGATGTCTATCCTACTGGTGGGACTCAAGTTCGGCAGCTTGCCCGGGCTCTGGTGGGCCAGCTTGCCCGGGCTCTGGTGGGCCAGCTTGCCCGGGCTCTGGTGGGCCAGCTTGCCCGGGCTCTGGTGGGCCAGCTTGCCCGGGCTCTGGTGGGCCAGCTTGCCCGGGCTCTGGTGGGCCAGCTTGCCCGGGCTCTGGTGGGCCAGCTTGCCCGGGCTCTGGTGGGCCAGCTTGCCCGGGCTCTGGTGGGCCAGCTTGCCCGGGCTCTGGTGGGCCAGCTTGCCCGGGCTCTGGTGGGCCAGCTTGCCCGGGCTCTGGTGGGCCAGCTTGCCCGGGCTCTGGTGGGCCAGCTTGCCCGGGCTCTGGTGGGCCAGCTTGCCCGGGCTCTGGTGGGCCAGCTTGCCCGGGCTCTGGTGGGCCAGCTTGCCCGGGCTCTGGTGGGCCAGCTTGCCCGGGCTCTGGTTGGCCAGCTTGCCCGGGCTCTGGTTGGCCAGCTTGCCCGGGCTCTGGTTGGCCAGCTTGCCCGGGCTCTGGTTGGCCAGCTTGCCCGGGCTCTGGTTGGCCAGCTTGCCCGGGCTCTGGTGGGCCAGCTTGCCCGGGCTCTGGTGGGCCAGCTTGCCCGGGCTCTGGTGGGCCAGCTTGCCCGGGCTCTGGTGGGCCAGCTTGCCCGGGCTCTGGTGGGCCAGCTTGCCCGGGCTCTGGTTGGCCAGCTTGCCCGAGCTCTGGTTGGCCAGCTTGCATTGATTCAAGTTTGTTTGCGTATTTAGTTTCAAGCTGGTCTGCTTACTTGGATGTAAAATCGCTGGCTTAACTAAACTGAAGTTTGTCTGGTCGATTGGCTTTAACTCTGCTTGCACAGTTGAAAGACATTGCTGGAGGAAGAGAGAAACAATATGAGAGATAATCCCCTTGCGATTAATTTCCACATCAATAATAATGATTAAGAAATATTGTTAACAACTACTGTTGCTATCGTTTCAATGGGTATACACGAGATGCAAAAAAAAAAAACATTATGAAAGATGGTGTATCTGTTTCTATCCGATTAATCAAAGTAGTAATTTATTGTAGTAATTCGGATAAATTAATTTGCATCCCTAATAGAAACTCTCACATAACAGCTCTATCATATTAATCTCTCCAACTACACATATTTCAGCACAATAACAAAACCACAAAAGCCCTCCTAAAGAAAGTAGCAGGAAAAATGTTCAACAAACCTTCCGTCTATCCACACTGACATCCGGTTCGGCCTTTTTAACTGCCCTTTGGTTCGCTTGGTTCAGGTGGGGCTCCGGACTGTTGACAGTCTTGTTTTCCTGCCTGTCCTCCTGAATCTGGGCTTCACCGGGGTGTGGCTGACACTTATCAACACATTTGGTCTGGGCCTCAGTTTCAACACATTCGCTCTGATTGGCAACCAGCGTTGTGGGTGGGACCCGGGACTCGAGACTCTCTTCCTTGACTTGGAGCTGGGGTTGGGCCTTGAGCTGCCCCTGAAGGTGCCGCGGCAGGTGTTCTCTGGCATAACTGTGCACGTGGAGCTGGGTGTGGTGAATCTGTGGCTGGTGATTACGGGCGTAACTGTGGATCTGCAAAGCGTCCTTGGGACTCTGAGTTTTGTGAAAGAGCAGACTTGCCACCCCCAGTTTTCTGACTGGCTGGGCGGAAGGGCCAGTCCTGGTTGGGGGAGCCACTACGGGGAGGTGGCCGTTTCTGTGCAACTGAGGTTGATCCAAAATGGATGCTGTGGGGCCGCTGGTGGATGGGAGGTTTAACTTATGTAGGGGCGAGCTTGTGCTGTGGTTGCCCAAGGCAGAGTCTGTTGTAACATTAGGCAGATCCATCAAGGTGAGCTTCACCGGTGTGTCTATAATACAAACACACAGGGATCAGGCAAAACAATGTATTAGGGCTAACATTTCAAATGTCTAGAAACAGCTGCTGAAATGATCTACAATGGGACTAAAACCAGTTGCTAGAATGAAACTGACATGTTTGTTTGCAATATTCATGAGGAACTATTTAATTCTGTCAAATTCTTTGCATATATAACACGAGTGATAAAACAATCCGAGCACATTCTGAATGCACCTCGCCTACGCCTCATAAAAAGCCCTAACATACGGTTTAGTTACAGTATAGTAGACTCTTGTCTGCGACAAATGATCAAAAGTAGCATAATACAGTCTCAATGATTTGACACAAATAATATAAACGGACAGGACAGCCATATTGTGAGTGATGGTACCTGTGTGTTTGCTGTCCTCTGCTCCTGTGGTGGGGCCTAGTCTGGCCTTCTTTCCATATTCCTCTTCCTCATTATCTTTAGGGACCACCTCGTCAGGCACATCCAGACAAACCCGGTGTCTCTTTGTCCCGATCCTCTGAGTTGAACTGCAGGAGAATTTTTTTTATATAATTGATTGCAGGGCCACCAACATATCCAGTGGTATTATTAAATACATTTGATTGATAATTAACTTTGCACAAAAGAACAGAACTTTCCTGACCTCTTTCTCTCCCCCTCAGCGGTGAGTTGCTCTCCGCTCAGCGCCAGAAGGTCCTTCCCTGGCACCGCACCCAGGAACTCCATGGCCTCCGGGGTGGGTCGTGAGTGGTCAATGGGGACCGTGTCCTTACCCGCCAGCCACTGAGCGTAGCGATCCGGTTGATACTTCTTCACAAAAAGGTCCATGGAGATCTTCACCATGTCCTTCCTGCATGAACACTGGCGGCAAAAGGTGGAGATAATTTAGTGAAAGTGATGTTATAACACACAAAGATCAATAACCATAAGAGAAGTTGAGAAAACAGGACAGTATACATAATAATTCCCCAGTGCCATTAAATATATAATTAATATGCTAAAACTCGGGCCGGCCCGAATAGTATTTTCCAGGCTTTAAATACTCGTTAGTAATTCTGAACGAGTATTCAAATACTAGTTCTCAAAAGACAAAATTTAAAACCCTCAACAGTTAATGTTTCATATTTAAACATAAAAAGAGACTACACTGTATTAAAGAATGTCTATCCTACCGGTGATTACGCAAATCAATCTGTTCCCCAGAGGCTCCTTGTATTTGCAAAACTACTTAGTGAACAAATACACCGTCTAGAAAAACAGGATTGAGCGCAAATGAAATGGAAAGTGTTTCAAAGTTAGATTTTTTTTATAAAGCTTTAACGGAATAGTAGGCATGAATGGTAGCCTACTAGCCTGCCTATAGACAATAGTGCTGATGGTAGCCTACTAGCCTGCCTATAGACAATAGTGCCGATGGTAGCATACTAGCCTGCCTATAGACAATAGTGCTGATGGTAGCCTACTAGCCTGCCTATAGACAATAGTGCTGATGGTAGCCTACTAGCCTGCCTATAGACAATAGTACCGATGGTAGCCTACTAGCCTGCCTATAGACAATAGTGCTGATGGTAGTCTACTAGCCTCCATATAGACAATAGTGCTGATGGTAGCCTACTAGCCTGTCTATAAATAGTCAGCTATTTCGAAGTTTAAAAATGCAACTGATTCGATATAATATAAAAATATTTTAGCACCTTTGGCCGCTCTAGCTTCCCTAGATAGAAAGTAAACTGCGTACAGAGGAGAGGTGAATCAGGCGATGTGGATGCGCGGTGCACATTATGATACAATGGTACCAGCTAGATACTAATGTATGTTTATATTCTAAAGCTCTAATATCTAATATCAATATTAAAAGGCTTTAACTGACTAAATGTTTCGTAGCGTAGCCTATTATTGCAAAGTTTGTTGCAAAAGAATTATAAAACACAGCTTCCAAATACTGAATTAAGATTCGAATAGAAACTAAATTGATGAATATCCGAATAGTCAAATTACTCTAATGGTAGCCCAGAATAATGTCATCAATGCACAATAAAGGTAATGCCTCACCAGTACTGCTTGCTTTCCATACTCAATCCATCTCTCTGTGGCAAAGTTGGTGGACTCGGCACAATTGAAGCCGTGGTTGAATCCGGCGTGGTAGCTGTAGGGGAACGTCACCATAAACTCACCCGACTCCTGAGTGATCTGGAATACAAACAGTCCACAGCCATGACACACTGTGTAAAGCCTTATAAAATAAGAAGGGCTGGTGTCAGGATAGAGCTGATATTGTACGCATAATAGCTATATTAAAAGGCTTTAGTTGAAGAAATGTAATGTAGCATAGCCTACTATTGCAAAGTTTTGTTGAAAAAGAATTACCGGTAAAAAACATAATTGCAGTAACAGGGGTGTTGAAGCTTACCTTCTCAAACGGAATTCCGTATTTTCTTAAAATTGAGGGCGAGATTAGGGTCATCTTGTGCCTCAGGAAGGCTTCACAATTCTGATGACTACCAGGGAAGAACCCTGGTGAAACCCCAAAAGTGTGTCAGAACGCTGCATGTTTTGAAGCAGTTAAACATTCACTGCACAATATCTTTCCTCTCACCTTGAGCCAAACGCTCCATTCTTTTCCCATGCTCCGGAGGAACACAGTACCTGTCAGGATTTCAATAAGCAGTTATTATTGATTATAAGATTGCTATTAGCTGTGCTATATTGGACATAGACCACAGCCCTGCATTATGGCTCAATTAAAACACAGACATTAAACAAGGTCATATATATTTCACATGCACGCTGTAACAATTGTTACAATTATGTCCAAAACAAAATTTCGTTGCGAATTGTTCAGGGATAAGACTGCAGCGTGACCATAACCACACAAGTACCTGCAGCGTGACCATAACCACACAAGTACCTGCAGCGTGACCATAACCACACAAGTACCTGCAGCGTGACCATAACCACACAAGTACCTGCAGCGTGACCATAACCACACAAGTACCTGCAGCGTGACCATAACCACACAAGTACCTGCAGCGTGACCATAACCACACAAGTACCTGCAGCGTGACCATAACCCCACAAGTACCTGCAGCGTGACCATAACCCCACAAGTACCTGCAGCGTGACCATAACCCCACAAGTACCTGCAGCGTGACCATAACCACACAAGTACCTGCAGCGTCACCATAACCACACAAGTACCTGCAGCGTGACCATAACCACACAAATACCTGCAGCGTGACCATAACCACACAAGTACCTGCAGCGTGACCATAACCACACAAGTACCTGCAGCGTGAGCATAACCACACACAAACAACTGCAGCGTGACCATAACCACACACAAACAACTGCAGCGTGACCAGAACCACACACAAACAACTGCAGCGTGACCATAACCACACACAAACAACTGCAGCGTGACCATAACCACACAAACAACTGCAGCGTGACCATAACCACACAAACAACTGCAGCGTGACCATAACCACACACAAACAACTGCAGCGTGACCAGAACCACACACAAACAACTGCAGCGTGACCAGAACCACACACAAACAACTGCAGCGTGACCAGAACCACACACAAACAACTGCAGCGTGACCAGAACCACACACAAACAACTGCAGCGTGACCAGAACCACACACAAACAACTGCAGCGTGACCAGAACCACACACAAACAACTGCAGCGTGACCATAACCACACACAAACAACTGCAGCGTGACCATAACCACACAAACAACTGCAGCGTGACCACAACCACACAAACAACTGCAGCGTGACCACAACCACACAAACAACTGCAGCGTGACTACAACCACACAAACAACTGCACCATAACCACAATGAACCACCAATGAACAGTGTGATTGGTTACCAGGACTTGGGCTCTCCTAAATGCAGATAGTTGATGCTGTAGAGGTCCATGTCCTCTGTGTGCCAGGCGAACGTGGTCTTCCACATGCCAAAGTACAGGTAGGGCGTGTTCACCCCCTCTATGGTGATGCCCCCCTCGTGCTCCACCGTGTCCAGGATGGTGTTCAGTTTGCCGATGTTCCAGAAGGCCACGTCCTGGAGAGAATCACAGGTGTAACGTGACTGGTCCAAATCCGCTACACAACCCAGCGATGAAACACAATCCCTGATGCCTTGTTGGATATCCGAGACGGACAATACAAATGCTATCCTCAGTATGCTACACGACAACTAGAGACGTCACTCGGGAAGGGGACAGTGTGTGTGTGTGTGTGTGTGTGTGTGTGCACAGTAAACGACATTCAAATAGTCATGACCACAGAGGCCGTTTGTCAAGACTCACAGGGTCGTAGAGAGTTCCGTTCACATCTGCCCCGTAGATAGGCGGGTTAAAAGTCACGTTCTTCCAGTACTTCCTCTCCAGTTCCTCAAAGTCGTTGTAGTGAGGACTGCAGAATCTGTATTGGAGAAAAAGGGGTCGAACGATGCAGCTGATAATTACGTTCTAACACATGAGGCTGTCAAAATCTAAATGAGACGTTGAGAAAAACGTTAAAGTTAAATCATACTGAAATAAACGCTGACCGAGCAGAACCTTGCTATCAATTGTGTTATTTCCCTCGGTCACTAGAGAATTTCCTGACTTAAATTACATATCCAAAGCTGGGCTCTACCAAACAAAGATAAATTGACCAATAGCCATTATTCAAGAAGAAAGGTCCCGTGAAATGCATAATGTGGGTGTGTGTGTGTGTGTGTGTGTGTGTGTGTGTGTGCAATATGATATTCAACTATGCTGTTACAGCTGTAGTCAGACTAACTTGTCACTGTTGGCCATCCTGCGAAACTCCCGGACGGTCATGGCTTTCTTCTGGATGTTGTACTGAGTAAACAGGCCTGACTGGCCGGTCACAACCTGCTGAATAGGAGCCGGAATCAACAGGTCATCTATATCGTCATACGACTTCCTGGGCTTCCAGTTCTTCGGTGGCACAATCTGAAAAAATTAAACAGCCAGGTTTAAGGGCAAAAAATTGTTCCTAAAGTATTCATTTAAATCACAATGTGCATCAGTTCTAGCAGTTTAGCTTAGCTAAGGTGGAGGCATCTCAATGCTAATAACAGAGTTGTCCGCAACAGGCTGTGGCGATGCTTACTTTTGCCAGGCCAGCTTTGTGGGCTCCCTGGGACTCCATGTAGGCAATGTAGCGGCTGAAATTCCGGAACTCTTCAGCAGTGGGGTGAAAGGTCATGATCCCCCTGGAGCTGGGGGTCTGGGGCCTTGAATCAGACGCCATCCTAAGAGAATGACCCTGCAGATCGAGGGTACATTTATGTACTAAACACACAAGACACAGAATAATTTTCAGTGCAAATATCAAAATAATATTAACATTCTTAAAACGTAGTCATTGGAGATACTGTTGAGAGCCTGGCAAGCCCTGACAGAACAGCAATTAATATATTTGTATTTTTCATATGTAGACATTTGCCTAAAAAGCTTAGCTGACAAAAGGTAATCTAAGCTAAAAGGCTTGCTGAACTATTTTTCACTGCAAGCGTGGATGTGCAGAGTAGAGATTGAACTGAGCCTATCAAGAAGAGACAACGTGAAAACTATTTTTTGTAACACAGCAAAATACTTGGCAAAATCGCTGAGAACGGAAATCAAACAGCAGCGGTGAAATAAACATCTGGTACTGCAGGATCAGGCCTATCGGCAAGAACACAGCACTTCTAAGCAAGTGCAGCAATCTCAGACCCAGTGATGGCACCCACAAGCATCTTTATTTCTGCAGCAGTGTTTCGTGTTGCGCATCAAAAGGACAAATGCAAAACCATACATTTGCATTGTATCCAGGTCCCAGACAAACGTGTAATAAATAATCTAGCTCACAGACTACTATGTAATAAATCATCTAGGACACAGACTAACATGTAATAAATCATCTAGGTCACAGACCAACGACACTCAGTCTAGCAAAGCCAAATCATTTGCATGTAACTTTCAATTCCGTAAACATTCAGTCTCAGTAGAAATGGGTTAAAAATACAAAATTTATGTCCCGGAATATCATTGTATGTAAAAATGTATTTCAATAGTATTTACAAAAGCCATGTTCACAAAGGGCATGTTTATCCAATGTTTTATTCTTAGCAAAAATGAATGCAAACCTAAGTGTTTGAATACAAACTTGTTTTTTGGGAAATGGCATCAAAATGTTTACATTCCTGCCACTCAAATTTTGGCAGAACCAACCATCAACAAACTTCTTGTTACGGCTGCTTGAAGCAGCCAGCATTTTTCAACAAACAGTGCAACAGTGCATTCTCTTGTATGGATAAGCCTGAAAAGATAGCCACTTAATGTGTCCGTGCCCAACCAACAACATTCAGATTCAACTACAGTCTACAGGTATAAACAACCAAATCATCTCATTAACATTTAACATGAGAAAACCTATTCCATTTTACTATAAGTTCAGACCTTTCACATTCAGACCTTTTCATTTGAAATAATATTTAATTAATGCAGCTGGCCTTCATCGGATACTGATTCCTGGTTAAAAGATTAACTTGGTCGCACAATCATTTGCCATTATTAAGTACAGCTTATATACCAGTGACGAATTAAGCAACAACCGATTTTTATTTAAAATCTTGTGTTATGGGTTGGGGTTTATTGGGCAAAAAATAGGCATTTAGATTAAGACTCATAGATGCGTTTAACACCGTTTCCATGGTAACGACGTCGCTTTATAACGGCATGATGAAACCACTTAACAAAGTTGTAGCAAACGAGTGTCAGGGAACAAAACACCAGCATAAACCTTGTGACAGAAAGTGTACAGCGACTTAACACACATTGGAATGGTACGCCAGCTAAATATATATATTAGTAGTACTACTAGTAGTATATTAGTAGTATACTAATAGTACCCAACACTACTTGGCTAATTGGCTTGCTAACTGCTAATCAAACGCATAGCGGAAAGTCTTTTGATTGGCTAGCGTAAATCTCGCTTCCACACAATTTCACAGGTCGATTCTTAGATACTTCAGCCGACGAAACCATTCAAAAAACAACATCAAACTAACTTAGTTCTTCAACAGATGCGTTTTTAATTTACCTAAAATATACGCCTTTTTAAACTAGGCCGTGGTCACACAGTCGAATCTACACCTCAAGCGTTCCCGGAAATCTCGCGACGTTGTGCCTCTGTGGTTTAAAAGCTCTGTGGTAGTTACTGTAGTTAGCTAGTATGTGTATCGAATGTTGTAGAATCGTTGTATGCGAGTTTTAAGCATGTTACAAAATAACACGTTCATAAGTAATGTAAAGTTAATGGTTTGTTATTTTAAGTGAATGTCCTCATGCAACAAAACGCCAGTTAGCTATATGACAGCTAGCATATGCAGCTAATAATAATACACTAGCTAACTTCGTTCGCAAGCCATCTTATTGCTAACGTCTGCTAGCTAACTTAGCTAGCATGCCAGTGCAAATGACGTACACATAATGAACAAACAAAATGTGGCAGCAAGTTAAAACCTTAAAACAATGTTACCTACCGACACTGTGAAATAGCTCCAATGTATTATTAGAATTAAGAAGTTGGTGTCTTGATATCGATTGTAATTCCGATTTTACCTCGAACAGAAGGAGCAGTCCTCCATTACTGCCACTACGCAAGCGCACGCTTGGATGTTTACCAGCTCACGCATAGGTTCGATCGTAGCCAATCAGCAAACTGCAATATCCACCAATAGTTGGCCATTTTCCTGAGCCTATTATAAATGCTTCGGAAAGTCTTCAGGCTTCTTTCATTTCACAATTTTAACGTAATCAATTCAGACACTTAGAACGTGTATCTTGTTGTTGTTTTTTTATTTCTTGGACTAAGGAACAGTGCAAGACAGATTGGTGTCAGGGAGTTTAGTGTTAGACCATGAACCCAATTGCCACCTTTACAATGCTTCACCTGGCAGATGGGTAACTATCTCTGCCACACTCCATCAATCAGATGAGACTAAAATCAGTCTGGGACAAAAATGAATTCTTCAACACAAAACCGACCAAAACACATTTTTACAGTGGCTTGGGATATAATGTATGTTACAATATCCATGGGTGGACTCGTCCTCGTACTATAACCCTATTGAACATTTATGAGAACACCCGAAAAACACTATTCTCTGATCTAATATGTCAGAGCTTAAAAAAGGACCTGAGAAACTGCCTCAATCCAATAGTCTGAGGGGAGAGGCATATCCAAAAAGTTGAGACTTCTACAATGTACTGAACATAGGGTCAGTGTACTTGTTGATGTGACATTTCAATTTAATAGTGCCACAAATTTCTATAATTTTTTATATTTTTTCCTTATGTTTCTTGTGTAGATTGATGAGAAGAAAAAAACTAATAATACAATAATAAATTCATTCCATAATAAAACATATTATGGAGTACAAGATTAAGTATAAATAATTTCCGAAGCCACCATAGCTAGAAACCAAATATGGAAAGAATGTGTTAAACACTAGATTGGTATTGGTTAGCGCATGCTGACATCTTGAAATAATTGTGCAGCAGCGGCAAAACATTGAGCCACTAGCAAAGAAAGATGGTACCTATATGTTTAGTCTATGTTTAGAGTTTAGAATGGCATATTAAAACACAGTATACAAATAGGTGCCCCCCCCAGGCCTCAGAGCAAGTCATTTATACTTCTATATATTTATATATAACCTCATTACACAACAAAAAACTAATTTAATAAATTGAAACATTGGTTTTATTTAATGCCTGTAAAGGCACATTCATACACTCAATTTAACAGTTCGATATATCAGAATATTATTTGCACTTACATTCAGGCAGTGCACAACTTCTGCTGTCCATGAATAAATGCTTTAATGAGATTAACAGCAATTGAACCACAACTTCAAGCACACTGGATAGGAGCACTGACAGATGTTTACCATGTTTTAGATCAGTTTAGATGGTATATCGGCGCACACTGCATCAGTAGCACTTTGTGGTATTTTTGACAGTCCACCTGAACACAACGTCTGGTAAACAGCTGGTTCAATCAAATGTGCATAACTTAACACATTATTATAATCTACAGTTCGTAGGTAATCTTTCTCTGTCAAAATTGCATAATCAACTTGCATCCTTTCCCAGAACAATGCATCACAATGAACAATGTGCAGAAGCTGGAGCAACCAAACCGGATGAGTGTGTTACTGTGCTTTATATTTCTTAATCACAGATTAATGACAGCCACTCTCATTATGAGACACGGATACATTCACAAATGAACACCTGAAAACTTTAGCTTATTATCATGAAGGACCTTTGACCCAGCAAGCACACATATTGATTGGACAGCAACAAAGGCTATTGGACGCCAAAGGCCTACACCAAGTGATAGACAGGAAGAAAACATAGTTATTATTGCAATATTGGAAGTAAATCTTTTTTAATTGAAAATGTCTGGTATTAGTGTTGAAAACGGATTGTTCTGGAACAGTTTGGCTGATTGCCCATCATTAAACTTTGGTCCAACTTCTTTCCATATCACCACTTAAATTATATTCTCAGAAAAAGTGGCAGTTTTTTTTTGGATATCTTGACAGTCAACATATGTCGCCAAATAAAACAGTATTTATCTTCAAGGTCTATTCATGCAGAAACTTTATCCGGGTAAGGTAAGATAATGCATCATATAGACACATACGCATAGGTTTCTAAATGCTTAATATTAGACAACACTGCAACAGGTTTTTAAAGCAAAATACTCCACTCTGTGTACTGCATAGTAGATTAGCCATTTTGTTTCCAAAGCGAACATGTACTGTAGGCTTCAAGCGTGATTTAATACACACAGTCTACAACAAGGTCGACAGATACAGTGTCTAAACTGACAGATACTTAGTTTGCTCAAAGTTATGTTTTAGCCGTACTTTACTTTGGCATGATGATATTTTACGAGGCTGTTCAACATGTACGGTCCATTTGTTCAGGTGGTTTGTGTGGTCATGTATATCTTTGTTAGGCCTGCGACGTACTTTATATTGTGACTTATTGCGTGTTTAGTTGCCGTAACAATTCCCGATCCACTTCATAACTGAGTTGACAGTGGATGAGTGCAGGGATAACCGTATTCACACTGGAATGCCGTGTAGGTTAGCGTAAGCAATGAAACATCATAACACACTGTCACATGTTGAAGAGCAACGACTGGACATGTCCTCAGATTTCCCAAGTTCATTACCTGACCCCTCGAGGGAAATTCAGAATATTGACCAAGTTGAATAAGATCATGATTTCCCTGTGAACCGATGACAGGAGGACACAAGTCAGCAGTACTGTATTGTTAATGGATGAATGGTCGATTGGTTCACCACTCCCTGCTCCGTAACGGTTCTCTCACCAACCAACTGTGGTACTTTAGAGAAATGCGACTGGACGATATCGTCAGAGGCTGAGGACCCCTTGATCACAAACAGCACAGGATGGGGCACAGACAGCTGTCAAACGGGAATGAGAAACAAGCATCTGTGCCATTGCATCAGATTCCTCTTCTGTTACTTCCATCTCATCCGTACTCCTTGCGACAGTCCCACACAAATGCCTGCATTAGCTCGGAGCATCAGTCCCCTTCGCTGACTTCCACGTCAAACTTCAGCCCTGTATTTAACAGCCTTCAGCCTGCAGATCCCGTGCTACCTGCCAAAGACAGGCCCTAAAATTGGTAGACTCCTAAACGGTTATTTTTCCGTGTGATTGTCCGGTTTTGGTGTCTGGATGGCGACACCTTTAACAAGAACAGTCGTGTCGGGATCAGTTGTCATGGCGTCCTTTTTGGACATGTCCGGCTCCCATAGGAAGAACTCATGCAGCAGGGTGTTGACTGTGTCCGGGCACTCCATCATCACCATGTGACTGCCCTCCTCGATGACTTTCAGGAACGCAAACAGAAGGATCTGAAACGAAAAGGGTACGGTTAAAATCTGTGGTAAAAATCACCTCGGTGACATCCAATACAATTGCAGGCATCGGAAACGACAGGGACTGTTTAGAATTTATGTTCGAGTTTCACATGAAACCCAAATTAAATACAATTTTATTTTGTGTAATTTCCATATACTAAGTGGGTGTCAGGACTTGGCTGAGTGTTTTTCTCCTTGCCTCCGCCATGCGCTGGTCCTCATCCATTGGCACGAACTTGTCGTACATGCCGTGCACCAGCAAGATGGGCACGGTGAGCTCAGCGTGGTACACCTCGTCTCCCTCGGGCCAGTACTGCCCGCTCATCATGGCGCGCAGCACAAACGGGTTCACGTTGAAGGCATTGCCCTGCTTCAGCAATTGTTTCTCTTTGGCACCCTGACGGGCAAACCCAGCCCTGGACACGGGGAAGAAAGAAGTCACACTTAGAACCAATGGTGCTACTAATTCTTATTACGGTACTAGTTACCAACTGACAGTGTACTTTCTGTATGGATATTGCTATTTTGGCAGAGAGAACAGATTGATGTTGCTCTTTGTCCCGATTTTTTGTTTTGACTAACACTGGGTTTCGCTTGAATTGATGAATCTGCAAAGGGTGAGGGTGAACTCACTTGAGGAAGCTCCAGGCCAGACACGGGGACAGGCAGTGCAGGACACAGGGAGGCAGCTGAAAGATGGAGCAGAGGCTGGGCTCTAGTGCCGTGGGTCCCCCTCCGTTGATCATGACCACCTTGTGAACCTGGTCAGGATACTCATGGGCCAGGAAGGTACAGAACGACACCCTAAAAAAGAACAAAGGGTTAATTGAGTTGTATTTTAAAAGTTGTGTATGTCCTGTTGTATCTACATTGGGAAAACAACTGCAAAACAATTGGGACCCAAACTATGAAAACTTGGCAATCAATTGACCATTCCGTTCAACAGAGAGCAAGTATACTGACCCATACGAGTGCCCAATAAGGATGTTGCGTTTACGGGCATATCTCTTGAAGATGGCACGCATGTCCTCTGCCAGGGCGTAGAAGGTGTAGGCTGCGGCGATGTGAGGAGCCGTACTGGCCCCGTGGCCCGCCAGGTCAGCGGCAATCACCTCGTAACCCAGCCGCGAGAAGAAGTCCAGCTGGCTGCCCCAGATGTCCAGCGAGCCCCCGACGCCATGCACAAAAAACAGGGCCACGTCCGAATGCGTTCCCTTGCAGCTGGAGATCTCCCTCTCCGAGTCAATCGTCACGACGCGCTTCGGCTTGCGTCGGCGCCGGCGGGGAGGGGGCGCGGGTTTATGCTCCCCGACCACAGGCGCCGCCGTTTTGGGTTCAGGGGATGTGGACACCTCCTTATAGTCAGCCAGCTCCACCTCCACGGTGCTGCAGGGCTCCAGGTCTCCATCCTGGCACTGGAGGATCTCAGAGTGCAGCACGTCACCCAGGTTCTCAATGACTAGCTGGCCGTTACGGTAGACAGTGATCTTGCGCTTGCAGTGTACACTGATGCTCTGGTTGCGGTTCCAGGTGCCATTCTCCCGCCCCGGCTCTTTTACCTGGTCCTCTTCTGTCACCACCGGTGCCTGTCGATCGGGGATTATGTGGCGAACCCGTAGAACTCTCCCGGGCTTCACCTCGACAAACTGGAAGGCGTCGGCCGGCTGGGAGGACTCCACGGGCATCACCAGGTTGGCAGCCTTCCCAGTCAGACAGCACAGAATCCCGTCTGCAATGCTGGTCAGCATGGCGCCTGTGTGGGGGGAACACACCCATAATGGACATGGAAATGAGAAAATGTCAACAATACACTCTAATAGCTTAATGATTATGCGTGAGATGTTTAAACGGAACAATGAAGCACTAGTACTGTTGTGAATATTGCAACTGTAGTGTTTTCTATGCATGATATTGTAGTTATATGTAGTGACAATTATAAAATTATAGTCCTCGTTTCGGTCTGAGTGGTGACAAAGTCTATGACAAAAAAAAGTGCCAAAGGTGAATTTGCATTAACACCATACGTCAAAACACCATAGCAAAAACCGGCGGGCACAACACAAATAAAATCACAAATAAACACAACTAAAATATCTCTCTGGCCTGCGCCAACAATTCACTAGACAGAAAACAACCAAAAAACATTTTTATAAAGTCTACACATTATACACAGTAGAATGTTTTGTATTTTCTTTTTTTGACACACCACCCCCAAAATACTAGTTTAGCAGAGACACTGATAAAACAACACCATCCAGTAGATGCTCGGTTGCTGTTTGGAAACGTATTTTTTTTCGACATAACCGCATAGATACAAAGTCAGAAGGATAGACTTCCGAGGATATAAATAGACTGCCAGCAACGGCTCAGCTGTGTGCTGTACGCCCACTGCTTGCTGTATGGATTCAATTTGTCAGCTGCGTTTGGTTTATAGCACACGACGGCAGGAGATGGTGTTTCCTAGAACAGTAATGCCCAGTCATGGCTCAAGTGTTTTTTGGCAGTTGGGTACATGGAGTATTTCATGTGACTCAGTTTAAATATAGACACACAGATTATCAGGAGGAAGCAGAACAAATATGTCATATGTACAATATTAAGTAACCGAGTCACTACATTACTGTTGTTAATGAGGTACTTTAAAACATACTACTGGGTATGTTCTATTGGTACATTTTCTAAAGAGAGGTAAATAATCTATCTATACCGACCTTTTTAAATATGCCTGCCCGCCTCCCAAAACAACAAAACGCATTTTCAGTCAATGACGTTCTGTCATATGAGATTATGTCCATCGCTATAAGAGAGAAGGTCTGGGGGGAAATGTTGCAGCCATTTTCAATTCTCTGAAAAGTGTTGCCTACACAGCAGGGATGTTATTCTAATAAGTGCGTTTATGGAAACCCTGACTAGAAAATCTGACCTGACACAATCATCTGCTGCTGTATGCCTCCCATTATTTACACTGAGATAACACCACTTATATAATGTCAAGAAACACCCACACACACATTAAGGAACCGCTATCACTTGAGGGTGGGCATACAATTATTCAGTATCCTATTTTCCATAACTGCAAAAAAACTAACCCTAATCCAACTGTATCTTTTACCCTAAACCTAACCCCTAAGACAGAAACAGACATTTTCATCATGTGCACAGACAAAAGGTCACCACAATGTCAATTGTGGCTTGTTTTACTATGCTTTATTTGACATTTATTTAAACATAAAATACCCCTGAGGATTTAAACCCCCATTTGCAAGTGAGGCCTGGCTAGATGTTTGACGGTATCCTTTAGTTAAATCCAACATTTTTTCTTACAGACCTTTTACAATCTGACACTAATACTTTCTGGTTCATTTCTACGGTCATGTTTAGGTCATTCCATGTCGAAGAAACGTTGCAGGAGAACGCTTACTGTTACTATTTCAGGTCTTGCATTGAACTGGATCCCATGTGTGTCCCTGACTTGGCAAATGTCAATAAAACAATTAGCTGACTCAGAAAAACTAGGCTTCATTTGGTTTAGGCTTCCAGAAATGAACTTAACAACTTCAAAGTGGTTTGGAAAACACAATATAATTTGTTTTGGATTTAATAAACAGATGCAACAACACTGAGCAGATAATAGAGATGTGAGCGAACTGAGCCTGGATAATCATGACTCTGCATAAGGTGCAAATTACTGCTTCCCATGTCCCAGCATGCATTAAAACACACACGAACACGCACACACACACACACACACACACACACACACACACACACACACACACACACACACACACACACACACACACACACACACACACACACACACACGGGAGTTAATTATTATGATAAATCTGAACACAGCGATCAATGACTGGCTTAGAGGGTAAGAGCAAAGGAGAGGTGCTTGAGAAGAATGAAAGAGGCACAGAGAAAGAGATGCAAAGGTGCACGAAAGAGATAGAAAAAGAGTGACAGAGTGAGAGAGAATAATAAAGTGACACACACAGAGTGCGTGACATAAAGACAAAAAACAAATAGAGAGAGCTATTGAGAGTGACATGCACAGACAGGGAGAGAGAATTCCTCAGGCAGCTTGTGAAGGTTGCCAATAGCAGGACTTGTGTTGCTGTTGCTAGTGAAGGTTGTGGTTTGTGAAGGTTGTGGTTTGTGAAGGTTGTGGCTAGTGAAGGTTCTGGTTGGTTGTACACTCCTGATTTAATCATGAGCAGGAATGAGCTGTGATTGCCCTTCCTCAGTGATCAAAATGCTAGGTGCCAGGAAAAGGTCAGCTGCCTCGTTAATCATATGATCAACTGCTGGCATGACAGCATGCAGACCATCTATTGTAACGTGTATTGATCGATTGTAATGATGTGCCTCTAAATCATTGCATTGCGTTCAGGGTGTCAGGACATCGGATATGCCGGTCACTGTGTAAGTACTGTGGTCGTCACAACAAACTCATGGTGTGTTGGTGTGTTGCTGTTGTTATCGTCCGCTCATTTTTAGACCAGGTAACATATTGGAGGTGGACCTCCAGTGGCCCAAGGTGACCACCCTTGCAATGAACCATGACTGATAAAATGCAAAGAGACTTGCACTACACTTTACAAGACCACTCCACACCTCTGCTACTGAGGATTAAGGTGTGAAAGACACATTGTAATGTTCACTGTCGTTAAATCCCACTGACATACTTATCTCAACATAAAAGAGAAAAGTTAGACTCTAACGTGAACATGTTCAATTTCATCACTGTGGATTGTCCTAAATTACCTAAACCATGATTGCCAGCCATTTGCATATTTGATCTGCAATGCAGAATTAGCTATATTATCCAAGTGTCATGTTTATACATACATTTGGCACAATATGTGGCCTACTTTTTCCACCGTACACTATGCATAAACAGTTTTTAGAATACCTAGAAAAAACACTATATCTGCAATAACAATGATGTCTATAGTCTGTGTATGTTCAATTATGCAAGCTCTGAGGATTTACACTATGAAACAAAAACATAACGAAACCATATATAGATCACGCACTTTCATATTATTCTAATCAAGCATGTATTCTTAAAAGAACTATTATGAAAAATCTTAACAATTAAAAAACATGTAAGCATTTATCAAATAGACTGGACTCCGCTGCAAAGTGTAACCATGAGTAAGATTTATGTGAACAACATTCATCAATATTGAGTGGGTGTGTTGCGCATTACTGCGTGTCACCATGCCAACACATGATTGACATCTATGCATCTGAATTTCCATTATGAATAAGAAGACATAACGCAGGTTTGTCACGCATCGTTTTGACGTGCATATGCAAGCCTTCAAACGAAAGCCTTACCTGCGCGATGAAGATCAAGGATAATGACAAATAAGCTGCTCCTCACCCATACGACGAAATTATCATTCACTGCGGCCGAAAGAGAATCTGCTGCATTGGCTGCAATGCTTATCAATCTGCATTAAACAAGTTGATAATTGGCATAATTAAACAGACAGAAAACGACATAAAATCGAAATAATGCACGCTAGGTAGGTGTGTCTCCTTGTATTTGAATATGCCCATGGTCAAAACAGAGTACTGCTCCTAGGATCAGCATCCTTCGTCGATGCGCACACAGACCAAATTCCGCATCCACGGAATTCTCCAGTCAGCTTCCTTCTGTGTCTGAATGACAAGATCGACGGCGAATAGTCTGCAAGCCTTCCTTCTGCTTAAGCCAATAGCAGGACTTGTGTTGCTGTTGCTAAGGTCGAGTGGGGGAAATGAACAGCTACTGAAATGGGAACATCTCAATTTCATATTCCTCGAATCCTTTCACCTGTTTCCTTGTCAACTTTTCAAACTGACACCTTAGCAGAGTCCCCAAACTAGGGTCATTGAACAGTCATCGAATTGGAAAATGAGGTTGAGATGGTAGCTGGAAACATTTATAATATATAATTTTTTATAGAACTCTGGCAACTAGAGCAACCACCAATAAAAGCTATCATATCATATTGAATAATTCGTCATTAATATGCCTTAGTTCTGCTGCATGTTCTTGGTTACATAACTATCTTACAGACTGCAATATATTGTGCTGGATGGAGTTAGGTCGGAAAGTCTTGACGTAAACAGAGGTGTTCCTCAAGGATCCATCCTAGAACCTGTTCTTTTTACAATCTACATTAATGCGATAGGAGGAGCAAGCCATCTAACCAAAGTTAAACCACATGTTCTTTTAAATTATGCTACCTTTCTAATAAATTTGCTTTTACAATGATAGTATGTTTAGCTATAACTGTCGGTACAGCTAAATTACTTGCCTTGTGTGACGACTAGAATAACTAGTCGTCCTCGTCGTTATATTTGTTATAACTGTTTGACCCGCAAGTGCACCCAAGATTGTTCCTTTATTGTTTTCTTCTGGCCCTCGTTAAGATAATTAGTATTTGTATTTAGTTCCTGCTGTTCCTAGGTTTGGGTGCAGTTTATTGTTTGATGTTACTGTAACGTTCGGGCTCAGGCAGGTAACAGGACACAGGCGCAGCGATATTATTAAACTTGTAATTTATTATAATGAACAAAACTCAAACTAAAAACTACACACAATAATGTGGAAAATAAACCACGGCACATGGGCCAAAGTAAAACACAACACAGAACACTAAGAACAGGTACGGGGAAACAAGTGAGCACAGACAACAGGAAACAATGACCGAACAAACACAAGAGACACTGGGGAGCTTATATACTGACATAACAAGGACTAATAAGCTACAGGTGGGTAAAAGGGGTGGGACAATTAGAGAATAGAGAAAAGGAAGGTACCAGGACGAAACACTATGAACAACCACAAGATGGAGACAGAAACAAGCACTCAAAACATAAACCCAACACAAACCCTTACAGTTACGTCTGTGTAGATGAGTGTTATGTGTTCCTGTCGCTGGTTTTGCAATTTAGTATTCGGGATCAGACACAGTTTATATTCAATATAGCCAATAGAACGTAAAAATTCACCCATACTAACAAAACCATCTCTAGATAGCGTGTTATGCTGGAACGCTTGCGCGAACCCATAGCAAATGAATTGAATAGGGTCGTTGCTAAGCCACTTCGAAACTAACATTTAGTTAAACATCCCACTTCCGCATAATGTCACCAAAACAGGTTACTGTTTATTAAAAATTGTTTGCGATTTCAGATTTTTATTTTTGACACTCACTTATTTTTTTGCAGGTTCTCAAGGGGTACAGGCACAGCATCTCTCTCACCCACGAGTAACTGAAGGGGTTTCAGTTAAGGGTGTTTGTAAAGTTATTTGTTACAACTGTCTTTGTTAAAATAGATTTATACAACAAATTGATTTACAGAGTTATATGAGTCTCATGTAATCGAGATGATTTTCAAGATAGATTATTAAAAGGTTGCCATTTAATTTACAACAAATATTATTTTGAGAAATGGCTTGTACTGGAATACAGATTACGTAATTTGTATTCTACAATAACTAGTCAGTTTAGGGAAGTGTGTATTAAGACATAAATTACAAAATCATTGCAAAATATATATGTTGATTTTACCAACTGTATGTTGAATTAATAACTTCATGTTTGAAATTCTGTTGCCTTGGTTTGAAGCTACATAATCATAGTCTTTGAGGACCACAGGAATAAAATAAAAAGAGTCTGGAGATTTACAGATCTGTTCATACATATTATGTAATATGTATATCAACAGAACACATTATGAACATATACATAGTCCTTTTACCTGACCTCTTCTTTGAGGACTACAGGACTTTCGAAGAGTCCCGATTTTTTCGTAATATGATAATTTTTCAAGCTATATGATTACGTATTTTGTCATTTTTTTAACGCATTGTCTAGTCTACCAATGGCTTGTAATGTGATACTGATTACGTCCGGTGAACACAGCTAGCAAGAATGTGAGAATAGATGGTTAGGTTTAGCAAAGGGAATCCATACATGTATTATTATAAGTGAAGCTGCGTAAAACAGGACAAAATATGGTGTAGTGATACTATGTCTATTGCACCACTAGCAAAAATATCTATTGGGGGGTTATTTTTTATTTAATAACGTATTTTGAGTTATAATTTTAAACCTCAATGCTTGCATGAGTTGTTTACTAGCTAAGTTTTCTTTATCAACTATTCAAGCCGTTCAGACCTATGTTCCCAGCTGCTTACAGCATATCTAGCTAATCAGATTTGCTTGTCAGGACTTTGATGCTTTTTGCACATTATCTGTGCTGGATAGTGGAGCCAGATCTATTGTCGGATCAGTCAAGAAACAGTTGCACTGTTTGCATATCGTTACTTGGCTAACTAGATAGGGCTACTAAATGTTATTCGTTGTTCTACCAATGTATTTTTTTAATAAAATTGATGTATATGCAAAATTCTCAGTAACCTATAACAACGTTCTAGAATTCTATTGGTGTCTAAAGGGTTCAATCGTTTTGTTAAATATATATATATATATAGTTTTATTGTTGTATAGCTTTTTCATGTCCTTTTTTGTTTGACCAGATTTCATATTGGATTTCATTTTGAAGTGGTTGATATGTGCTCTGCCAGCATTATTGTTTTGATTGAAAATAATGATTTGCCCCTAGGCATGATCATTTTTTTATTCAGAGTTCATTTATAAGTGTTGAAGTCGGACTGACTTATAAGTTTGAATTTGGTTTTGAAATCAATATTCACAACTAATTAAATGTGTTCCTATCTGTTTATCATCCAGTGATAACCTACCTGACGTAGTGTGAAAACTTATCTGCTGATGGTACAATTTGTCACAAGTGCACACTCTCTATTTATCGGTCTACAACTCCATAATGATATAAGATATGAAGATGTAATGAATAAAAAAAGACATCCTTCTTTCTTTTGGTTGGACATTTAAAGGGCACAATACATTACAATGGTATAAATGTTAAACAGTGTGAAAAGTGTGACAACATACCCCGCTCTACCCCTTTATTGAGTCTGTGTTTACTGAAAGCCCAGGTATGAGAAAGAGCTCCCAGCAGCTCCTCTTCTGGATTCTACTCACTCTTTTACCATTCAATTATATTAGTTTGTGTTATTAGATACATTTGTTATTAGATACCGGTACATAAATAATTGAACCTGTGTGGAGAATGCAGAACTGCTGTGGATCTATTCTGTCTGGCAAAGAAGCATCTGAGATAGTTGTTTGGCAGAAATCTGATGCTTGAGATGTTGAAGTATGGCAGAAAATAAGATCACGTAGCAGATGATCTAGTGACTCCATAATAAAGGAGTTTGCCAGCTCAATCTCCCAGGATTAGTTTGAAGTCCACTCTTCAACTTCAAAAGAGTTGAGTCTAACACAGCCTTTCTGACGGGCACAAAAAGATCCTGGGCTGTGTTGAGACTCTTCATGAGCTCATAAACTTGGTCAATGAGCTCATGTGAACAGTTGTGTGAAGACTGCAACTGAGTCTTGTAAAGTCCACCTGATCATTTTCATTTCTAGGGATAACCTTGGTTTGCATTGTTGAAGACTCATCAACATCCATGTTAACCACTGAACACCTGCTGATGGGGAAATCACCTACAACAGACACCTTATTTGGGATCAAAGTCCCTGGTAAAGAAACCCTAAAACCATCATCCAGGTAAGCTCCAGATTTGGCAGATGTAATGTAGGGGGCGGATTAAGGCAAAAATGCCCGACGTGTTCTTAAGTGAACAGTGGACCAACTATATTGGCCTTCTGCTGAGGTCCTTAATCTCTCTGGTTTGGTGGTGGTATTCTGGAAATATGTCAGTGCCTTGCTAACAAAGGTTTTGCAGAGGCTGTCCATGCTGCTATGACAGGCTTCATGCTCAGGACTGGATATATGAATGCTAGAGGGTGTTCTGCTGGCAGATTCATTATGTTCAGACAAAATGTCATCCACAAAGACAGAATGACTCCTTCCAACATCTGAGTTATACTAGATCCTGTTTGTTCGCTTCAGTGGTGTTAAAAGGGACTTAGACCTGTCCATGTTTGATATTTTCCTCAGAACTCTATTTTCCTCAGAACTCTTAGAAGATGCAAACATTTTTATATTGTAAAAAATTACAAATAGCTAATCGTTGTCGCCGCCAAACAAACCCATGCCCCAACCCAAGGGCTGTCATAAACTGTTCGAGACAATATGAAAGATCTTCATCATCGTTTGAATCAATAGTCTGCTCCCATAGGCTCTGTTCATTAATGAACATCTGAAGCATTTTGGAGGCACCACACATTATCTCCTCAACCTCCTTGGTGTTGGACGGGAAGTTGGATGGCCACAGAGGTTGTGATGTTTGCTGCCTTGGATGTGTTGCCAACAGTAACCGGGAAGAGAGTGTGTGTGTCCAGCTGCACATCTCGCTGAATGCTGAGGAACTGGTTGAGCCACTCTCTAAACGAATCCTTCACATCAGCTCTGAGTCTGTCCTCACTGATTCCAGAACGGTCACCAAGTGGCTCGGATGATACAAACGCACCGTCTCCATGTATCCTTGGCAACCCAGTCTGAGACCTTGAAGAATAGAAGGCACACAATATAACAGTCAGTTTTGCAATTGACACGTTAGTCACATGGACTCATCATTCATTACATGTAATCCAGATATCAAAATATATTTACTAACATTGGCTTCAGAATAGTTAGGTGAAACACTCATCAGGTTACACATTGAACTCACCCATTGGAAGATGAGGTTAATGAGGAGGTTGAAATGTACTTGCAGACCTAGACCTTGCTGCACGCCCTCCCGTTTGGTTTCTCAGTATACGGCACATATATACTGAGAAAACGGTCAACTGCAGGCATAATGACCTCCAGGACAGCCTGAGATACAAATGGTGCACTCTGCATCTTCATCATCTCTGCATCTTGAGTCTTCCATCAGTCAGCTGCTGATGGAACTAGGTTTTTTTCTCTCACTTAATTGATAGAAAAAAAGAATACCGGCAGTGAAAGTAGGGGAAGCAGCATGTGGTGGGCACATCTTCATTCTGGTGCCGTCCGACCACAGCGGGGCTCCTCTTGCAGAATCTCTGCAGCCGCTTCCAGAGGGACGTGGGTGGTTGGTCCTCAACATCCCTGGACAGTTCCTCACTCATCTCTTGGAGAGTCTCCTCAGGGATGCTGTCTCTCCTCTGAGGCACGTGAGGCTCCTAATTTGGCCCAGCTGTTACTGGTGACGAATCGCTCATCTCTTACCCTCCTGTCACTGATACCAGTATTCTGATGGTCTGAGGTACTGGCACAGGGGCTTACAAAGAATAAACAAGGGCGTTCTGAGCCAGTCCAGACGCTCACCCAGGGGTTCTCAGCGGACGGTGGGGGATCCGCGATGGCTGGTGGGGGGATCCACCCTGTTGTCCCTAATGAAGAAGCTTTTCAGCCTCTTGCACAGGGACGTCTGCTGCTGGAGGGACTTCTCTTCTAGAATCGTCTCCTCTAGAAGGCGGGCGAGAGCTTCTTCGGTGCACCTATGAAAGTACCGGTACACAGGCTGGGCCAATCGGGATCGGGGATTAACAGAGGTGTCTTCAGCAGTGCTGGATCCTCTGCCAGTCAGGCAGTCCCCAGAAGCCATAGACGATTCGAAGGCACGCAGGATGGCCCGGCAACGAGCCCTCAAAGTTGAGGGCCGAGCTGATCGACCACTCTCATCCATGATCTTAATCAAATGGCAAACTATGTTATTTGCTCTATGGTTGAGTGATAATGATTGACAAGACAGCTGTCTGGCCCTTTTATTGTCCAGCTCCCAGCAAGTGAGGAGTTCTAATTGGTGCAGAATGTTAGACAGCATCAGTAAATATGACTCAATGCATGGTTTGCACATGATATAATACATAGTAACCTTAGTAACCAGTAAGAGTTTAAAAAATTGTGTCTACTTAAGCTAGACACTAGCTAGCATGTATCTCTCAATGGATGAACTAATGTAATGGCTAAATAGCTTTTCTCTGGTGCAGTGTTCAATAGAAAATGGCCACACAAATATAGGTTTGAATGCATCAGTCCCAGGCAGAAGGAATAAAAAATATATATATTATATAATGTATGTATTTTAGTTGATCTCCCTCACGGACTTCAACGCGTGTTATTGTTGCTAAGGGCTGTCCCACTGTCAAATCGTCAGCCCCAGGGCTCTCTGCAGACATTTTGAGCCTTTTAGTCCCGTAAGAGGGAATTGCCCAGAGTTCACCATCTCTTCGACTGGGTTCCTTGTTGGTTCATTGACAGGCGCTGAATTCACTAGCCTCCAAATTGAATCGGTTTTAGGGATCACTTCATTTAGTCTTGATAGTCCAAGTCAACCTTCAACACTCGCGTGGCTAAAAGACTAATTTTCCCAAGATTCATCTGTGAAAAGTGGGCGTTATTAACGCATAAATAACAACTGTCGCAGTGTGATATATTGCTTGTACACCTTTCTCTGCAGTTTGTTCTTCTGGGGCTGACATAATGACTCACACGTGCCCTTTTCATCAGTCAGGTAAGACATCTTAGATAATGTCCCAATAGTTTATACATCGTCGCAAATTATTGAACTCATTCTCGCTTTAAATTAAGGGATATATATATATTAAATGGCAGCATACAAACAACTCGTACGAATTAATCGCGCAGCGTAACTTACAAACATTAACATGTATTGCTCTTTATGCAACTCTGATAAAACGTATCAATATTTAGACAACAAACGGCCGAAGCTGCACGTTTTAAATGTAACTAATCATCCTACCATGTTTGCGTTTGGGCATTCAACTACGTTGTGTAACGACAGTTTCACATAGTGGTTACAGTCGCTGGTAACGAAATGGCTCAATACTCGTATCCACTGAACGCCTTAAAACGATACGTTTCAGTAAAACGAGTTTTGAATTTTCGGTCACTAACGTATTAGTGACCTTAATATTTGAACTCCTTTGTGTTTCCGGGTATAGCTGAGCTGAACGCTGCGCTGGAGCCGTTGGCCTGGCTTCTCGGGATCTGGGAGTCAGACCAACCAGGAGATGGTTCCTTCTCCACCATACCACCTTTCCACTACAACGAAACTCTGCACTTCTCCCATGTCGGCCAACCGGTCATCAACTTCATGTGAGTCAGAAAGTGCACATATGCTGTTGTCACTTTATATTTGCGCGTGAGCTACAGACTGACTCGGTTTCCGTATCTGCTTTGTATTTAATTTTCATGCAGGTTTAATGCATTCAACGCTGAAAACAAGAAACCGATGCACAGAGAGTGTGGCTTTATCAGGATTCAGCCAGGGACCAACAGAGTCGCCTTCATTATTGCACAAAACTCTGGTATGGAAGTGTCTGGGTGTGTGTTCCTGGATGGCTAAACGCTTGTGGTTTTGGTTTCTACCTGCTGGTTAATTATACAAGGGCACACATATTTCACCTAGTCAACATAGGATTCAACCTGAAAAATACTTACTACTACATCACCAGGCAATGGTTTGGTTTCCAAATGGTTTTCCCTCTTACTGGATGTGTCACTGGATAATATTCCTGAGGACACATGATATGGCAGGGATATGAAAGTAGTGGTTCATTTGCAACTAAATGTCACCTTTTACACTTGAACATCTAAAAAAAAGTTTTTTTTGGCTAATGGTGCTCTTCTGTATATCCTATAATCTATATAAATCTGTGCAGATTAGCAGACATTTGGCTGCAGTTCAGTGCAGCGCAGCTGTTTGAATGGGCAATATGTAACTGTACTACTAGCAAACTAAGCTTGACCGTTACCAGTAGACATCTGCAGTTAGTGGTTTATGTTTTTGACAAAGGCTGTTAAACTTTCTCGCTGGTTTGTCTATCAGTTTCCAATGCATTGTAATCCCCTTATAGTCGCTTTAGACACATGCAGTTCATGTTCTCACCTGGATTAGTTCATGCTATCACGGTCTGGTGCGCTACGTTTTTTAGAGGCAGTATTCTACACAGTGCCTGTCAATTGTCGTGCAGTGGCTTGCATAGTATAGTCTTGTTAGTCTCTGGGACGGATGGTTACTGAGTGCCATGGGAACTGTTTAGGGTTTCTCTGTATTACGTGTTCTGTAAGGATTGAAACCGTGACTAGCACAGTTGAACCTTTTAACATCTGCTTACTTTTACAAGCCATTATGTCACGATGACTGTGTTGTTCTCTGCAGGACTGGTGGAGGTAGAAGAAGGATTACTTACTGGACAGCAGTTGACTCTACAGACCCATGCCCTGGCCAGGACCTCGTTTGCTAAAGAACCTCATGTAGAGCAGGTGAGACTGGAACTTTCTTATCTAATGTAAATGGGTAAACCTTGAATCAAAAGCAGCTATGTCCGTAAAATATTTGATAAAAATTGTTACTCTTTGCCACTTGATCTGTAGGAACTCGAAAACTGTTAGGCAGTTTTAGTGCTTTAGTCAAATTGCCTTGTATTCAATTGTTTCTCATTTTCTAGCTCCTGCAATTGTGCCAATATAATGACACTAAGAGCCAGGGCTGCCCATCCTGTTCCTGGAGGGCTAACGTCCTGTGGGATTGCTACCTAATGTAACTCAGCTCCTCATCAAGCTGATTATTGGAGTCACGATTCATACGGGTCTTACACAGGCCAGGGCAACCCTGACATAGGCGTTACACAGCTCCAAAAGTAAACATTGCATGTCAGACTCCCTGGGTGTGTCTGGTGCAAAGCTCTGCACTTATTCGGTGTATTGTGTGTGCCTGTTCTCTTTTCCAGGTTTCCAGAGTTATCCAGCTGAGACCGGACGGCAAGCTGGAGCAGACGGTCTCCATGGCACTGGAGGGCGGGCCATTGACTCAGCACCTGCACATCACTTACTGTCGCCGCTCCACTTGACTACCAGAAGGCACCTAATGGTCCTCTCCCTCCATTGGGTTTCAGGTTGCACTAGATGGAAAGCGCACACTGGGTTGAAACATGGGGATGTAAGTGACACTAGATTTTATCAGCCTGCTGTCTTTTGTTTTCTAGAGGAACATAGTAGGTTTGAGGACTTTACAGGCAGAACGTGCTCTGGTATTGAATCCACCCTTGAGTTTCTGGCATATGAATGTAGTGTGGTAAGTAAACTTCCAACTACATTGGCTGATCCCTTCTGGTCCCTTTCCAACTGACTTCCGCCAAAGGGGTTCAGATGTAATTGAGAAAGCACACAAAGTCTTGAGATCCTAAAGTTACTGATCCTCTTTGACTGTTGCAGTTAGTCCTCTAATTGTAACCAAGACAAGGCCTGGAGTCATTGATTGCAGCGCTGCTCTACATCTTACTACCATGTTGGTATATTTCATGGGATTCTTGTGTCATTGTAGTATTAAAGAGCTTTTGTTAATAACATTGTGTCAGGTTGTTTTGTTTTTTTCTCCTAGGTATTGAATGGTTTATTAGTAAATGTTTGCAGGAATAAATTAGGGCCAGATTCAAACCCATGCTGCAACAGTACATGTACATTAACTGTCCCCAGACTTTAATTGTCTTACTTTGCCAGATCGTACCTTAGACTGTAATTTAATGCTACCCTGATCAGTCCTCTTTCCAAAACGGCTGACTAGAAATGTATGTATTAATTGAAGTTAGATACCATTAACTTGTTTTGAAACTTTATTTTGCATATCAAAAGCACAACATGTAATTGACCTCAAGGAAGAAACTGACATCACAATAACTGAATCAAACAAATGTAAAAAATACAAATTAAATGAATCAAAACGTCCCCAGAACCCATAATTACTTCCTTTTTGTCTTCAACCGTACAGAGTGTTAAGTACAACTGGGGGTGTATTCTATAGCACACATCGTAGAAAATAATTATGTACCGAAAACACAAATCAGTCAAGTACAAGGTAGATCCCTTCCCATTTGTTTCCCAGCACATACACCCTTGTGAGATCAATAACACTGTTCGGTGTGTACAAAGCCCGGATAGACAGTCGCACTCCAGCACCTAGTAGCAGCTCGTCACACAAGTCCTGCACAGCGGAGCAGCAAAAACCTGCTGAACAGATCCTATTGCACCGTCCAGTTGTCCAACATCAAGTCCCAGAGAGGATATGCTGCATGTCTCATCAAACTGGATATTTTGTGAGATGCACACGCACCAATCACATGTACGTAGTCACTGGGCACGGCAGCAGTACGTCAAAGCTCTAAAAAAATGTTTACATGTCTGTACAAGACGGCGCGAAAGTGAATCGTATGAAGTGTATGCAAAATTAATTGCTTCTCTAGAGAAGTTGTTGTGATGTTGGTGATTATATCTATATTGACTTGTGCTCTTCAAAAAGTAAAGTCACCGTCCAGAATCTGTCAGCAAAGGGCTTCAATTTAAATGCGAGTTGGTCAGGTGGTTTGTAGAATAATCAAGCTTTCACACAGGTCCTTTTAACCACAGTCCTTCATGACTCCTTCATAATGTAAATATACAGTGTTGACAAAAATTGCTTGCAGGACTCTGCAACAGGAGACAGCCAATGGGTCTGAGAAACGGCGTCTACTTTCACCACACACTTCTTAATGTCTGCCTGAAGGAAAAAAAATAAGACAATGTCAGGATGTTATGCTTGTGCAAATCCTCTTATGACCACTAGGGGGTAGCATATGGATTATCATAAACACTACATGGAGAACAGGACACTGCTCCCAAATGCAGCAAGCTGCGCTAAAATAAAACTCATTAAAATGTGCTACTATCCGGCCGTTACAAAACCACACTGGGCTCAGCAGCAGCAACAAAAACAACATTCTGGCTACTCACCCATCCTCCACGTTTCTTCAGCCAATGGGCCAGGTTCTTGCGGACAAAGTGACCCAGGCTGTCTACTATGGTCTGGACCGTTGCAGGCTGGTTCTGACGCACGCAGTCCACCGCCAAAGCACCGGCCACCGCATACATGGATACCACCTTCCCCCAAGTGATTCCTAATAAGGACACAGAGGGAGACATTACCCAACCGGTTGGCTGATTGGTTTACCGGATCACAATCCAGCATGCTTTTGTCTTGCAAAACTGAACGCGACAGCAGTAAAAACCAAGACTGAGTTAGCAGAGTTGTTCACCAGTCCCAGTGTACATTCATTTGTAGATATTGCTTTACACGCACCCAGTTAGTAGACCTAATACAGTCACAGTCTGGACCCTCGCCAGGAATCTGGGGCCCCATGACAATACATGCCTGGCCCCTCTTGCAGACAACATTGACATTATTTTGATCAATAGGCCCTGTGACACCATGGGCCTTCTGAATCATAGCCACCTTTCCCCGTATTAGTTATTTTTCTGGTCACAGCACAATGCACACGTCAAAATCATCTGTGTGTTATGGTCGTGACACAGAGAGAAAGTTGTGTTCGCATCAAAGTTCCAAAGAACAACAGGTCATTAGTTTCCCAGGACATCAGCTTGTGGTGTCGGCCGTGGTCTGTGCTGTAACAGCGAGGCTAACGGTATTAGCAGTTTCCGTCAGTGACCATGTTTGCCTGCACCGTTGACCGGTGGCCTGGCCCTTGGGATTTAGGGACCACAGGGAAGGCTTAAATAAGCCAACTCTCTCTGGGACAGAGAGTTCCTCACGTCGCCAAGCTTTAGAGATCGGATCCTGACGTGAGAGAGAAGATTGTCTGGGGGATAAGGAGAAGAAGGGGAGGAGTGGAGGGAATGAATGAAGCAAGCCTAGTCGGTGCACTTTGTAATAAGGAAAAGAGGAAGCTTAAGTGTCTCAGCTGAAGTACTTCCGCATTTAATGTAAAAGCAATAATGCAATTATCTGCCATAGTAGTTCCCTCTTTTACCCGTAATGTGTACGGTTCATTTCCAAAGTTGTTTTTGTTAGCATAGTTTGTTTATTTTATTAGTGCTGCTGCTATTGTATTGCAATTATTATATATATATTTTTTTAATCTGTCTTTTCTCCTCAGTCAGATAAATATACAGTACAGCTGTCCACATCCCAAAAGGCCGTTGCAGTCTGGGTCAATGGTGTGTTTTATTCTCTCAAGAGAAATGCCGCAGTGTTCCAAAAATGCCCTGTGTGATGTGAAAAGCGTCACAGTTCAGCCAAAACTCTGTTTAATTATTTTTTCACTAGGCTATTATTATCTTTCCAGACACAGAGCCAAGTTTGAGGAAAAAAAGCGTATTGTTTGCGTGGCCCGTTTTGTATTGCAGCAGTAGCTCATGAATGACGTTGAATTACTTTCTTTTATCATGCTGTAATGTTCCAAGGCAGAAACTGTGAGTACTAGTGACAGGATGTGAATTGTTCGACATTTTGACCCCCACCTCCCGCCCCTGGACTTTGTCAGGTGGACAAAGACAAACAGAAACAGTATGTACCCGTGAGAGAACAGGATAGTTACGCCTAACACCTGACATTCTCTGCGTTTCAAGGTTGCATTTAAAGGAGACTGAATGATACAGTTCCCGTGTTTTTTCTGGTGCCTGTTCAGGAATGAGCGCCAGTTGTTCTGCAGTCTAAACAACATTCCAGGGTCTGAGGAATATTCTGTGAGGTAGAGGGACCGGAATAGGAGGTAGTGGTTTAGAGCAGTGGTTTTCCAACCTATCCTCTGGGTACACCAGACGACCCACATCGTCACGAACTAACACAGCAGATTGACTAATCAAGGGATTGAGGATTAGTAGACACGTTGATTCAGCTGAGCCAATTCAGGAGTAGTTCAAATAGCTAAACCAGCCAGGAGTCCCAGAGAGGTTTGAAAGCCACTGATTTAGAGACATGTCAGATGAGGGTAAAGTCAGACGATGAACTGTTTCAAAACCTCATACTACAAGCATATTTTTTCCAACTTAATGCTAGATTGTTTCTTAAAGTAAAAATAATTAGTCCTGGTTGGCACAGAGTGGGTGAGTGAAGTGGGGGGGTGGCAAATGCCAAATTTCGCATTTGGGACAACTCCCCTGAGACAAGCAATAAGTAGACTGGACAGGCTCTGTCTGAATACAAAAATAATAAGTGGGATTTCCTGGTTTATGACCTTTGAACTATGGATTTGATTCTCTTGGCCTCCTCTCAAGATGAGGAACATTTTAACAATGCAGAAAACAATGTGACCCGAAATGTTGCAAAAAACACAAGATTAAATAGGGAATGTTGGAAGCATTTGAGTTGTCTAGATTCCTGAAACAGACATTCCAAAATCCACCCTGACCGGCCTGTCTAGCACAACACCCTCAAACACCCTCAGCATTTTGCAGCGGTTTACCTGCAGAGAATATCTCTGTTGCCACGGCAACGAAGGCATCGGACACCGTGGTCTCCATGGCTACTGAGATGTTGAGCTGCTTCGCCACGTTGCGATAAACACTTGGTCGCATGCACTCCAGCTCATCACCTAGGAAACCGGGGGGAGACCACAAAGCAGTCATCAGGTTGACTTTGCAACCAAGCTTTAAAAGACACGTGTGATCAATTGAGTAAACAATTCCACTGTCCTGGCCACGATTCCACAACCCAAGCCAGTCATAACCCAATAGTCATCAGTGGCATCTGATTCTGGTCTGTCCAGCGTAATGCCGGCTCCACTGTTCATATGGAGGACAACAAACTGCTCAGAGATCATATGCAGCCTAAAAGGATAATCTGCTTTAAAGCACTGAACTACACACATAAACTAGATAAACTTGATTAACACCGTTGTTTTCGACAGCTTTCACTCCCTAGCCACAGGCCTTCCACTCCTCTCCCCTTGGGATGCGTCTACCAGAAACTTCACATTTGAGCCATCTGGTTCCTCGTTCCGTCAGTGTTCATATTGTTGACAACCGCTGGATGCCATAGAAGCAGGACTGTGTTGCACGCGACATTGCATGATTTTAAGCAGCGGGTTCTTACCGAGACAGAGCAGCACCGCAGACACCTCACAAAACGTCAGGTCCACCTGGGTTTTCGACGAGCCCAGCCCATACAGGTTGAGTCTGGAATGGATGTAGTCCCGGCACAGGGCCTTGGCCTGGAACACCAGCTCTTTGTCTGACGGGGAGTGGTCAAAGGCATCCATCACTCCGGCTGCAAACACAGAGGAGCGACGAATTACCTCCATGTTCCAAGCAGGAATCTGCTTAGGATACAGCTGATCACGTCGGGGTAGCCAATCAGAGCCCAAGTCGATCTCCTCAGCAGACTACCCCCGGAAAAGTGTATCTGTTATCTGTACAAAAGAAGCATTTGAGAAAATGTTTGACAGAATGAAAAACAGATGAAACACGCAGTAATAAGTGTTATTCTTTCATAAACCTTAACCTGTCAAATGATTAACAACCTTGCATTTGAGGCATTCAAGGCAATGATTATCATAAACTCTGAAATGATTGAATATTCATGTCAATGAAAGCTGGAAACCTACACAAGTAGTTTCTAATGCATTTTCCATAATGTTTTTAAGAGACCGGTTTACCCTTCAAAAGAGAAGCTTGAATGTTCTGTTCTACCTGATATGTAAATAGACACACCTGGTGTCCCAGAGCTAAATCTGTCTCTGAGAGTATAGCGATGAAATTAAGCTATTTATATCTGACCTCGCAGTCCAGTGTTTATTGTCGGATAACATGCCTTTATTTGTATGGTTGATAGACAATAGAAGCATTTTGTCATAAATACTCATCAATTCTTAATCGAATTTAGTAACATGCGGATTTTATAGCATGCGCACGAAGAGCTTAATTATTGAAATGGCACCTGGTCGTGGGTGATAAACAGGTATCACGTTGAACTTACCGGATGGCATTTTGATTCGTCTCAAACCATTTCTTTGGTGCAAATTAAAAAATGTAAATCAAAGGCTAATTCGAATCCTGTCTGCACATCGTCCAAATAAACAGTGATCTCAACACCAACCGAAAAACAAATCGCGCGTAACCGTCTAGAAATTGAACGGCCTGGCAAGCCGGTATTATTGTGTTTTAATCAATGTTGCAGCCTGCACCCCAAGTACAAACCGGAGACATAGAAAAGGCTTATTGCTGATAAGCCCCATATGTTTCCTTCAAACCATGAGGCGGAGATGCGCAGTCAGATGCGTCTTTTGTCGCTCCTCCCTCATCACCCGCACAGCGCACAGCGGCGGTCTTTGGACACATAAACTTCACACCAAAAATGAATCTGTTATCTTGTGTTAAGTTGATGTGCATTAGTATTTTGGAGATTGACTTACACCTGTTGCTTCAATATCAATTAATCTCGATTATCTCTCGTGTTTAGTGTAAAAAAGAGAGATGGTCGGGCAATTACAGAGTAGGCCTAAATAACAGATAAGCTGATCTGGCTTCAGATCAACAACAAAACAGTTAATTGCCTAACAGGACACTAGCCCTACAAACAACTCGCCTTGGTACAAAATATAAACAAATAACAACTTAATTCTCTTCCTGCAAATGAATTGCACTTTAAATTCCAAAATAAGATGATAAATAAAACATTCGATTCATTAATTGATTTACAACACAAGAACAGAGATTTAATTTAGGATGAGTGACTCCAGGGTGTGACCCCGATGTGACCTCCATGCAGAGCAGCTTTTCAATCAGTTAAGGCTGAATGTCCAAGCTGCCTATACAGCTGAACTTTCTACCCTCGCTCGGGGTCGGGTTAGTAGGCCAGATATTATTTAACTGCTGCCACTGCGAAGTGTATGAAGACTGTTGAGGCCTTACCTGTATAGACTTCTGCCTCCACTTTATTACACTAGCTCATATCTGGAAAACTACACATTTATTGGCATGGAAAGAAGTTCCAACAGTTGGAACAGCTTCTCTAAAGCATCACCTTGTGACTTACAACTACTGATGTACATGAGTTTATTTTTTTAAACGGTTCACTGACTGATTCAAGGAGATTTACCTAATCTCTTCAGGCTAATATGAAAAATGAATGTTGGAGCTACGTGGAAGCATTTTGAGTAAGTTCGCAGACATTATTTTATTAAGCAACCCACCATGGCAAATGCCTTACTTTTTATCATGTATTTATTTTAATTATTTTTTATCTATTATTTTTCACTAGTTGGCCAACTGTGAGATTAAAACCTACCACCCCGCTGTTGGAAACAGCCACAGTCCACCAACTCAACCAGACACACACTACCCAGGTCCTCTTTTTTGGCTGCTACTGTCCCTCCTCTAAGATCCTCTTGGCTGGTAACTCCAGCAGATATTGGCACAATGCCACGTGCATCCATTTCTTACATCAGCACATTTCCTAAGAACCAAAAAATAACAAAACGAAGCCAATCGACCATTGACATTTATTTTGCCCCAAATAGATTTCTCTCTGGAATGAACAAGCACCATTCCACCACAGTCTACAAACATGATAAAAGGGGGAAGAGGGAAAGAAGAGCAGGACAGATGAGGCGGTTGCCGGGGCTAAGAAAGAGGTGGTGAAGATGCAAGAGAAGAGGGAGCAGTAGTAGAATGGCATGGGTTGTTATACTGTGTGTTACTGTATGTAGCAGGCATAGCACCGTCCAACCTTCATTCAAGAGTATCTGGGCTCCCTCCATGCAGTGCCCCCTGGGAGGTGTAGTTTATCAGTAGCTCAGAAAAACAAAAGAAGACACTCAAAACCCAGCGGATGATTTGAAGGTACAGGCTGGGGATACGCCGGATGTCAAGGAATGTAAAAATTGTTTCACCTTGAAGAGCACACAGCTTCATCAGTGAACCTCTCACGAAACAGATGCCAAGACTCAAAGCATCTCACCTTCATATCTTCTAGAAGGACCCAGAGGCGTCCTGACCCATGACCACCTCTGTACAGCTTGCCTTGGAGCAGCTCTTTAAAGCTAGCTGGGTCTGGGTCTTATTTGTTATCTAGTTCTTCATGCTGTCATTGCAGCACCTTCACAGGGACATATCAGAGTGAGGCCAGTTCTTCTTCAATTCAAGTTAATGAATATGTTTGTGTAAACGTTTGACTGCTTTATATTTTATATGAAGTAATTTTTTCCCTGCTCTAAAAGACAACATATTTGTTTAGATTTATGAACATCAAAAGATATTTAGAAATCAAAGTGTCAGGTCCTAGCATATAAGGACAAAACTATGAGGACACTCACACATCCGCACATGCAGCTATGTAAGTCTGACTCAGTATGGGGTTGGTGTTGGAAGGGGTCCCTGAATAAGACCCATCAACTGAGGCATCTTCTCCTTACATCAGACTGGCCAGAAGTTGGTAAACGTGCATGTTTTATTCCTGTCAGACTTAAAGACATGTCGAAAAATCTGGTCACCCTCCTTGATACATGATAAAGACACGTCGAAGAAAAGTGCAGAAGCATGTGATGTCTAATGGAATTTCCAGAGAACCGACTCTAAATAACGTTCGATGTAAACAACATGAAGATTTCCCATAAAAAGCTTGTTCATTTATTTATGTGTATCTCCTGTTCAGCTAAGGCATTGGAATGAATACAAATTATAATAAACATGTTCTCCGTTTCCTCCTACATCAAACAAGCAGTTGCGTCTTTCTGGCTACTTTCATAACAGTAGTAAATAGCTCCCCCTCAAGATGACTAGGCCTATATGTAACTATTACGCAGGCTCCACCCACTCACTAGCACGTAGCATTTGTGCATGGTAGAGATTTTATTTTTGTGACGTAACTTTTTCTGTTATGTCGATTTATTTTTTTATTGTGACTTATTGTCCATATCCACTGACTGTATGACGAGATAGGCTAATTCGTGACATTAATGTATAAAACAATACAAACATGGAAATATATTATTGTATTTACCAGTATTTAACCAGTTCTATTAAACGACAGATAACAGATTTGTGTTACCCAGGAACACCCGGGCATTGTCGCATATCGTCTCATGTACTACTTCGATTGTGACTAATGTATTCTTATCTTGCGTGTACAAGCTAATGAGTTGACAGAAACATGACTTCTGGATATATATTGTTACATTCATGTATTTAGCTATTTCTCTCCACATGGTGTCAGCATTCACTCTTCCACGAAAGCTGTTATAGCCACAATTTGCATGTATGTTGTGTCAAGTTATGACGACTTTATTGATAAAATGTAAATTTTTGATGCAGTGAATCACTGTCCACGTTTTTTATTTCCACCGTAACTTTAACATGTATTTGTTTTCCAGTTTCCCATTGTTTTACACTCTTTTGGACCCAATGCTCGATCTGGTTGTGGAGAGTTGGAGAAGCCAATTAGTAAATTATATTCAGTATACAACTAATTGGCTGGTTAGAATCAGAATCCTCTTTAAATGCTAAACAAAACAAATACGGGTGGTCAAGTGCCATCCCACCAATACCAATGCCAGGACATCAAATAAATCAGACAAACAGTGTTTTTCCACCTGAAAATGTATTTCAGTGGTACATTATAAATAGTATTTCACCTGGAAATACATCAAATTCCTTTGCCACGTCATTTTAGTGTTAACAACATTCACGTCATACAGTATAAAAAAATATATTAGTCTTAATCAACAAACATTGACTGTCCAGGCAGTCTAGCTGATATTTCAATTGGGCAGATCAAGACCTAAATTAGACACACAAAGTACATGTTTTTCTTCAAGTAAAAGTAACTTGCGATTCAGTGCATTCAGCGAACAAACAAGACATTTTGCATCAAACACTTTGGTCGTACAAAAAATTCAAAATTCAACCTCCCTTGATAAATTCACTGGAGCGATGAGTGTAACTTTTCTCCACCTTCTAGCAGTCCCTTTAATCAGTCAGATTCTGTTTAACCTAACTGTAAGGTGTAACAGCTATACCAATTTAAAACATAAAACTTACAAACAACTCAATTACAATCAATACATAAATAAAAATAAATAAATAGTTAAATAAATTAAAATAACAACCACAACAGTTGTCAATTAGGCATAATGACCCAAAGTACCTGAAACAATGAGATGCTAATGGCATTTTAAAGAACACACACTTGAATCACAACTGTCCAGAAGATGATTACGAATGTTTTTATACTTGTGGTTTGGTTCTTCAAAGCTCTGACTTCTGTTCTTTAAGCAGAACAGCCGGGTTCACGTCGATCGGGTGTGTCTCACCATTGTTGACAGACGCCTCAAACGTTCTGAGGAAACCTGGCACCTTGAAAGACACCGTCGGACAAGAGCCCTTCACATTGTTGCACACCAGTCTTTCTAAGGAAGCCGCGTTGACAATGTCAAAGCCCACGCTGCCGCCGAATGTGCTGGGCATCCAGTACTCTGGCGAGCAAATGGGATTGCCCATGAGACCTTTCAGGGAGTAGGGGGACCCCATCTCGACAATGGTCTCCCCAAATATGGCGCTAGGTCTGGGCTGCTCCACCAGAAGGCCCGGGTACAGTTCCAGAGCATCCACGTGTCCGTAGAGATCCTCCAGCTCTGCGGCCATCTCTGACTCTCCTGTGGCAGAACAGAATGTTAACACATCTGGCCTGCTAATGCAAATGTCTACACAGATGTCATGTTATCATTTGAGAACGGTATCCGGCAGCAACCGGTTGAATGTGGATCACAATCAGCGGACATTCCTAAGTATGATCAATCAAATGCCTATTGAACCCTTGAATACACAAACTTTTCCTTTCCTGAATCTACCTCAGGGCAGCAGAAGAAAGGCATGCGATAGATAATGTGCTCAGAAAAGAAGTAGAACAAACTAGGGGCTAGCCAGGACAAGTCTGAGTTCTGGTTTTAAAGGGAGTTAGTTGACAAGACACAGAGAAGGTACACCGGAACCTCCAGACTGTAATTACACCCCTTGCAGTGATAATCGCCCACACACACTCATCAGCTGCTATGGCGATGGTAACTAAGCAAATTGCATAACAGCTCAGCCTGACAAACAAATCCTTACCTCATCGATGGGATTTACCATGCGCTTGTTCTCTATAATGCAAGATCTCACTGTGATAAATATCAATACAAAGGTGTGGTTAGATCTTACCTGTGAGGTCTTGGAATGAGGTGTAGGGCCTCAGGCCAAAGCGTTTTCGGTAGGCATTCAGGGTCTGATAGCGCATCTCCCTGCTGTGTTCCAGGGACTTGGCTGCCACCCCAAATAATGCGTGAGGCAGGTTGCGCCCACCGGCCACCTAGGAACCAATAAGAATCAAGAACCTCGGTCAATGTCATTGTGGTTGTCAGCAACTGGCCATTGCTCACGCAGGGACCGTGGTCACCGTTTCCAAACAGTTACCTGAACCAGCAGCCAAATATCACATCCAAAATTGCTCATCTGTCTAAGTTTAGATAGACGCATGTATAAAAGGTGGTGTTAAACTAATTCCAAGTTAGGGTACAACATATGCAGTCTACTTATATCCCATTACATTATATGCTCTCCACCAATTGTACATAACTGTGTGTCAATTTCGCCTTAATCTGGTGATTTTCGGTCTTTATATTTATGTGGCGATATAATAGCTGCACCATTACACTAAGTGAAATGCTAGCCGTGTGAAAATTGTAGTTAGCTAATAAAAGTGATTCCCGATATCCACTTGTATTGCCTTGCGGGACTAACTACTGAAGCTGTGTGGAATATCCACATTGTTCTACAAGCTTCTGTGTGACAAAGACACCACATTACAGAAAGCACCGGTTTGCTCTGAAGCAACAAACCAAGACAAAAGGCATTGGCCAACTTAACAGACTGCGGCGAGACAACTCACCCTCCCAGCAATCTGCTTGGTGAAGGAATCCACCAGGTTGTTGATGCCGTGCTTCGTGACCAGGGAGTTGTTGAAGACAAACTCTGGGTAGGTGTATACGTCTTCCTCAACATTGAAAGTTTCGGGCATCAGTGGGTGCCAGTGGTAAAGGGTATTGAACTCTGAGGCGATCCGGTTCTGGTACTGGAAGCGCTGGTTGAACAGGAGTTCTGGGTTAAACTTGAGCTTGAAGTGGTAGCCACTCAGGTGCTGGACGTAGTCCTCGATCACTATTTTAATGGTCTCGCCTGCAAGACAGGATATGAAGGAGGGAGAAAGACAATGCATGAGACCTCAGGTGGATGTCTGTGACATATTGGACATAATAAACACCTCAAAGAATCACACTTTGATCAATACAAGATGGCGCCGTCAATGTTTTGTGTATAAAAGTGTGTATTGTGAAAATTCTCCGATTGTTTTTCAAGAGAGGCGATGCTAAACATTGGGGAAACAACTCCTGTGGATATTTTCCCTGAGGTTCGTTACTACGCCAAAATACTGGCTATTCTAGTCAAAGCTACGTCTACCCTATGCTTCAGGAGGGACAGACGGAGAGGAACGTGGCGTGGAGCGCTCATTCGTGCCAGACACGGAGGACTTGAAAAGACCTCGTTGCCTGGAATATTTCTCGCAAACATGCGCTCACTCAGCAACTAAATGGACAAACTTTTACTGCTTCTGTCAAGAAATGCAGAGATCTCTCCTCTTCGTCTGCCCTGTGTTTCACGGAAACGTGGCTAGGTGACTTCATACCTGCGGATTGGAGCTTACATCACTCGGGCAAATCGAAAGGCAGTGGCATCTGCTTCAATGATAAATGGGATACTGTTCTCCAGAACTGGAATCTTTTTTCATTAACTGCAAGTCATTCTAATTTTTCATAATTCATTCTGGCTGGAGTTTACATTCCTCCGCTTGGCAACGTGAAAGAGGCTCAAAGGCTTCTAGCAGAACAAATACTGATGACAAATGCTGCAGCTCTGGGTCAGAACCAATTCCTAGTATGTGTAAACAGACTTTGCAAACAAACCTGATTCTGATTCTACAAGTCTGTTTCAATTTAACGAACACACAATAGATGCCAAATGTTGGGACACATTGAGTTACTTGTTAGAACAGGCTCGGTAGCAAATTGTTTTGGGAAACTGTAATTCATTGAAGATAAATATAAAATTCATGTATTTCATGATTTATTTTTGTAAAGCAAATTGAATTGCTTCTGTGTATAATTTGTGTTATATAAATAAAAGCATTTAATATTCTGCCATGGCCGGATAACTCCCCTGCTATAGGCTCATATTCAGACCATCCATCTGTAACTCACCAATCAGAATGAGGCGTGAGGTCTGGAAGATGTGTTCGTCATCCCACTCAGGATGCTCCAGCTTCAGAACGTCACAGACGCGGTTGTGTTCTCTCAGCCATATGGTGGCGTACATCATGAGCCCCGGGAGGAGACCAAACTGCTCGTGGCCCACGGCTAGCCGGTGCTCCTCCTGCACATGGGGCGGGTAATGCATCTGGACCCCAACCTCCCGTACGGACGGAGGGTAGACCTCCCCGTTCACTTCCTGGTACCTCAACTTGCCGTCCTTGAACAGCCTCAGCTTGTGCTGTCTTTCCAGAGTGTCTCCATATATGTGGTTCAAGTCCACCTGAAACGCATAGATCGAAGTGAATTTGAGCGTACATACCGAAAGAGACAGCCGAGTTGAGTCAGACAAATAGAAAGAAATGCCACATGATGGTCATTATGTTGTAACAGGTACATACGCCGTGGCCCAAGGCTCTGGTGAAAGCTGGTCCTTTCTTGAAGTCTGATTTGAAGAACTGGTGGGTGAAGTGCTGGGCGAAGAAGGCAAACATGAGATTGGAACCCTGAGGATCCGGAATAAACCGCTTCCTTAACAGAACTTTCTCCACCACAAGTTTGGCGTCCGGAAGCACTGCTTTTCCTACAAAGTAAAAGACATGTTAGCAACATAATTGAATTCCTAGAATACATTTCTCACCTAAGATGAGAAGACAATAAATATCTTTCAACTGTCAGCCAGTAGGAACGGTTGAGGAATATTTCTAAGGCAAGAATTCAATAAATCAGGTTTTAGGGAATCCCATAAAACTGGTTGGGAGAGAATTCACTCACCCACGGTTCCCATGGGGGTTGGACAGTTCTTTGGCACCGGGGGAAGAGTTCGGGTGTAATATGACAAGTTGGAGTAGGCCTCCCAGCTTTTGTAGCCATAATCAGCATTGTAAGTTGGTGGGCTGTCCACCAAATGTGAGCGGGCTGTGGGCAGGCAACAAAAACAACATTCTTAATTTAATTGAGAAGCCGGGCTTATAACTTAGATAAAGTATTTTCTCTCACATGTTATCTATTTTTCCTCTATCGCCATCCTACCCATAACAGTAAATGTCATATTTTAATGACCTATTTACGCTCTATAATTTAGACAACATTAATATGATTATTTCAAGAAAATGTATGAACTTACAAGTCAGAACGTAGGTCATTACAGCATTACTCAAAAAAGGAATGTTGTTAAGGATGTTCCAGAGCCATTTGTAGTTAGTAAGAACGTAGTATACGGTGTTTGGATTCGGTTTAAACAAAGTCTTCATCCACGTTAGGAATTCAGCTATAGAGTGGAAAGAATGTATTACAAGTGACGTTAATGTGCGTATGCAATGAGCCCAGGGTTATTTCGTTAATATATGCATTAGGCTACTTACGAGTTGTGCAGTTCTCTCCATAATATCCAGTTCTTGTACAGTCGCACTCGTAATCATCAAAACCTTTTGAATTACACAAACCCCTATTTTCACAGGGTTGTGAACAACAAGGGTCCACTGAAAAGGAAAAAAATAAAGATTTTGGTCACCCAAATGAGAAATCATGCCTTACTTTTAGTAGTGAGACGTTGTAATTAGACGCCAATTACTTGGGATAAGGCATTTAATTAAACACAAACACAAAAGTTAGAATAGATGTAAGATACAATATATTGACTATCAAATGTATTCTCACCTCCTTCGCAAAAATACATCCCAACGACCAAAAGTAAAATAATACTGACTGTATGCATTCCGAAAGATTCTATTGAATCGCAGTCCGGTAAAAAAATATATACTTTATCGCAAGTCCAGTAAGACAGGATCCTAGCGATGTAGCTGCCGACAACTGCTCACTGTGATTATAAAATTCGTAAATGCCTGTTCCATTTATATACACATTTCCAGGCGGGTTCAGAACCGCCAAGAACAGGACTTGTTAAGGGCTGGGCTAAGGGCTTCCGGTGTATTCCCGTTTATGGTGTATCCCGGGGATATTTGGTTATTCATACATTTTTAACATTATATAATAGAGCAGGTTTTGGGTCGCTTAGAAATGTCCTTGTTAAAAAAAAACTAAAATGTTGTCCATTAAAATGACATAAGATTGGTCAGAGATACATTGTAGACATTGTTAACGTTTAAAAAGAAGAAGGCTACTTTTCAATGGAAAATGCCCGTTATCACTAACCATCTGAGTTCCAATGGCACGTTCTGTTAATCAAGGCTTATCATTTTAAAACGCAAATTGATCAGTAGAAAAGCATTTTGCAATTATGTTGGCACAGCTGAAAACTGTAAAACTGTCCTTCCAGAGACTACAACCAATCTTGTACAACCCTGTGTAATATACTCCCTTCAAAGAACAGTGCAAACTTGCTCTAACCAAAATAGAGCGCGGAGTGGGAGGCCCCGGTGCACAGCGGAGCAATACGATAAATACATTACAGTGTCTGGTTTGAGAAAATTATGCCTCTATAGTCTTCAACTGGCAGCTTCATTAAATAATAACCACAAAACACCAGTCTCACTGTGAACAGTGAAGAAGAAACTCCGGAATGCTGGCCCATTAAGCAGAGTTGCAAAGCCATATTTAAAAAAAAGCAAATATTAAGATGGGTAAAACACACACACTGGTCAGAGGAAGATTGCAAAAAAGTGTTTATGTTTGAGGTGTTTGAATCCACCAAAAGAAGAACCAAATTACCAAATGAAAAGATGCTGGAAGAGTGCTTGATGCCACCTGTGAAGCATGGTGGAGGCAATGTAATGGTGTGTGAGTGCTTTAGTGGGGGTGAAGTGAATGATTTGTACAGGTTAAAGGGATCTTGAAGATGGGAGGTAATCTCTTCAAATTGTCTCAGCAAATTTACAAGAATGACAAATGTCTACAAGGCTGTAATTGCTTCAAATAAAGCATTTCGATAGTCACAATTATTATTTCAACAAAGAATCATTATTACCAACCTTGTCAATGACTATATTTTCTATTCATTTTGCTGTATTTCCTTTTCAAACAAAATTCATGTCTGTTTTGCAAGTCATGCAAATATTTACAACTTTTTTATGTATGCATTGCATGTGGTTGAACTATACTTTTGAATGTAAATATATCTTTGTATTATGTTTTTAATGTCACCTTTATTTTAGCAGGGAAGTTCATGCTGAGAAGTTATATTTTGAGGAAGAGCTCTGCATCGGTACAATTATGCAACAATAGAACGTACACCTGAAAATAAAAATGTAAACACACAATTCATAAAACATTCAAACAAATTATTTTGGGCAAAAATTATCTTGGAGTTTATTACAAATGTGAGGTGCAGAAGAAAAAACCTTGTCTACCTTAGCTAGAGTTAATAATCATTGAGACCGTGTTCGATAGTTTGTATTTTGGTATGTTAGCAAAGACATAATGTATGGTGAAAATGATGGCGTAGTGTTTTAGGAACTAAAATAGTGATAGGCCTATGTAGATCTAGTGACTCCAAAGATGGCCAGTCTCTCTTCCTGAAACAGTGAACATCAATGTAAAAAAATCTATATACGTTTAAAATGAAATTGTTTTACAGTTATCGCCATTTCAAATACTTTTAACCTCCTTGAAAAAGTAGTGGAAATACTGTTTTTCATGATTGCGAAAAGACAATGAGCAATAGACTATACTATTTAATAGTAGGAGGTGGACTAATCCCATTCAGATATAATAGTGAAGTGTAGTTGATAAAATTATATTATCGTAATAATCCGGAAGATATAAACCGGAAATAACCATTTTTGTTGTGACCCCAGAATGTCACATTTTCCTTGTTTTCCCTTATTGTTTGGATTTGACGTCACGGCTAGGTTGAAGAAACATCAACACACTTCAAGAGTAGATTGTTTACAGCTATTAAAGGGCTTTGAGACTATTAAATTGCGTAAGAATGTAAGTAAACCAACTTGTATATTATGAATTAGGGTGGTTGAACTGCAATACTTTCCTTGTTTATTTATATATGGTTACAAGCATGGATGCTCTCCATTCTCCACTGACCGTAAACGTGTAGTCACATTTCATTATAAGTCCGAGCAGTATATCCTTAGTGCCTGTGTCCGTAATGGGACCGTGGTCAAACGACCACCTCTCATTTCTGCCAGATGCTGTCTTAAACACTTCTGCGAACAGGCCTTTCTAAACGACCTGAATTCTATATCTTGGTTGAACATTAATCTCACCCCGTCTGTACAAGACACTTGGCTGTTCCTCAAAAGTGATTTCCTCTCTGTCCTAAATAAGCATGCCCCATTTAAAAAGTTCAGATCAAAAGACAGATACAGTCCTTGGTTCACCACTGAACTGACCTCCCTGAACCAACAAAAAACACATTGTGGCAAACTGCTCTAGCATCAAATAATCCCTGTTCAAAGGGGGAGATTCCCTTGACCCCAACTGCTACAGACCAGTATCTATCCTACCCTGTCCTTCCAAAGTTTTTGAAAAGCTGGTTGGGGTCAAGCTGGTGAACAAACAGATTGTCAGTCATCTAGAATCCCATCATATCCATTCCGCTACGCGATCTGGTTTTCGTGCTGCCATGGCTGCACCACGGCTACCCTAAAGGTGCTGAATGACATCATAGCCGCCATTGATAAAAAGCACTACTGTGCAGTTGTCTACATCGACTTGTCCAAGGAATTTGAATCTGTTAACCATCGTGTTCTCATCAACCAACTCAACAGCCTGGGTTTCTCTTGCAACTGGCTTGCCTGGTTCTCCAACTATTTCTCCGACAGGGTCCAGCGTGTTAAATCAGAGGGCCTGCTGTCGGAACCCAGGGCTGTCGCCATCAACCGATCACTACCAACACCTGCCTGTCTACCAAGCATTGCAGCGCTGGATGGGTCTGAACTAGAATATATTATTACATATAAATATAGGTGTCTTGATAGACAGCTCTCTCCCCTTCCAGCCGCACATTAACAAACTCAAGTCTAAAATTAAGTCCAGAATCGGCTTCCTCTTCCACAACAGGGCCTCCTCATGCTGCCAAACTTGCCTTGGTGAAAATTAGTATTATTCCAATGTTCGACTTTGGCGATGTCATTTACAGAACTGCCTCAAACCCTCTCCTGAAAACACTGGAGGTGATTTACCATAGCGTCATTCGTTTTGTTACCTCCCTTACAACACCCACCACTGGAAGCTTATGCATTAGTCGGCTGGCCGTCGTTAACTACTCTGCGTTTAACTCCTTGGTACCAACTTATTTACGTATAAATATCTGCTTGGCAAAGTCCCGCTGTACATAAGCTCTCTAGTTACCATTGCTCTACACATCCGCAGTCTACACAACATTCCGCTGCCAATCCTTCCAGTTTGCAGCCGCCAATGACCGGAACGATTTACAAAAATCCCTAAAACTTGAAACCCTTATCTCACCAGCTGCTTTAAAACTACTTCTGTCTGAACACCAGTCCGATCTCTGTACCTGTTCACTGTCATCAACCTCTTCTCAGTTTGCCATGTCCATTTGCACCTGTACTGCTGACATACCTGTTTACACTGTTGAATCACTCATTTTGCTTAGATATGCTCAAATGCTCTTTCCCCCATAACCTCATATCATATCATCCCATGCACTCAAATGACCCACCTGCTACTGGTGCATGGGATGCTATGCTAATCCTGCTACTTTAATCTTTCTACCCGGTATTTAAATACTCTTTGTATTGTTATATTTGTTATTGCCGTATCTATGCTTCTCAACTGTACTTCATATACCTCATCCTGTATTACTTGACCCTGTATTGCCTTACTGTGTCCCATTGCTATTTGCACTCTTGTGTTTTGTGTATTTGTTGAAACTGTATGTTGTCCTGCACATTATTTGCGGCTTATCTTGGCCGTTGCAAATTAGAATTTGTTCTCAATCGGCCTACCTGGTTAAATAAAGGTTAAATAAAAAAAATAAAAAAAATAAAAAAAATACAAACCCATGGATAAGGATACTTCCTCAGACCGACGCGAGTCTGCGCTACAGCGCACGCTTCCAAGCAGTGCTCGTATGCAGTTTCAGCCCTTTCAGCTCACAGGCAATACATTAAAGGAATGCAGGATCTGGTTTGATGGCTTGACATTCGCTTAAGGTGAGCTTTTTAATGGGATACTGAATTTAAATAATGCCTATTGTGGTAGCAGTTGGTAGTCTATATATAGACTACCTATATTTGTAGCAATATTTATAGCACATTAAAGTTCGTAAGGTGCATATAAGGCGTGTATTGAGAAGCACAGGTAGCCTACCTGTCGCCATTCAGCGACATCTGTTTTAATGTCAGTTAATGTCAAACATGTTGACATGCACTTTGTATAAGCGACAGAAATATAGATAGTTTAAAAGAAACAAATCCACGTGGGCTATCGCATAGACACCATGAAACACTTATATCAGTTTCGTTTAAGTACTGTCCATCAGTACTACCACCTGGCTATCACCACTACTGGCAAAACATGTCCAAATATTATGTTGTAGACTTGTAAACTGTGTTTAGGCTGAAATATAAACATGCACCGTCAGCAGTAACCGGTGTTTTGTATCACAGTTGGCTGTTCCTTAAATGTGGTTGCAGTTGGTAGCTCAATGGTAGACTGCATGCTGTTTGTGTATGACGTCCTGGGTTCAAATCCCATCTGCTCCCCATGTCGCCGATGCAAATGAGAATTTTTTTCTCAATCGGCTTAGCTGGTTAAAGAAAGGTTAAATAAAAAATATTTATAAAATAATGTTAGAAAAGTTAGAAAAGTTGAGTAATGAGAGAAGCAAGCTTGGTTAATAGACAGGTGCTTCCACACGGTGGTCTGCTAAGGGATCTTGTTGAAAATGCTCCCTGGCCAAGTGCCCTGCATTCTGATTACAGTGGCTGGCTGCGAAAGTATGGATAGACTACTTGTTGGGACACGTTTGACTGCTCCGCTTTCTGACTGCTGGGGCCATGATTGTCTATCTTCAACCCGCCTTAACACTTTTGGCTCATTCTGGAGCTTAGTCAGAGATCGCGGTACTGTGGCACCAAGACTCCAGCTGCCGTCTGGCCTGCGGAGCAGAAGAAATGCACGTTGGCGCAGACAAGAAAACTTCACACAATTTTCAACTTCCCATAATTTTCAACTTCATATAATTTTCCATTTTACCCTAGCGGCGAAATATGTGATCATCAGACGGTCGTGATGATATGGCAATTCAGTGTCTGAGATGGCTGGTGTGGGGAATGGCATATTTAAATTGGCCTGTAGCAATGCAAATAGGCCACACGGGCCATTTCAGTCACCGAACTGTATGTTACAGACAGTAACAGAGGCGCACATTGACCTGTGCAGACAGACTGAGGAGGCTTTTAAATATGACAAGGGGGCAAATATTTTGTTGCTCTGTTTCTATAGGCTATTTAGAAGTAAACTTGGGGGGGGGGGAGAAAATACACTTGAGAGGGCAAAGCCCCTTCTTGCTACCCTGTGGTACCGGGCCTATGTGCAGAACACATGCCAGTTGCTCAATTGTCATGAGTCGTCCTGTCCATCTGCTATCACTCTGATGGGTACCCGTTTGTGCCAACGGACTAGGTCTAGTCCGAGTAAATAACTAATTCCTTTTTCTTCCAGCTTAAGCACAGGCTCCAAGAAAGGTCTATGCCAGGCCCATCTCGGAGTTGGCTAAATCGTAAACTGCATACTGAATATTGGAAGTACTTCGCGGTTGATGGTAAAGTACATACTGTTTGTTCCTGCTGCACTGATGCCTACCTTTGTCATTGAATGTTTAGTAAAGTGATGTTTATTTTTTAAAACCTTAGATAGAAACCTATTGTTGTATTTGATATGTTTCTCATGCATTATTGGCTTTGCTTCTTATCTGTAATGTATTTCAAACACTGTTCCAATTTAGAGGCAGTATTTTATTTTAAAGGCAGAATAAATGCATTTTAGTGGGGGGGGGTTTCGAAGGTGGTGGGTTGCTGAGTTACGGACCAAGTTAAACAATCTGAGTCAGGCTCTAATGTAAAAAATATAACAAAGTCCACACTGCAAGGTCTACAGTTTGATCGGCACCAAAAACAGAAAGGACAGATACAAATGTGCTAAAAGGTACAGAGTTTAGCCAGGACAGTTTTACAACAGGGTTCTGTGGACAGATGGGAACAATTATCGAAATGATGGGAAGGCAAACAAGGGGAGAAAAAAATATCTGCAGATGATTCAAAAGCAAACGGCCATGTATAAAGCATGGTGGAGGCAGTCTCATAACAGTCTCTGGAACGGGCTCACTAATCCTTATTGAATGAATGACGGCAGCACCAGAATGAGTTCAGAAGTGTTGAGAAGCAGATACAGGGCTACCAATGTAAAGTTAATGGGCACCACTGATTGGGCGGAGCTTCACAATGCAACAGGACAATGACCCATAACACCCTGCCCACACCCTAGGGGAACACAGTGGCCGAGTCAATGTTCAAATGTAATGATGTCCTGGGTTCAATCCGCAGCTTCTCCCCAGGTCGCCATTGCAAATTTGAATTCCTTCTCAATTGGCCTACCTGGTAAAGTAAAGGTTACATAAAAAATATATTAAAGAGCTCAGTGTTCGTGCTAAATGTCTGCAGGAAGTTGCACAACCATAAACTTTCCCCTAAAGAGACCAGACAATTCCACTTAAAATATTTGTGGGAAAATTGCCTATAAACAAAACACCAACATCATGAGAAGTGTCATAAGATTATATTCAACTTTATTGTCATCGGACAGTACAAGTACAGTACAACGAAATGCAGTTGCATCTAACCAGAACTGCAGTGCAAAAAAAATATGGAGTACAGTGTGAGGATGTGCAATTGAACATCTGTGCAAGTGGTAAACTGACGGTTTTCACCACCCGCTGCAGGGACTTACGGTTGGCCACAGTTGTACCAGACTGTGGCACAGTTGGTTAGAATGCTCTGGACCGTGCAGCAGTAAAAGTTAGTAGATATATAAAGGTATAGTGTTGCATGTTTAATTTAGGCCACGGTACATTGAATATGATCTGGTAGTTTATGATTCCCTTTGAGCTGTCAAGACTTTTTACTGATTTATAGACAGCGCTGTGAAAAAGTATGCCTGTCTCTCTGTTTTTTAATACACCGAGTGTTATTAAAGCGTTATCCAAATCTTACTGTTGCACTATTAGCGAAAAGTATTACGCGATTTGTATAATATTTGTTTTATGAACAAAGTTATCCGACACCCAGTATCTGGTTGCGCTCAATCAAAAATCCCCTCTAGTGACTGATCAATCCCATTTCAGGTTCTGTCAGGTTCATTCCCGAACTGCTTCTCTTATGTACTTGCTTGTCTGTTTTGGATTATCGTTCTGTTCCATGTCTCAGTTGGACTTCTTTGAAAGTTAAAGTTCAAGGTCACGTTTGCCAAAACACACGTGGAAATACCTGTCAAGACCTGTTAAGCCTCTGGGGAAGAATTTTTTATGAATACATGATTCAGGAGTGGAGCTGACCCGAAACCAGGATGTCGTGCTATCAGGTAGAAATGGATTGAGCAACATCTGTTTCTATAAACAGCGGCATTGTTGCGTGTGTGACCCAGGACAACACCCCGCTGTGCCCCGGAAACATCAAAAAGGTTACTTGCTGCTGCAAGTTGAAAAGCGGCACAGGTACAAATAAAGGAATGTGCCGTCTGCTGCCTCACGGCAGTGCTGGTATGGCTGTCCGTTTGCGTCATCACTCCCCTGCCAGTGGTCCACAATGCCTCTGTCCACACAAAGTGGTGTCATGTCACTCCACTGCTCAGCACACTCCCCTGGGTCCAGGTGAAGCTCACGTCCACAACTCGACCAGTGTGTTTGTCTACGGAGCAGCCAGGATAACAGCTCCACCCTGCCTACAGGCGACCATCAAACCCTACACTCCTACCGGGAACGTTTGTTAATTGGTCATTTTTTGTGCTTTTCCATCTCAACAATAGTCAAAGAAACGTCACGCCATGAAATGTTAAGGAGAAACCTTCGGGTCTTTTCCCACTATTACGGGAGAGCAACTCCTATTCTCTTCTGGCACCTCATTGGTGGAACCATATTTCCCTTGAAATAGGCCAAATCTCCCAAAACATCAGAAACATTTAATTTTCAAGAGTAATTCCTCAACAATCTTTTTTTAATCTTCCCCAGTACTGTATTACTTAGAAGTTAAGTCACCACATTCTATTTTGCATAATCTCCACCTTCCCCGAGCATCCCATCATCTCCACCCTACCACCTCCCGTTTCCACTTTCCCCCATCTCCCTGTCTGCACCCTTCCCCCACCACCTCCCTGAGGATGTGGTGGGGAGAAATTGCAGAAGTTACTCAACTGGCCTGGCTATCCGTTTATTTGGCATGGTACGGCCTCAAACCAAACAGGTTACGCAACCAAATTACTCAATTTAATTACTCAACCAAGTATACATATTGTAACTGGAGAGACAAAGATGTTTAGTATACATATTGTAAGAGAAGAGACAAAAAATATCAGTATACATATTGTAGCTAGAGGTACAAAAAAAATCAATATACATATTGTAACAAGAGAGACAAAAATGTTCAGGATACGTATTCTAACTGGAGAGATGGGCGTTGTAACAACAACCTAGGAGCAATAAAGGCTCTTGATCAGGGACAAAACTATTTATCTTTTAAACAGCTCTGTTGGGATTAGCTCAAAAAACCTTCTGGTTTCTTGTCAGCTAGTTTATCCACTAGAATGTGAAACCTGTATTATTAATGATCTATAACCAACTAAATATAATCACTTGTAAAAGAGATATTTAGCTGAGGTCATATACAGTGGTCTATACAGTGGTCTATACGGTGGTCTATACGGTGGTCTATACAGAGGTCTATACAGAGGTCTATACAGAGGTCTATACAGAGGTCTATACAGAGGTCTATACAGAGGTCTATACAGTGGTCTATACAGAGGTCTATACAGTGGTCTATACAGTGGTCTATACAGTGGTCTATACAGAGGTCTATACAGAGGTCTATACAGAGGTCAATACAGAGGTCAATACAGAGGTCAATACAGAGGTCAATACAGAGGTCAATACAGAGGTCAATACAGAGGTCAATACAGAGGTCTATACAGAGGTCTATACAGAGGTCTATACAGTGGTCTATACAGTGGTCTATACAGTGGTCTATACAGTGGTCTATACAGTGGTCTATACAGAGGTATAACAATGATTAATCTCCAAGGACACATCAAGATCTGGGTCGATTAGATAGTAAGTGAATAGTCACTTCTCATAGTCGACGTGTTGAATGAAGGAGAAATTGGCAGGAAATAGGAAGGAGAAAAGACCAACATGGGTCAGAGCATCGCTAAAACGCCAAGGGTCAGCAGTGGTGAGAACCTGCCGAATGTGGACCGAGGAGGGACAAACCACCGAAATTAAATGGTGGAAGGAGGTCGCAGTGTAGCATTTTAAGTACATAAAAAACACACTACTAAATAATTGCCCAAATAAAATGTATTACAACTAAAAATTAAAAAAATGTAATCTGAGTATCAAAAGTGTTAATAAAATGTGTTTGCTATTTCATTCAGAGGGATCAACAACATCTGAAGGGTTAACGGACGGCTGCTTCATTCAAAGTTTCGTGACTGGATAGATATGTCTTCTATAGACCCCTACCAGTATATTGTGGTGAGTACACATCAACCATTGTCACCGCATCATAGACAGACCGTCATTTCCATTTTATATCCTCACTTTTATCAGGTCATCAAGTTGCTCCTGGTTTGTGAGTCACGAACAGCAAAGTGTGGAAATAGACAGAGTCACGCAGTTTGACAGCCTATGAAGTCAGGCTTTTTAAGGTCAAATACTGTCTGTGTTTGCTTTGGCTGGTGAACATTTTCCGGTCACTCTGCCCATTCTGACCGGAGCCCTCCCAGCCATAATTTACTTGTGTTTTGGTTACCAGAACAGGGGTTCACATATCGCCCACAGGGCGCTATCCACTTCTTTCGTTCCTAAAGGGGGGGTTCCTTCTACTGTTTGCTCCTGCAGGTGGAACACCAGTATTCTCACAGGTTGAAAGTGACTGTGATACGAGCTGAGAACGTGACCAAGGGTTCCACGCTGGGCGATCTGTGTGAGTTCAATTGACCCTGTCACTGTGTGTAGGGCGTGTGTCCAAATGAATGTGTGTGTGTGTGTGTAAGTGCCTACCTGTGTTGGAGGATGTGTGTTTCAGAATGATCTATAATGAAAAGGTTCAATTAACCTAGTCGTCGTTTGAACACAAGGTTCAGTCAGAAATGCACTTCCACCTTTAGGCCGGACAAGGTACGTAGAAGTGATGTGTCATGTCTCAATGTCTGACGCTTTGTCTGTGTCCCTGAGGGCAGTGGACACTCCAGATCCGTACGTGAAGCTGTTCATCCCGACAGCTCCAGAGTTGGGGAAACGTACCCGTCACATTGACAATGACATCCACCCCAAATGGAACGAGACATTCGACTTCATTCTGGACCCCAATCAGGAAAATACCCTTCAGGTGAACCCTTTATGAATAGACAGTGACTGACATCACATATTCTGTTTCTGCGGTAAGACGGTCAGTTAGCTCATGTGGTTAACGGGGCCATGAATACCTAACACCTATCAAGCTAAATGTCCCGTTCTGTGGAACACGCTATTATTTGCGTATTTGCCGTTTCAGTTGATATTGATGGATGCCAACTATGTGATGGATGAAACCCTGGGAAGGGCCTCCTACTCAATAGCTAATCTCAAAGTGGGACAAACAAAAGAAGTTTCCTTCTCGATCGGCAAGGTAGGCCTGCCTTATTTGATTTGGAAGATGGTCCAAAATGTACAAAAAATATATGCAGATGAAATGATCGTTGTTCTTGGATCCAGTCACAGCTCTAAACCCTCTTCACCTCTCTGTGTATTTACTTTAGGGGCCCAGTAGTAAACCCTCATCACCTCTCTGTGTATTTACTTTAGGGGCCCAGTAGTAAACCCTCATCACCTCTCTGTGTATTTACTTTAGGGGCCCAGTAGTAAACCCTCATCACCTCTCTGTGTATTTACTTTAGGGGCCCAGTAGTAAACCCTCATCACCTCTCTGTGTATTTACTTTAGGGGCCCAGTAGTAAACCCTCATCACCTCTCTGTGTATTACTTATAGAGGCCCTTTTCCTCTCCTTTCCTCCAATCACTGTCCTCCCTTTACTCTCCTTTCCTCCAATCACTGTCCTCCTTTCCCCTCTTTCCCTACCCGAACAACATGGGTGGCAGTCTAAGCCACGCCCTCCTTTTTATATGTAGCAATGCATTGTGGATTTAAATCCATCCCACTGCTTATCCAGCAAACATCTCTTTCAACAATGTCACTTTTAAATAAAATGCAAACAAAAAATATCCTAAATAATATAATAATAATATTCCTAAAAACAACAAAACAAAGCCATGGTAAACCCCGTCTCACGCATCCTCCATCTTGTCTTTTCCCAGTCTACCAAGGTGTACCTGGAGATGTCCCTGGAAGTGTGGTACGTGTCACCGGATGCTTCCGTACATTCTCCAGCCCGGGAGCACTGATGTGAATACCTCTAGAGGAGTACTCACGTCCCGTCTATCTCTTCCAGCTCCACCACGGACCTGAGGTTCAGCATGGCCCTGTGTGACAAAGAGAAGCTGTTCAGACAGGCTCGCCGAGACCGAGTGATGCTGGCCATTAAGAAGCTGTTTACCCAGGAGGACAGAAAGCACCTGCCCACGTCGATCAGAGAGGCACGTCCACACACGTGTAAAGTACCCGTTGGTAGGTGTTGTCGCGGTGACTTGGGCGATCTCTGACTCCAGTATGTTTCTATGTCCACACAGGTCCCCACCATCGCTATCCTGGGGTCCGGGGGGGGCTTCCGGGCCATGGTTGGTTTCTCCGGAGTGATGAAGGCCCTGTCCGATTCTGGAATTCTGGACTGTGCTACCTACGTCGCTGGTCTCTCCGGGTCCACCTGGTCAGTCGGGAACACTGCGCATCATGCTTAGCTTTCCGTTGGCGTTTTCCCGGACACCACGCAGTGCTTCGTTCGCTAACAACTGTTTGTGCGTTGCCCGTGTCGTCGTCACCACAACAGCACAGGGTTAAGGGACGCACAGGAAGTGACTGTGCCCCCCCGTTTATCCAGGTACATGTCCATGCTGTACTCCCACCCGGAGTTCCCTGAGAACAAAGGACCGGGGGAGATCAACAAGGAGCTGATGAGGTGTGTCAGCAACAACCCACTGAAGCTGCTGCTGCCCCATCACATCCGGCGCTACATCAAGGCCCTGTGGAACAAGAAGTCCGCCGGGCAGCCTGTCACCTTCACCGACGTATTTGGCATGCTGATCGGAGAGACGCTTATTCCCGGGGTGAGATGGAGGTGTGTGTGTGTTGGGGTGTGTGTGTGTGTGTGTGTCTTAGGGCTGTGCAATTCATTGAATTTTGTTTTCAATTACGATTATAAACACAAAGTAATCGAGCTAAAACTATTATGGTGCCGCATTCAGCACTTCTGACAAGCTACCAGAGGACTATGACACCGTGGGGTCAGAACAAACCTGTGTCTGAACAAACCTGTGTCGGAACAGACCTGTGTCGGAACAGACCTGTGTCGGAACAGACCTGTGTCTTAGCAGACCTGTGTCTGAGCAGACCTGTGTCGGAACAGACCTGTGTCGGAACAGACCTGTGTCGGAGCCGTAACGCGCCGTTGCCGTATTCAGTGGATTTTAGGCTTTACAATTCATTACATCGACACCAATTTTAATTTCATGAATACGTGTCCCCTAATGAGGTTTACTGTTGAGTGTACTGTTACTGACAGGAGCGTGAAAACATGCAGGGTCTGAGTCATCACTGATACGCACCTATTTGCTTTACTTATCTGTGTGTTTTTAGCTGGAATTATCTGAACCACATGCTCGTCCCCTGTGTTGTGGGTTTCTAAGTACTGCACGAATGTCTTAATTCAATCATCTTGTAGTAATTTTCTGGTGAAGCAAGAAAAACAAGCTTGTTATGTATTCGGTTAAAAAAGCTTTTGAACTTTTTTTTCACCTTTCATAGTGGATTGTTCCTGACAAAGAAAATGCATCAGCAACTAAACATATGTCCTGTAATTATTGTTATTGATCCACCAATCACATTTCCTGTTGCTGCAGGATTATTTTTCTGGCTCCATCGTTACACCATTACATTTAGATACGGCTACAGTATGGCTTTATCTAATCCAAGTCCTTCTCTCGTAACATGGTCTGCGTTTGTGTGTGAAGAAAGGGATATTTTATCGGAAGTGAAACCCACAATATTATGTAAACAAACTTAGGTAGTGACTATATGGAGACATTGCTCATAGTGACGTAGTCCGATTGAGGTGCTTACATTCAAGATGGAAAGTATTAATTCAGACATACACAACGTCATTCATTACACATTTCAACGTCACATTTAAATACGCTTTTTACTGTTTACATCTGAGCACATCTGTTCATCGTCCCATGAACACTTTTTCTCTATTTGTCTCTCTACTTCTCTGTTAATATTTTCTCTCTCCACTTCTCTCTGTATCTCTCTCTTTTCTCTCTCCACTTCTCTCTGTATCTCTCTCTTTTCTCTCTCCACTTCTCTCTGTATCTCTCTTTTCTCTCCACTTCTCTCTGTATCTCTCTCTTTTCTCTCCACTTCTCTCTGTATCTCTTTTCTCTCTCCACTTCTCTCTGTATCTCTCTCTTTTCTCTCTCCGCTTCTCTCTGTATCTCTCTCTTTTCTCTCTTCACTTCTCTCTGTATCTCTCTCTTTTCTCTCTTCACTTCTCTCTGTATCTCTCTCTTTTCTCTCTCCACTTCTCTCTGTATCTCTCTCTTTTCTCTCTCCACTTCTCTCTGTATCTCTCTCTTTTCTCTCTTCACTTCTCTCTGTATCTCTCTCTTTTCTCTCTCCACTTTTCTCTGTATCTCTCTTTTCTCTCTCCACTTCTCTCTGTATCTCTCTCTTTTCTCTCTCCACTTCTCTCTGTCTCTCTCTTTTTCTCTCTCCACTTCTCTCTGTATCTCTCTTTTTCTCTCTCCACTTCTCTCTGTATCTCTCTTTTCTCTCTCCACTTCTCTCTGTATCTCTCTCTTTTCTCTCTCCACTTCTCTCTGTATCTCTCTCTTTTCTCTCTCCACTTCTCTCTGTATCTCTCTTTTCTCTCTCCACTTCTCTCTGTATCTCTCTCTTTTCTCTCTCCACTTCTCTCTGTATCTCTCTTTTCTCTCTCCGCTTCTCTCTGTATCTCTCTTTTTCTCTCTCCACTTCTCTCTGTATCTCTCTCTTTTCTCTCTCCACTTCTCTCTGTATCTCTCTCTTTTCTCTCCACTTTTCTCTGTATCTCTCTCTCTTCTCTCCACTTCTCTCTGTATCTCACTTTTCTCTCCACTCCTCTCTGTATATCTCTCTTTTCTCTCCACTCCTCTCTGTATCTCTCGCTCTCTCCTCTATTTTTACATCTAGAGGATGGACTCCAAGCTGAGCCACATGCAGGAGAAGGTGAACGGGGGTCAGACTGCGATACCCATCTTCACCTGTCTGCACGTCAAGCCAGACGTCTCTGAACTCAAGTTTGCTGGTAAGACTGAGAGAGTGTCTTCAATTTCATTGTAATCAATCTCAGTCTTCAAATGCCTCAAAAAGGATAAAATGACTAGGAGGCACAACTTAAAGTGTTCTAACTTCTAGCTGACTCCACCTCCCACACATATGTTTTTTAAGATCTGTATTGTTGCTACAATACATGGTTGCCTGAAGTGAACGAACAACATAAGCAGACATGTTTAGGAGCTGCGGTCTCTTTCGGGCAGTGCACCCACGGTCCTCCCACTGTCAAGCCGTGTGTCAATGTCAACAGACATTATGGCTGCATTTGTTTATTTCCTGGAACATATGCAAAATGGAGGCTGGTTAGTTCCATCTATAAATGTTGTCACAGCCGATTGTTGTCAAACACGCAGGTCAATATGAGTCATGAGACTAGCTGTCACACTTCTACCGTTTGATTGATTTATTGAACAAACAAATTAAGTTATTAAGTTTATCTCTGATTGACTGTATCCAGGCATTATTTTCATATTTCCCTCTGCGTTTATGATCCATTATGAAACAGCATTCTTAATGGTAGTTATTTATTGGCTGTTTTAACATATTTGCTGATTTACTGCTATGTGTGTGCGATCAGTGGTTACGTGTTGGGACAAAGACACTGAAACCAGAAAAATCCTGCCCCCAAAGTTTTTTTAGGGCTGGTCCCCTTTAGGAAAAATACATTTTTTAGCGATTAGGTTTAGGAAACAATTCACACTTGGGCGTTCTGCCAGGTTAAGGAAGCTCATGCTCTAGGTTCAGTTTAGGCATTAAGATTATTGAGGTTGGGGACAGTGTTAGAACTAAGGTGGGGGATATTTATATACTTAAACTTTTGTGTTAAAATAGCAGATGTAATATTGTGTAATTGGGGAACAGCTTTTTTATGTATGGGGAATTCGCTATGCCTCATATGGAAGACCAAAGGACTCAAAATAAAAATTAAATATATTATTTTGTGGTAATTTTTTTTACTATGCCACTAAATGTTAATACATTTCATAATAATTATTATTTCCAAATAATTTACATATTGCTTTGTTTCATCAGATGTTTTTCATAAAATCGTAGCCTATTTCATAGTTTTTCATGAAATATTTCAATGAATCCATGTGTGAGTTCTTCACCCACTGACTGTTCAAAAAGAAAAAGTCCAACGGGTGAGCAATACATATCTTAGAATAGTGTCATGCCAGTTAGCCAACGCTAATGCCCCGGTGTACATGACAGTATTACTGCTGTAACCATCTGGATGAGTCAGTGTCTTTCTCTCCTGCTTGCTTTAGCACATCACGTTAGCGTAGCCAATATCAAGGCACCTTACCCGCTGGTACACCTGGCGTAGGCAGAATGCTGTTGTTGCCTCGTCACCCGTGAAGTGATTTCGAAACAGATTTTTTTATTTGTACAAACTGTTTTCAACCGTTTGCATTCTTAAAAGTGAGCAACTGTACGTGAAGCTACTGTGGCTGGATTAGCCAAATTAGCAGCTAAAGACATGGCACTCGTGTTGATTGACAGATCACTTATGATTTTAAAAATCAACACGGTATTACGTGATAGATCATGAACTTATACAATTGGATGCAATATTAACAAAAATGTCTTAGAATTAAAACATTTAAATTGTTACTTTCTACCCTGCTCTGCTCCACAGTTGTCATGACAACATTGTCAATTTGAGGCATTGTCATATTGCACGGCCCTACCCAGAGTGCATATTTTAGTGCGGGCGTGTTACAGCTGACTACCTCTGTGAAATATTCAAATCCATTACATCAATGAAAAGCACAGTCTGTCACTGTGGAGACCTTGAAATACACCAATGAGCCACAGGTGAAGGGAATAACTTTGATCAACTCCTAACAAGGTCACTTGTCAACGTCTAGATTAGATGGTAAGTGAACAATCAGTTATTTTAGTCTTCCTGAAGGATGCAGGAAAGGCGGGCAGCAGTTAAGACCTCAGCAATTTTGGTAAAGGGTTGTTATGGCCAGACAACTACGTCGGAGCATCTCTGAAACGTCAAGGCTAACGCTCAGCAGGGATGAGTACCTACCAACAACGTTCCGAGGAGGGACAAACCACAAACCGGCAAAAGGTTGTTGGGCGCTCAAGGCTCATCCATGCATGAGGGTAACAAAAGCTACCCCGTCTGGTCCGAACCGACAGAATGTCTACTGTGGCGCCAGTCCCAGAAATTGTTAATGATGGTTCTGGAAAGAATGTGTCTGAACACACAGAGGTTCACCCCCCGCTGTGTTTGGGTCTGTGTGGACGCAGGCCAGTCAGAGTGCCCATGATGACCCGTGTTCACTGTGGAAAGTGCCAACAATCGGCACGGAAGCGCAAAAACCAGAGGAAGAAGGTTGTCTGGTCTGGTGGGACATGTTTTCTTTTACATCACTTGTTCGCCGTGATGACACCAGGATGTACTGTGGAAAGACTACAAGCTGGTGGAGGGACTGTGATGCTCTGGGTCATGTTCTGCTGTGAAACCCCGGGTCCAGGCATTAAGTAAGATGTCAATTTGACACGTGTCAGCTACCTAAACATTGTTGCAGACCAGGTACACTCCTTCATGGAAATGGTATTCTCTGATTGCAGTGGCCTCCTTCAGCAGGATTGTCCTGCCACACTGCACACATGCTCAGGAATGGTTTGAGGAACATGGCGAATAGTTGAAGCTGATTCCTGGCCTCCAGATTTCCCAGATCTCAATCCGATTGAGCATCTGTGGAATGTGCTGGACCAACAAGTCAGATCCACGTTGGCTCCACCTGAAAACTTACAGGTCAGGGCTAATGTCTTGGTGCCAGATACCACAGGACACCTTCATATTAGACGTAATGTCTTGGTGCCAGATACCACAGGACACCTTCATATTAGACATAATGTCTTGGTGCCAGATACCACAGGACACCTTCATATTAGACATAATGTCTTGGTGCCAGATACCACAGGACACCTTCATATTAGACATAATGTCTTGGTGCCAGATACCACAGGACACCTTCATATTAGACATAATGTCTTGGTGCCAGATACCACAGGACACCTTCATATTAGACATAATGTCTTGGTGCCAGATACCACAGGACACCTTCATATTAGACATAATGTCTTGGTGCCAGATACCACAGGACACCTTCATATTAGACGTAATGTCTTGGTGCCAGATACCACAGGACACCTTCATATTAGACATAATGTCTTGGTGCCAGATACCACAGGACACCTTCATATTAGACATAATGTCTTGGTGCCAGATACCACAGGACACCTTCCGGCCGTGGCTATTCAGCACTGTTTTAGTGGCACACAGAGGACCAACAGCATATTAGGCAGGTGGTCATATGTGTTTTGTTTTGTCACAGTTTGAAATCAGGTGGACATTTTTCACATGATTCAGTTTCCCTCTGACATGTTTGCGAAAATGAATTTGCGGCCCTGGAAAGAGGAGCTGTTAGAAACGCAGAAGATCCATCATCATTTCTACATACTTTCTGTCCTGTTTTAGACATTCAAGTGTTCTGTCTGCCTCACACTCCTCTCACACACGCATCCTGTATGTTCTGTCTGCCTCACACTCCTCTCACACACGCATCCTGTATGTTCTGTCTGCCTCACACTCCTCTCACACACGCATCCTGTATGTTCTGTCTGCCTCACACTCCTCTCACACACGCATCCTGTATGTTCTGTCTGCCTCACACTCCTCTCACACACGCATCCTGTATGTTCTGTCTGCCTCACACTCCTCTCACACACGCATCCTGTATGTTCTGTCTGCCTCACACTCCTCTCACACACGCATCCTGTATGTTCTGTCTGCCTCACACTCCTCTCACACACGCATCCTGTATGTTCTGTCTGCCTCACACTCCTCTCACACACGCATCATGTGTCACACACACGTGTAACACTCTCCATTTCATTTATTCTCACTTGATGCTAGTGTGACCTCAAGTTCAGCATCCCCGTTAACTGGTGTTTCATATTTTGAAGTGAGTTATGTAGTGGGGCGATTATGCGGCAGACGCTTTACAAACATAACGGGAGTCATGGAATTATCTATGGAATGTTAGTACCAGTCAACCTTCTGATACGCTATAATGGGTGGTTACCTTGTCATCGGTAATGAGAGAGTGTGGTGTTATATTTGTTTATCCTTTTTCCAAAGGTCTCTGCATAACACATAAACGAAGCACTGTTTTCTGGCCAAGTTTGGTCTTTTTCTGTAAATGAATCCAACCTACATTATCAACTTCTTTGCTAACTTAGTGGCATGTTTCAAACAACCTCCTATCGTCTGTCCGTATACTAAGATATCCATAGTAGGAGTTGGAAATCATTCATCATTTTGTGTTTTGTTCAAGGTAACAGTTGCCAGGTAATTTAGGTCTGAGTCATAGGTCCTAGAAAATAGTATATACTGTATATTCATAATAGTTTTTATTTAGTACTAATTTAAGTTACTTCTCAAATGCTTGTAGAAAAGGCTTGACTGAAGGAAGCTGTGTAAAACCATGTTCCAAGTTAGTTTCATATTACAGTTCTTTGTCCAGTCTTGTGTGACCAGATCTGGCAACAACAGGCTGTGTAACTAAGATTGCATTGAGGACCAAACATAATCTCAGCAACTGTCAACATAATACCCACAATACAATTTTAACCTCAAATAGGTTTCCCTAAGGCTTGCCTCGGCTTGTTTTGATCACCGTGTAAATCTCGTCACCTTTTGAATGGTAGTGGTTCTGGTGAGAGAATTACACCCCCAAATGTGTGTTTACAGCTCCTAAGGTCCAATTACAACCACACACACTAGAGCTAAGCAGATGCAGACACCTCTGAGCTGGCCTGGTTCCAGATCCGGCAGCTGGCATTCTAGTTTCACACCTCTAATTATACAGTACAGCTGAAGAGCAATTGTCTACGTCCCCATTATGAATAGTTTTGCAATGTCTCTCCTTGTGTGTTTCGGTGTGCAGACTGGGTGGAGTTTACCCCATATGAGATTGGCATGGCCAAGTATGGCACCTTCATGCCCCCTGACCTGTTTGGCAGCAAGTTCTTCATTGGCAGCGTGGTGAAGCGGTATGAGGAGAATCCACTGCACTTCTTCATGGGTAAGACGGCTGAAACACTGAGACACGTACTGTACACCTGAAACACTGGGCCACGTACTGTACACCTGAAACACTGAGACACGTACTGTACACCTGAAACACTGAGACACATACTGTACACCTGGAACACTGAGACACGTACTGTACACCTGAAACACTGAGACACGTACTGTACACCTGAAACACTGAGACACGTACTGTACACCTGGAACACAGACACACGTACTGTACACCTGAAACACTGAGACACGTACTGTACACCTGGAACACAGACACACGTACTGTACACCTGAAACACTGAGACACGTACTGTACACCTGGAACACTGAGACACGTACTGTACACCTGAAACACTGAGACACGTACTGTACACCTGAAACACTGAGACACGTACTGTACACCTGGAACACAGACACACGTACTGTACACCTGAAACACTGAGACACGTACTGTACACCTGGAACACAGACACACGTACTGTACACCTGAAACACTGAGACACGTACTGTACACCTGGAACACAGACACACGTACTGTACACCTGAAACACTGAGACACGTACTGTACACCTGGAACACTGAGACACGTACTGTACACCTGGAACACAGACACACGTACTGTACACCTGAAACACTGAGACACGTACTGTACACCTGGAACACTGAGACACGTACTGTACACCTGAAACACTGAGACACGTACTGTACACCTGAAACACTGAGACACGTACTGTACACCAGAAACACTGAGCCACGTACTGGACACCTGAAACACAGACACACGTACTGTACACCTGAAACACTGAGACACGTACTGTACACCTGAAACACAGACACACGTGCTGTACACCTGAAACACTGAGACACGTACTGTACACCTGAAACACTGAGCCACGTACTGTAGAGCTGAAACACTGAGACACGTACTGTACACCTGAAACACTGGGCCACGTACTGTACACCTGAAACACTGGGCCACGTACTGTACATCTGAAACACTGAGACACGTACTGTACACCTGAAACACTGAGACACGTACTGTACACCTGCAACACTGACACACGTACTGTACACCTGAAACACTGAGACACGTACTGTACACCTGAAACACTGAGACACGTACTGTACACCTGAAACACTGAGACACGTACTGTACACCTGAAACACTGAGACACGTACTGTACACCTGAAACACTGAGACACGTACTGTACACCTGAAACACTGAGACACGTACTGTACACCTGGAACACAGACACACGTACTGTACACCTGAAACACTGAGACACGTACTGTACACCTGGAACACAGACACACGTGCTGTACACCTGAAACACTGAGACACGTACTGTACACCTGGAACACAGACACACGTACTGTACACCTGAAACACTGAGACACGTACTATACACCTGGAACACAGACACACGTACTGTACACCTGAAACACTGAGACACGTACTGTACACCTGGAACACTGAGACACGTACTGTACACCTGGAACACAGACACACGTACTGTACACCTGAAACACTGAGACACGTACTGTACACCTGGAACACAGACACACGTGCTGTACACCTGAAACACTGAGACACGTACTGTACACCAGAAACACTGAGCCACGTACTGGACACCTGAAACACAGACACACGTACTGTACACCTGAAACACTGAGACACGTACTGTAAACACCTGCTGTACACCTGAAACACTGAGACACGTACTGTAGAGCTGCACTGTACACCTGAAACACTGGGACACGTACTGTAGACCTGAAACACTGGACACGTGCTGTACACCTGAAACACTGGGACACACTGTACACCTGAAACACTGAGACTGTGTACACCTGAAACACTGAGACACGTACTGTACTGAAACACTGCCACGTACTGTACACCTGAAACACTGAGACACTGGGACACGTACTGTACACCTGAAACACTGAGACACGTACTGTACACCTGAAACACTGAGACACGTACTGTACACCTGAAACACTGAGACACGTACTGTACACCTGAAACACTGAGACACGTACTGTACACCTGAAACACTGAGACACGTACTGTACACCTGAAACACTGAGACACGTACTGTACACCTGAAACACTGAGACACGTACTGTACACCTGAAACACTGGGCCACGTACTGTACACCTGTGCAGTAGACAAACTTCTATTGCAAAAAATACCACATTACACAGAGTAGACACACACCACTTGACAAACAAAAAAATGTTTATTGTGACATTGTACGCTAAAGGTTGACTGTTGTGTGCACACTTTTATCTGCTTTTCCAGGGGTGTGGGGCAGTGCTTTCTCCATCCTCTTCAATCGGGTTCTGGGGGTCAGAGATAACTCTGGAGGAAGCACCATGGAAGAGGAGCTTGGTAAAATACTGTTATACAACATATACCTTTATCTCGCCTACGTTCCTTGTAAGCGCATGCTCTGTATGACGTGAGTGAGTGTGTGTACGGGCCAATCCCCCCTTTATCATATGGTCACAGCATTCCTGTAAATTCCTCCATTTTCTTCGGTTATTGCGTAGAGATTGTTTTGTTCTCCGAACCCTTATTAGAGAAAATACTGGTTTACGGGTCACGCGGCTGGCATTTTACAGTTTAAACAACCAACCGAGAGTGTGTGGGTGTGAATTGGAATGCTGACACCTGTCTGATATGAGTTACACTATGTTATTCACCGGGTTGTGTAACCTTGTCTAGCTGGTACTTAATGATGTAGGAAGCGAAGGCTCTTCCGTTGCTAGACGGGCAAATAGTTTGACCAACCTTTTTGCACGTGTGTCTGTGCACTGATCCCAGGTCTGCCACTGAATGCTGTTCTATTCATAAGCTAGGCTACCTAAACACAGTTGTAATTAGATTTAAGCAGAATAACCTATCGTGACTAAATGTACAGAGTGCATACATCACCAGAGTGCCTACATCACCAGAGTGCCTACATCACCAGAGTGCCTACATCACCAGAGTGCCTACATCACCAGAGTGCCTACATCACCAGAGTGCCTACATCACCAGAGTGCCTACATCACCAGAGTGCCTACATCACCAGAGTGCCTACATCACCAGAGTGCCTACATCACCAGAGTGCCTACATCACCAGAGTGCATACATCACCAGAGTGCATACATCACCAGAGTGCATACATCACCAGAGTGCATACATCACCAGAGTGCATACATCACCAGAGTGCATACATCACCAGAGTGCATACATCACCAGAGTGCATCGTTCTGGCCCAAATAGGCTGAGAGCAGAGCTTTATTGCCCTGCACAACTACTAAGTCGTTTTGTCTTGTCTGGCAGTGTTTGTTCACTTTTTACAGGCATTTCGTGTTGCATTATGTGAGTCTGTCCTCACTGTCTTCTGCTGTCTCATGTTGATCTTTTTCAGACTTCAGAAACCAGGTGAGTGTGGAGGGATTGGACTAGGAATGAGTAAAACCCCCAGCCAATAACCAAATGGGGGGGACACTTATTTCTCTGTTCATTTCCACCGGTTTGGCTTTCACAGATGTTTGGCTTTCACGGATGTTTGGCTTTCACGGATGTTTGGCTTTCACGGATGTTTGGCTTTCACGGATGTTTGGCTTTCACGGATGTTTGGCTTTCACGGATGTTTGGCTTTCACGGATGTTTGGCTTTCACGGATGTTTGGCTTTCACGGATGTTTGGTTTTCACACGTGTTTGGTTTTCACACGTGTTTGGTTTTCACACGTGTTTGGTTTTCACACGTGTTTGGTTTTCACACGTGTTTGGTTTTCACACGTGTTTGGTTTTTACACGTGTTTGGTTTTTACACGTGTTTGGTTTTCACACGTGTTCGGTTTTCACACGTGTTCGGTTTTCACACGTGTTCGGTTCCCATTCACCCGTGTTCGGTTCCCATTCACCCGTGTTCGGTTCCCATTCACCCGTGTTCGGTTTTCACCCGTGTTCGGTTTTCACCCGTGTTTGGTTTTCACGCGTGTTTGGTTTTCACGCGTGTTTGTTTTTCACGCGTGTTCGGTTTTCACCTGTGTTTGGTTCCCATTCACCCATGTTCGTTTTTTTCACCCGTGTTCGGTTTTCACGCGTGTTCGGTTTTCACGCGTGTTCGGTTTTCACCTGTGTTTGGTTCCCATTCACCCATGTTCGTTTTTCACCCGTGTTTGGTTTTCACACGTGTTTGGTTTTCACATGTGTTTAGTTTTCACACGTGTTTGGTTTTCACACGTCTTTGGTTTTCACACGTCTTTGGTTTTCACACGTCTTTGGTTTTCACACGTCTTTGGTTTTCACACGTCTTTGGTTTTCACATGTCTTTGGTTTTCACACGTCTTTGGTTTTCACACGTCTTTGGTTTTCACACGCCTTTGGTTTTCACATGTCTTTGGTTTTCACATGTCTTTGGTTTTCACACGTCTTTGGTTTTCACACGTCTTTGGTTTTCACACGTCTTTGGTTTTCACACGTCTTTGGTTTTCACACGTGTTTGGTTTTCACACGTGTTTGGTTTTCACACGTGTTCGGTTTTCACACGTGTTCGGTTTTCACACGTGTTTGGTTTCACACGTGTTTGGTTTTTCACACGTGTTTGGTTTTTCACACGTGTTCGGTTTTCACACGTGTTTGGTTTTCACACGTGTTTGGTTTTCACACGTGTTCGGTTTTCACACGTGTTCGGTTTTCACATGTGTTCGGTTTTCACCCGTGTTTGGTTTTCACCCGTGTTTGGTTTTCACACGTGTTATCATCCATGTTTTTCAGAGCACATAAAGCCTCAGCACATCTTAGGGGAGGAGACTCAGGACAATGATGACGAGTCAACAAAAGGTTAGAAAAAGTGTGTGTGTGTGTTGGATGTCTATTAGGGAGGTCTGTCTGTTTGTGTGTGTGTGTGTGTGTGTGTGTGTATTTGGGAGGTAAAGGTGTGTGTGTGTTTGTGTTGGATGTATATTGGGGAGGTCAATGTGTGTGTGTGTGTGTGTGTGTTTGTGTGTCTGTGTGTGTCTATTTCGGAGGTAAAAGTGTGTGTGTGTCTATTTGGGAGGTAAAGGTGTGTGTGTACTAGGAGCTTTGGTTGCAATGCTGTTTGCCCGTTTCAACCCCCCCCCCTCCTTTCTCCCCAAACCTCCTCTCCAGCGGGCGGAACGGAGAGCCAGGCTGGACAGGAGGAGCAGGAGCGTAAGGCCCAGGCGAGCTGGACCAGTCGGATGTTCACCTCCCTGGTGGGGGAGTCGTCCCTCTTCAACACGCGTGAGGGCCGAGCGGGGAAGGTCCACAACTTCATGCTGGGCCTGAACCTGAACACCGCCACGCCCCTCTCCCCCTCCGGCGACGGATCGTACATGTTCCAAACCCAGGAGGACGAGCCGGACGCCGTCACAGGTCGGACATGAGTTCAGCAAGGAGTCTGTGTCCCCCTGTGCCCCCCCCCCCTCCCCCGTTACCTTCCGTAAACACATAGAAACAAGTGAAAGGGAAACAGAGGAGCAAAATGGGGCATCATGAATGACCATGAGCGGCGGTAAAAACCACACACACACACACACACCCCATCATGCCAGAACTGATCTGTCTATGCAACTCAGGCAGAAAAACTAACAGTGTGAGCGTGAATCCAAGTGTAAGGGTGAGTAATCAGAAGTGGTTTGGTCCGGTTGGATGGTCCGGTCTGGTTGGAGTCTCTCACCATCTAAATGATTTTATTACCCAGACCAGTTTTGTGTTTGCTCAGCGAGTCTTCACGCTCTGTTTATTCCTCTTTGTTCTGATCTATTTATTTCATAGGTCAGGAGTAATTTTGGCTTTATCAGTGTAGAGATGTTCATTATTTACCGCTTGTTTCTAGTTGTCAGATACAAAGGGCAGTTGCAATCAACATCACAGTTAGACGTGAGGAGACATTTATTATGAGGCCTGTGAGGCGTCTGTATCTCCAACAGGACACTGATGTGTTTGTCCTCTGGCTCAGTTGTGCACCGGGGCCTCCCACTCCTCTTTCTATTCTGTTTTTGCAGCTCTCTGAATGGAGTTGTACACACCATTTCAGTTTCTTGGCAATTTCTCAAATAAAATAGCTATAGTTTTTCAGAACAAGTTCTCAGATGTGCTAACATAATCTCAATTATCTTTCTAATTATCTATAAGCCTTTTAAAATGCTAACCTTGTATTTGCAAACACAACTTGAAGTGATGATTGCTGATAATGGGCCTGCGTAGGTCTATGTAGATATTCCATTAAAGGTCTGCTGTCTCGCTACAATAGTGGTTTACAACAATAACAGTGTCTTCACTGTATTTGTGGTCAGATCGATATTATTTTAATGGACAAAAAAATATAAACTTTTGAACAGCAGTGTATTTTGATCTTAGTGTCAGCAAAATGGCATTGTATTTCTTATTAACTACAAAATCCTCGAGGCGTCAATGTTTAACAACGGGATACATTTAGAGAAGCCTGGTTTTTGACAAGAACCCTGTTGCCATGTTTCTTTTATTCCCATCAGACCCGGATGAGTTTGACCGTATCTACGAGCCTCTGGACGTGAAGAGTAAGAAGATCCATGTGGTGGACAGTGGCCTGACCTACAACCTGCCCTTCCCCCTCGTCCTCAGGCCACAGCGTGGCGTCGACATCATCATCTCTTTCGACTTCTCGGCCCGCCCCGGGGATTCCAGCCCGCCCTTTAAAGTGAGCCGAGCACACACACACACACACACACACACTCTTAGCTTTGATTTCCTGTTTTCAAACTTTTGTCCAGACTTCCCGCATGTCTGCTTCACTTTTTTCTTTCATCTGTTATTTTTCCCACATGCCATAAGGAGCTCCTGCTCGCAGAGAAATGGGCTCGCATGAACAAGCTGCCCTTTCCTAAAATTGACCCCAAAGTGTTGGACCGCGAGGGCCTCAAAGAGTGTTACGTTTTCAAGCCCCGTCGGGATGACAAGAACTGCCCCACTGTCATCCACTTCATACTGGCAAACATCAACTTCAGGGAATTCAAGGCACCTGGTAAGGAGAGGTGAACCTGAGGTGACCCTGTGGAAAGGAAATGCCATAGGGGGCATCTGAAATGACATCCTATTGCCCATATTTTACCCACTGATTACAGGCAATGAAAGAGCACAACACTCATATTTTTTAATAATTAATCAGATGGGATAAACAACCTGTAATACTTTTTTACTGGCAGTGTTGCCATGTCCATTTTAATTTCACTGGGAGTACATTCTCATTTACATCTGTGACCTAGGTAATATTTACCAGGAAATAAATCAGAATCAGATTTAGATTTTTTTCACCAAGTCTGTTTACACACACAAGGAAATAGTTCTGACCGCTAGCTGTATCATTTAAATGTACCAATAGGAAGCTGGGTTGCCATGTTGGTATTAGTGCCAGATCGGGAATGTTGCCATGGCACAGGGGCCAAAACAGTTACTGTTCCAAGGGATCTTTAGTGATCACAGAAAACCCCTCTGAACAACGACCCCATTCAATCCCAAAGTCACAGTCATTGTACCGGTTACATTGGGATTTCCTTAGAACAGAAGACACATACAGTAGGAGGCTGTGAGAGTGGAAGTGGTATTTGCATCATACAACAACTGTGGGCATCATATAGTAAACAAACAATCATGGCAACAACTCCCACTGCTGTTCCGTTAATTAGGAGTGCCTCGAGAGACGGACAAGGAGAGAGAGTTTGCCGACTTTGACATCTTCGACGACACAGAGAGTCCTTATTCGACATTCAACTTCCAGTACTCCAACCAGGCCTTCACCCGCTTGCATGACCTAATGGAGTTCAACACACTCAACAACATCGAGGTCAGTAACGCAAAAGGACGCTCAAACAGACGCGTAAACAGGCACGCAAACAGGCACGCAAACAGGCGCGCAAACAGGCGCTCAAACAGGCATAGTTACAAAAACCCTGGGGTCATGGGCTCATCAGGGTTGGAAATGGCTTCCTAGTCCTGAATGTACTTTTCTAGTAGAGGAAACTTCTCCTTACGGTTTACACATTAGGAATTCCCGGGAGCTGTTTAAAAAAGGAGCCGTGAGACCTTGCACTCCAAACTACGTGTGCTTTATTTGTGATTATGTTCCTATAAAACGCTGGCGCAAGGATGCACTTATAAAAACTGTGTAGTGGCATGGGTTTACAGGCAAGGAAACCTACTAAGCCTGCATTTTGGAAGTCAGTCATATTATTCGGAATATTACATCATCTAGGAATATCATGTAACTCTTTCAGAGTTTCAAAGAACAGATGCATTCCTGTATTTAGAGGAGGTTACGGGAATGAGATGTGGTTTCTCTGCTCTGCTCTGTCTGCACTGTGAAGGGGAATGCCAATAAAAACATGGTTTAGATCTGCTCAGAAGGGCCGTTCCCCACATTTCCCAAATAAGATCTCTGGTAGGCATCCTGTGTTCTTAGTGCATCTCTTAATGGTGAACCAGTAGCCTATGGGCAGTGGGTTTCTTGCCAAAGAGCACAGAGGACAACCCACACCTTCACATTGGGCATGCCAGTCACTGAGCCTCCACATGGACCAGGCATCCACAGAAAACAAGTTTCTTGAGAACCAACCAGTTCCCAGAGCCATTCGTGTAATGCCTGTTCTGTTGGAAAGCTTTTCTATACCATTCCACCAGCCTGAGAGAGCCAAACAGCCTGTGCACATGGCGATCGGGTGTTATGGACGTAGGGTAACAAATTATGTTCTAGACATGTCATGAAGGCAACCTATTTCAGAACATGCAAAGTGTAAAAATGTTTAAACCATTACCTTTGTGTTTGTTTCTTGGTATTGGTATTTTAGCTAAAGCCAGCGTAAAGTTTCAAATGAAAAAAAAAATGAAATCAGGTATTATAACTTGTTTTAAATTAGCTCAATAATGTATCACATCAAGCATTAGTAGATTACTGTAGGTTAGCGTATGCTAGCTGTGATTATAACAATGCTATAGTTTCCGAAAAAAGATTTGGTTGTCTGGGTAGAATTTATATTATTTCGTCAAACCAAATTTACAAAAAACTAATATTTCAAATGTAAAATTTAAATGGTAAAATGCACTTCAAGGCAATGCGGGTTCATAGACAAACAAACATTCCGGGTTGCCCAGGCTTGTTTTAAAGCTGATTTGAATATGTTTTTGTGTTTTATATGTATTCATGTACTTATTAATGTATTCATTTTTAAATGGATGTTCATTTTAGGTACATCTGTAGTTGTTAGTATGTGCATAAGAAATATTGACCCCTGTGCGAGATAACTCAGTCGAAATGTACTTAATGTATTTGTAATCATGTATGGCAATTGTACTCTTTAGAATGAAGGTACAACTGTGTGCACTATGAATTCTGAATGTGTTTCACGGATTGTCAGTTAGATATTTTCGTCCTGTTATCGTGAAACCCTGCTGAGAGTTTTTATACACAGAACATCATATGGTAATGGATTATTCTTATCTGGTACACATGCATGGAAGCATCTGCATCCACTCATTTATTCTGTTTTTCCTCTAAAAGCTACGTAAGCATGACTACTTTTACAATATAATTAACACCGGAAGCTTCCCGTCTTATGCAAACATTTATTGCTAGCTTTCCGCGATATCATGACATGAATTTCTTTAACAATAGCACCGTGTGAAGATATGCCACCAGATTGCAACATATCCTAATATGCTTCATTTGAACCACAACTATGAAATCACTTCCCAATAAAGGTTTGCTTCATTTTACATGCCTCACTTCACGTACTTCACCTTTAGCATGAGCCATTTCATGCCTTTCTTAAAGAGACGCTTTTATAAATAAAAAAAAATCAGGAAAAAGTATTTGCCAATAAGAGAAAATAATTACATGTATAGATTTGTAGTTATCGGTAGCGCCATGACATCATGTGAAAACATCATGAAATAAACAGTTTATCAATATAAATATCATTCGATTTAGAATATAATTTATTTTACTAAAGATGGTTGAGAACGGAGTGAAAGGAATTGTATATTTTTATACTTGCACTTATAGTATTAATAGCCATATCTCGCAAATGTTAAAATGTAATAATTAAAGCAAATAATTGAAGCCAGAACACCTGGGTTTATCTGTCTGGATCATGTGCCTTTCTTTAATTTCAGCTGAACTCTTTATTTTTTGTGCTATGTTTTTGCTCTTTATTCAGTATCAAGATCAAATTATTGTCACATTTCTGCTGTCTTGGCAACGCTAAACAGAAAATACATAAAGGAAAAACATGAACTCTAACATGTTTCTACGTGATACCAAAGTCAAAGAACAGCATTAACTGCCGCAAATAAAAATCACCTTTGTGTATTATTTGTACTTTAATGAGTGCCCACTGTTCACATCATATCTTAATTTCTGTCATGTAATGTTGCTCTCTTTTTTCTCTTTGTCTTTCCCGCTCTACTTTAGGTGATCAAAGACGCGATAAAAGACAGCATCAGCCAGAGACGGGAGTTCCCATCTCGCTGCTCCCTCTCGCTCTCCCTCAACGAGATCGAAAACAAACGTTTTTTGAATCGAAACGGCCTCTCGGCAAAGTTCCAATTCTGACACATTCTGACACAATCCATGGGAACACCTGATGACAAGATTTTGACTATAAAGACGTATTGACGCTCATCAGACCTACATCAGACGTGTCACTAGTTATCAGGACATGACCCTGGCTTTAAGCCAACCTGGTTTCCGACCAGGGTCACTATCTTGCCTCTGAGTGGTTTAGATGGCACAACCGGACTTGAGACCGGGCTGGCTTTAAACTACTGGCTTTGATTTGGAGCTCCATTCTGACTATGTTGTTTAAAGCACACCATATTTTTTTTGCTTTTTTTGGCGTGTGATCTAAAGTGATGTGGTTGAGCTTTTTGTTGGCACTCCATATTTGTACACACACACACACACACACACTAGATCACTCACACCAACTCACATCCATACTCCAACTCACATCCCACAGTCACAAGAGAATGTTGTGATAAAATGCCCCAGTGTTTTTACTCTGACATACTGCCCAGTCATGTGTTTAAAGTGTCCAGTCTTCACCAACACAGCTCATACTGACTAATGTGTATCTTCTGCAAATCCTAACTGGAAACACATTTTGTTTATTTTGTCCTTTCTAATGATAGCTCTCTATATTTATGTATTTATTGGTATTATACATATGTCTTCCATGGTACTTTTGTCTTTGCCTAATTAGGAAATAAGTGTAAGGTTAATGGGACCATTTCTGTATTATATCATATATAAAAATGGCTGCGCTATGTTTGTAGATTTATATTCCGTTTTCAGCTACGGTAGAGGAAAAAATAAAAAACCTCCCCGTCAGGGAATTGAACCCCGGTCTCCCGCGTGACAGGCGGGGATACTGACCACTATACTAACGAGGAGCTTATACACGTATTCTGAATGCACTCTTTTTGAAAAAGCACCTCCTCTGGAGCAATCAGTAAAATTCCATTGGCTCGTACCCACACATTCATGTCTAACCAGGGAGTTCGCTCTGTTTCCCCATTCGCGCGTACACTCCTCCATATACTGCGGAAGTGAAGCGGGAGAAGAGATAGGAGTACGTAACTCCCCTCCCTTCGCCGGTTCTACTCGGTTTAAGAAATACAGGAGATGGAGTGTTCTCCCTCCTCCATGCGAAGTCCCGGCTGAATGGAGTGACGTGATCGTGGAAAGTCGCCCGGTAGTGTTTGGGGTTAAGCAACCGTGTAGTTTCTCTCTGAGCTTTAACGTGACAATGGGCACTGAGCAATACAGGAAGCTTACTACACAAACACGTTCCACATTGGTGTTGCCAAATAAGGTGTTTATCAAAGGGTGTATCTATAAGGAACTCTATTATTATAACCGTATAATTTGTGTACGTTGTCTCTGGTTATTTATTCATAACAGCCGATACAGGTTGAAGACTGTTGATAAGAGCCATATTTGTTTTTACCCTGGCTGAAAGTGTTTTAGTAATTTCTGAACGGTCTATCTTTGTGAGCCTGTCGTTTTAATGAAGCTCTATCTTTTAAACACTACATTTTACCATCGACCCCAAAAACTATAAAAGTAAAAAAATATATTCATATATATTCCAAATAAAATACATTCACCAACCAGTGGTTACCTTTCAAACAGTTGTTTATCTCTAAGGCCAAAGATTCTGTTCAGACTGTTTTATCTTTGCTGCCCAGTCATCTCTGAAAACTTTGCACAATGACAGTTGACCAGATTTTAAACAACGCTCTCTCTCTCACACACTCTCTCATGCACTTTAAAACAGGGTTGTAGTGATTTCCATATAAATTCTAGTTAATTGAGATAGTACCTTAAAATGAAATGTATCTTCGCAGCATTTTATTGTCAAAACATTTGGAATTTAGTTTTCTTATAAATTTTACTTACATTTTAAAATGTACCTAACCCACCTTTGCACAATTTTAGTGACAGTAATTTAATGTGGTTTATTGATTGTGTAATTTCAAACAATAAAGTTAATCCAATGTTTATTGACTTTGTTTGCTGTTAACACTGGGACTTGATCAACATGACTTTAGTTTTATTATTATTATTTACATTACGAGCTTAGTAGCCTTTGGCCTTTAAGACTAATGAATGCATTGTGATGTGTGTGGTAGATCTGCATATCTGGTTTGTATGTATGTATGCTTCTGGGGATATTCCGGTGAGTATAAAGCTTTTGTTTAAAGAGTGGAAGGAATGCCCACAGCTCATTGCAAAATCAATGACTCAGCTAGTTTTCACTTTTCCTCGTCTGTAGTAAGCCAGCTGGCTAGACGTGGACCAGTATGCCTATTTGCTTCCACTGGTAAAGACGTCAGTCTCAAACTGATTTTCTTCATGTCGCATGCTGACTCATCCTTCTATTGGTATTTCCTGGTTTGGAAATCTGTGTATACTAACACAGCACTAACAGTAGTGAATCACCAACTGTACATCACCTTACACTGTCACCAACTGGATATAACCGGAGCGTGTGTCTTTCCCCCTCCATCTATTACACTCAACGAGTGTGAAGTTGTGGGAGATTAACTTTGATATCACAGTGATCCGTGTTTACCTAGATGACACATGAAATCTGGCAAAGAGTCAAGCCCTACCAAATACAAGGAAACAAGATGTAAGAGTCATGTATTAGAAGTACATATGTGCCTTAAACCACATTATATTTCATGACCTGTAGATTGTAGTTGGGCTGCCAGGATCAGGGTTAAAAAATATCTGTTGAAAGACAAACATGTATAAAATATTTTTGTTCAATATTTAATTGATTTGAGTCAGGTGACCACCAATTCTTATTTTCAAAATGAAACAATTTCAAGAGGACAAGACAACACACACAACTTTGATAACTTCAATAATAACGTGCAGATATAAACATAAAACAAATAAAAACAAATAATTATCACTGTATACAATTTACTATAAATGACTATATTACTATATATATATATATATAAATAATGAAATTGGTGAGTTGGTGTTCGGCAGATGCATGACAATGGAGAGAAACTTATTTTCACATCTGTTTTAGGAGTGTGGTAAGTGTCACTTTTTTCAGTTAGTTTCAGTCTTGGACAGCGGCCAAAAGGAATTAATGTTGGCAGGATGGTCATTTTTACAAAAGTATACCTGGTAACTTGGCAGAGGGGTGCCTCGATGCCTAACAAGAGAAACAATTCTGGATTGACTAGTGACATTACCTCCTATTTGGCCTGTCATCTCTGCTCATTGATGCCATTGATATACATTGAGTGGACTCAACAAAACACACCACTGTCGCTTTAAAGTAACTAAATTACAAATGCAGTAGCCGGGGTTACATTAGGTTAATCGTCATTCACACTAAATACGTGTTAGCCACATAAGACATCTGACAATGAGTGCCTTGATATCTGAGTTTTCAATAGATGTGTGTCAGGTAAAAGAGACCCAAAGTAGCCACATTGTCTGTGCCAGATTTGCATGGGTCACAAAAACTGCAACAATATTCAATGTGTCAAGGGAATCAGTTTAAAAAATCTTGACAGCCTTTGTCAACCCTGTATAAGATGCATCAGCAATGAGGAACAGTAGACTCATGTTTATGCTGATAGAATAGACAGGATAGTATCACAATGCCCCAAAATCACAGCATCGGAAATTATTACAGAATTTAATCAGCGATCAACGATATGACCTTTACCAGGATAAGATTAATAGCAGGGCTGATATCTGAACCCCTGAGTAATAGAAAAAAGTAATATTGTCTGTTGAGTCACCTTTCATCCTGTTACTATCATCTTGATGGGGTGCTGTTTGGAGAAAGCCAAAATAGTCCTTCAGCCCAGACTGTCTGAGGTCAACATGGTGGGGGATACATAATGGTATGGAAATACATTTGGTCGGAGTCATTATGTCTGATGATTGCTCTGCATGGTTGGATAAGGAATAGTAATCAATTTTACAAGACCAGGTGCACCATTTGGGTCTCTTATGATGTTCCTATATTCTGGGATGATAATGCACCCAAAACAAACTGCTGAACAAATTAAAGACTTTGTTCAAGGTGTTATGAATCCTAAAAAGTTTACTGAGGTCGCACAGTCACCAGAAAACTATCGAAACTTTATGGGTTCTGGAGCGCAACGTGTAAAGAACTGAACGCTTTTTTGTCCGTTCATGACCTGCATGACAGGATTCCAGTAGTAAACGATAGGCGTCTCTTGTCCTCTACCGCCACCTACTGATGCATATGTGTATTGCCACACAAAGACAATACATACACATCACCACTAGGGGGGCGCAGTCAATGCGGAAGTCAGGCTGTCAGTGCGAGACAGGAAACCAAAGCAGAATCTTTTGAATTGTAAAAGGAGCACAGACAGCGTGCGGTATTCTTCGCAATTCGTCTTTAAACCACAAAAGATCTCGTCAAAATGTCGAAGAATACTGTTTCGAACCAATTCAGAAAGGTGGATGTTGACGAGTACGACGAAAACAAATTCGTTGACGATGAGGATAATGGAGAGAGTCAGGTCGGTCCAGATGAAGCAGAAGTGGATTCGCTGATCAGACAATATCCTTTTACACGGATTTGATTTACAACATTTCACGGAGTGGCTTAAAAGCAGATGCAATATATTGCCATACGGTTGCTATGCATTTGACTAGCTAAGTGGTCTTAGTTACACATTTTTTTTATCAAGTAGATGCTTATTCGCGTGTTACACTCCCATGTCAGGGCGTGGTGCATTCGTGTGTTCAACCTTTCTTTTTTGTATTTTATTAATTTTGGTTGTGTCTTAAATAACAGTTAATAGTATTGGTGGTGGAAGTTTGGGGGCAAATTGTCGATGCATGACATTAGGACATTTGTTTGAAAGCAGGTTAAGACAAGTTGGGAGGGTAGGAAGTAGCTACATTCCTGCAGTCTATCAGTCTGTTGTCCGCGAGTCAGTTATTGAGTTCCTGAAAAATAAAAGCGATATGATTCGGAGGTAAATCAAGTTAACCACTTATTTTATCAATGTGAAACTGTCACAGTCTACCCTCGTTTTCTTTGACATTTTGATGCACAGGGAACCTAATGGAAGCTCTACAGGCTGTGCTGAAGAATCCCCCCATCAACACCAAAAACCAAAATGTTAAGGTGAGCTTTAACTTAACAGCTCTCTGTCAATCAAAGCCCCCCCCCCCGTCAAAATACACATGTGTATGAGAATCCTCACAGGTGATCTGTGTTTGTGAATACTAAAATTAAATATATAGACAAACGTGAGGGGAATGCCTTAATACTAGATTCACTTGAGTTAATGACAAATACAATTCCTATTGAAAGTTGGAATTTTTACAGGGGGGTTTAATCAACATAACGTAAGGCTTAGGGTCATGTATATCAGTTCTGGCCAAGCCTAGTTGACTTTGAAAGGGGAACAACAGTTACATAATCGCCACCCGAAAGGGCTTTTGAGAGTGACAACCAAATGTAACGTATTAAAACATATTAGGGCTGCAACAAATGCACATCCGTACAGCAGACATCGTGGTGACTACACCATGAAGCTGGTTGAGGGAATGCTGTGTGCAAAGCTGTCATCAAGGCAATATGTGACCACTTAAAAACCTACAATATGAAATGTGTTTTAATCAACACATTTTTGGTTACTAGATGATTGCCCATGTATTATTTCAAAGTCTTGATGTCGTGTTATTCTAAAATGTGAAAAATAGTAAAATAAATGATATTGTTGTATGAGTAGGTGTGGCCTGTGGCAGCCCAGAGACCCTGGAAGAGGCCACGGTTTTACTTGTTTCCTTTATAATAAAACTTCTCTATGTTGTGGGTCACACATGATGACATCATTCACAGTTTTGGAATGTGATAGTTTCAACTTCCGTATCGGAAGATAAGAAACAATGATTGCTGTGTGTGTGTGTGTGTGTGTTTGCGCATGCGTGTGTACATAGGATCGTGCTGAAGCTTTGGTGCTCAAGGTGCTGACCGCCTTCAAGAGCGGTGACATCGAGAAAGCAGTTCAGTCTCTGGATAAGAACGGAGTTGACCTGCTGATGAAGTACATCTACAAGGGCTTCGAAACGCCCTCTGAGAACAGCAGTGCAACCCTGCTGCAATGGCACGAAAAGGTAAGACTTGTTGGTGCATGCCTGGAGAATCTTGGCAATCATGTGTACTACATGGGTTCTACATGGGTTCTACATGTGTACTACATGGGTACTATATGTGTCTGGCACATGCCTGTTAAAGCTGGACTGGTCACACCGGAGGATTTCTTTTATGACTAAATGATGCCATACATTCACCTGCTAATCCATGGAACGTTCTGTGTCTGTCTGTCTGTTTCTCTGTCTGTTTCTGGCTGTTTGTTTCTGCCTGTCTGCCTGCTTTTGCATGCCTCTGCCTGCCTGTGTCTGCCTGTCTGTTTCTCTGTCTGCCTGCCTGTGTCTGCCTGCCTGTGTCTGCCTGCCTGTGTCTGCCTGCCTGTGTCTGCCTGCCTGTGTCTGCTTGCCTGTGTCTGCCTGCCTGTGTCTGCCTGCCTGTGTCTGCCTGCCTGTGTCTGCCTGCTTGCCTGTGTCTGCCTGCTTGCCTGTGTCTGCCTGCTTGCCTGTGTCCGCCTGCTTGCCTGTGTCCACCTGCTTGTGCCTGTGTCCGCCTGCCTGCCTGTGTCCGCCTGCCTGCCTGCCTGCCTGTGTGTCCGCCTGCCTGCCTGTGTCCGCCTGCCTGCCTGTGTCCACCCTGCCTGCCTGTGTCCACCTGCCTGCCTGTGTCCACCTGCCTGCCTGTGTCTGCCTGCCTGTGCCTGCCTGTGTCTGCCTGCTGTCTGCCTGCCTGTGTCTGCCTGCTTGCCTGTGTCTGCCTGCTTGCCTGTGTCCTGCTTGCCTGTGTCCGCCTGCCTGCCTGTGTCCGCCTGCCTGCCTGTGTCCGCCTGCCTGCCTGTGTCCGCCTGCCTGCCTGTGTCCGCCTGCCTGCCTGTGTCCACCTGCCTGCCTGTGTCCACCTGCCTGCCTGTGTCTGCCTGCCTGCCTGTGTCTGGCTGTTTGTTTCTCTGTCTGCCTGCCTGTGTCTGCCTGCCTGTGTCTGCTTGCCTGCCTGTGTCTGCCTGCCTGCCTGTGTCTGCCTGCCTGCCTGTGTCCTGCCTGCCTGCCTGTGTCTGCCTGCCTGCCTGTGTCCGCCTGCCTGCCTGTGTCTGCCTGCCTGCCCTGCCTCTGTCTGCCTGCCTGTGTCTGCCTGCCTGTGTCTGCCTGCCTGCCTGCCTGTGTCTGCCTGCCTGCCTGTGTCTGCCTGCCTGCCTGTCCGTCTGCCTGCCTGTGTCCGTCTGCCTGCCTGTGTCCCTGCCTGCCTGCCTGTGTCCGTCTGCCTGCCTGTGTCCGTCTGCCTGCCTGTGTCCGTCTGCCTGCCTGTGTCCGTCTGCCTGCCTGTGTCCGTCTGCCTGCCTGTGTCCGTCTGCCTGCCTGTGTCCGTCTGCCTGCCTGTGTCCGTCTGCCTGCCTGTGTCCGTCTGCCTGCCTGTGTCCGTCTGCCTGCCTGTGTCCGTCTGCCTGCCTGTGTCCGTCTGCCTGCCTGTGTCCGTCTGCCTGCCTGTGTCCGTCTGCCTGCCTGTCCGTCTGCCTGCCTGTGTCCGTCTGCCTGCCTGTGTCCGTCTGCCTGCCTGTGTCCGTCTGCCTGCCTGTGTCCGCCTGCCTGCCTGTGTCCGTCTGCCTGCCTGTGTCCGTCTGCCTGCCTGTGTCCGTCTGCCTGCCTGCCTGTGTCCGTCTGCCTGCCTGTGTCCGTCTGCCTGCCTGTGTCCGTCTGCCTGCCTGTGTCCGCCTGCCTGCCTGTGTCCGCCTGCCTGCCTGTGTCCGCCTGCCTGCCTGTGTCCGCCTGCCTGCCTGTGTCCGCCTGCCTGCCTGTGTCCGCCTGCCTGCCTGTGTCCGCCTGCCTGCCTGTGTCTGCCTGCCTGCCTGTGTCTGCCTGCCTGCCTGTGTCTGCCTGCCTGCCTGTGTCTGCCTGCCTGCCTGTGTCTGCCTGCCTGCCTGTGTCTGCCTGCCTGCCTGTGTCTGCCTGTGTCTGCCTGCCTGCCTGTGTCTGCCTGCCTGCCTGTGTCCGCCTGCCTGCCTGTATCCGCCTGCCTGCCTGTCTGTATTTGTTCCAGGCTCTCTCTGCCGGAGGAGTGGGCTCCATTGTGAGAGTTTTGACTGCCAGGAAGACTGTGTAACGCCGACCTTCACCCGGCTGACTGCCATTGGGACCAAACGCTCAGGGGATGTGCTGGCCATAAAGCCCCAGGGCCTGTACTTGTTTAGCATCTCTGTGAACCGTGCTGAACTAGGATCAGTTTTGTCTTTTTATAAGGGAATTGATGGAATTATTGGACCGGTAAACCTGATCCTAGCTCGGCACTTCTACCCTGAGACACATTTGAGTACGGACTCGAAAACGTGTTTCCTCTCAACAGCTGTGAGGGAGCTAGATTATATCAGTGTTACTGTCTCAAATGGGCCCTGAAGAAGATCCAAAAACAGTTCTAAAAGGTATTTGATCAGAATCCAATGTCATGCTATTTTTTTGTCTTTTGGTCAGGAAAACACGGAGTACTTGTGTTGTCAGATCTACGTAGGTGTGATGCCGTATAGAAATCTGCAATTCTTTTGGATGGATTTTGTGCAGTCATCATGTGTGTTAATAGGACCATGAGGTTAGCTTTTATTCCTTCTAAATCAGAGACCAATGTGTGCGTGTGATTATAATCGGACAATTTTGCCTGATCCTAGATCTGTTTATCCTGTCAAGTTCTACTTGGCACTGATTAATCACGCCAACAGGTTAGGGACCGAGTTACCAACAAGTCTTTATGCTCTCACACGTTCCTCTACAAATGTACAAGTGTTATTTTACAAAATACAACAACCAGTAAATATCCCTTGTCTTCACTTTCGACCTGTATATTTTAGGGGAATATCATGTTACTTTAGGGTAAAGTGTAAACATTCTGAATTAAATGATCAATTGCCTTATCAAAATGTTTTTATATATACAAGATAACCTTACTGGATATAATAAACAGAAATCCTACTATGTTCTGTCTTTTTTTTCTTCTGGACAAATACTTCATGAAAGTTGAAATAATCGATCAACTATGGTCTTTGCCATCGTATCTTTTTGGCTGGCTGGGGGCTTTATGAGGAGAAAAGGCTTCTGGGTTTGGTGAGTGGTTGGTTCTGCTGGGTTATCTTCTGTAGGCGGGAGCATTCTGTCACATTTGACACAGAATGAGACAGAACCCAGATGCAGAACTCCAATCTTTACCATTTTATTCACAGGCAGCTAAAGAATAGGATGAGAAAATGGAAGAGATCTGTAGATACTGGTAGGCAGGACAATGTGGCACAGGGAAATATATAACAAAAACCTAACACTAGACACACAAAAAATAAGAACTGAAATGTACTGGGACAAAATACAAACTATTACACACAAGGAACAGTAGATGGCAGTACAGGACAAGACATAGACAGAACATGGCTGAGATATTACAACATCCCCTACAAGCATTTCAACATATTTGCTGAGATAAAATTGCAACATAGACATACTCTCTATAATCTAATGTAAACGGTTACTGTAATTACAGTCAAACAAATAATTAACTACTACTGTTAATGAAAACAAAACAGTGTTTAGCACAGATTATATTGGATCAAGCCACATCACATTGAATGTCCTCATTGTTTATGCACCGTGTGAAAAACCTATTGGCATGGAGTATCCATGCTTGACATTGGTCACACCACTGATGTCATCACATGCCTCACCCATGGTATGAAGAAGACTGGCACCCACTGCGTTGTAAACCTTCTGCCTTTTTACATAAAATAATTCCTCAATAGTTGAGGAAAGGAAAGTACAGGGGCAGGTAGAGGGTTATGAATCAAGGATGTGCCTGAAACCGTGCGTAAACCACTACTGCATGGTGGAAAGGAACTCTTTGTTGATGATCTGTTTTGAGCTTTGTACTAAGAGTTGTGAGATATTCGTCTACTGTTTCCATTCTTTGAATTTGTTTACTGTTTCCATTCTGTGGTGGAATTTTCATTATTAGATTATATTAAAATCTTTATAAGTATGTATTATTGTCTAATCTGAATGGTTCTGCTTTAAGTAACTCCTCAGTTCCCATGGGAAGTCTCATGTCCTCTCCCAGGTGCAGGATGTGTTTTGATTGAGCCATGTAGACTTTATGGGTTCCAGATAAGAGGGAGAGCTGAGTTAATAACATGTACGAGGAGGATAGAATAACATGGGCTTTAAATTCATCACAACCGGTACGGGAGAAGGAGGGTTTATACTGGACGTATATATAGAGGGAGGGTTTATACTGGACGTATATATAGAGGGAGGGTTTATACTGGACGTATATATAGAGGGAGGGTTTATACTGGACGTATATATAGAGGGAGGGTTTATACTGGACGTATATATAGAGGGAGGGTTTATACTGGACGTATATATAGAGGGAGGGTTTATACTGGACACGTATATATAGAGGGAGGGTTTATACTGGACACGTATATATAGAGGGAGGGTTTATACTGGACGTATATATAGAGGGAGGGTTTATACTGGACGTACATATAGAGGGAGGGTTTATACTGGACGTATATATAGAGGGAGGGTTTATACTGGACATATATATAGAGGGAGGGTTTATACTGGACATATATATAGAGGGAGGGTTTATACTGGACACGTATATATAGAGGGAGGGTTTATACTGGACGTATATATAGAGGGAGGGTTTATACTGGACGTATATATAGAGGGAGGGTTTATACTGGACGTATATATAGAGGGAGGGTTTATACTGGACGTATATATAGAGGGAGGGTTTATACTGGACGTATATATAGAGGGAGGGTTTATACTGGACGTATATATAGAGGGAGGGTTTATACTGGACACGTATATATAGAGGGAGGGTTTATACTGGACGTATATATAGAGGGAGGGTTTATACTGGACGTATATATAGAGGGAGGGTTTATACTGGACGTATATATAGAGGGAGGGTTTATACTGGACACGTATATATAGAGGAAGGGTTTATACTGGACGTATATATAGAGGGAGGGTTTATACTGGACGTATATATAGAGGGAGGGTTTATACTGGACACGTATATATAGAGGGAGGGTTTATACTGGACGTATATATAGAGGGAGGGTTTATACTGGACGTATATATAGGGAGGGTTTATACTGGACGTATATATAGAGGGAGGGTTTATACTGGACGTATATATAGAGGGAGGGTTTATACTGGACACGTATATATAGAGGGAGGGTTTATACTGGACGTATATATAGAGGGAGGGTTTATACTGGACACGTATATATAGAGGGAGGGTTTATACTGGACGTATATATAGAGGGAGGGTTTATACTGGACGTATATATAGAGGGAGGGTTTATACTGGACACGTATATATAGAGGGAGGGTTTATACTGGACGTATATATAGAGGGAGGGTTTATACTGGACGTATATATAGAGGGAGGGTTTATACTGGACATATATATAGAGGGAGGGTTTATACTGGACACGTATATATAGAGGGAGGGTTTATACTGGACGTATATATAGAGGGAGGGTTTATACTGGACGTATATATAGAGGGAGGGTTTATACTGGACGTATATATAGAGGGAGGGTTTATACTGGACGTATATATAGAGGGAGGGTTTATACTGGACGTATATATAGAGGGAGGGTTTATACTGGACACGTATATATAGAGGGAGGGTTTATACTGGACGTATATATAGAGGGAGGGTTTATACTGGACGTATATATAGAGGGAGGGTTTATACTGGACATATATATAACCTAGTTCAACCTAATAATGGTTGAGCTTGTTGACTTGACATGTAAATGTGTTGTTAACTGCTCCAGGTTCATGAATCTTGAATAAAGAAATTGATTATTAAAGAAACTACAGTACATTTCCCTATAGTGTTTTCCACAACATTCTTTTCATTCATCTACTGGTATTTGGTAAGAGGGACACTCTGTATACAGTCTATGTTCCCATCTCTATGGTAGTGAAGGATCAAGGGGCATAACAGAAGTCAATCTCCTGACGTTCAGCAGTCTAGGGCCACATTGAGCTTCACCTTGCACACACTGTTCAGGACCTCACTGTGCAGCTCAGTGCTAAGATCAGATCAGGTCCCCATTGATGACGTAATCTTCAGTATGGTCCAAAAGACAAATCTGTCCCTAGATCAGCACCGCTTCCCCAAAAACCATCTCAATGAGCACTGACCTGAAAATGCACTTCATGCCATAAAAACAAGGCAGAGGAAATCAGATGAGTTTAATGAGAACACTTTGTGGACTTTATGCACACGCTGACGATAAGGACGCGAGAAAGTGGAGACGATTAAGATAAGGAGGCATTTCGAGATGTCCTGTCAAACGCACTCTTGTCAGGAGGGATAGAGTTCATACCGGAGCCCGACTACATCTAGTTGACCTCATGCCGACTTGGCTTCACCGAGTCCTGTCCAACATGAGAGGCTTCCTGGTCGTCATAACAGGTGAGTTCTCCGGCACATGTTGACTAACTAGAATCCCACTGTGAGCAGTGGTGTAAAGTAACGAAATAATAATACTTTGTTACAGTCCTTAAGTAGTTTTTGGGAGTATCTGCACTTTACTTGAGTTTTTATATTTCTGTCGACTTATAATTTTACTTCGCTACTTCTAAAACAATATATCTGCACTTTTACTCCGCTACATTAACAATGGACTCGTCGTTACCCGCTACAAAAAAACTGAATTATCTTCATGAATGTAGACACAATGTAGAATTGAGTTGACACTGACTTCGTGCAGCCTGTAGGCTATATGCGCGCACTGAGAGCGCCCTATCAGCATGTTGACTTCGTGCAGCCTGTATGCGCGCACTGCACGCACAATTGGCGCTCTCGAGACACATCTCTCTCTATAACCACACCAGAGCACCGGTGTTTGAAAACATACTTTTGGCGTTTCGCAACCGAAGCATGTCTGAAAACGAGAGCAGTGAACCATCCTCGTCCACCGGCGCTAGCTCAGATGATAAGCAACACCCATGGCCATATTTAGACCAAATGTTTTCTTATGTAGGAGTAAAAGATTCGTCGTACCGCATGAAGTGTCGGTTGTGTCTGTCTAAATGCACCGAAAGAGGAGAAATGAGTTGAGGGAAGGAAGGGAGCAAGGAGGGGAAGGGAGCAAGAGGAGAAAAGAGTTGAGTGATGGTTCAAGTTAAAGTAAGAGGATAAGAAAAGAGGTGAAAGGGGTTGAGAGGAGGGATGGAGGGGCAATAAGGTACAAGGGAGCAAGAGGAGAAAGAGTTGAGCAAGATGGTTCAAGTAAGAGGATAAGAAAAGAGGAGAAAGGAGTTGAGGGAAGGAGGGAGGGTCAATAAGGTACAAGGGAGCAAGGAGGGGAAGGGAGCAAGAGGAGAAAGTGATTGTGATGGTTCAAGTTCAAATTGATGTTCAAGTTCAAATTGATGTTCAAGTTCAAAGTGATGGAGGGGGGGATAATAAAGCTTGGAGAAAGAACATTTCTGCCTTTTTTCTGGTTGTACTTTTGTACTTTTACTTTTGATACTTTTGAGTACATTTTAACACCAGATAAATCCTTTTGTACTTAAGTACATTTAAGATGAGCTACTTTAAGACTTTTACTTAAGTAATTTTTTTATGAATTACTTTTACCAAAGTAAATTTTTGGTACGATATCTGTACTTTTACTTGAGTATAAAATTCAAGTACTTTTTACCCCACTGACTGTGAGTACACTGTGAGTACACTGTCAGTACACTGTCAGTACACTGTGAGTATGTTTGGGTGT